>CM056561.1:25479134-26126634 GCA_029721515.1 Synanceia verrucosa
AATACTTCCCCTGGCTCCTCTGCAGCTTCACCTGTTGATGCAGAAAGCTGTTGTGACAGTCCACCAACACCGTCTGCC
Source organism: Synanceia verrucosa (assembly GCA_029721515.1). Classification (NCBI taxonomy): domain Eukaryota; kingdom Metazoa; phylum Chordata; class Actinopteri; order Perciformes; family Synanceiidae; genus Synanceia; species Synanceia verrucosa. The sequence goes on from CM056561.1 coordinate 25,479,213, forward strand.
ACTATCTTGTCAGTGTGTTATCAGCACGAGGTCTGATTTGGCAAGGCCACCGCCGTCACAGCTGGAAACTCTCACACAGAGAGCTCTCAGAGCCAGTCTGACGTCCAGCAGGTTCATTCAGGACTAAAACTAAAGCAGAAATTCAGCTGTTTGCTGATCAGAGCTGTGTTAGCAAGTGTTCTGCAATAACAGAAAGCATTTAGCTTAGCCTTAGCTAATTCAGGTACGGAATGTGCTAAGCCACAGGGAAGTGTGTGTGTGTGTGTGTGTGTCAGATCAACACACATTATGTGCGTCCTGCCTAATCACTGTCATATGGAAGAGATTGAAGTGACCACTGCCGCGCAATGAGCCGGACCACACCACATCTGTCATCAACTGAGTGTGTGTGTGTGTGTGTGTGTGTGTGTGTGGACTGAATGACGGTGAGGGAACAGGTAGAGGCTTTTGATCTATTGATAGTCTAACACATGTCATCTATCTATCCAAACCCATTTTAAAAATACTGACAGGAAGTTGTTTTCCACTTCCCTGCCTAAATGAGCCTGATGACAGACACCAGGAGGATCCCGTCTTCACCACAGACACTCAGTCGTCCTGTCAGACGTACAGAGGGAGTCCAGCATCCCAAACCTCTGAAACTGAGCGGCGTCCAGCAGCAGGACGAGTCTACAGCGTCACATCTGTGAGCGCTTATCATGATGGATCCAGCCTTCAAACCACACATCTAAAGCTGCTGGACAGGGACAGAGATAGAGGGACGGAGAGGACACTGAGGTCATGAGAAAAGAGACAGATGACAGAGGACGGCCCGGACCAAAGAAAGGCTGAGGCCTGGACATTTTCATGAAACGCTCTCTAAATAATAAGTTATATGGCTGTTATCAGTGAAACAGTTACTGATGCTTGAGTCAAAAGATTTTAATTCATGTTTTTTGTTTAATCATGATTAATCTATTTCTTTAAATATAGAAATCTCTTATTGATCATCTCCATCAGGTCTGTGGACACTATTGATCAATGATAAATTGTAGCTTTAGCCTGTTAGCTGTTAGTATCCGTCTGATTAGCTGCACTAGCTTTAGCTTAGCTCATAGCTGCTAGCTCAACCTGGAAGTACTTCCTGATATTTTAGGTCAGTTTTTACACAAGGTGCATATTAGTTGAGCTTTTCAAAATAAAACCAACCATTGAAAAGCAGGAAGCTGCTAGTGAGGGTGCATAAAAGAGAAAATAAAAGCAGCAGATTAAACTTTAATCTCATCATGATTAAGTTAATTTGTCCTATTTTTGCATGTGAGCCCACATCTGAGTCTACCTGGGATTTATTATATGTTGACTCCGCCCCTCAGAAACAGGAAGCAGAGCTGATGCTGAGCAGACGTGTCCTCACAATGGCGGCTGTCACCTCTGACCCCGCACACCCAAACACTGTTCAGGAGGCCATTTGTCGACCAACAGCCCAGGTCTCCCCGTCCCTTTAGCCAACCCCACTTCCTCTCCTGAAAGCCAGCCACCACCCCCTCCTCCACCCAGCATCCAGCAGAGCACGAGGCCCAGCACCGAGCCTTCTCCCTGCTATACTCTTCTCCTGACCCCCTGTTGGGGTCCCCCCGCCACCTCTTCCTCTTCTCCACCACCACCAATCCCTGTTTCGTGCTAATTAATTTAATCCTGTAAGCAGGTGTAAGCCCCGTCATTAAGTGGAGCCAAGTCACAGTGAGGAGGAGGAGGGGTGCATTGTGAAAGCCACGACAGAGAGGGCATAAACAACAAATGAGGAAATTGGTGGCAAAGCGGAAAAATCCTGTTTTTTTCATACAAGGGGCAACAGAAGGAGGGTCGGAGAGGGGGAGAGAAGGGGCATTCACCGAGCGTTACATCGATATCTCTCCCTCTCCATCCATTTCTCTCGCTTTCTGTCGTCTGTCTTTTTGTGTCTCTTCCTGGAGATAGCTCCAGCGGGGGTGGAGTGAAAGAGAAAGGGGTGAAAAATGGGGACGCAGGGCTTGTTTTTCTCCTCGGGCCAAACAGAGTCTGCACAAGTTCTTTTTATTTGCCAACCACCCTTTCTGTGGGAGCGGGGGGGCTGAATTAAATCTGTTAGGGAGGGAGGGTGAAGCAGTGGGTCTTGATGCCTCCTGGACTGGAGAGATGCTGCTGCAGCAAAAGGGAAGAAAGGGAAGGAGGGGGTTTGTTCGGTGGCATCCAGACAGCGTGCCAGCAGCTCCCAAGTGGTTTCTTCCGCTGTCCGTCCTCCAATAGGGCAGCAGTTTACCATGCTGCTCGCATGAAGGCCGGCCGAGCGGGACGCTATTCTTCTGGGCTGGCCTCAATCCTCCGGCAGCAGTCAATCAATCGGGCTCCGTCGTCCCCTCTCCTTCTGTCAGCCTCTATCGGCCTCCCAGCGCACATCCTCCAGCAAAATAGAGGTCGCAATTCAGGCGCTCACTTTCTCTCGCTCTCTCTTTCTCTTCCCCCCACCCTCCCTAATTCCTTTTTAACTCAGTGAGCGGGTGTCAGGGATACAACTTGGTGCATTCCTGCCTGGCTTGTAGCGCAACATGCTATTGAGCAGGAGATAAGCCTCTCTTTTAGGAGGGGTTGAGGAGAATTGAATTCAGGCCCTGAGTGACGGGAGGAGGAAGATTTATCCCCGTCGGTGGACAATGCCGCCTTTTCGGGGACTTTAATCTCCCCAGGACAATGGGCCCGGTTTTCCTCCTTCCACCAACTCCACCAACGCCACCACCCCCCGTCCCCCTGCGCTTTTCCCACGATAGATGCTGATTAGCACCACGGGTCGATTGGACATACGCCATTATCTCTATCTTGTTTTTTCTTGTCAAGGGGGCTCATCAAGTGCGGAGTAAGGAGGAAAGAGATGGAAAGACAGTGAGAGGGTAAAGGATTTGTAAAGCGATGGAGAGACAGATAGACAGGGAAGAGAAATGAAAGGAGGCGTGAGAGCCAAGTTCATGGAGAGTAATCCTGGACGGAGGGTGAGTCCCCTCAAACAGTCATTACTGTGAGGAAAGAGACATCTCCAGGATGGGCTTACCTCCACCTCCACTTTAATAAACCCTGAAGAGCTTTATTCACCTTTAAGGTTCATCATAAGACACGAGCCAGTGCGATATCAAAGGAGAAGGTGTTTCTCCTTCAAGCAAGTCCAGCGAAAACTAAAATAATCTGTCAAAAAACACGAGAATTGTTGCCAAAACATGTTCATGTTTGCTTATGACTCATGTGAGCCAGCAGAAAAATAAAGTACAAAACAATCTGATGCTGAAAACAGAGATTAATTTCACTATCAATTTATCCGTTTTTTTCTTTATTAAACATGAACAAAAAATATTTCTTATCAGTTAACTAAAATATTCAGCAGAATAAATATGTGAGTAATCACTGAAGAAGACATGACATAAACAAATGATAGGAAATTTTGGGACTTTGAATCTTCTCTTGTTAACAAGTTGTATAACACAGTTATTTATGGCTCCATTACACATGCAGAAGTTGTTACTGAGTCAGTCGGGCTGGGTCATAAAAGTCATGTAATGCAACGAGACGTTAAAATATCAGATCTCACTTTCTTGGCACGGGTCGAGCTTTCAGTCCGCTGTAAAAAGTTTCAGCTCTCATACACTTCCATTCACAGCTGTGCACATGCACACTTCCTCCACATTACAGCAAATCTCTGAATTATGGGTTACCAATTTCTAGTCAATGTACTGTGAGCCCTTTTTCTGCTAAGCTGGAGAGCGTTTCCACGTCCAAACCGCACCAGGGGACGCTCTGAAAAAATAAATACTGCCATAATTACAGGAGAGAGAGACATGGGCCATGTCTGACATGACAAACCCCAGATGGATATCTCAGGCCGGGCCTCGCTTGTGTTGGTGTGTGGCGGACATGTTTGTACCCCCGTTTGAGTGGAAACCTGAGCCGTGGTCCACAATGAAGAAAAGTCAGGACGGAGTCAGGAAGTGCAGAAGGACAGAAACCGAGGACGGAGAGGGAAACCTCTGGATGTGATTTAGGGAAGCTCAGGGTAAATATTTATTTCCCATCGTCGGGCCTGTCAGTGGGAACGTGATGGATTCACCGCCTCATGTCGTCCTGCTGCTATTCAAAGACGCCTCGTGTTTACGGCGGCGACAGACTGCATCACCATACAAGCAAAAAACATGTTTCACACACAGAAACTGACAAACACGTGTCTCATAAATGCACTCCTTTGTTGAAGGGCAGGTTAGCAGCTGAGCTTTTCCATTTCATAGCGATGAAGAGTCGCTCAGAAAGAGAGACGTGCCTTTACTTTGTGTTTATCTCTGCTCGGGAACAGAAAGAAGAAGACGTGGTCCATTGTGTAAGCAGATCTAGTCTTTCCATATGTCACCGTTCAAAAAGCCATCTCAGCGTTGTGAAATACGGCGGTCTGGTCTGAAGAGAGCGCCAGCTCATCCCTCGTCTCCTCTGGTCATCCTTCTTCTCCCCTCAAGCCCTCCACTTTCATTTTTTTCCTTCCCATCTTCAGAAATAGTCTCCCTAACGAGTGTTGGCCCATCCCTGTTCCCAGCTATAAAAACAGGCCCCGGTGGCCGAAGATGCTTAGAGAATGTGGTTATTATTGCACACACACACACACACACACACACACACACACACACACACACAGGCAGGGGCCCCTCTGCAGTAGTTTGGTAAATGATGCCCCAAACTTAGCTCCAAGCAGGAATGAATCCAAGGTTTCTTCTCATCATCATCATCATCATCATCATTCCTCGGCAGGCTCATGACTCAGCCCGAGTCACATTATTTGTTCCAGAGAAAACATTATTTTTTTCTGTCTCTCCCTCCCCCTGCTTTCTCTCTTCTGCTGTTATTCTTTCTTTTCATATCTTTATCTCTTTTGCTCCTGCTGTAAATTACCTCTCTTGTCTTTCTCCCCCCCTTTCCTCCCTCCGATCGTCTGCCTGTCGCTTTTCTTACTCAATACTCTGCCCACTTCTTTCTTTCTTTTTTCCACCGTTCTTTAAGAAGCAGGCCGGAGTAATTCAAACAACATGTCTCTAATTTGCTATGACATGTTTCATTTCTGACCTCACTTCAGATAACCATCTCGCTCTCTGCCTTTCTCTCTCTCTCTCTCTCACGTTCAGGGATATGCTCTGGATGAGCCTGGAGGATTCCTCTAACCATGCGCTCATGCTAACGGTTTCTGTGGCGGCTCAATAAGACCAAAATGTTTGCTTTTGCTTCGTAGGTCATTTAAACAAAATGTATTCCTGCTGGAGCCGTCCATCAATTTGTTTTCTGTGTCCAACGAGGGAAACTTTCTGGTGACTCCTATGCAGAGGTACTACAGGACATGATGTTTGACTCAACAATCTGACATTATTGGCAAATATGGGAAAGGGAGGTGGTTGAGGAGGAGGGGGATGACAGGAAATGACTGAACAGTTCAATTTGGGTGCTGGGGTAAGTCAGAGTGAAAAAAGTTGACAGGCGCAGCACACTCTGCTGCCAACCCCGAAAGCCACAAATATGAGCGTGTTCCCTGAGAAGTCGGCCATGAGAAAACAAAAGTGCCTGGCAGCGGGCAGCCGAGAGGCCGAGGGAGGAGAGACTAATGTGGGTGAGAGGTCATCATGGAGCCATGTCAGCTCAGAGAAGACCACGCTTTCTGCTGCCCACAACACGGTACAGTACATCCACGACTCCAGCCTCACAGGGAGAGCTCAAAGGTCAAAGGTCACACATCATCACCACCACAGGAAGGAACAAACATCTGCTTTCACGACAAATAACACCGAGTGACGTTTTCCTCCGTTCGTCTGTCAGAAAATACAGAATTAAAGAAACAACAATACGCCGTAAAAAAGGATCTCACTCCAGTCTGTGATTGTTTTCTGCAAACTGAGCTGAACAATTCATGAATTCACAGCCGTCACAACACAGATCATAAATACGCCAACAGTGTGAGTGTGTGTGTGTGTGTGTGTGTGTGAGAGAAACAGCCATCATGATGACGACGGCCACACAAAGAGTCCATCAGGATGCTGATGATCGCAGTATTATTCTGCTATGGAGCTGTCGTACAGTCAGCATCACTGTGTTCACAGCAGCATCCCATATTACCTCAAGAGTCACCTCTGACTCCTCTAACATCCAGCCCTCGATGCTAAATGAATAAATGTGAGGAAGCTGCACATGCTAACTCGTTTGTCATTTGACACAGACTTTTTTTTTCTTTGGCAGGAGCTCAGGCCAGGGATTTTTCCTCAGCATGTAATCCACCCAGTGGAGACCAACATCCAGCCTCCTTCTGACTGATTCCCAGCAGCAGGACAGATGCTCAGTATCTATCACATACTGTCTGTGGAAATCCAAGACAGTGCTGCAAATGGCTGCAGCAGCCCTAAAAACAAGGCCGGCCCCAGACCCCCAGACCCCCGGCTCGCTCACCCAGGGCCGATGCAGACCTGCTGAACTGTACCAGCTTCAACAGCTGCACTGCTAACAACTCACGTGTGTGTGTGTGTGTGTGTGTGTGTGTGTGTGTGTGTCATTAGCACAGCGCAGGCCATAAGAAAGACTTCATTCACAGCTTCCAGAGGCTCACCTCAGGATGTTCACACTCCAGACCTGCCAATTGTAAACAGACTCAACTCTGTCTCTCTCTCTCTCTCTGAATTCACGGTGGAGCTCGCTCGCCCTTAACGAAGCAGTAGTTTCAGAGAAGTTTCTGTTGATTTCTGTCACAGCAGTATTATAAACACACTCATAATCTGCTTCTAGCACTCCGTCATCACAGCCTCAAGCACTCAGGAATATCCATATTGATTTACAACAACAGTCATAACTCACTACAAAGTATTTATGAAGTCATAATAATTCAGAATTCACTTTTTTTGCAAGGTGGTACAGCATTATATACATTTTAATAATGCATCACAATAATATATTATCATTTGCTCCAGTAACGTAAAAATGAATATGAATGGATTTAATGTGTTTTCTCTTCACTAAAAGAAACTCTTATTACTTTAAAATATGTTATCACTATGATTATAATAAATTATAACATCTATGATCCTTGAAAAAATAAAATGCTGCAAATGACCAGTAGTTATGAATTATTATGGTAAAATGTTTTATAATGTGTTATGAAAAATTATTGATATTGTTTTGAATATTTAGGGCTTATAACTATAATTATACACAGATTACCACACATTATTGTATTATTATTGTATATTATAACACATTAAAAGCATGTTTATGATGCTGTGTTTTCATTAATGGAAGTCAATAAAAATCTAAAAATACTGTATGTTTCAGCCTTAATAACCGCACAAAGCCAGACGGTTGTTAAGAGTTGAGTTTTCAGTGTATCGCTGTCTGAACACCTCCAGAGTTAAAAGGTTGTTATTTTTCACCGATTATTTCAGAGAATATATTTTTTCCTCTGAAGCCTCACGCTGAACCGATGACCCCTCAGTGGCCGACGCTTCCTCTGATGGCAGAAAACCTGCAGAGTCAATCTGATTAGCCGCCACTCTTTCTTCCAGCACGGCCTCAGGTAATGAGCTATGTCTGGAAGTAGGTGGAGGCCAGATAAGGTGGGGGTGCTGGAGCTGGAGCTGGGTGGGGGTGAGGAGGGCCGAAGCGTCCCTTCAAACTTCAAACGCTTCAGATTGGACACAAAACACACGGTCAGAGGAGGGGGAGGGGTTACACAAATCTAATTTTCCTAAAAAGGGGAAATGCAGACAATGAGGAGTTGGAGGTAAAAACTACTGTGACCCCACTTTTACCTGCCCCCCCCCCCAGCTCCTCATCCCTCCAGTCCAGATCAGATTAAGGCCCAGAGGAAAGGAGCCTCCACTCGTTAAGGAACCCTGTCATGACAAATAGAAACACAAAGCATGACCTGCCTTCAATTGGAAACGGATCCACAGTGGAGGAAGAGAGAGATGGAGATAATTGAATCAAGGCTGCGGGGGAAGAAAGATAAATCTTATTATTGATACTTCAGCTGAGAGAGAGAGATCAGTGTCACTTCATTAAGAGACAGCTAACAGATCTGCATCCTCTAGAGGGGGTGTTTAAGATTAACATGCTCTTTACTTTGTACAGTGATTAAGTCAAAAACTCCCACAATGCAACACGTGCTGTAAAACACACATAAAATACTGAAATTCAGGCCTTCAAAACATTTCTGATCACTGAAGATAATAAAGGTGGAGAACAAACTCCTGTTAAAACGAAATATTCTCTCCAGAACAAACGTCACTTTTCCAGTGTTACTTTAATGTTCGACTAAAACAACTGTTGCCTTGGTAACCGTGTGCAGATAATTACTCATTGGCTGCTGAGCGACCAAACAGAAATAAAGTGAAAATGTGCCGGACATCTTTCAGTGTCTAAATAAACCAGTTCTGAGGAAACGACTGATGTCATTTTATCCTGTTGCACCATTTTAAAAGTCAAATTTAATACTTTTTAAGACCTTTAAGGTATCAACAAATAGAATTTAATATAATATAATATAATTTCTCTGTTAGAAAACAGTCAATTTATCGTAGGGACCGATGCCGATATGGATATTTAATGAGGAAAAAGGTCCGATGAATTCATTCTTTTCAGCCCCTTAACACTTGCAATTGAAAGCATAACATTTTACTTTTTTCTACAACTTTCAAGAACAAAGAAGTGAACTTTGTGAAGCAAATATTGTGCAAAATTACAGTAAATCTCTGAATACTGTGTTGTCCTATAGGCATTAAACCACTACTGGCACCACTTTATACCTACAACAAATGTACGGTAAATTTAAGACAATTTTATTACCCGGATTTTAAGGTATTTTAAGACTTTTTAAGGAACCGTGGGAACCTTGTGATGACAGTTTATATTCTGCTGTGGTCACCTCCAGGAAAACTTCTGGAACAACGACTAGAGGAAGGCGGTCAATAATGGATGAGCAGGACATCAGGACGAGCAGCTCTGTGGAAACTTTTATCTGTGAAGATGCAGGACACAGCTGGCATGTCCATGGTGAGCACACACAGCATCCATGCATCCAGACGTTCACACCAACACTCACTGCTGCCATCTGAAACATCCTGATGTGTAAATAAACACCTGAGAGGTTTCCAGCCAAACAAAACCAATTTCCAAAGCTCTCCAAACAGCGTCAGAGGCGTCGTGACACCGCTCCTTCTTTTCTTTAGGGGAACCGCTCAATTAATATGTCACCACAAGTCAAGACCACGAGAGCCTGCTAAAATAAGCCACTTCAGGCCTCTGGAGGCAGAGCAGAGAGGGACATAAATTGCCCTCTTTAGAGTAAAAGAGTCATCCAAAAAACCAATAAGCTGTGAGCGGGCACCTGCAGCACTGAAAATAAATAAAGTGTCTATTTTCCTCTCTGCTGCTTATTCCCTCATCGCCTCATGAGCAAACCTGTGAAAACACTCCTGTTTATCCTGGTTCAGGAAGCCTGCTGTTTAAAGGCACGTTTTCAGGTTCACACTTTGTTTTCATGCTTTATTTTTTTTTCTTCATTCCTACTGTCTGTCTGAATAAACCTGTATTCACCTGTTGATTTGAGCTCCTGTCTCTTTAAGAGAAAACGTCCAGTCTGCTCTGATTGGCCTGTGAGAGAACTGTGGCTCACCTTTGCACAGGTGAGAGAGATATTCCTGGAAATGGTTTGACTGGTAATCCAGATCCCTAAATATATGAAAAATTTACTATTAGAATTTTTGGTGAAGTCAACTTTGTCCAGCTACTCACACTTATTTAGTTTTTATTTCACTTCAAATTTATGCAAATATTTATCTCAAGAAACATGACATCAGTGTTGTATTATAGCCTGTTGAATAATCATAAAAAAAATCAGACGATATTCTGTCATTTTTACTGTTTTTTGACATATCGAATAAAGACACACATATATGTATATATGTATATGTGTATATGCATATATATATATATATATGCATATACACATACTACAATATGGCTTTTTTAACCTGTATTATTAGACTACACAAACTTTTAACACCATTTTTTTCAACATTCTATAATCAGCTGTGATTCTATTCCACATGATGATGATAATAATAATAATAAGACTAATTCTGTACTGCAGTGTTCTCTTGGCCAGCGATGCTCCTCACACACTCTGACAGGAGGTGATGAAAGAGGAGAGGAGCGCATCGCCGTCGTCACGGACACCATGTTGGCTCGCTGCATCCTGGCACTGTCCTCCGTTACACCTGACACCTGCAGTGTGTGTGTGTGTGTGTGTGTGTGTGTGTGTGTGTGTGTGTGTGTGTGAGTGTGTGTGTGATCTGATCTCCAACACAATGACGGTATGAAGAGCAGAGGAGGCAAAGTGTCGACCAGAGCCTCCAGACTGAGCTACCTGCACAGGTAGGTCATGCAGAAACCCGCCTGATGCTACTGACACCAACTCTGCCTTATAAAACCCACCTGATACAACCTGATACTGAGCGCTGCCGTTACTTCTGAAAACACTACTAGACATACGCAGGAAACTTTTAACATCAGACAGGAAGGAAAAGGATCTTCATGTGGTACAAAAGGATTTCACCTCTTCTGAGTAACATTATAAATACAGTTTGAACGTTGATGCACCTGAGCATCAACAGTATGACACACACACACACACACACACACATATATGCTGCAAACTTTTCAATAATCATCTGTTATTGACTCAAAGGATGAATGTAAACAGAATCCTTTCAGACAAACCTGTTTAAATAGGATCATTTTGGATAAATCTGATCATGTCTGAACACAAAAGTTGTTCAAAAGCTTTCACAAAGGCAGAAAGAAATATGAGAATAAAGCTGCAAACACTTCAATAATCGCCTGATATTGACTCAAAAGACTAGAGGACACTTTAACTCCTTTAAAGGAGCATGCTGTGAACTCTCCTCTTCTCTCTGAATCATTGTTCGAAAGCTTTGAGAGGTTTTGATTCCCTCCGTCAGAACAGAAGAAAAGGGAGAGAAGTTGAGAGCGTAGATGGTTTCCATTTATCTCCTCTCCTCTGTGTGATATTGGTTTCAAAGGTGCAGGAAGTGAAAGACACAGGTTAGAGCAGCAGCACCTCTGTGCTGACCGGGCTGGGTGTCTCTTGGCAGACCCAGATGGCAGGCGAGCCGAGCGGACAGGAAGGATCAGACGGCGGAGACGAACGGCGCTCAAAGCTGCCGCCGCTACCGAGCTCAAGGTGTGGGTTACACTGCCGACACAAGGGCCCAACACGCACACACATGCATGTGAGGATACCCTGCTGGCATCCGAATTAACATGCAAAGGCGGCAGCGTGCACACTCATGTGCACGTGTTCGCTCACCCCTCCCCTCTTCAACCAAGCAGATCCACTTAAAAGGGCTCGTATCAACTGTCAGCGGCCATGTTTAGTTGTTTAGGCCTCTTCTCTGCACTGATGAGGACCAGACTGTGGAAAATGCAGCCACCCATTAGCCACATGTTGCTTCTAATACTGACCCAATAAAATGCCGTTCGGCCTGCCACAGAGTTCATCTGGCCCACCACACAGAGAGATGAGGGAGGGGGGAAAGACAGGAAACAAACAATTAAACCGCAAAGAAGACGGGCGGAGAAGAGGAGGAATAAAGATGTAACGCCGTCAAAGAAAGAGGGAAGCGCACGGCCTGCTGCTAATTTCCCGCCCTGAGTGCAATAATCTGAGGGGAAGATTAAGGTGAAGGAGTTATTCTTGACTATTTTATTAAGAGGTGCTTTAGGCGCTGGAAGAAGGGGCTTTAGCGCTCCTCCAGCAGCGTGCCATACAATACAAGACAAACATTTGCTGTTATTTCACCAAAGTACTCTCAGATGTGCTGGGTCGGGGCCTTGCCTTTCGCCGCAGAGCAACTTGGCATCAAAGTTCCCGGCAGTCCTCTGAAAACAAAAAGCTGCCCTTCTTTTCCGAGGGTCCTGCCCCGAGTCCACGGCCGACAGACAAACAGCGAGGTGTCAAAAGACGGGACGGCGAACCTCACGCCCAGTTTTAATTAAAACGGGAGAGCGAGGAGCGTGTTGGAAAGAAACACTGTCAGAGGATCTGAACACATGAAGGTGATTTTACTGTGAGTCCCTGTTTGTGTCGCACTTACAGAAGTTTTAAACTCTTATTACAAACATCAACCTCAGATTTTGATGCCATACAAAATAAAAAAGGACACTGCGGTAAATATATACTTATTTTTCTTCACATATATGTGTAAAAGCAGGTTTAAAGTGGAGCCAAGGCCTCGACAGGCAGCAGCAGCCTCACCCACCTGCCTCTTTTGTTTGCTTTGTCGCTGCTTCACTTTGCCATTCTTAAACACTTACTGCACTTCAGTGCTGCTGAAAAACAAGATGCCTCTGCCAGTGCACGTGAGCGTGCACGTGGGCATGCGTGTGATCGTGCACGTGAGGGTGCCTGCGGTCATCCCAGTGATCTTTTACTGCATTCAAATGAAGAGAAACACATTGCAAAGCCAGCGTGGCGCTAAAACAGAGAAATAACAGTAAAGCTGCAGGTCTTCAGAGCGCAAACATTTGTTCAGAATAACGAATAACCAATTAAAAGAGCTAAATTGTCATGTGTCAAAAACCTCAGGAACTCTGTGCTGGACGCTCGGCGTGGACAGACAGAGACCACAGAAGTGGTCTCTCATAAAACACAAATTCAGAAACTTCTTCCTCTTTCCTTTTCTGTGCTGGAAAGAGAGGATGTGGGGAGACTTGATGAGGAGAGAGGAGGAGAGGGAAGGAGAGGGAAGGAGAGAGGAGGAGAGGGAAGGAGAGAGGAGGAGAGGGAAGGAGAGAGGAGGAGAGGGAAGGAGAGGGAAGGAGAGGGAAGAAGGGAGGAGGAGAGGGAAGGAGAGAGGAGGAGAGGGAAGGAGAGGGAAGAGGGAGGAGGAGAGAGGAGGAGAGGGAAGGAGAGGGAAGGAGAGAGGAGGAGAGGGAAGGAGCGAGGAGGAGAGGGAAGGAGAGGGAAGGAGAGAGGAGGAGAGGGAAGGAGAGGGAAGAGGGAGGAGGAGAGAGGAGGAGAGGGAAGGAGAGGGAAGGAGAGAGGAGGAGAGGGAAGGAGAGGGAAGGGGGAGGAGGAGAGGGAAGGAGAGAGGAGGAGGGGGAAGGAGAGAGGAAGAGAGGGAAGGAGAGGGAAGAAGGGAGGAGGAGAGGGAAGGAGAGAGGAGGAGAGGGAAGGAGAGGGCAGGAGAGAGGAGGAGAGGGAAGGAGAGGGAAGAAGGGAAGAGGAGAGGGAAGGAGAGGGAAGAAGGGAGGAGGAGAGAGGAGGAGAGAGGAGGAGAGGGAAGGAGAGGGAAGGAGGGAGGAGGAGAGAGGAGGAGAGGGAAGGAGAGGGAAGAAGGGAGGAGGAGAGAGGAGGAGAGGGAAGGAGAGGGAAGAAGGGAGGAGGAGAGGGAAGGAGAGGGAAGGAGAGAGGAGGCCGTCAAGCACCAACAGACGGCAGGTCGATGCTCCTGCTTCATGAAGAACCAGAGATTTTTACTCACAACATTCAGTCACATGATATGCCTGATGTTTTTTCCCTTATCTTAACTAAGTTGTTTTGTTGCCTTCACCTGACGTTTCACCACAGACAACCTTCAGCGTCAAAATACCACAAAGTGCTGCTTCTGATCAAAATGTGCAAATATGACGAGCAGGTACTTCAGGATTTAGTTGAAGTCAAACCACCTGAGAAAGTCTCCTTCAGGTAAACTCACCATATATTCATAATTCATGCAGAATTCTCTCTGACAATGTGCACTAGATTTCCATAACTTTATTTTATTATAGTTTCTGTTATATGTTAAATGTTATGTTATTTTGCTCATCAATAACGCAGAGAAATCCATCATAACATGGAAGAAGAGATTCATTTCTCCACAGAGACATGTTTGCTGGTTTTTCTTGAACAGTAAAGACTCATTTTTATTTTATTCATGAACCCTGGTGGGCATCAAATGTCACAAACTGTGCCGTCCTTCTATGAAACGCCGGGACGATCCAACTTAGACGAAACACCCCGTCGATGGTCGAGGCCGACGGGGAAGAAGCGGCTCAGTTGATGACATCATGCGAGTCCTACAGGTGATGATGTGTGAAGCGAACAGAGCAGCTGTGGCAGCGACAGAGAGACACACAGGATGTCCAGACTGTCTCAGATTCAAACTCTTCTGCTGGGTAAAAGTCACCGAGGCTGCTGCTCTTCTGACATTAACACAGTAAAGACTGCTCAAAGCATGCTGGGACATCAAATTGGAAATCCTGGCAGCTTTGCTGTTGTTTGTACGCTCACTAATCTAGTCCACTAAACTGGTCTGGGTGCAGCTCACAGCACCACCCACTGCTTCAGTCTGCTGGAGTCAACAGTGATTTATTGTGTGAGTCTTTGTTATTTTACTGGAAAGAGAATAAAAATCAGATGACATGCAGTCACCTAAATATGTGCTGTATTATCTCACCACTGACACACTTTATTAATATCTAAATAAACATGAGAAGCCAACAGAAGTCTTAAATACTCTCATATTTAAGCGAGCGTCATGCTGGACCTGCGTTAACCTCTCCGTTCCCTGGGAGGGGAACATACAATTAAAACCTTTGCCTCTGGGACGCTGAGCATCACCGAGACGTCAGCCTGTAATAGAGCTATTTGTTTTCCTCACAAAGCTGTCCACATGTGCTCAAATCCACCGGGGCAGGTTATTGATCGGGCCCAACGCAAATATGCACCTAAATGAGATATTTGTGTTTGTGTTACTGTTGCAGTAAATCCACTTAATCTGCATCAACCACTGGTCACAGACCTCCACATGCAACATCACTTATTTTCTGCTGTTTTCTTTAACTCTGCAAGAAAAAATAAGCAGAAAGGATCGCTTGTGTGATGCAATGTTCCTGTATTATTGGGTTTTTAAATCAATACAGAATTTATGCAAAAATGATATAAGTGTGAACTGGCGGGGCGCACCAAACATCGGTCGGATGCTCCTTAATCAAAAATATGACCAGCTATTCCATCCATAACAACTTTCTCCCACCTCCCTCATCTCCTCTGTTTCTCACATCCGCCCCCCCTCCTCCACATCTCCCTTTTCAACAAGAGCAGTTTGTCAGGGTCAGAAAGCAATTTAAAACCTCCAGTAATGAGAGTCAGTGAGAGAGAGAGGGAGAAGTTAAAGGGAGGCTAGAGAAAGAGAGATGAGGTAGTGGGGCGGAGAGACGAGGAGGACGAGGACGGAGGGAGGGACAGGCTGGGGTGTCAGCCATCAAAGCAGGCCAGAGAAAAGAAGGCCAGGTGCTGGTTGTGGGAATGTGCCGTCCATGGATCCAGGGACCAGGGAGCTGAAGGGGGGGCAGGGTGGTAATTAGCCAAGCCTGGAGGAGAGAGAGGGCCCTCCAGGGCCCGCGGGGATAGCCCCTCCGAGAGGATACCATTTGCACTTCTACAGGAGCCGCCAGCCCCGGGCCACAAAGAAGGGGAAAAGGGGAACTATGGCATCCTTTATCAGGCCGGACAAAGACGCCGCATCTTTTCAAAGGAGACCGGAGAGAGAGAGAGAGAAAGTCCAGTGTTCCAGAGAAGGAGGGGAAGGAGAAGAAAAAGGAGAAGAAAGAATCCAAGGACTGGTCAGGAGAGAGAGAGAGAGATGCCAGTGTGTGGGATGCAAAGCGAGACAGGAGGTTACGGTCATACGGCGACCCAGCCAGTCCTCTGAGATGTCCCACAGTTACACAGCTAGACCCCCAGAGCTCAGCAGCTCAACACAATGCCATGCTGTTTTTCTATCATCTCCGTTCCCATCAGCTTTGTATGAAACGTCTCTTTAATAACCAAACAAAAAAAGCATGACACAGCTCTGAGAGAGGAGCCAAAATGGCCGCTCTCTCCCTCTGTTATCAGGGGATCTTAAGAGTTTTGCCCTCCTGGAGAGCGAGGGAAAGTGGAGGTCACTTCTACCTATTACCTTTGAATGGTGGCCTCTGAGGCTCCCTGTCAGAGAGCAGCCTGACAGCCTCAGCTGAGTGGGGCCAAAAGGTCACACAGGTCATGTGATAAGGCATTACAGAGCTGAAGAGGCCCCCACCAGCACACACACTTTCCCTGAGTCCTCTTCTCTTCTCTCTGGACACAAAATGCCATTTGTTGTCCGTCAGTCAGTAGCGCAGGGTCGGGGTCGGCCCGGCGCTGAAAGCTCCATTCACACACCCTCTCACCCAGGGATGTTTTTGCAATTCAATATTTTCACACGCAGGCGGCTTCGTCGTTACTTTGGAACCGTACACTTGGCAGGATGAGGCTGGGGGCCTCTGGGACGGAGGGGCCGAGAGGTGGAGGGGAGGGGGTCAGCGAGGAGGAATCCTGCAGCTAATGGGCCATCTTGAAATATTTTAGACGAGACCCTACGACACCTACACACACACCTACACACACACCTAGACACACACCTCATCACTTCACAGCCAATCTGACTGCAGGTTAACAAGGACTGCCCTGACTTCCTCCATCAAAATCCCATCAAAATAAGAGCGTCACACTATCCTGCCCACAGTCAGCTGTCGTCTTTAAAAGTACCTCTAAATACTACGATTCAGCTCATCATCATAGATGAGCACGTTCTCAGGATGTGTGTGTTTATTTTTACCAGAGCAAACAGGAAGTAACAGGTGAGAAAGCATTAACGAATGGAAGTGTTTCTGGACTGGCTCAGGTCCATGGAGGCAGAGCTTAACACATTTCTCCTGTGCACCACTCTCTACTTAATGAAATTAAACCAACAGTGGCCCTTTGTCTCTGGAGGGTTCTGGAATCAGCATGCCACCAGTTTTCGTTCTGTATGAAAATAAATGGCGGGCGGTGATATGGGCGCAGCGCCGAGGAGGAAGAGACGCTCAAAGAGAGGTGGCATTCACTCCATCTATCCATCACACTCACAAAGAAAGTTAGCCGAGTATTAAACAAATAGCGTGCCGGCGAGGCCGACGCTCCAGCGCCTGGCAGGGTCGCTGGATAATGACGGCTCAATTACGGTGAATCCCCACAGCCGTCCCACCCAGAGAGGCAAATTTGTCAAACTGGCCAAACGATGGGTCTGACAGTGTAATCGCTAACCGTCCCCGCTGACATGAAAGAGGGCTTTATCTGGACAAATCAAAGAACCTGATCTCTGGGAGAAAAGAGGTGGGTGGAGGGGGGGTCCCGCTCGGCCCCTGTGAGGCGTGGAGATGCCTCTAATCCGCTTTAATGAGACACGGCGAGCCCATCTTTGAGGTAATGACGAAACACAAGAAAGACGGCGAGGAGGGGGGAGGGGGAGATAGACGTGAAGATGAGGCCGAGGCTTTGAACTGGCGGTGTGATGAAAGGAGGCCGTTTAGAGCCACGCCGCTGCTGATGAACGCCATCCGTCCGTCCTGAGACAGACAAACCGCCCAGGGGACACTTATCATATCTGGACAGGATGAGGCTTCATCAGCAGCCGGACGGAGCAGGAGGAGGGAAGAGCGTCGAGCCTCTAAAAACAGAAACTAAAAGCATGACTCAGCAATAATCAATCAGCCAAACTGAAGCTCAAACCCATGACCTGTCTGCAGAGCACTACATGATGTAAATATTTGACTGTTCACTCCTCTGGATCAATACTTCAAACGATCACACAACAATGATAAGATCATATCATCGCCAGTCTTCCTGCACAGAGAACATGGTGGAAATGAAACATAAAGGACAGGAAGTTCAGGAAGGGATGAAAGGAAAAGAGCAGGGTGAGGACAAATGTGTGGACTAAAAAGAAGGAGAGGGAGAAAGTGAGCGGGCTAATACCAAACAAATCAGGATTAGAGCCAGATAAGACTGGTCACAATGCTGAGCGATCCCTGGATATCACCGAGCGAGGGGGAATCATGAGGGCTGCTAATTAGGACTCGACACGTTAGCCTCTTGTTTAGCAAACAACGCTCACTGTTAAACAGCAGGAGGCGGAAAATGAGACACAGTCAGTTAGCGTTAATCAGCAGATTTCCAGCTAACGCGATAAGCAGCCACAGGTCGAGACAAAACGCATTTAACTGACGGTTTGTTCGCCAACACATGCCGCTGCTATTTTTTAACAAGCCCCTGGCCCCAGAAAGAGACGACGAGCAGAAAACATGGTGGATGTGTCTTTAAGAGCCTCTCAGGCATGTTTCAGCCTCCGCTGCCAAGCGATCGAGAGATTGCTGTGTTTTTAGAAACATGGCGGTGAGGTCATGGCGAGGCAGAGAGAGGCCGATATTTGCCAACTGGATGATGTGAGGTCAACGTAGCGCTGGAATGAACGGGATTTAGAGCCATGTGCAAGAGCTTACTGCACTGGTATTTGTATGTCAACTCAAAATTTGACTCAGGCAGCATGAGAGCAGACAGGAAGTGTGTGTGTGTGTGTGTGTGTGTGTCCAGGTGCCCACCCATCACTGTGCCAAGGTCAAAGCTCGACACAGCACCTCCAATAACTGGGAAAATGGTACGTACACACACACACACACACACACACACACACACACACACACACACACACACACACACTCTTCGGCAGCCAGCAGTGCCAGCTCCTGCTGCTTGGATGACATTTACACTCAACCTTTCTAGTTTGTGATTGATTGGGGTTAAATCCTAACATTGCCCAAAAATCTGTCACCACTAAGGTGTGTGTGTGTGTGTGTGTGTGTGCAGTCAGGATCCATCTGCATCACTGTGTATTTGCAGAGCTGAGAGAAAGCCAGCTGAATGTTTTCAGGCCTTCACTGAGGCTCAGTTGACGTTAAAGAGACGCTGTGACTTCAGCTAAACTACAATCTGAGCAGCTACTTGATGCAAAAAAAAAAAAAAAATATGAATATATTATTCAATAAAACAGAAATCCAACAACAACAAAGTATTCAAAAGGTGTTGCACTGGAAAAAGATCCAGACTATTTATTGCCTTATATAGTGTCCAACTATCGTCTCATGGTGTCACTTATTTTCTTCTATTTACATGTTATTTATATGTTTCATTACTGCCTTTCATTATTAAACAATAAAGGTTTATGAAACAGGTAAATGATGACAAACAGCCGCGTGTTTCTGTACTGGGACTCATTCAGAAATCATTCCAGTGTCCACATTTCTGAATTATTAATAGTCATATTTTATGGCACCTGTGCTTCAGCAGATTATTGCTCTTTTAGGAGCCAAGCAGCAGCAGCAGCACATTAACAGCAGCACAGGTAAAAGACGTCTCCCAGCGTTCAGCGACTAAAAGACAAACAGAGACTGAAACAGACGAATCTCCTCTGAGCTGCAGGTAATTCACAGGGAAGCCGGCCGCCTGCACCGTATTTCAATCGTCAGTTAATTCCCCACATAGGAGGAGGGAAAATATGCTTTGTGTAATGGCTGACTGCCTGAGAGATTTAGGACGACACCGACTCCACATTTCAGGGTAACATGAAGACTTTACTGGGAAGAACGCTGCTCTCACAGCAAACTCAGAGATGTGGTTACAAAAAGCAATGCATCTTTATTTGTATGGTATTATGTGAATCAAATGTGGACCACATGTGACTGACGGCAGCCATAAAACCTTTCCTTAACCTTTTCCAAACTAACAGGTTTCACTCATCCACGACGCAAAAAGTTACTCCTTTTCTCAGGACGTTATGAACAGCTTCGTCTTGATCCATGTTTCACTAGACGGAGATGAGCACTGGGAATAAATATGGAAAAGTTGGAGAGAGGAACTCACATCCCACAAACCTGCAGAATCAAGCTCTGATGCGTCACATGTGGCAGATAGATCGATCCTCCAAACACAGATCAGTCCAAGAAAGAAGCTCAGACGGACAGTAAATGAAGTGTTTCTGCCCCAAACATCTGATCTGACTGAATCCCTGTGAAGCAGGTGGTCCAGAAGGATGGAAGGAGACCAGAACCAGCAAACACAATCAGTTTGAGACCATCAGAACATTTCAGACAGAGATGGGAAAAGAGTGGAAGAGGCTCAGAGGAAACACCAGAGGATCAGGTTTCCAAAGCTCTGCAGGTATTTCCATTCTGCATCATATTCAAAATAAAACCTGGCTTCATGTCTGCAGGCTAATTATCAGCCTTCATCAAGTAGCATCACTGCAGCTGAACGACTCATCCAACAAAATAAGAGTCATCAACAAGATTCCCTCCTCTAGCTTCAAAATAAAAGCATCAGCTCCACCAGCACCCAAGACATGACACTTCTCCATTTGATGATGCTATCTTTGCTTCATGCAGGCTCTAATCTGTGAACATGGAGCAGAGCGATCTGACATTACAGCTGCAGCCAGAAGCTCAGCTCAGTTATTACTTCTGTCAAAACATCAGAGGCTTCATGACTGCCAGTCATTTAATAACGATGAGAGCTGTTTAACACACAGATCAATAGGAGCCCTGACAGTTCACAGTAACAGACAGAGGAACTCTCAGGACCTGTGTGCATTTGGTTATTTTTTTTATTTTTTGCAAAATTAGCACAAAAAAATCAGGTGGTTAAAAAATAATAAATAAAATCCCTCGTGGCGCTTTTACTTTTTACTCTGCAAATGAAAAAAGGGTCAGTAAAATCAATCAGTTCCTGTTTGTGATCAAAGCTGTTTCTATTAATTAAACAATTCATTAATTATTTTGGGGGTTTCCGTGGAGACGGCAGTGCGCGCGCTCCAGAGCGAGAGAAGAAAATAGAAAGAGAGCTGCGCGCGTCCGTTTGTCTCACCTGTGCACTGAAAAATACCTGGAATAATAAAAAATACATAAACATTCACTGAACCGTGAAGTTTGAATTGATTCAAACTCGGTTTGTCTCTTTTAACAGAATATCACGATTTATTATAATAAACAGAAAAATTCACCTCCAGGTGCGAAAAGATAATTCAGTGTCACCTGCTGCTCTTCTTTATTATTAACTACATTATGTTAAGCCAGACTATATAATTAACTAGACTATATTATACTATTAAACGTTAAGATAATAAGAGGTGATGTGTCGTTTCACTTTAAAAAAAAAACACGATTTAATAGAAATATTTTCAAGATAAAAACTGATCAAGATAAAATAAAAACCAAAAGAATTTATCTCTGGATGAGAATTTATGCTAATAGTGAACTAAAGCAGAGCAATGTGACATTTCTCTCAGTGTTTTAAGGCCACCTTCACATTATAATCCAACACAGCGTGAAAAGACACGTTCATATTAGTATTCATGCTCATGTGGGGAGAGACAGTCAGGCCTTCGACGTGTTTACAGGTGAAAATCATGTTTTAAAAGACAGACGGCTGGTGGACAGACTGGTGGCCTGCAGGAGAGACTCTGAGCAAAGCGGCAGAAAAAAGAGAAGAGAAGGAGGCTGAATAAACTCCCACGCATCGCGCTGAAAAGCTGTGGGCCTGCGTGTTTGCATGTTCAGAATAAAGCAGTTTCTTTTCCTTTCTGCAGCACAACAGAGCCCAGGCCTCTGGCTCTCCTCTGGCCCGAGGAGAGCGCACAAAGCCAGGTATTTGTGTTCATTAGCACCCGGATCAACAGACTATCGAGGCTGTTCAGAGATCAAGACCAAGAGCAATTACTGGCGAGAGGCTCGATCCTCCAGGACCCAGGACTTCCACCAAGGAGCCCGATTTACTCCTGTTTCCTTCCCTTTAGTTCCCTCTTTGTCTGTAACTTAAACAGGAACTGGATCCCAGAGCAGCAAGAATATCAATAATATTAATATTAATAATAATAATAGAAACACCACTGTATAAAAAACAGCAGCGTTGGTTATTATTAATTATCTGAAAGCATGTGCGCTGAAACGCTTACAGAATATTTCATAACTATAATAATAATAATATTTTCTAAATGTGGAAACAAACACGTGTCTGGTTTGTTCGTTTTTTTTAAATTGTGTACATTAATTTTCCCTAAAGATCAGATGTTTATAAAAAAATTTAAAAGCCTGAATTGTGTCTGTTTTTGGCACACTTACATTAAAAAAAAAAGCCTGTAAACATTCAGCCAAGCGTGCACAACCTAAAAAAACAACAAGAGGGATATTTTGAAATAATTATTGTCCAGTGAAATTGCTCCAATAAAAGAGGAACACACGGTTGAATATGACCTCTATGCTTTTTCACATAACTCCCACAAATGGAAACTCGCAGTAAAACATGAGTAAACTTGCTGGAGGCAGTGGCAGGAGGCCACATCACGCGTCAACTCGTTAAGCAGATTCACATTAATTGAGGGTGAAAAGCAGCCTGAGCCACAAAGTGAGTTCATGCACAACAAAAAGACAAACCAACCCATCAACAATAAACTAATGTGGAACAATAAAAGTGCTCCATGCAGTAACAATGCTGACTAAAGTACATGAATTTTCCGTGTGACGCGCAGCAGCAGCAGCAGCAGCTTTCCTGCTCAGGACGCATTATTGATTGGCATTCCCTGGAGGAGGAACCAGTCTGCAGCAGACCGAGGGCCCAGGACTCAAACACACAGCCAGAGAACGATTTCTGCCGCCGTTCAAGTGGGATCGACTAAAAAAGTGCATTAAAATATTTCTGTTTGTGTCTAAATTGTTGGCGGCTCCGCTCTGCAGCGCGCGCAGCTCAGAGCCGCGGAGCCACAGCGCCCACTATTTCAAAAGCCGGGAACACGATTTCACAACACTTGGAAGGACAATTTTAAAAAAAAGAAAGTTACTGAACGTTTCGACAAGTTTCATGGTAACTTTCTGGAAACTAACGTTGCGCCTCCGCGGAACCTCCGAGCGCGCAAAATGCGCAAAAGAGAAAGTGCTGCTCAGATTTGTCCGCCAGTGTTTCTCTGCGTCCAGAAAGGAGTGGAGTGAAGGAAAAGCACCAGCGGCGACTCTCATCACATGAAACTTTGAGGCTGAGAAGCAGCGGAGCCCGGACCGCAGCGCGCACACAAACGCGGCACAGCAGCCGGAGCAGGACGCGTTTTTTAAGCAGAAAAAGTTTCCTCCTGGACAAAGAGTCGCCCCCTCCTCTCTTAAGGACATGACAAATGACAAGGACACTTTGGACATCTACACAGCAGCACGAGTTGTCGGAGCCGGCGGCTGAAAGCGGAAAGCAGCGGAATAAAGCAAGAACCTACTTTTGGCCAGTTTTCTCGCCCTCGCCTTGGATCTCATCTTGTCGGCTTGTAGATTCCTCTCGTCGTCCTCCGTGAGCCCAGAAGCAGCAACAACACTATCTTCATCTCACCAGCATTGTCAGTTTGGACACCTTCGCACATGCGCACAGGCCATTCAATCTGACACCCTCGCCGGGGCCAAAAAACTTTCCAATGTATTCATCATCATCACTTTTTTGTCCTATCGTCTCTCCTTTAGATCACTTATCTCTTCCCCTCCTCCTCTTCCTCCTCCTCCTGCTCTCTCCTCACCGTCTCACCTTCCCTCCCTCCCCCCTTGCCATCCCCTTACCCTCGTCCCCCTCCTCCCCCCCACCCACCCTCCCTCCCCATTCAGCTCCTGCCAGCACCTCCTCACATTTTTACCCCCTTTCTTTTTTTTTTTTTTTTTTTTTTAACAGCAACAACTTTGGGTTTCTGCCCCGGCGGTGGCCACAGACTGAGCAGCGAGACCAACGTCCACAGATATTAACCTGACGACTTATTATTGTTACTGTTATTATTATTATTATTATTATTATTATTAATAATAATAATAATAACCTGAGGTTTTGCTATTATTTTTAACCTTATGATTATTATTAGCCTGTTATTTATTATTATTATTATTATTATTACTCGGTTATGTTTCTTTTTTTTTTGGTTTGATTTTTATATTTCCGTCATAAAATGTAACCTAAATATCTGTTTTTCTTTGGCTGCTCAGGTTATTTTTAACCTCATTAATGCGCGTGCAGGATTGGTGTGTGTGTGTGTGTGTGTGTGTGTGTGTGTGTGTGTGTGTGTGAACCGTGCTGCCCTCTGGACAAACAGCAGCAGCAGCTGTTTGACGCAGTCAGCCTCCACCAGCAGAAGCTTTATATTGTTGTTGTTGTTGTTGTTTGTTTGTGTTTTCTTTAGTCTTACAGCAGCAGCAGTGAATTCTGGGAGAAAGACTCGTGCTCGCGCCGCTGTGCCGTAAAGTAAAGTCACCTGAAGGAGGACACGCGGCTCCTTCCTCTCCGTGAGTCCAGGACTTCTGCCTTACACCTGTTTGTTTGTTTGCTTGTTTGGTCGGTTTGTATGTTTACTGTAGGCACGAGGACACCGCTTTTACTTTAGCACGTGCATCCAGCAGCCGGGTGAAAACACCGCAAGGTAAATATTTTTATATATATATATTTACTAAAATTAAGTTAATTCAGACTCAAAAATCGTGCACATAATTAGGGAAGAAATATTTTTTTAATAACCTACATTTTAAAATTGAAGTTTAGGCCTTTTACTGTATTAACTGGGAAGAAATGTAGAATATTATTATTATTACAATATTTATTAAACTGCTTTCCATGATTTTAAATATATTATAACACAATGTAATATGTTCTGCGGCTACTATAAATAATAAGAATAATTATCAATAAAATATAATTAATGACAGTCGTATTTATTATTGTTGCTACTATTTATACGTCGACAAATAATATTGTTGACAAATTACCGTTGTATATTTTCGTCATGGCCTAAATATTCAATGATAATTTCTGAACAGAAACAAAAAGAGTTTCGATGGAAGCTGAGGATATTATAATATATTATTAAAAATAATAAAGTCCAGTGTGACGGATATTCCTGTGGGAATGAGTTAAAGACCCTGCAGAAATAACACTTTTATGAATACTTTAAACATATCCATGTATAAATAATATTATTAATCATTTGTACCTATTTGCATGAATATTTCTCGCTTTTGCTGAACATTATTAAAAACTGAAAAATAACAATTGATCTGAATAAAGGCTCGAGTTGATCAAACATGTCTCCGGTGTTTAAATGTGCGGGATGTTTTCCCAGAGTGGAAGTCAAATGATCATTAATCAATAATAATCAGCAGTAATTAGCATAAATTATCTGTTCATTAAGGAGTCTGTAGGGTTTTTTTTTTATTGTGTCACCGTCGTGTTACAGATCTTTATTTTTCTCTTTGTAACATTAAAACTCTCGACCAAAAACAGATCGATAGAGGGAAAATAAATGATGTGCAAAGGTTCTGTTTATGTATCAATAATCCATGGTCTCAATCGATCGGCTCTATCGATGCTTCATCCAGCTGCAGCCAGAGGAGAACTTTCCCATCAGGCCTCTCATCAGCTCGGACAAATCATTTCACACGGAGCAAAATGAAAAAAAAGCGTCTTAAAGGAGCAATTAACCGACTAACTGCGGCGGCACCGACCCACTGGGAAACCGAGCTTTAATGGGGGCTGCGGAAAAACCTCGCGTTTCTTGGAGTATTTGCTTTCCAGAAAAACGTTTTTTTTTCTCTCTCTCTCTCTCTCTTTCTTTTGTCCTGCGGTTGGAGCGGAGCGTGAAGGCAGCACCGCCGGTCCCGGAAGAGAGGCGCTGCTGCTCACCTGGATCCCTCACCTGTTTTTTATTAACCTGAAGACATGAAGCGACTCATTACCATATTAAAGACAAACACTTTAATCCTCTTAGAAATGACTCAGTCTGTAAATCTTTATTATAAGACCTGATTTTTTTTATCTGCACCTTTATTATTGTGACCTCTGACCAAGGTCATCATGTCTGTTGTTTGTCAATATATCAGAAATATGAATTAATATATATCCAGCATGTACATGACTGCTCGTGCACTGAGGCCTGCTCATGTGTGTTTGGTTTTATTGTTTGACAGGTTATATAGAAAGTAGAAAAGGACCAATTTGCGTCAAATGGCTTGTTTCCTTAATCTGGTGATGACGTCTTCAGGTCACCTGAGCTGGGCTGAAGTGGGCTGAAGTGGGCTAAAGCAGCAGTCATGTTCAGCGTCACATCGACGTAGAAACATTTTGTAAATATAACAAAATAAAACTATATTTACACTGGATAAGGATTCAGGGCGCATGCGTAAACATGGAAACGTTTCAGAAATTTATTCTATAATGACCAAAATGAACGTTTTTTTTAATATAGTTTATGAATTAGGATGCATGTATGTGTTTTCTTACAGGCTGCAAATAAATATAATTTACTCTCTATCAGCTATCAAAGGCACCAGGGTTGGAGCGCTCTGGCTCAGGGGGGTTCAGGCCTCCAGGACTTGATCTCTCTGCTGCGGTCAGACTGCGGTGACTGAACTCTCCACCCACTAACGCACGCACACGCACGGCCGCGCGCTAGTGACTGAAACCCAAACTTTATCCTCTCTAGAAAAGAGTCCTGGCCTCTGGATTAGACGTCGCTCGCAGATAACATCAGCCCACCTCAGATATGTGACACGCGGAGCTCCGCGCGCTGCAGCTCACGGATGGGACTCATCAAAAAATCCGCAGACCCGTTTCTGCGCGCGCATGGCGCAACTGCGACTGCGCCACAGAGGAGGAACCGAGAGAGGAAGCAAGGCGCGGGGGCACGCGCAAAGACTGTACGCAAAATGATAAAACACAATAACGCAGATCGACACGCACATTTCCAAAGAGCTAATCAATGGATCCATCCTCTGCCCTGGTCCCTATTATTGATTCTTGTTATTATTGGTCCACATTATTGATCCTTATTATTGACCCTTATTATTGGACATTGTCAGTCATTTTTTTGGGTTCCGCGGCTCTTCCTGCTGTTAACACGCTGTCACACTGACAGGAGGTGAGAGGCCAGCAGCTGGACAGATGCTGACAGCCTGCAGGAGGCCTGCACATCTGGACCCATCCAGAAACACACTACAGGAGAGGAAACTAGTGAGTGAAATTTAAACTCGATTCACATATTTTGGCAACAAATATTTTCTACATCCTGCACTTTATTTTTTTAATCAATAAAAAACTAAAACCTGGAAACTCCCACATCTGTTTAATTTTGTGTCAGTAAAAAGAGGACTGAGTCACCGCCTGATATCGATCCGGACAAACACAAAAAAAGATTTTTCCTACCGGTCTGAAAATTAGAAAAATTAGAAATCATATTTAATGGCACCAGTAGAAATTAGAGGGGATCCGTGGGTATATTTTGTATTACAATTTCGTTCAAACATCAGGTGGTTGAAATAAAAGAAAACTTATTATTATTATTACAACAAACAATATTTAAATCCAATAAAATATAGGATGATAATAATAATAATAATAATAATAATAATAATAATAACCGCGTCTGAAGATCAATTTGCAAACTGTACACAAGGACCATGCTGAATATACATCAGCAGCTCCTCCTCCACCATCATTGCTGCTGATTTTAATTAATCGCTCGTTAATGTCGTCATCCATTTCAGATCAGAGAAGCCGCCAAACACGTGCACATTAAAAATACTGCCGCGAGGCTCCAGTGAAAATTAGCCCGATGTAGAAATGACCTTAATGTGATGTAATCAATCAAGCTGTCTGCAGGGACACCGGGACTCACAGCGTTAATCTGTTAGTGTGGAGCGTCATGTTTAAAGAGTTTCAAGCTCCTGCAACAAGAAGAGGAGACTGTTCTAGAAAACATTCACAGGAAGCTCCAGGCCAGGAGGCCTCTGGGCCTGGTTTGTTACACGTTTTTATTTTTTTAATGCCACCCCAGTGACACCAAAGTGTTTTTAATATTAAAAATACAACTATGATAAGATCAAACCCCTGAAGCAAAATCATAAAATTGATTCCAGGGAAAATAATAAATATTTCTCACAAGGTTTGGCCAAGATTCCTGATAAACCACAATAACAATAAATTAAATGGTGACTATTTTAGGAAAATTAAAATACATTTTAGGCTTTGAGAAATGGCGGTAAAATTTTCAAAGCCAAGTTGTGAATTAAAAGTTTAGATGAAATAATAAAGAAAAGGTCAAAAGAATTAAAATGCATAGATGTTAATTCCCTTGGCTGAACTTGTGAGAGCTAATATGAGTCCAGCAGCAGAAGTATGAGCACCGGGCTTGTTACCGTGACCCACTGTGGACAGAAACAACGGGCCGAGCCCACCAGTGTCCATTTCACAGAGGGTCGGGGCTCCAGAGAGGCCGGCTGCTTTGAAGCACTCCAGCGTCTGGGATTTCTGCTTCTCGTCTTTGAAACAAATTAAACCTCCTGAAGGTTTCCAACCTGAGACTCATGTTCTCACCTCCAGGAAGGATCTGATCTGGAGTTCAGTTCTCGT
Source organism: Synanceia verrucosa (assembly GCA_029721515.1). Taxonomy (NCBI): domain Eukaryota; kingdom Metazoa; phylum Chordata; class Actinopteri; order Perciformes; family Synanceiidae; genus Synanceia; species Synanceia verrucosa. The sequence goes on from CM056561.1 coordinate 25,507,594, forward strand.
CACATCGGCCTCGCTCACTCTTTTTCACCGCTACTGGGCTTTGATAACACCACGGGGCTTTAGGGAAACAAGGTGCAACGGACAAGTGTCTGTTACTACAGCAAGAGGGATACAGAGTCATGTGCACGAGCTGTAAAAGCAGGGCCAGATGTATTTATTATGATGAGGACAGCGGCTGAACTATCACTGATTGAAATGTTGGAAGCACAGCACAGTGAAAGAAATGTGTCAAACTGAAACACCAGGCGAGCGAACGGCGAAAAGTGAACGGCTCCAGATCCAACAGTGTTACGAAGCAGGAGGAAGGGAGTGTCTGCAGCAGTGAGCAGGGCCTCACAGCACAACGCCATCCAGGGAACATGCAGGAGGGATGGGAGGGCTTATAATTCATGACTAATATTCACCAGTGAGCTTCCATCAAATGTATTCAGGTGAGTGGTCACCTCTGACCCGAGTCCTGTTGACATTCTCAAATAATGGATGAGTTTTTCCGGCACGTTTCCACTGCCAGGGAATCCAGCCGATCACAAAAAAGACTAAAAAAGAAAAACTAAAGACTAAAACTCAACCTGTGGTGAACATTTCCACATCTAGAGGTGAGCTGCATAGAGCAGGGAACGCTCTGAGAGTCGACAAACACTGCAGGTAGCAAACAAACCGTTTCCATTTCCATAGAGATCACTTCCTGGTTCTCTCTTCAGCCTCCAGCAGCTCGGCACTGACCAGCTGCATTATTTATTTGTTTGTTGTGGTGCACGGCGAACATGCAGCGACAAAGCAAAGTGTGTGTGCTGCTGGACTGACAGGATGATTAATAGGAGCTCCAGCCAAGAGGGTGGGGGGATCTGCCGGCGATGGTGGGTGGAGGTGGAGGTGGAGGAGGGAACTTCAACAACACATCAGAACAACAGCACTTCTCTGGAGTTTGCCGCCACTTCCTCTGTGGGACCACCCCTCTGCTCCACAAGCCAAAGGTGGCAGGACGGGATTAAAGCAGAGGAGTTTCAACCTGGACCAGAAAAGGCTCATACCTTCATACCTTCACACACAACCTGCATAAATATTGACTCTGGACCTTGTTTCACTTGTGCCTTCAGGAGCTGTAAGGGTTTATTTTGAGCCAAAAATAGAGTGACGTATAGGACAGGTGAGGTAGAATTTAGCAGTAAGACAGGCCAGAGGGTGAAGAGAAGTTGAAATCAAGCTAGGTTTGTTCTTGTCGAGGCTGGAGGAATGACACCATGATCCACTCACATGAAATCACATCAGTGCTGTAAAGAGTCCAGAGCAGCTAAACTTAGAAAGACTGCCCTCCTGTGTCAGACACTAAAACACATACATACACATGCACAGACTCACTCTGGATCTGCATGCATGTCTAACATGAGTATATCTATCTCTACAGTCTGAACCCTACTGCATGTTGGTGTGCATTCCTTCACCTCGACTCATCATGAGAAAGAGACAGAGAGGAAGAAACGCTGGATTTAAGCAGGTTGTCATCCTCCACTCTGGCTGCCAAATCCCTGAGCTTGCTTAACGTTTCCATGAGCAGCGTGCAGAACACCCACACCACTCTTTTGAAGCCAGGGCATTTTAGAGGAGAAGAGTTTATTGACTTCAAATTGTTACCACTTGGGCCTCTCGTTTCTGAGAAAAAAAAAACATAATAAAATACAATAAACCTGCATGTCAAAGTGCAGCGTGAGCGTCGCTCGGAGCTGAATGAGGTCTCAGGGTGACGGTCGCCCATGCCAACGTTAGCCCGCACACTAGCGCCCATCGCTCATCATCGGAGGCTTTTATTCAGCCGTGTGGTTCCTGTTAACATCCAGTGACTTGTTTTACAACGGAGAGCATCTGTGCACCAAATGTGTCACATAAGTAAGGCGGGAAAGATTCAGTCGTTCTGCTCGTGCTAATAAAGTGTGACAGACGATTGGATTCGCGATACGCCCCTGTCCTCGCTTGCCATTTTCATGAGCCCATATACATATGTCACACAGCGACATTTGCCATATGGTGAAACCGGACAAGTTGCCACCCTATCGTCAGGATTTCTCTCTCATACATGCGCTGTAAATAATGTTTTGTTGCAGAGTAACCTTTGAAACTGTCAGCTGGACTACTGCAGGACTGAACCAAACTACAGGGAATTACCGACGTGTAAGCAAACAAAAGTCAATTCTCCAAAGTCTCTCTCCAATAACAGGGTTTAAAGTGGAAACCTAACGGTCACCGTCACCATCTGGACTCCATCGCCATATGAGCTTCTACTTAACCAAAAGTTACTGCCATGTTAAACCGACTTTTATCGTCCAATCATGTGCTCCGCTGTGTTCGCACCGTCGCTGCGTTGTCATTTCAGCGACTGATCTGCAATAACTGGTCGCTGGCATCGTCCTCGTGTGTGATGTCATCCAACAGCTCCAGCGAGGAGGAAATGAAGTGACCATGGTTAACACCAGCTGACGCCTTCCTGGTACTAAAACATAAATGGATTTCTGGTTTCTGGTTCTGCCTGCAGCGAACAACAACTGGGATTGTCTGAAATCTGGCTTTTAATGTAGTGATTTTTACAATCAAAAGCACAGATTTTTTCCATCATACTACTGTTTCAATTGTTGCCACACACATAAAAAAGAGCGAACATGAACAAATGATTTCGTTATGGCGCTCGCCACTTTGCCAGAGAGTCGTTAGAGAGGCAGCGTTAGTGGGACGGAGGGTTTGTTTGTTTAAAGTCCACTCTGGAAAGAAGGATTACCTGAGGTTTATCATTCAATATGTGGCGTACGGATGATTTAAGAGTCCAATCATGCTGACGTTTTCAGTTTGGAAGTTTGAATGGAAAAACCTTGAAAATTGAAGCGTGTACATACTGTACACTGAGGGATGGTGTCTGTGCTGCACCATCGGTCACCATCCTCAGAAAACACAGCGGCCCTTTGTGGCCTGGCTGACTGATCTGGTTCCTCCTGCTCCACCTCCACCTTCTGTACACAAACTGAGCAGCCACAAATCAGAGAAAAGGAGGAAAATCACACTTTGTTCCACTCTGCAGAGAGCATTAGATCAGGAAGCAGGGGAGTCCTGTGCTACAGGAATACGTGTGTGTTTGTGTATATATGTAGAGAGGGTGGAGGTGGTGGTGCTGAGCTTATCCAGAGGATCTGTTCTGCTTCAGCAGAAGGAGAGCGAGGTCTGATAGTGCTGCACACTGACCAGGACTCTGTCAGCCTTACCTACCGCTGAGCGTGAGCACCTCAGGTCCAGAATAACAAACTGTACCGGCTCCTCTGATTGGTCCTGACGAACGGACCAGGCTAATGTCTGCACCCAGGGGTCTGACAGCCTCCACCTTCACTTCAGTCTGTGACTGTGTGTGAATACAACATTTTCATGTAAATATAACTAATACCTTTATCAAACGTATTAGAGCAGCGGCATCATCAAGAAATAACTGGATCAATCAATATATGTGTGTGTAATAATGTGCTTTGATATTTTTTCTGCTTTTTTGTAAAATATTAAATGAATTTTAAAATTCCTGGATCACAATAATAATTATATTTCAGCATTAAAGATATAATTTTGATTACAGAGCTTGCACACACCTGGTGGATTAATCATGACAGAAAACATTAAAAATATTCTGGTGATCAGAAATACTGGACTGTTACTGTCTGTGAGTCCATCCATGTGTTCAGTATTTTCCTCTTTTATCAGAGTGGGTGAGGGGGTGTGGCGGACTTGCCCTTTAATCCGTCCACCACCTATTTCAGGGAGCAGAGCCGGTAAGTGCCAAACAGCAGAGTCTGCCGGATCATTATTCGAGTGCCAAAACAACGGGAGAGGAAAAGGCACCAGAAAGCCGCTCATTAAAATTCCTGCCACCTTGTTGCCTCCATCTATCCGACCAGCTCTCATTTCGCTCTGAGGCCTTGGAGGCAGGAAGACGAGAAAGAGAGAAGAAGCTCGTCGTGGAAAACAGCTCCAGACACTGAAATGTATCTGAGAGTGAAACGATGCTGACCTCAAAGCTGGAGGAGTTTGTGAGTCAGAGGATGGAGAAAGCGGTACATCCTCATCTCGATTTCTTATCTGCAGTCTCTGCCACAGACAGAGGACAGGTGAGCACCAGGAAAAGGCAGAGACCTGGAGGAGGACCACACAGTGAGCCCAGGCCTGATAGGCGCTGTGCTAACGGACGGGCTGGCGCTGAGGGGGATTTGTGCAGTGGACCCTGGAGGCTCTCGGGGATCTGGTGGTGGTGGCGGCCCCCGGTATTGGTGACAGAGTGTGGGCCCCTAGCTACTGAGGAGGAGGGCCATGAGCCTCCATGGTTCAGTGACGCCTGGCTGCACAGAGCACACTGCTAACCCTGTTGTGACATTTGCTTTAAGTAGACACATAACTTTATTCCCCAGTTAGCTTCGATTTGATGATTTGAAGGTCAAAACATGTCGAAAGGTTTTCTTTCAAACACATATAACAGCTATTTAATTCCAAAGTGTAGTTAGGGCTCACTCTAGACTGAAATATACTCAGCAGAGTACCGTCGATCATTACTTTAAATAAAATGCAGGACAATCACTGACACTCTTAATCCTTGGCTCCAGGTAGCAGTATTTTGATGTCATGAGATTTATCTAATGCAGTTAGTCCAGATTATAAAAATTACAATACTGCAAGAATTAATCTGAGTACCGGTGGATGCATGTTCATTAGAGGTGCTACACTGAGCTTATTTATTGCCTCCACACGGCTCCCACCTTGCAGCTAACAGTGACTACAGACGTCTCTTAATCACAGAAGGACACCTCCTCTTTTCACGGGGCACACCTCATGCTTTGCTCAGGTAGATATTCCTCCTCTATAATATTACACGCAGAGCCGTTAAACAGAGCTGCTGGGTGCAGGTACTCCTCCCTACCTGTGGGTCCAGACTCCCCTCTGGTCTAAATTACCTGCTGACGGACGGGACGGCGGCTGTCAGTGATGATGTGCTGATGGCTCCACCCCCTCCCATCCCATCATGCACTCCTTCCTCCTCGTCCATGATGCGCTGCGGTAGGTCAGTATAGACTGTAAGCAGAGAGAGCAGAGGGTGAAAGAGGAGACTTTTATTATCACCATTGTTTCAAGCTCACTGATTCCCCCCTCCATCACTGCTCAAATGTCCTGTCTTTTCAACACACCTGAGCTCCTCACCCTCCTCCTCCTCCTCCTCCTCCTCTCTTAAATCCCTCCTTGCTCTCCTGTTTCTACCTTCCCTCTCAATGGGCTCACGCTGTGTCTGCAGGCCGAGCGGCAGAGAGCACCTGGATGGGCAGGCTTCCTGGACACTGTGAGGGGCTATTGTCCTGCATGTCAGCAGCCCCTCTCTTTTAATGGGGCCCGTATATCATCGTTCTGATTATGGCAGATGACTGGGAGGAGGGGAGGAGATGGGAGATCTGGGAAAAGAGAGGGAGAGAGCGAAAGGAGTAGAGGGAGAGTGTTAGGAGGGAGGTGGGATGAAGGAGAGGTTTGGGGACAGAGGCTTAAAAATGCAGGGACCCCCAAATCCCCCATCGACTGAAATCCTAGCACTTAACCCCAGCTATGGCATTGTGTGCTGCCGTGGGGATTTGGTCCTCTTTTTCTGTGGCCGTCATTCTTTTTAATGGACTCTCCGTCCAGCCCTCCCTCTCTCCATTCACCCCCTGGATTCTTTAGCTGAGAAAGTTTTTTTTTCTCCTCTCTTTTGGTTTATGACTTGTTTTTCTTTTCAGAGGAAGGAGGAGGATAGGAGGACAGAGGGAAAGGAGGAGGACAGGAGGAAAGGAGGAGGAAAGGAGGACAGGAGGACAGGAGGAAAGGAGGAGGACAGAAGGAAAGGAGGAGGTCAGGAGGACAGGAGGAGGATAGGAGGACAGAGGGAAAGGAGGACAGGAGGAAAAGAGGAGGAAAGGAGGACAGGAGGAGGACAGAAGGAAAGAAGGAGGACAAGAGGAGGACAGAAGGAAAGAAGGAGGACAGGAGGAAAGGAGGAGGAAAGGAGGACAGGAGGACAGGAGGAGGACAGAAGGAAAGAAGGAGGACAGGAGGAAAGGAGGAGGAAAGGAGGACAGGAGGACAGGAGGAGGACAGAAGGAAAGAAGGAGGACAGGAGGAAAGGAGGAGGAAAGGAGGGCAGGAGGTGAAGAACCATGGAGATCCTGGATCTCTCTACTGTTCTTCTATTATTAAAACATCAGGCAGTGATGAGTTCTCTCACATGTCAATCATTAATAATATTCATATTATTATTCAGCCACTATCAGACTAAAATATATAAAAACTGAGGAGAGAAATGATTCGTTGGCAGGTTACAGGAAAAATATGAATAATTCATTTTAGCCACAACTCAGTCATCTGATATTTAAATGAATTATTTTGTTGTTTATATTTGTTGTTTTTTACAGTTATTACTGAGGTTATTATGCACTTTAAATTTAACTAAACTGAGTGTGACACTCTGCCTTAAAGAACACAGCCTGCTAAGCTAATGGAGAGTCCAGCGGGTAAATCCAGTAAATCTAAACACAACACACTCACTCTCTCCATTAGAGTCACAATTAAAATCCAATTAAGTTCCTACACATGTATATTAGACAACATCTGGCCCAGATGCTGCTGGGTGTCCCACAGTCTGGATCAGGAGAGCACTTCTACCTTTTTAAATCAACTTTCACTGACTTCATTTTGCTGCTGCTGCTGTGCAGTGAGGATATTTCAGTACATAAAGCTCATTTCTGGATGCTTCAGTGTTTCAGGTCAAACTGTGACAGGAGATCAAAGACTCAAGTGTTCAGGTTCTGGCTGACTGAGGAGACTCATTCATTGGACAAATGGCAGCTAATTGAGTAGGTGTTGCAGGAGCTGGTCTGGATACCTTTCAAATGAGTAAGGGGTCATTTCCCCCATAATTAGCTACTTCTGTTGGATTTTGTGAAGCGTGTGTGAGCAGAGGGGTGTCAAGGCTGAATATATTCAGGAACATAATGTGTGTGATAAATAAAACTCTTCACAAATAATCAAAAATGTTTGCGTTTGTCTGAAACAACAAAACCATCCGGAAGGATTTAAATGAACTAAAAGTGTGTGTCTACACGTGTTGACTAGACACAACCTCACTGCTTTTCTAATGTAAAAAAAAAGATTTAAACTATTAGAAAACGTGTTCATTATGATGTCAGATTAAAACATTTCACTGACATCACAGGAGGGAATCTGAGGTTCAGTTTTCTGCATTCTGTGCATATAAATACTGGACGCCTATAGATCATATATTCCTTTTTATTTTTCTAGGGAGGCGGTGGATTTACAGCGTGTTGGTGCATGTCAGAGTACTTCCTATCTGGATGTGGAGGGCAGAGAGAAACCTATAATCCCTCTCTGCTGCCTGAATAGAGTCTTTCTGAACAGTGAGTCAGTGTCAGATGAGAAGCAGTTAATGTGTCAGTAATTGGACAAGAAGTAGATTTTGGGAAAAGCCCTCAATAAAAACATCCAGAGAGAGTGTGTGTGGCGGCTTTCTTTACGGCCTGGATAGACAAACAAACAAACAAACAAACAAACAGCACAGAGCGGTACAGGAAGGAGCAGCAGCTGTGTTCGGCTGGTTGGTCTGGCTGGCAGCTCTTCTGGGATTCAGAGCTGTGGATGACATCACGGGGAAGGACGGCCGCTCGCCTCGTAAAGCGCCCCTCGGTTTGTGCATCTACAGGCCGGCTGCCAGAGCCAGGGTGTGGGCGAGGAGGGCGAGGGGATCATTAGTGAGCTTTTTATTGGTCCATGGGTGCAGACGCTCAGGAAAACAGGACTCAGACGGGCTGCAGCGATTTGATTGGTGCCAGACCCTCAGTGCAAAGTGTGAGACGGAGAGAGAAGGCATTGTTTGATATTAGATTAATACACGTTAGTGTGTGAGGATTGAGTGCGTAATTGTCTTTTTATACATCACGCAGGAGCCTGTCCTCGTGATGGAAACCAGAGATGTCCTCCAGCCAAAGGAGGCCGATCTGTCCAATGACGTCCAGACTCCTCATAAACTGGAGGCAGAAGCCAGAAATTCATTCTCCTTTTCAGAGCCACACCGCCCCCTTCGTCTCTTTCTCCTTATGAACGTATAAAAGACGACAGCGAGGAAATGTGCCGCTGCCTGACACAAATCCCACTCTGTCACCTCCAGATGGGACGGCTGCCTTTCACATTGAGGGCTCAGCGGTAGCTCGTCCGGACTCAGTGTTTCACTCCATATTAAATGAAATCAACCACATCTTGCGGAGGGTCGGTGGCTAAACACCAGCTACCTCCATCCAGCTACGCACCCACCCCTTTGAATGATGTGTGACGGTGTCTTCAGTGTGGATTTGTCGCCTAGCTAAAGCAGGCCGAGCAGACACTGCTCTGACACTGCGTCTCGTCACTGACAGCCTGCAGGAAACGCTAGAAGGACTGTATCCTCTCCATCACGCCACAGCGAGGAAATAAGCCGTTCATTGTGACCGCTGCTGTCGAGCCGTCTGACCTCTCAGGGCTGAAGGGCCCACTGAGGTCTAATAAAAAACACCAGCCATAAAACAGCCGAGGGGGTAAAGTCACTGTGGAGCTTTGAGCTGGTGGTACTGGATGAGATTTCAGTAGGTGTCAGGGTGTAGGACTGGACCAGGCTGGGAGGTGGGCTCAAGTCAGCAACTTCATCATTCCAGTTTTATTTACAATATTAGTAACACAAACAATTTAACACGAGTGTGACGTCCAGAGCTGTCCTTAAAATGAACCCTAACAGCAGCATCAGTTCACTCAAAGAGCTGCATGCACTTGTTATCAATTGGGGGAAAAGCATTATTACCTATTAGCTGTTTTAATGGTGCAAACAGGGGCGCACAAAGTAAATACTGAGGTTTACGACTTCCCGTACAACAGAACAGCATATGTTTGATTGTGGCTGCTAATGTTAAACTAATTAGGGGGGTCTGAGCTGAAAAAGTGTGCAGAACATTCATGACTCATTTGTGACTAAACGCTGGTTAACGGTGCGCAAAACAGGAGCATCCATGCTTCATAATGGCCTCAAAGAGAGCACGTAATAATAAGAATAACGATTATACTTCATGACCAAACACAATGAATCAGCCTTTAGAGAGGAAAACAAAGGACAGGGTTTTCTAAGAAAACTGTTTCCTGTATGGGGGATTAATGTAGTGCAAATAATGTCAGGCTTATCTGAAGAAACACACCTGAGGGAGTAAAATACACTAATACCCACTAATATCCCTGTGGAGCATTAGCTCTTCTGCACAGAAACAATATATGTTGTGAATAACAAGACATATTTAAGTGGATCTATGGAATTATTTTTCACCATCTGTCTCAAACTTTCAGTGGAATTTTAATTAAATTACAATAAATTACTTTTTTAAAAAATACTCAAATGACTCTACAAGAATATCAATTCAAAAGTATTCCTGTATGATGTTAAATAAAGTAAACTTTATAAACAACTCAGGTCGGTTCCCTCAGTGATGAAAAGGTTCAGTCCAAGTAAAATCCAGCAAATGAAAATATTTTAAATCCATCACTGTCGCTCATCTATTTTTGCTCATAAAATGCCGTCTCATCCCAGAATAACATTTCCATCTTGAGACACAGTTTTTTTTAAACACATTGTGAAAACATGGAGAGATTCTTCTGAGGTCAGAAAATATGAAAACCCTGACATGGCCTCAAAAAGCTGTGGAGCGTCACGTCTTCGGCAGGACTGGAGAGCGTCAGGAAAGAGACGGGCAGTGACGTCAGACACGATAAAGAGAAGTGATGCTTGTCCAATAAAATAAATTGTTTATTGACAATGACGACGTGTCTGTGCAGACATTTTTTCATGGACTAACAAGGAAAGAACAGAGTGCAGCTCGTTTCCTCATCGCTCCATCAGCTGACCCTTCCAGGTCCTTCTTGACCTCCCAGCATCCTCTTAATCCTGCAAATGTTTTTCCAGCTCGTTCCGTCCCTGTTGACATTAGGCTAGGCTAGCTAGCGGCGCCGGGCGCTGCGCTCGTCTATCAAACTCAAAGCGCTCTCATAAACAAACTAATTAGGCCGTGCTTTATTGTTATTTAGCCTGCAGATCGTTAAGCTAGTGTAAACCACCATATTAACCTCTGATTAACTGGGCTGGGCTAATATACGGCGCCATCGCCGCCTCACATCCATCATAGCGCTGAACATGACATTTATCACGGGGTCGGTCACCTGTAGCAGCAACGAGACGCTCGTTCATCACATTAATGCCCCACGCTACAATGTGGATGCATGATGGCGGCACGGCGGCTCTAAACGTTGGCTTTGGGGTTTTAAACATCCACATGAAGCTGGTGACACTGCGCACCTTTAACTGGATTCATAATGCACAAGTACAGGTAACTGGGATGAAACGTGATACTGATCAATAAGTGAATTTCTGTATCAATAAGAGACAGCGCAGCAGGAAAGAGGAAGACACTATGAACTATATTAAAGAAATGTGAGATCATTTACCTCTCTAAATGTACAACTTTTTACTCGACATGTTCCAGACGATGAAAGAAAAGAATAAAACCAGAGTCCATGTCAGCTTTAAAGACCCTGAACCTAGAGGAAGCATTTTAATCCTCATGACCAATCAAAGTAAACACGACGGAGAGATTATGAGTGGATATATTTTTGACAAACAAAAGTAAATGCAGAATCTGCCTGACTTTTATTCTGAGGGGAAACTATGCTGTTTGGGATAATGCCCTGAAAAGAAAGGCAAAGTCTGGATTTAATATACAACTAAGACTTTAGAAAATTTGATTTCAAATGCAAACTGAGATAAAGAACAGCGTTACCATGACTACGCCTCAGGAGTCAGACCTGGAAAATAATCGACTGTCTCCTTCATTTGTGCAGAAAGTCTGGAGAGGAGAGGTTCATGAGTGGCCTGTAACAGTTTATTAATAAGAGGAGAGCAGTCTGCTGTTACACATTAAGCTACAGCTTTCATTTGCAAATATTTAGCAGTAATCTGTGTTGGCTGCCTCTCACACAAGTTCTGCTCACAGGTCGCATCCATTTTCATCATCTATTGATGCCAAAGGCTGTTGTGAACAACAGCTGTCTAGATCACATATAAGAGCGCCTCCCTTGACCAAACAAAAATGCTTTTTGTGAGAGTAAATAATATTTATATGCACGTATTTCAAAAGTACAGAGGAACAAAGTGACCTGGTTCTATTGTTGGCAGCTCAGCAGGTACGTTTCTCTAAAACCACTGTGGTTTGCAGCTCTTCTTTATTATTTTACTGTTAAATCAAATAGATGACGACAGCATGACATATATTTCATATTATAGCGCTAGCTCTGGGCAAACATGCAGTATGGACGTAAAAATCCTGCTGGCACCAAAATACAGGAACACATTTCTGTCACATTTCTCAGGTTACCTGCAGTCTGGCTTCAGCAATTACAGCCACTGTCGTTGAGAGTCATTTCAGGTTTATTTGCATTATTTTGGTGGTTTGCTATCATTTAAATAAAGAGGGAAGCTTCTGGACTTCAATCTGAAAAGCCAGAGGGACACTCCTGACGGCTCTGCACATCACTTTCAATCCAAATACAGATTCTATCTATCTCCCATATTCACATGACTCTTCACAGCATTACAGTTCCTCCATAGTTTCTGATGTCAGACTCAAACTTACAGGATGCTGCAGACCTTTGTTCCTTCGTTGTCCATCCTCACTCAGACCATGACTCATCACATTTGGGTTCCCACCTTGTATTTGAAGGGTAGAATCACCTGAAGGGTCACAAGAAGGTGTTGATCCAACAGGTCAGGTTGGAAGAAACACTCCTGGATTAAATGCTGACAAACCAGCCCATGTCTGCTAGCCTGAGCTAGCGTTGCTGTTAGCGAGGTTTTGGCTGCCTGTGCTGCTTTTTGTAGCTTTAATGTTACAAAATGCTCACTTGGGTTTAGGGAAAATGTCAGAGCGGGTTTAAAACAAGTAAAGGAAGTGAAATATAAATGGAAACAAAGCAAAACACAAGCGTGTCACTAACATAACAAACCAAACACTGTTTTTCACTAGAAGGTTCTGGCTTTACTGGACCAAACTCCTGATGGAAGTCTGTCTCAGTGTCAAAATGTAAATGGTAGCAGGTCACCATAAAACAGTCTTAATGTGGAACAAACTGAACCATGTTGCTGTCCACTTCAAGTCCACCAGGCCTTCAGTCAACGGGTCCATGTTTGACGAGTTCCAGCATCCGAACAATCAGGACATAAACACCAGACAATTTTCTCCGACTCTATGATTATGTGCACAAAAATAAATCACGTTTGAATCGTGTTCTCATGATTTACGTGAGCCATTATCAAGTTCCCATCTTCCCTCTTCTAAACAATGAAATCCAAAAATCTATAGACAGCTTACGCTAAATCCAGAGGATGGTTTGGTGATTACAGTAACGACTTGAAATAGCACATAATGACGGACGTAGTGGAACAACATGCGGCAGGAAAAAAGCTCGAGGGTAGAAAAGCTTTCCGGGGAGAATTCTTGCTGACATGACGCCACTAATGCCTTTCATGGAGAATCTTCATGATGCGTCGCTGGAGGAGATCAGTGGGAAATAACAGAGGTATGATGTGTAAAGGTGTGCATACTTCCTGTATGTGAGTGTATGCATGCATACTGTAGCTCGGTGTGAATCTGTGGGTGAGCATAAAGAGGAGAACTGAGGCTGAGTGGATCTTTGCGTGAGTGTCTATAATTGGCGGCAGAAGGAGAATCTGTGAGCTGACATCTGCAGTTGATTTTTGGTGATAATAAATCAGGTTTCTCTCTCCGCTGGTGTGCTTCCACACAGCTCTGTCTCTCTCCTCATTTCCTCAAGCCTGTGGAAACCCAAGGACTAGCTCTACGGAGTTCCTGCTAAACTTTGGACTGAGCTTCACTTTTTGGGTGGCCACACAAGCTGAGTTGTGAAAGCTCCTTCCTGACCAAAGCTGCACTGAGAGCGTAAAAAAGAGAGCTGCTCTGTGATTATCAGCCAGTGGAGGTGGATGGAGACAACGAGGTGTGAACAGACTGCACCTGAGGGGAGCACCGCCTGGCAAAACCTAAACCTGCAGGTGTGGAGCCCAGTTTCTGCTGACTGCACCTCAGAAGAGTTAACGGCACAGGTTCACCACTGAGCCATTTCTCTCCACTTCAATTTCCTGTCTAGCCACAGCCTCGACACCAGATTCAGGCTGAATGACTGATGTTTTGATTATCCTTCTCCTTGTTACCTTAAACAAAAAAAAAACAAGGGAAAATCCTCTTGGCTGGCAGCAGCTGAAGGTTTCTCTCCATACATATTCCACTGACGATGCTCTCAAACACAATCTGTACTCCAGGAGATTAGCCAAGGTAAACACTGCAAACATTTTTGATTATTTTCACTGAACAAAGTCACTGAATAAAACAAGTCGAGGTTGTGTTTACTTTAAGTGTTTGTCATATTCAGCTGCATGGACTGTGGTACAGAGGAAACACTGACACTGTCTGCCATAGGAACATATGAACAGATTTATCTGTTTTATTGTTTTCATAATAGAGGAATATGCGTGCACGCTAAGACAACAGTTAGTGGATACAAACAAATGATTTTCCAAATGTCCTGACATTACACTGACTTTATCATTCATGTTTATTTACTGAATGCTGAATGCTCTTCCTTTGTGTCATGGAGCAGTTGAGGGTAAGGCCTAAAAAAAGTACTGTGTTACTGTAATCAGATTACTTTAGAGCGTGATGAGTCACTGTTGGTAACTTGTAATCACATTACAATACAGTACTGATCGAAAATATCCTGTTTAATCTGTTTGATCAACTTTCATCATGACTTTGACTTTAGAGCTAGCTCATGGACGAGGAGACGGAACCAAGATGGAGGAGACTTTCAGACGTCTTTAGAGGGCAGAAATATGAACATCACTGAGAATGAGAAGACAAGAAATGACAAGACTTTTACTGTGAAGGGCTTCCTGTCATTTTGTGATGTTACAGAGAGATCTGGAGTCTGTCCTCCTTTTATTACAATAAAGAGCTTTACTTTGAGCAAGTGATGTTAAAAAGTAATCCCAAAGTAATGTAACTATTAGTCAAACCAATTACGTTCACATTCATTTAGTGAAGCAAGGCTAGTAATCTGTTACACACATTCTTTAATACTGAGGAAAAATAATAACTGAATGAGGAAATCTCTGTGCAGCTAGAGTTAGACTTTAGAAGAACAAATCAAAGCAAGTAGTCAGTAACTACTACGGCACAACTCCACCGTTTATGCATCTGTGTGGAGAACTCCTGAGCTATGACAGGTGTTTACAGGTGACCAGAGTAAAAAGGAAGGACAAACAGGCTGCTTGATCATTCATGACAGGATGCAGCAGCTCTGATACACTGAGGCCATTCTCATCTCCACAGCTTCCTCCCTCAGGTTTACCTGACAGGCCGGACAGGTGAAATGAGCAGGCTGTAACCCTGGAGGACCAGCAGACGCCTGATCAACAGCTGAAGCAGTGTTTATTTATCTACACATTTAACCTTTATTTAATCAGGAAATCCTTTGAGATCCAATCTCCTTTTTGAGGTAAAACCCTTTCAGCACTCAGTGGAGCCACTAATAAAATCCTAATGTGAGATACTGAGTCTGAGGAAAAGTGACTGCACTTTAAGAAGGAGTAAAAGTCAAGGTGCTTGAATTATTAGAAAAGTATCGGTACTCTGTAAGGTAGAGATCATTAGCATATGATGTGTGCCAACAGTTGTATTTTCATTTATTCAAAACATACACGATTTTCTGATTTTAAGGAAGATCTTCTTCAATAAACAGAAGAGGTAAAGATCCACTCAGTGTCTACTGACTGTTGTTGTTGTTGTTGTTGTTGTTGTTGTGAACCACTGTAAACACATCCCTCAGCCTGTGTGTGTGTCTGAGTGTGTTCAGACATGTGTTTCAAACCGCAGCCTCACACTGATCATCGTATCATGTGGCTTCAGTCTGGAGTCACTTCCGCTCCAAAAATACATGTTGTCCATTTCCACATTTGGATCTAATTCTGAGGAGTGTTTAGCGGTCGCCGTGGTGACAGACCTATCCTGTCTTGTTGTTATGAAATTTGTAAGAGAAGGTTAGAATCAGGGCGTGCATGTGGTGCAGAGTAACAGGATTCATCCTGTGGCAAAAATATATAAACTGAATAGAGAATAAGTGGAATTTATCATCGCATCAAACAATTCAGTTTCTTTAAACTTAAATCTGTAAAAGAGCTTTCTGGAAATACGGTGGGGTCATTTCAAAATAAAGCAAAGACAGAAAGAGGTTTCCTCTTTCCTCTATGACTGGAGATGGTACTCAGTAATAAGGGATTCGGGAAAAAAAAACATCAATATGGTAATATATTACTATACTTTCTCCTCTGATATAATATTGATTTTTTAATTTCTTAATATCAATATTTTCCCCCAGAAAAAAGTAATGTTTTGGGCCAATTCCACTTCTGCGGGTTGAAATAAAAAATTAAATTAATATATTCGGTTGAATTTTATGTAACGTTTTGCCGGGAAGAGGGCTTTTTAGCCATTTACGTAAGTCAAAAAAAAATGTAAAAACAGTATACTCATGCAGCAAATTCTTTGATCCGTTACCGCTTCACCAGGCCCATATACAAATATACATACATATATGTACATACCGTATAAACAGCATCTTAAATTTCTCAGTTATCTGTGCAGTATATCACAATATCGTATTATGACTCAAGTATTGCGATACGTATCGTACAGTGAAGTCCTTGCTAATACCCGCTCCTACTCAGTAACATGCTCACTAGCTGCACCACAGTCCTCATTCTCTGCTTTTACTTTTTGAACATCACATAAGAAAGAAATATATGGGCTGGCCCAGTGTACCATTAAAGTATATGGAGCATCACCCATACTGCACCGAGGGGCCGTGCTACAGTTTTACAGCACGTTTACTGCTCGCTGGTTGAATAACAGCAGCTTGTTTCCTGATAGGTGGAAGGAGAGCAGAGTCTATTAGGACCAGGTGAAGTGAAGGAGGCTTAGCAGGAGACCAGGTAGCTAAAACTAGCTGCTTCCTTAGCAGAGATGATGACGCAGCTAAGCCAAACATCCTGCTGGTGTTTGCAGACGGGAAGACCTGATAGGCCAGTGTTAACATCTTCATCCTGTCTAAGGACTGTAAAGGACACACTGGTGCTGAATATGAGCCAGTTACCACGGTAACGTCCAGAGCCAGACAGGCAGATCCTGAGGTGAAAATGGAGCCTGTATTACTCAAGAGTGACTTTCACTGGTCATACAGTAAGAAATCACATTAATCGCTCTAATGGCAATAGATCTCAAATAACCTGAGCTATTTGGAAAACAATACCTGTTAAAAGCCTTTTATATCTGTCCAACGCAGGACTGGTGGCTTAATCTCACGATCGAGGCTGATAATCTATAAAGAAGTGAATCAATACTGGTGGGCAGAGCAGGGGATCGATTCCCAGAGGGGGAAGTTTGCCATTGAACACGACACCCACGGACGAGCGTGTCTAATCCATGTTTGAACTTTAAGTGAGCGTGGGCCCCTCTCTTCTTAACGTGACCCCTCTGATGCCAGAAGACATGGCTGCCCATGGATGGACACCAACTCAACGTCCAGCAGCTCCCTGAGAAAAAAAAAAAAACTATGTCCCTCATGCTCCCATGGTTCCAGGTGTTTTGGTCATTAGGGCCCCTGGCTATTAGAAGCACCGTGGTGCTTGCTTAACGGTTATAAGACCAGCCGTCGTGCTCGGATCACACCTCCACAGCTGTAAAGCGCGGCGGGGAGGGGTGGCAGCCGGGGAGGCATGCCGCAAGGGGGGACCGGGGCCCGAACGCCTGCTTTGTTCTCTGGGGGCTCCGGTTACCCCCTGCTCTCCCCACGGCCCGTCTGACATCCAATACTGCAACTGTAAATTTTACATTAAGCGTGTGAAATCACAGATGCACATGTCACAGCAGCGTCATAAAGTGAATTTACTTAGCTCCACTTCAGCACGCACCTCAGCTCTTTACGTCTCTGTTGGGGGGCAAAATTACAGCAATTAATTCTTAGAAAGGTCTCAGGAAAAGTGCGCCATATATTGACGCGTTCAGGGTGCACACCTGGTCCTATTCAGCTTATTAACAATAGCCCGCCATCATTATGTTTTCTTTAATGCGGCATATTAAAGAATAATTGATATTCAGGCTCAGCTTACAGCTTGTTAAAGGTTTAATGGTCTGTGAATGTGAATAATAACTATGGGTGAAAACTAAGAGAGTGAGAATGACCTTTACAGTGGGAACAAAAAGTAAACAAACAAACAAGAGTATAAATCAGGACAGGAAACCAGACTGATACGGTAAATATGTGAGAGCACCAGTTCCAGCACTTTATTTCAGGCTAACAGCGTTTTAAAGCTGCTGACAGAGCTCAGAGTCCACCTGTTCGCTCTCAGATCATCCCTCCACTAAAAATACAAAGACAGGAATCCAGACAAGTCGCAGTCGTAAACAGCAGCCGAAGGGAGGCGGGAGCATGAAGGGCACTGTGCTCACTTCTTTCCACGCTTTTTAAAATGTTCATTAACACTGATTTCAGTCAGCATCATGGTGTGTGACTCTGCATAGAGTTTAACAAAAAAAAAAAAGTAGGAAAGTCAGTCCACTTCCTGCGCATAAAATGCTGAATATGACTAATTCATACGTCCGTTAACCCCCTCAGTTCATTTGGCAACGGCTCGATAAATAGTGCTGCCTGTAAGAGTATTCCCCTGCTCAGCAGCATTACGACTGCTGGCTTGTAAAGTGAGCTGGGAAGTTTAATTGATCTAAAAGAATTTAATGTGGCGTAGTGAATCAGGGCAGACAGCGTGGATTTATATCTCAACCCTGCAGAAACGAACATAATATTACCAGAGTTTTACAGCAGCAGGGGATTTTTTATTTAATTGTGGCCACAAAAATGACTTACTCTGTGTTGAGTAAGACTGCAGTTCAATAATAATAATAATAATAACAATACCCATTTCAATTCCCTTTCTTGCATAAAAAGTTGTGGAAAGTTGAAGACAATGCACCCATAAATAGAATATAATATAATAAAATGCCCTTAAAAATATGAGATAAGTGTAAAAATAAGTACAGAAAAGTTAGAATGTAAATCTTAGAATTTAAACATAAGAGTAAGCATAAAAATAAGTTTAAAAGATGTCTTATATAGCGATATGACTATGAGAATGAATTTACGACAGGAAAAGTGAACATAAACAGGAAATGTACAGATGTATTACACTGGATGTTAGACTATGCACAGGATAAAAAAATAAGATATTTCTCTGTCTTATATCCATACTAGTGCATATAGTGAAATTAAATTAAAGCCATCCCTCTGGTAGAAGACATTTCACACACCACAAAGTCCCATTCACGCCTGGGCGGTGTCGTTTCAAACTAAGCTCTCGCTCTCTCAAGTGTTAAGTCCATCCTTCATGGACGCCTATGAAAGCACAGATAACTCTGCAATGTGTTCGAGATTCTGAACGTAAAACCCAGATTACCACACGACCGCAGGGAAAGTGATTCAGCGATTCAGAGCGATCCCAACAGGAAGTGTAGCGGCCAAGTCAAACAAGAGCAGAGATATTTACCAATAATAAACCGACGTCGTGGAGCCGGAGGACACACACAACAAATAACAGATGGACGTGAACGGACGGTTTTATTCTCTAAATAATCATAATCAAGAACTGTTCCAGGCACTCAAAGATGCTTTACAATTTAAAGCACAAAATAAAATCAAAGACACTTAAAATACTGAAATTCAGGTGTGTTTTAGTGAGTTTATAGATATTTTAAGCCAAAGTGTCGTAGATCTACAGGCTGCATGGACAAACCAGCTTACTTCATGTTACTGAAAGGTTTGATCAGTACTGACTGTTTAGGTCTGAGCACTTATTCTAACAAAAACTACTTTAACTCAGGTTTATTCAAGCTGGATCTAATTTCAGACCAAACCTGAACAGGACTGAAAAACGGCTGATGTGTGAGATTTTACTAACTAAGCATAATCTGACGCTGCACTAACACTCCTGTTGACTTTGCTTAGACATCCTATCTGGGAAAAACCAGGTAGACCACAGCTCAGTATTTACTTTATGGTAGGGAGCAGCGGATGAGGAGGATGGAGTCAGGGAAAATGAACGAGGCATCATAAAAACGTGATTCTTCTCCAAGGGCAGAAAAGAAAATGTTCCAGTGTGACTTCCTGTTGGAAGGATTTTCAGACAGACACGAGCTCTCGGGAGGAAACCAGGCTCTCGTTAAAGCGAGCAGACCTGGCTCAGACCACACCTAGACCTGGCCATCCATCACACTGACTGGACAGAATTTACAGTGCGACCTGATCGCTCATCATTTATTACTTTTACTGGTCCTAAGTGGAGGCAATCAGCGGCTGGTGTTTGTGTAAGAGGAGACCTCCACCTGCGAGGGTCTCCATTAACACAAACCCAACCTGGGGGGAGATATGTCATCTGCCGCCGTTCGCCAAGACTGAGGTTTTTCCTCCCTAAATGAGCTGCTGGGTGTCTTCAATCAAAAATGACGAGTCACTTTTTGCACACCATCAAAGACGATGATGTACAGCTGAATTACTGTATCTTTAAACAGCACACACACACACACACACACACACACACACACACAGAATAATAGGCAGGAAGTGTGAAACAGAAAACCAACCATGTGTGCAGGACAATAACTCTCAACCAGATCTCACCATGGTCTTATCTCCTCTATCGGTAAAAGATCTAAGGGGAGGTGGAGCTGAGAAAGCACACTGGATGATAGAGGACCTACTGGAGCCTGGAGCCACCGTCACCTGGGGGAGGTTTAGGTGGCCTGTGGCTTTAAAGTGCCGAAGAGACTGGCTCATGACATGTCCTTTGGACGCTCCACTGAACTTGATCAGTCATTCAGCAAATAAATGTACAACCAGAGAGAGGGACGAAGGAGGAGGAAGCCACCGTGAAATAACAACAGACAGAAGGTCGCGACCTTCTGTGGACTTTTAAAAGGGAAGCAGAGGAAGAGAAAACAGGGAGCATCTGATGACAACATGTTTGGCCCAGTTATCCAGATTGAATCAACAGGAGAAGAGCTCCAGCTCTACACTTTTAATTCTGTATAATGAGGGTCAACCAGTGACTAGAGACAGACAGAGTCCACCTGAGGCTCACCTTCACTTCCCTGTCTAATCACCTCCACATGCTGATGAGAGGCCAACAAACACACATTCCTTCTCATCCTCCCTTCACTTCCAGCGTCTGAAAGGTTTGGGATTTCCTACAAACATTTTTATATCATTAAGTTACTCAGCGAGCTGCAGCTGTAGCTGCGGCTAAAATCTAATTTCAAAAGCTAATATTAACCTGAACAGCTGACAAATGAGAGAATTCACAGCAGTAATGTTGAGCTGGTCGTACTGATGGATGGATGGGGAAACCCCTCTGACTGTGTGGTGTCCCGGGCAGATTAAAACCACCAGAAGCAGCCTTAACTGTCCCAGTGAAGGTGTGGGAACCCAAACCACAACCTGACATTACATAGCTGGCAAATAAATAGCATGCCCTGCCCCAACTCTGCTCTAATTACAGGTATGGTTTACCAGCTACGGCTTATTAGTGTTTCCTCAGCAAACTATAAAAACTAATGACACCGTTTTGTTGCCCTGGTTTTCGTGCACCTCCCCGACTTTCCATGTTCTTGGACAGCGCAGGGTATTTTTAGCCCTGCCTGGTGAGAGCGAACCGTCTGTTTTCTCCCTGGATCAGCGTTTAACATCCTGCAGAGGATCTCTGCAGCGACTCTGACTCAAAACTACATGAAGCGAAGGAAACCTGAAACATAATCAGCTGTGCGTCTTGGCGACACATTTTAAAAGCATGGCGTATTATTTTGAAATGAATTCTCCTCTCTCAGACTCTGCAGTCCTCTGCAGTGAGGACTTCTGATGGACTTGCTCCCCCTAGTGCCGGGGGCTTTAACTCCACTCACCACCCTGTTAGATCTACATTTCTGTTCTGGCACTTTTCTTTGCAAACCTGAATCTTTCAAACACACAGGTGAACACAGATTTTACCTCCTAAATCTGAACTTCAGGACATCAAGCTGCAGAGAGCCAAATGTATTTAAACTCTGTGGTATTTTGGTCAAACATGAAGCCAAGAGCACCATGTGAGTGATCACAGAGTTTCACTGCCACAGGTCATACTAAAGCTGTGTGACTATCAGGGTGTCCAGACACTAAAACAGGCTTGACTGACTTTAGTGCTGTCCTCGGGGCAGACTGGACCGCTCTGACCTTCCTGAAGACATGTTTGGTTCTGCTTGGGTGAGAACGGACACGACGGGAGAAAATCAGACTAAAGGTCATCAGAAGCTCGGAGTTCAAACTTGAAATAATAAAATGATTGTGAGGATAGAATCAGAGCGTGTTGTAGTAGCCTGTGAAGGTTCAAAAATACATGAAGATCAGTCAGAAAACAGAGGCCAGCAGATCTGCCACAGCGCTTTAGTGTAGAGAGGCGTGTGCAGGAAGTCTCCGGTCCATTATCACACATTCACCTCCATCCATTACGACATGTTGTTTGCTCGTTTTGTTTACTCGTGGTCGTCACATTCAGCAGTGTTTCAATATTCACAATGATGTAAAACATGCACATCTAATATATTATTTAGTCATATTTCCCCAGAAATGAAACACATTTTTGATTCTCTCTGGTGTGATCCCGCCATTGTATTTCCATTATTTTCTCTTTAAACATTAACCACGGCCGTCTTCTTCCCCTGCTTAAAGATTCAAATGGCCTGCCGCTGTTTAAACGGAGCTGACAGAGGAAGCAGGAAAAGGAATGTTTTTGCCTAAAATCTGCTGAAAATTCACTTTTTCCACGTCTCTCTTCCATTACAGGCCAGTGCTATGACTGCAGTTTAAGGCTGGCTAGGTGCTGAGTGAGGACTTCTTCCCTCTAAGGCTGATAATAACCTCACATAACACACACTAAAACACACACACACACACACACACACACAGTGTGCTTTGTATGTTCACTGATCTATGATTGAAAATGAGGTATAGTCATAATATTTTAAGTGAATGCATTCATTTAAAATGGTTTAGTTTACATGGTAGTTTTAATATCAATGAGGTTAGAGGAAACATAAAATAATGTATTTAGAAAGACGGAGACAATTTCAAAACACTAAATTTGGTTCCTATACAACAGCTGAGATAAAACATCATAGATGGATGGATAGACACTGCCTTCGATCTAATATGGAAAATAATAGATTTCTAGACTACGGTTTATTCGTTGCTGCAACTCAAACACTGATTTGAAAACGGGGTAATAAAAATGAATTCAGTTGATTTTTAAGATGTTTGAGAGCCAAAGAGTGATTTCAGATTTTTTTTTCCATCTTATAACACCTTGTTGGATCACCAAATGCAGAACTTTTTATTGCACTATAAAACATGTCATTTCCTGAATCACTTGTCGGAGGTGGACCTTGGAAGTGTCAGGACCACACGGCAGGTGGAAGAAAAGGGCCTTGTTACCCTGAAAGTTCCCTTTCTGTGTCAGTGATTAAAGAAGCCGTGGGTCTCCTCTTGCTGCTGATTGGTCAGCTTTTCTCAGTGTCCTGACTGAATGTGAATCAGACTGATTGGATCAAATTGCAGACAGAAACCTGTCCACCGCTGTGTGCACACCTTTGTATCGCAGCAGATAAATTGGACTTGTGGAGGCGGGGGAGCTCAGCCTGTGATTATACATCGATACAGAGGATACTGAAATTATATAGGGCTGCGAATCTGCATGTCATGCAGAGAGGAATTCACTTTATGGCGTCACTTCCTGCTGGTTTTCCACCAATTTATTCGCTGCAGGCGACAGTGAGGAGATGTGATGCAGCCACAAACCCTTTGTCCAGGCCTCCACCTCATTATGACATTAATGCATCACTACAGGGACAGACAAACCCCCGGCCAAATGAGAGACATGACTCTCTGTCTCATCACTTACCTGTCTAGCACCCTCCTGGGATGTTAACATTTGCTTCAACACAGTTTTCACAAAGTGAGACGCATAAAGACGTCTATCACGGATGGAAAGACAGACGGCAGGGCTGGGGTGTCCCCTCGCTATAATTGTTTTATGATAAGTGCAGCTCATTACCAGCAAAAGGAGACAGGAGGGTAATGAATGGCAGAAGTGGACGTCCTCTACGGCTGACAGAGGAGACGACCGAGCCTTTAGCTTACATCATTAGATTTCTCTATTCCAACCACAACACACTGCACAGATGTGTTGTAAATGATCCAGTTGTTGGTCATGTGAGCAGAAAGTGAGCACATGAAAAGGCCAAAGGGCCACAGGGAGGAAAAAAGATGATGATCATTGGCTTTTGATGGATCTAATGAGCAGTAGATTCATGTAAAAGCGGACCTGGATAATGGGAAAGAGGCGAGAGGACGGAGGAAGAGAGAAGAGGGGGGCGTATATCACTGGCATGCTGAGGGCTAACAACAACAAGCTGAGAGCAAAGATATAGATCAATAACGCCTCCATTATGTTATTAACAGCAGGAGGAGGGGGAATGGAGGAATAATTTGCTTGATAAACACACCAGGGAGAAGTGTAGCCGGGTAGTGATGGCAGCATCCCTCCCCAGAGGAGCGGCAGTGATGATGAGGAGAGGAGGCGCCGCTGCAGCATCTCTCTGCTGGCAGGTAAAAATAAAAGTCAACAGGAAAGAGCCGGGGCGCCGTGATAGCCGCCATCCGTTACGGGTAAATTGAACTGTCAGCCCCTCGGTGTCATTTCCACGGCTGGATGAGAGGCAGAGAGAGTTATGAGGGTATTCACTGGGTGATCACAGTGTGCAGCGGGAATGTTCTGGCAAATTAACTCCCGACAGAGAGGGGAGGCGATGTTCGGGCTGTCAGAGAGACAGAAGGATGGGAGGATAAACAGGCAGAGGGGAGGATGCATTTGGTTCATGTTAGCACCCTGCTTGCAGCTAAAACACCACCACTGTTTATATCCCACCGCTCTGGACGCCAACGGCGGCCTCGCACTGTTTACAGAAGGCGGCCAAGCTGATTGACTGTGATGTGAGTTATACACTACGTGCAAACGTTAAAACATTTGATCAGTTTCAGTTAAAGTCGGCGTCATTTCTGCACGTCTATTATCAAACATGCATTCAGAAAAGGCTCAAAGCAGACGACACAAAGCGTGAACCTCCTTCTGCCTTCTGGATTTTTCACTCTACTAATCCGTCGTCCATGCAGCCCCCACGTCTCTTTCCTCGCACTTAAATATTTATACAGATTCCTATTATTGTATTAACTATTTATTGATTTGTAATTTAAAAGATTTATACTGCAGGGGAGAGCGTCTTTCCCTCCTTGGACCTGTTCTGCCTCTTGACGTTGGCAGAAAGAGAGACGGAGAAAATTAACAGGAAGGACAGTGCGGCTGAATACTGCTGGTTAGACGGTTCGATGGCAGCGAGCTGTACGTCTGTCACGCACCGGCAGAGCCTCCACAATGAAAACGTATTGCCTCGCTCCATCTCTTATTGATCTATCTTTGGAAAGTGCTCCTCTGGTGCTTCACCCCTGGTTTCAGTGGACTGAGAGGAAAAGGACACAGTGCTGTTCACAGACTTTCATCTAAAGAAGCACAACATTATATTAAAAGGCTTATTAAATGTCAGCAGTCACACTGAATCAACATCCCTAAAATGAAGGTTCAACTCAGATCTGATCTGCAGCTGGAGGAAAACAGCTGATCACTGGTATTAAACCACATTTTTACTCACTATTGTTTAAATGTGTGGCTGTCAAATTACTCTTAAGTCAGGCTGTCAGCCTTAACGCATTAACAGTGAATAAAGTCAAAGCACAAGATGGGTTTTTTTCTCTTTAATATTGTACTTTTATTTTGTTAAGTATTTCACATTTTTGTTACTCAGCTTCCTGCTTCCTGCTGCCGTCATGAAGAAGAAAAACATCCTTCAAAATCTGAATTTAACTGAAGAAGCACTTAGAAGTTGTCTCCTACCTCCACACTGTTGTAGTTTTACTTCTGTTTCTTTAACCTGACGCTCACTGACCTCCTTTCTTTGCATTAATTTGATTCCCAATTAAGATGCATTGGTAATAATTGATTTGCATTGTTAATATGATCTTAAGAACCGTGATTAGTCGTACTTTTAACATGCAGTTTGTGGGAAACACAGTGACTCATGTTTAGGTGTAGAATACTGAGCAGCAGCAGAATGATAATTAACACGAATGTAGCCAGGGAGTGATTCTTTTTGTGGTTCAGGAGTGGAGGAGGACCTCCTGAACCAGACAAGGGGCAGATTCATCATGATTCAAGGACTCAATCACCAGACAAGAGATGGGTGGAGGGAATAAAAGAGAAGGAAGGATGCTTGGCTGCAGGAGGGATGGTGCACAGAAAGAAAAGGTGTTGGGAGTGAAAAGCAGAGTGAGCTTTATGCAGCGCCCGGTGAGTGACAAGGAAACCATTAACGGAGCAGCACTGGCCAAAGGGATTAAGTCCTCACATGCATGGCTATTATTCAAGCTAATTAAAGGCTCTTTTTTCTGGGAGGCCAGGTTTACCACGACAACAAAGCCAGCAGAGAAAGAAGCAGGAAACAGCTCAGGAGACTTTGCTTAGCTGGCAAATCTTTAGCATACACTGATCCAGGCGTGGGGACGACGATGAACTGAACAATGAGGAGAAGCTCGTCTGCAAACGATGTTTGAAATCTAATAAATGACTAGCAGCTTTAAAGGCGCGCTCCAAAGAACTGATGGTTTTCTCTCTCTTACAGTTCACAGTGCTGAGGATTTTCTTAACTCGCTCCATCAAAGCAACACAGACTCCTGTTCTGCTGGAGGGTTTAAACTAAAGAACAAATAAAATGCAACACAGAATAGTGATCTGCTGAGTGTGAGCTTATTAAACCATGATAACAACATACTGCCATCCTTTAATAATAATAATAATGTTTACATATATTTACCACAAAAAATAAATCAAGTGTGGCCTTTAACTGATGTAGATATCTTTTCATAATGTAGATATATTAGCTGTTTTCTGCTGGATCATTTTATTAATTTAGTAATTAAAGTGTTGTGAATGTAATGTATTGTTATTTTCTTCTACCAAAGCTTCAATCAGTATCATATAACGTGCTGACATCCAACACTGGCACCCAGTGAGCCCTGACCTCAGTCACTGGAGCTCCTCTATGGACTCGGCCTGTCACTCTGGGCCCAAAATAAAGGAGGCTGCCGCCCGTGAACGGCCTGTGTCACACAGCCTGCTACTCACCAACAGTGGTGGTATAACAGGGGGATCAGGAGAGGCTGTAAATGGCTGCCAAGTATCTTTGCTGGGGGGATTTCACCTTAACAGCTCCTTGGAGACCACAGAGGACCTGCTGGCCTCTCAACCAGCAGCAGCTTCACCGGTGCAGACGCTCCGGGGACGAAGGAGGACATCACTTTACTGGTTTTACACCCACGCTCACGCCACAGCGGATCAGTCAGTGGGGATTGCACCTGACACTTGACATGCAGCCAACAAAGCAGACAAGCATGCAGGGATGAGAGGGAGTGGATGTTATAGAGCGCAGTGAATGACAGACAACAAGCTGATGGGAAGAGGCGGGGGTAATGGGCTGTGAAGTGGAAGAGAAACCATCTGCCTGTCAGCGCAGACCCTCGTCTTCCTCCTCGCTCAGGTCAAAGGAGATAAATCAACTAGAGCATCCCCGTTCATCTCCTTAACCAGGTGACACTTGTTGGAAACAGGCTGCCAATCACTGAACTGAACAGTAGTTAAGAGCAGGATGCATCGATGATGAGCGACAGGAGGAAAAAACCTGCAAGAATTTAGAGCTTTAAAAAAGAACACAAAAAGAAACTAATAAAAAGAAATTATTAATGTGCCGCGAATATCTGGCTTTCAGCATCACACCATGTAAAATCAGTCTTTGTTCATCTGCTCCCAGCACATTTCAGTGAACGCCTCATCTGGGATCACCTCCACCTTTCCAGTATGTAGCTGCTACTTATGTTATCCATGCCAATTTCATAACCTCAGGCATCTGTAAATCTATTAAAGTCTATTGCAGTGAAATTATAATCCTAAAGACTGGAGGCTGGCTCTTTAAATAGTGCTGATGAATGTACAGTAATGTTGACTTTTTTTTGGACTCTAATGATACAAATCAGGGATGACTGATATCAACAGAGGGATAATGGAGTTTTTGCAATTATTCAACAGACAGGTGTGAAGTGTGAAAAGTACCGATTCCTGAGTCCACCGAGGTTTTTAAAATCCACTAACAGTCGTTGTAGGACACCTGAGGCCTTCATGATCCTGTCCCAGAATTTAACATTAGGGCTGGGATTAGCAAGGACTTCACGATACGGTACGCATCACGATACTCGAGTCACGATACGATACGTTATTGTGATATTGTGATATAGCAACGTATTGCGATATTCTACATAGATCACTGAGAAATTTAAAATGCAGCTTTAAATACAATTTGTATATATGCACAGTACACATACACACATATTTACATATATGTATATATACATACATACAGAGCTGTCGAAGTTACCAAGTTAATGTGGATTATTTTTATTTTTTTAATTAATTTCTTATTTCAATGTGCGGAAGTTGTTCTGGAGTTACGGCCCAAAATATTACTTTTTTTTTTAGGAAAAAAAAACAATATTAAGCAATTAAAAATCAATATTATATCAGAACAAACTATTGTGATGTATTGCCATATCAATATTTTTTCCCACCCCTACTTAACATGTTGGCCTTTAGCGTCCAGTGCTGCCAGTGCTCTATTTCCATTTATTACCTGGCCCAACAGGTAAAACACTCTGTAAAGACTTTAAGAAAGTGGGTGTTTTTGCTTCAATAGAGTTCATTTCTTTAATTTTGGTAGTGACCTGTCAATCAGCTGGTAGCCGTGCCATAAAGCATCCTGTGCTTTATGGTCTGTTTGGCTCTAAATGAGCATCCTGCTGTATTGATGAAGACTAGAAACTAGAGACTGAGACCATGAACTCATGTTTACAATGTTTACTGAGGGATTAAATCAAGAGAGAAGAACGAGCATTTTCTGTTACAGGGATATAGAAACAGAGGAGTCGCCCCCTGCTGGCTGACAGACAGAATGCGGCTTCAATTTGCAGATTTGGGGTTTGGTCATCTGCCAGTTCATCCATCCATCCATCCATCCATCCATCCTCTGTTTTTGTTGCCTAGTCACGTCTCTCAACCTTCTGTTTGGTCTCTACTTCAGCCTATCTGCTGACTTTCTCTCTCTGGCTGTGATAAAAAACAGTAACACAGGAGGGGAACCAAACTGCTTCTTAATTTTCCCTGACAGCCTCCTTTAAACACACGGGCCCAAATCCACACTCTAATTGAAAGCACATTCCTATTCCAAACAAATTAAGCACAATTAAGGCCCCTGAGTTATGAGTATCTATCACTGCTCGATGTTTTTGTAAAAATCACTGCGCTCCAGATCAAAGTCTCTCGACCCCTCGACTTAATTGCCTCATTAAGAGCTCCCTTCTTTGTGCTACGGGCTTCATAAATACAGGGTCTGCTCGTTTCATTTGGGAATTACACTAAAAGACGCCCCTTAAACTAATCGCTTCCACGTTTTCAATAAAAAGTTCATCTGTTTTTAGGTAGGGAACAGAATGAGATTTTCTTCCATCATAATTTGAGAGGCCCTTTTAGCTTGCAGTGCGATATATCATTTCATTGTGTCTGTGACAAGGCACAAACCTCTAACCGTGTTTAGCTACTTTACAACACGTGTTAAAAAGGCGCCCGTGATGCCTCACAAGTACGACTGAACTAAGAGAAACTGCGAGAGCTCATAAGCGCCGTGGCTGCATTAGCTTTAGCCTCTTAGGTGTGGCATTTGACACATCATAGCAGGTGACAGGAAGAAGGTGTCACCACCAGGAACCGGCAAATCACATGACAGGAAGATGATTGTGTGCAGCTGAAACGCCTCCCTCCCCTCCTCCTCCTCCTCTTCCTCATCATCATTGCAAAATGCCATCCGAGCATGGCTGGCTTTTAATTTAATCTTATAAATGAGGTGCGCACTCCGAGACAACATGCTGTTCCAATTTGAAATGGCTGCTTTATTGGGGGACAGCGACACAGGGGAGAGCTGGAGAGAGAGAGAGGAGAGGGGGTTGTGAGGAAAAAGCCAGGGGAGAGACGGTGGTATGGAACATTTGTTAGTAATCCAATTCCACATACCATATGGCTTCATTACCATTATGCGGCAGAGAAGACTTCAGTCAGTCTGAAAATAAAGACCTACTTAGCCCCATCCAAACTGACCCCAAATGAGACATGTTTGTCTCCGTGTGACAGTGTTAGTGTTATTGCCCTGCTCTTGCATTCTTTGTGGTCGCAGTAGATTGAGCCTGCAGTTGTGCATGGTTTCAATGTGCATGTGCATGTGCATGTGTATGTGCAGGGGCGTGCATGTGGCCGCCTGTGTCTAGGGTGTGTGTGAGATAGGGATCGGGCGGTTTCCCAGTGACTGATTATTACGGAAGAGAGTCCTTAGTCATTACTGCTGAGAGAGAGAGAGAGAGAGAGAGAGAGAGAGAGAGAGAGAGGGAGGGGTGGAGAGAAGAGGAGGCCCATAAGCCAGCTCCATTCAGATGTGAAGATGACTGATAATGCAGGAGCAGCAGGACCCCTCGCTGGGTTCATTGGCCCCTAAGTGCTCCTTTGCTGAATGTGTCCCTTATCTTGCCCTGACAGCAGTAATAGAATATGCATAGCTCTATTAGCATACAAGGTAATGGCACCCTTGAGGGAGGGCACTGACATAAAACTTTAAGTAGAAATCAAAACATTGGTGAAGGCAGAAGCAGAATAAAAGGGGTTATTGTCACCCAGTGCAAACACGGCCTGAGGCCTCGACCGTCGCTGCTCGCAAGGTATGCTCCCTTTACGCTTCCATGCACATCTGTCTGCACGCAGGGATACAGGGAAAATTTAATAAGCTCCGTATACCCACACATACAGATGCACATTAGATATCATGGACGTATTCTGCACGTAGGCGTGCACAAACACTGAATCCTCCTCCTCGGGGCATCTAAATGAAATGAAACTGGGTGTAAAAAATGGCAGCACACCATCTCACCTCCGAGTCTTCAAACGAAGGGGAATAACGGTGAATTTTTCATTAATCACACAGTGTAACAGACCTGAAAAACCTAAAAAAAACTCTGCTCAAGTGCCAGAAATGAGCTGTAATGAAAAGGCTTAAGAGAAATAAAACAGCCCTGGAAGAGTGACAAGAGGTCAGGTGTGGAGGCGATGGGTAAGGTGAGGTGATGAGAGGGTCTGCCGGCACATTATCTAACTGTAGTTTCCACTGTGACATTCTGAATCAAAGCAGGTCAGACCGACAACACGGCCGTCAGCAGAACCAACACTCAGCATAAGAAAGCAATTTACTACTCCTCACACGTCACCCAAAAAAAAAAATAGGAGAGAGAGGCCTAATTTTTTTTCTTTTCCACATATGAACTTTTATTAAAGGTATTAACCTTGAGGAGGAAGAGTGTCAGCGCAGGTTAAGAATTAACGCCACCAGGGCAAACAGTGAAAACACACACAGCACAACCTCTTCCTTCTCTGCTTGTGTGCAAAACAAAATCAACACTAATAAGGCAATAATATCAGTAATTGCATCCTCAATTGTAATTATGGTGATTATGCAGTCCTCTTTGATATGCAGTCGATACGAGCCATATGTGAACACGGGACAATTATGCTAATCACTCCACATGCAGTGAAATGAAGTTCAGCACCTTGAGCAGGAGAGCACAAACTTAAGAGAGCGTTACGAAGCAGAAACGAGGCTAGGGGTCAGTCATCAGTGTAGGTCTTTGAAGGAGGGAGCTCTGACCACTTATTGACTGCTTAATGTTAATTACCATGAAGACGCAGGCGAGATATCAACTATAAAGCAACGTTGACGCATTCCAAAATACTTTTATATTATAAGACCGGAGCATAATTAAGACTTGGCCCAACTTTTATGGGCCATTCTGGCCCCCGCTAATGGCTCTGTGCTCGGACTCAAACAGACCAATAAAGCACCGTCGAACGCTGCAGCCCGGCCATTATTAAAGAGAGGCAGACACTATTAAGAGCCATCAAATCCATCTCAAAACGAGCAGCGCCATTCCTTAGCTGAGAGGCCGGTAAAACAAAAAGACAGCCTTTTCTAATCTGCGGCTTACTTAATATGTTTATTTCATGGGTGGCCACTTTAATAAGCGGTCTCTTCAGGACTACGATCCAGCAGGAATCCACTCGGCACACATACAGCACAACAATTACATCATGTCAAAAATATTGTGTCTCCATGGCAACCCCCAAACGGCATTCATAGCTGCAGTGAAAGTGTCTTTTTCATTGTTCAGGTTTTGGAGGTCGGGCTCAGGCTGTGGGGTCCCGCTGGTTGGAGGGTTCAGTTAAAGATGGATGAAAGTGGAGCAAATTCTGCTCTGACTTTCCCTCCGGTCCGTACAGATGGTTTGGCAGGGTGACAACACAAACTGGGCCTGGCATCAAACCCTAACCTCTATTTCATGGTGGCTTAGCACTTTCCCTCTCACTAGATTACACTTGCTGTGTTACGAGGGTCCGGCCCTTCACACTGATTTACCAATCCAATGACCAATCCATTTTGCCAGATATTATTGCAGAGGAGGGGAGCTCCAGGACGGATCATAGGAGCCACCGTTCCAAGTCGATCCATGACTTTCTTTATTCGATGCAACTGCAATTCATTTTGGAGGTGTGGCGTTAACGTCAAGAACGATCTGTTGATTAGATCCACCAGTGTGAGCTCGACTTGTGTAATGTGATATACGACTGCCTCACTATGAGCTTCTCTCTGAAAGCCACTGACACATAAAGAGCACAGTAGAAATGCAGAAAACACATATCAGTTGAAGAAATGGGACCAGAGCCTAGGATTTCCTGGACTTCTCCAGCGGGCCTCTTTCTCCACCACAATAACCACATGCACCAACGCACACATGGACAGATTCAATCAGCGGAGGGTCGAGGAATGAGGTGACTCATACTGGTCTATTAGCTGTAGTGGGAGGAACGACCACAAACCAACAGTGGACCATAAATAATGAGACTTCTGAGCATCACTGGTATTTAAAACACCACACCTGATGGGAGAAGGTCTCCATGCATGCAGACCAATTAATATTATTATCATCATCCAAGAGACTTTAGTGCTCCAAACAGTCAACATGATGTGTTTTAGTCCAGTTTACCTCAACCTGGATGACTGAGAAGCTGTACAGACTTTCTGCAGAATGTTTTAACCTCCTCTTACTGTGCACCAGATATTGTGACCAGATAAGTGTTTAATATCAGCACCTCAGATCATGCATTTCATAATCTGTCTTCCTGGGGACAGAGTTAACGTCCTGCTGCACTGCTACTCTACTGTGTTCTTGTCTTTGTGCAGACAAATCAAAAATCACAAAGGTGAAAACAAAGGTGAAATAGAGGTGAAATCTCCCACATGGCTCGCCGAATCCTTTCAAAGGCAACCAATCAGAGGAACGTCTGCACTTCATCATCTGTTCGGCGTAATGAGAGTGAATAAAAAAAAAGCACACTGCAGATGCTAAAGATGTATTGGCTTCCTAAAAATCACAGGTATGTGCAGGATGTTCTGTGTCACGCTGGTAACAAACCACACGTCTGGTGAGATGATTCTCTCTGATTTAAATCCATCTTCTAGTATCTGTTGGAAACCACCAGGTACCAGCTACTAACCACAACTTTTACACATAAAAAAAACAAAAAGAGCTTGTCGAGTCCTGGTACCAACCATCTATGTCTCTTTTCTCATTTAACCCTCCAGAGGAGACTCCACCTGATCACAGCTCACTTCACCATGAGAGATGGAGTGAAGCATGCAAACACACAGAAGGTACTATTTTGATTACTTATTACTTAACCTGTAATGTATTCTGCCCCCTTTTGTCTGCATGTCCTGCCCCCCCCCCCACTGCTCTCCTCCATCCTCCCCCTTAAATAAATGGAAAAATATTCAGCGCCCTGGGCTACTGCTGAACTTCTCACTCTCTGCATCCAATTTGAAGTGGAGCTGCTGTGATGTCACCAGAGCGTCCAAACAGGGGAGGGGAGGATGCTGGGAGAGAAGAGCTGGCGACCTTCAGACCTGCAAGGTCACACTTCTTAACCCCGCTGCTAAAAATCCAATAACACTTTATGAATGTTTTAGTTAGCAGTCGTTAATGCAGCCGAGCATCTGTTTCCAAAAGAATACAAATGAGGTGCTGTGTTGCTCTGCACACAAACACACCGAGCCCTTGGGCACTACATCCTGGTGTTCAGGGGGGAAAGTGGCCCCAAGGACCTGGACTCCACAGTGCTAAGCCAGACCCATCTCCTTGGATATGACCGGCCGCATATTTAAAATCAGCAGTCAGGTTAAACATCTGGCCCTTCAAATTCAAAGCTATGCAGCAACTCTGTTACAAACCAACTAGCTGGCTCACATTACCTCTCACTGAGGCTGCACTTGAAGAACAAAGGGTCCGCCATGTACCGACGGTTTAACAGCAAATGTTAAAACGACGGTACAGAGTGTGAGCCTGGTAGCAGAGAGCGATAGAAACTTGGTCTCAAAGTCAAGGTCAGCTGAAAGCTTTGGTGAAATCATCCCAGAGGCTTTTCAGCAGAGGTCTGAGTGCTGCACACCTCACACTGGATTAAGTGGCAGACCCATATTTCCAGATAGAACGGCCTCTGAAGCATGACTCAATAGCAAACACTCCTCGACACACTCTGCAAGCTGCACGCTGGATCCAATTGGTAAAAATAAATTCAATACAACACTGTAAGAAAGGCTGCACTGAATGAAGGAGCTGCTGTTTGTGTGTCTGGGTGTGTGCTCACAGTACAAAGGCTCAGCAGTTTAAATAAGCCAACAGGGTTGTGTACTCCTATTTACCCGTGTGGGAGCTCGTGGTCACAGGAGAAAAGGCCACGGGGAGGAAGGGAATAGAGGTGTCGTGGCGGCCATGATGATGATGGAGTGTCTACAAATATGACTCCAAACAGGGTCATTTTGATTTGGCGGCAATACGCAAAGGCTGGCCCGTTAACTCCTGACCTTTAGAGTGTGACCTGTAGGGGGGAGGGGTCTATCCGCCAGGAGAGGACAGAGAGGAAGGGAGAAAGAGAGCGAGGGGCTGTGCAGTGTCAGGCCCATTATGACCCGCTAAAAACTCGGGCCGCTCTCCAGCGAGGAGCCATCCATCATCCGGGCCTCTCTAATCAGCATGTTTGTCACTGTAACTAAACAGTGGGCTGAGCCACATCGCCACGCTATTGGCCCTGACAGGGAGAAATAAATCTGCTGCCGGCCAATGGGCTGCAGGCAGCCGAGCGTGACAGGAAAGGTGACAGACTCTTGAGGTCTCAACTAGTGCGAGATTAAGGGGAACTAGCCCAGACTCTGGGGCGGAGGAAACATTCGAGCAGTTTTACTGGTCTTTAGGCCGGGGCAGCGCTGGCGTGGGCGTTGAAAAGTGAGAACGTCTTTGTCCCTCTCTGGCACAAGACAGGTCCATTTGTTCAGTTAGGAGGAACTCTGGTTCTCTTTGTCGAAGCTAACAGATAGATGTTCTTCCCCCCCGTGACATGTCAGGAGTGAAAATTCTTTCTGGCACATCGTTCAGGAGAAAAAAACAAGCTGGATTACAGCGTGGTGCATCACAGCAGTAATATCTTCTACAGACTCCTTCTATCTATCTATCATGTTTGACTGAAACCAGCTCTTGGTTTTACCTACAAACTGGCAGCCTGCTCACTGCTGTTGTGTTTGGTCTGGTCTGGTCCTTTGCCTCCATCTCAGCAGGCGGGCTGCACACAGAAGCTGAAAAAGCTGCAGTTATTTGACCACTTGGAGCTGGGACCTATTTTCCACTCACAACAGCTAACAGCCCCCAGAAAAAGGGGAAAACAAAATTTCCCTGACGATGCAATGCCGTTTACTACCAGCAGCTTTAAAAAAAAAAATAAAAAAAAAAAAAATTCTGGGAAATCTCAGGAAATCACAACTGGCACTGTTATTTTGAAGGTTTGATGGCTTACATCATAACATTGCACTTCTAGCTTTCTCCTCTGGATTTGGCAAACTTGTGCTTACAGGCTGAGAACACTAATGCACATCAGTGCTTTCACAGTCTGACAGAAAGTACTGCAATTACAATTTCTGAAACTACAGAGACACCGCTTACATGCTGCAAACACAGTGTTATAAACACAATGTGGACTTAAATTATATAGAAACAAGAACAGAGCCTTAATCTAAGGTCTTAATGACACCATGCTCAGCCCCTTAAAATACAGAGTGATTCATTTTGATCGGATCCTTTTTGATACTTTTTGGTTTGAATCTCAAATGCTTTCAAATGTCAGAAGTGAAGCTGCATTATTAAAAAAAAATATTTGCCAAGTCAGTCAGGTATCAGGTAAAGAATGGAGAGGAGAAGTCTTCCAATTCAAACCGTTAATCTTCTGGTGGTCGTAGATAATCATTTAATAAGAAGTGTGTACTTTCTTAACAGCGCTGGTAGTAACCCTGGATCATATTTCACACTCCATGGGTTACAGTTGTGGTGGTGGTGGGTTGCAGGGGGGGGCATGCATATACTCATTTCTGCAGAGTAAAATGACACTATATCAAATCAAGCATTTCCATATGTGGACCGTTGCTGCAGAGAAGGGGCAGAGCGACGCTCCACGAGATGGGCCGAGCTCTCCGGTCATTCTGTGATCTTTGGAGCCTCCTATTGAGGAGAAACAGGAACTGCATGCCATCACCATGTTGGGCTGTGTCTAAACTAATGTCAGGTTTAATGCAACAATTCAACTCTGGTCCTCTAGTCTGCAGGAGGGAGGAAACTGAAACACTCACGGTGCATCATAAAACATCATCAGCTACAGTAGAGCAGCCATTGTTAATCAGGCAGTTAAACTAAGCCTGTGCAGACACAAAAATGAAGGGGGACATGGGTGCATGGGTACGAGAGACAGGCTTACTTTGAAAAGTTAATAACTTCTACTTTGCCATTAGACGTGGGAATTCAGGCCATAAATCTCGAGGGCACTCTGGGCTTGTCTGGAGGCCAGCGAAGATAATTGGCTGGTGTTCTGCAGCGTCGGCCTTCCTGCTGCAGGAGGATGTGTTTGGTGCATTAGAGAGCCACATGTTGTCAACCGTTGCAGACTGGCAGCAGAGGTCAGCGTGATCCTCCTGCCTCGTCACCAGTCTGGTAAGAAAGAAAACACGCCCAGGAGAACATCTGTGGAGCCCCACTCTTTCCAAGATGGCAGATCTTTTTTTTTCCTCTCTTTTCGTGGAGACATTACCACTTCCTCCTCCCATCTAAAAGAAATTAAATTAGCCACTTTGCCGCAGTGTGGGTCAGTGGCTTAGGCAGCGGCCTTTTACTGGAAGCTCCCCTTTGCCAAGCTTGTCTTTACAGACGTAAATTAGGCCAGGAGTGCTCGGCTAAAACATGTCAGGAGCTAAACGAAGATTGAGTGATGAGGTCGAACAGGGGAGACTGAGGACCAGGAGGACTGGAGAAATGGAGAAACCCTTGTCCTACACCCCCCCTCCATACCGAAAAATAAGGAGGAGGGGTCCTCCAGCTCCCCAGTACAGGAGTTGGCACCAGTTTGAGCTCAGGAAGTCCAGGAGACGCCTCTGCCTGCCCTGAGAGTGAAACCCAAAACCAGTGACATAGCCAATACATGTCATATTCTCTCAGTCAAGAATGGTTTATTTTTCAAGGAATTTCAACCTAAAACCTGCTCTTCATAATTACCCTGATTTGTTTGAAAAACCAAGGTGGATAGGTCTGGCCCGACTGCCAACAAGAGACCACTGTTACGTTCGGTGGCTAAAAAAAGACTTTCAGCGTTTCAGCGAGACATGATTTTTTTTTTCACGTTTCCAAAACAATGACACAACGTCTTGTTCTGCAGTCCAAAAGACAGAATATTAGGGGCGTCAACATGATGGCGCATAGCTCAGCGTGGATGCTTGGAGCGACTCCAGGTGCTGTTCTCCATCTAAATAACACAAGTCAGTGAAAAAGGCCATGAGAGTCGATCCAACTGCTCCCTGCTTTTGGCCCAATCTGCAGGACTGGAGGAGACATTTTTATGTAAAGGAACAACAAGAATTACTGGGCGTCCTCCCAGAGCTGTGTAGAAACAGATTGTAGGAAACGGATTTAAACGTGTGCGACTGAAGGGCTTAAACTGTCTATAAAATCTGATTCTTCTTCTTCTCAATAACAAACAAGCATCTTTATCTACTTCCTCTGGTGGAGAGGAAAAGTTTAAGAAGAGTAAAGTTAAAATATAACTCCTCTAACAGCTTCAGCTTCAAACATTATGGACAGATGTACAGTCATAGTCGTTGACTTATTGTCATTGAGGCATAATTTAAGATGTATTAACTGTCCTGAAGTCAGTGTAAACAAATATTCTATTGTATTATTTGCATAAAAACACAACATGAATGCTCTCTCTAACATATCTGTTTTATATTAAATGAAAACATCTCCACTGCATGTGTTCAAGTTTCTCTAAATTGTGCAGGATTAAATGAACTCGAACACTTCATCATCAGGATTCCCATGCATCCTGGAAAACCTGGAAAATGTCAAATTATTCATCCTCCACATGCCTTGTGAGCAAATGCACATGGGTTAAAACTTTTAACAGTTTTCCAGGACTCTTTAACTGTTTCAGGATATCTGACCTTTTTCTCATTTTGCATGTTTTCCATGACTGGAAGATTGGTCAGTCTTTTTCCAGGTTTTCCAGGATGCATGGGAACTCTGACCACAGCATCATCATTTACCTTCAGCCAATAGTCAATAAAAGTTAGCTTTTTGCTGCTTACTTTTGTAAGCACTAAGTAAAATACATTACAATATAATAAGTGTCTGATTAAGTAAGTTGTTCAAAATGTTTTTCAGGTTGGTCTTCCAATGCTTTTCTCCATTTTGGACTTGCAAATAATAAATTGCAAACTTTATGTCGTGTCTAACACAACCTATGTGTAAAAATATAAAAAATATGAGACAAATGTGAATCGTTTTTTGACTGGCAGTCAATCAGTTACTTAATTCCTAAATATTATATTCAATTTCTACCAATAAATACCTCTAAAATCCTACACACTGGTCCTTTAACAGCTAGCGATAACTGATAAAAAATAAAATTAAAAAATGGGGAAATATGACTGTTCAAAACAAAACATTCAACATGAAAAATCCTTGTTTACAGTGTAAAAATCAGGTCTGTGTCTTTAAAAGTTCTCATTCCACTATTAACACCAAGCTGGTGCAGAAGGGTGGAGAAGGTGGAGAGGGTGGAGGGGCTCCACTCCTCTGTTTAAAAAACCCTGAGGTATTAGGGTGGACTAATCTTTAAAAGGTTAATTTATTCATAGAGATTTTGACAGAGATGTATGGCCGAGCCAACATCTCAGGCACCTCTTCCCAGAGGGAGACGACTTGTGCAAAGAACAGAGAGAGAGGAGGAGGAGGAGGAGGAGGAGGGCGAGTCAGGCAGAAAGATGGAGTGCAGAGCAGAGACAGAGTGGGAAGTCAACACACTATAAACACAAACACATAATTACTTTATAGAGGCTGACAATGACTGTGGCCTTTCACCAGCAAACCCTGCTCTCCAGTTAGTCAGGAGCCTCAGAGGAACCGCTGCACATGGCGTTAGAACAATTATAATAAAAAATAATGTCTCCTCACTCTTTTCTTTTTACAGAACAATAGAAATGATTTCAGTGCGGCTGAGCCAAACTTTTCCAATGATTTTTCATAATGATTCAACTAAACCCTGGTGTGTGACTGTTTATGTCCAACATAAACCAGACAGACGCTTTTAAACTGATGGATGACTTTTTTTTTTTCCACTTTTCTGCTGAATGAAACACCAAACCAGAGACTCATTCTCATTGCTAAATGAAAGAAGCCCTGCTGAGCTCTGTGAGCACAAACCAAGGCCTTAAAGGCAGAGAGACTGTAGGGATCAGTCTTCATATTAAAACTGCTCATTATTCAGTGAGATCCACTCTGAACTTCTCCCAGAGGTCAAAGGAGGACAGGAAACACCCATAATTCAGATTATTATCTTAATCAATGAAAAAAGATCTACTATGGGACAAAACTGTGAGAGGAAGCCAGCGAATACTTAACATTAAACAATGAAACAAACAGCATCGTTCATGATCAAAACTAAACTATTTACAGAGCCCTTGCACCGTTTAAAAAAAAAAGTCAAATTAAATACTTTTTAAGACCTCAGCAAAGACAATTTAAAATGTCATAACAATGTCTTTGGTTAAAAAAAAAAAAAAAAAAAGTTAAATTCATTGTAGGGCCTGACCAATATGGAGTTTTTGAGGCCGAATCTGAATTGTTTAATGAATTTTTGCTACAACAACTTAAATTGAAGTTATAACACTTAACCGTTCTCTACAACTGTAATTTCACAACTTTCAAGAACAAAGAAGTGAACTTTGTGAACAAAATATTGTGCAAAATTGCAGTAAATCTCTGAATTCTGTGTTTTCCTATTGGCATTAAACGCACCATCTGAAAATTTAATACCTACAGCAAATTTATGGTTAAATTTAAGACAATTTAAGATCTTAATTACCCAGATTTTAATTTAAGACATTTTAAAGGAACTGCAGGAACCCTGCTTTAGCTGGAAAGGTTAGAAACATACAGATGTGGAGTTTTTGCTGGAAGTCAACAGATCAAACTCACCACTGCAACAACAAGAAGTAGAGACATTATTTTAATAAGCTGAAGGTACACACACGCTGTTGTTGGCTTATATTTAGCAGTTTTAGCAGCAGGACTATAAGACCCATCGTAGTTAAATCATGAACTTGGACTTGTTTGATAATGACTGGCAGGACGTCTGGGAAATGAACAGACTCTTTTCATCCTTGCTTTGTGTTTGGGCCCAGCTCTATAACAGTATTTAGCTTTAATAAGTTCACATGTCAGGGAGGCGTTCGGCATGCCGGGTATAAGTGAGGTGTTTCTAGAGAAGACCAGACCCGTAAAACTCAGAGATTTCACATTTTAGTGAGTATTGTTCTGTGAGAAATGACTAAGAAAGGTAATTTTAGTGATTTGATGAGATTTAAGGAGGCAGCCTCTGATTCAAGTTTTAAAAGTCGTCCAGCTTAAGAACAAAAACACTGTACCCTGTGTTTAACACAGAAAATATGCAGCCATCATTAACATGCTTTAAAGCAGTGACTCCATTTAATATTGGTGGTTAAATACACAGCAACACTTTGTCAGTGAGAGTTTATGACCTTTGGGAAATGATAGACAAATGAGAGGAGTGAGCTTTTAAAGTGCATTCATATAAACCCTCCAGTTTGACTTAAATGATGCTGAAAGCATAACAGAGATTTCTGACTGTCAGTCTTTTTACGGTGAGGCCTTTTCTCTAAAACATTTAGGGACTATAAAAATAAACAGAAAAGTGGAAACAATCAGGGCTTTGGGACGGCAGTGCCAACAAAAACCTAAACACAGGAGAGGCTGATGTGGAGTTTGGTACTAAAGGCTGTGGATCAGCAGGACGGGGATGAAGCGATGCCTTGTGAGACTGGGTGGGTTTAGTCTGCTTTAGACTCATCAGCTAAACCTGCTCATAAGATCCAGTTTCTGCCTCCAGCGTTATGACTGTTAACAGCATGCTGCAGCGTTTAGTGAAATAAAAACTACAAAAAAATCACAGCGAACACTGACAGAGGGGCATGAAAAGTATGAATCAATATCCTAATTAAATAATGGACGAGTTAAAGGAAAATCTAGAGATCATCATCAAAACAACATATCTGGAAATGACAATAAATGTGAATAATATTAGAGAAACTCTGTCTATTCAATCATTTTATAAGCCAAGTGTTAAATTCATAAAAGAAAATCAGTATTCCTCATCAGATACCTCAGAAAAAAAGTGTTCATCAGTAAAACACCAGAGGATTTTCTGAAAGTCACTCACCAAAAAAACTGAATTTATACTGAGAGGGTTTTTTTCTGCATCACAGATAATCATAATCATTGTTTAACATAAAAGCAGAAGAAGTTAAGAAAAATGCTTTGAGAGCAGTTACATCACCCATATTTATTCTAATTTAACTATATTTTAATGTTTGATATATTATATATTTACAGTATATGTGTGCATTGGAATCGTATCAAAAGTAATCAATAATCAACTCTGTCATCCTTTTTATGGCCTGA
Source organism: Synanceia verrucosa (assembly GCA_029721515.1). Classification (NCBI taxonomy): domain Eukaryota; kingdom Metazoa; phylum Chordata; class Actinopteri; order Perciformes; family Synanceiidae; genus Synanceia; species Synanceia verrucosa. Next base: position 25,549,291 of record CM056561.1, read on the forward strand.
TGTGTGACTTGATGTCTACTGTGAGGAGTTTTTCTGCATCGCAGCACTCTGTCGTGTTTTTAGCGTCCCTCTTCTCAACTTGAATTATCTTTGGTTGCAAACTGTTGAATCGTTCCAACATTCAAGACGGTTACCACGACTCGTTTAGTTCACATTTTCCATGTATGACCTTTTCAATTTCATCTGCTCAGTTTGTGCAGTAATGCATTGTGAAGCTGCCTAAGTACAGAGAACGGGCAGGAGAGCTGGGATGTAAAGAGGACGTATAGTGAAGCCTGTGAGTGCAGAGGGCAGCAGACCCAGCGGGTGACACGAACACGAGTGTTCAAGTTCTCTGTGCTGTCAGACTAGACCTGGAAAACCTGGTCCAGATCCAAGGAGTCACACCTGATCACACTTATACCTGTCTATATAACACAACCAATACATCAATAAATGTGAACATCTTACTGTAGAAACTGTAAGCTGGAGATGCTTTGGTCCATCTGGACATAAAGTCTGTATTCTGGAGGTTAGAGGTGCTAATGTGCCGTTGAGCAAGACACTAACCCAAAATGAACCTCGAGGAGCAGTGGAAGACAACAGAAATAATGAATAAGCTGGTGGTGATGCTATCACTATGTGTTAGCCCTGATGATGATGATGAGGAGGAGGAGGAGGGAACATGACTCCAACTTCTCTTTCACCTCTCCTCTGTCCTTCGTCCAGACCTTTTTGGGCCACTCGCCCTCGTCGCCCTCGTCTCGTCGCTCTGGGCTCATCTAATTGAAAGCGATCTCGGGGCTGACAGAGTTCCGTTTCTTCCCTAATCCCTCCACTGGGGGAGGCTCACATGGTCTCAATTACCCCCACCCCACCCCTGAACACTGGGTCCCCTCTCTCCATCCGTCTCACCGGCCAGCTCTTCTGCCAACGCACCGGCCGGGCTCTTTTTCAGCAGTTTATGTTATTAAGCACACGCTGCCGAGTTCCTGTCCTTCACAGGGGCCTGCAGATGTTATCTCCCTTGCCGCTGTATACAGTTACCTCCAAAATATTCCATAAATTAGATTGGGATTGGCCATTCGGAATATAGAGGTAGAGGCCGAGGTGGTCAGGGATTGGCTGGAGATGGTGGTGGTGGAGGTGGTGAGGGAGGATCAGGGAAGTGCAGTGAAAGTAATAGCACAGGAGGATGTGCTGGTGTTTATACTGGATGGAGAAGCACTGGGAGGTATGTCACTGGCAAAGTGAAGGTGAACACAGGAGGAGTGGAGGGAGCTTAAGGGCTTTGGGATGAGGAGGAGAGGAGACCTGAGGCCAGTTCCTATTTGGATAGAGATTCTTCTGGAGGTGGAGCTGATGAACATCTAGTCTGAAAAGAGTTAGGCCGGGCATTTATTGGGCTTGGGGGGGTTAAACGCGTGCACCCCCTCCTGTAATTAAACAAGGCTGTATTTGGACAAGTGACTTTTCAAGCTATGAACAGCTCTGTCAATCCCCAAAGCATGGAGAAAGGTCCTGAGCCAGGACATCCATGGCCAATTAGATTAGGAGGAACCTGTGAGGTCTGCAAACAATGGGCTCTCAGAGGATCTGCAATAACACAAACATGGCCCCTGACACACAGAGCCAGCACTTCAAACAGAAACCATTACCGGCCCAAGCTGAACCACTTAAAGCCGCATATTAACAATCACAAATTCATAAAAGTTCAAGGCTGTTTTGACTCCAGAAATGATTTGTAATCCACTTAAGAGCTTGTCCTCAGAACAAGGACTGGATTCATAATTATAGGTTGGTTATTAACCACTAAACTGAAGACTGATTTGTGTAAATAACATCTGGATTTTAGTTACTTTCCACCTCATGGAAATACAAAGAGACACTGACACAGCAACCCAAACCAAAACTGAAATAAGAAGCTGCAGTTCAGACTGAGCTGAGCTGAAGGACTGGAGGTTTGAGGACCAGACACACCAGACCAGACCTGCTCCTTCAGAGGAGTAGAGAAACACTGGAAGGAAGAGGGAAATGGGGGCACTGGGTCTGGGTCAAGGGTTCAGTCTTAACCTTGGGGGCTGACTGGTTTAAACTCTGTTACCGGCTAATGTGGCTCACTGTCCCTTTAATTAGGGCTGGACCCCCCCAGAGAGGCAGCAGTTAGAAGGTAGACAAGGCAGCGGATGGTTGGAGAAGGTGGAGAATGTGGAGCTCTGAGAGGGGATTATAAAACATTACTGGACTGTGAGAAGAATGGAAACAACAGAAGTGAATCAGCTGAACATCAGTTTTATGAAGGAAAACACCACAAGTGAGAAGTGAAGCAGCCAGCATGAAGCAAACAGTAGCTCTGCTAAGAGTTTTCCACTGAGGTCACTGAGACAAGAAAGTAAAGGAGGAGAGGTTTTTTAATCAAATGTTAAATATAAAAGCATGCTCTCATATCCACCTAGGATGTGTTTTGCTGTTGGGATCTACAGTCTGCAGTTGGTATTAAAGACTATTCTTTAATACCATGTAAAACAAACCTCTCTGCTTTAAAGTGATGTAAGGGTTAACCCTGAAATATTCAAATCACTAGAGGAGGCTTGCTGTTCAGTTACATCAAGCGTTTTTGCCCACAAAATGTGATAAAATATTGTCTATAATTGCTAACTGTCCTGATCTGTATGAGTCTGTGAGCCACAGGCGATATCTAGACAATTCAAAAGGTAAGTAGGGTGTCAATTAATCATTCAAACATCAGCTGATGATAAAAAAAAGAAACGTTCAGCAGCAAGTTATATGTTGTTTCATGCCTCAAACCCTGATCTCTGTTTCTGTCAGGGACAATCTGTTCTTCATTTGAGTTTCCTGATACATATAAAACGCTCGAGCCGTTGCATGGGCGTCCAGGAGGAGCCCCTGAGCTCCTGATGATAGGGCACCAGACTCCTGATGTGGAGCTGCAGAGGCTGCCTGTGTTAGTCCGTCCTCCACTCAGGAACATGTGGTTTCAGTTACACAACGTTTTACTGCTCAACAATGTTTCTGCCTTGGAGCTCGGCACGCTGCATAAAGACTACTTTGTCCCCTGATGCCCACACGGGAAGAAATCTGCCTCATTGTGCACACGCACACACAGGGTGATGATGACATCAGCACGGCCGCCCGGCCCATGTCGATAAAGGTACTGTTTTACCCCTAGACGGTAACACTTTAGGAGCGCACTGCCCCGCTGAAGCCCTCGTTAAACAGCACAACCAAAAGTCAGAACTAATATTTTCTATACTGAGCGTTTGTGCTGACACTAAAGTTTGACTTCCTGTCACTGCAGCACACACTAACAGTATATGGTACTGTAGGAAAACATGAGATAACGCTGCTAAAACCTGCGACAACGACGTTTCCTCATCAGGATGAACGGACGTCTGCTGGACTCTTTTCATTTAACGTTAGCAGTTAGCACCTTTTCTAAAGTTAGCTTCCTGGATGTTGTGTTGCAGGTTGCTATGGAGATCAGTCACTTCATAGTACCTGTGCTGCAACAAGTCAGCTCGCTGGTATCAAAATATTTCAAAATAAGAGACGGGCTGTTCTTTTTAGTTCTTCTAACACATTTTCCATATTCGTCCCTCTTTCTTCAGCCATCACTTCAAACGTATAATGTGCATGTTGATTAAAAAAAAAAAAAATGATGTGGCAATATATCACAATACTTTTTCTTCTGATACAATATAGATTTTTAATTTCTTAATATCAATTTTTTCCCTAAAAAGAGTAATGTTTTGGGCTGTTTAATGATGTTAACGCCGTAACTTGGACAGCCCTAGTATATATATATGTATGTGTTTATAAATATATGTACATGCATATATACACACACACACACATATATACATACACGCACACACACACATAACTATAACTGCATTTTAAATTTCTCAGTGAACTATGTAGAATATTGCAATATTTCACAAGTCATTGCCAATACCCGCTCCTAATACGTACACATGGCACTACCAGATCAGAGAATAGAAGCAAACACAGAGAGGTCACCAGGCTAATAAAAATCAGACACACTGAGTAGTGCATTTAAAAAAGGAAGAAAAAAACAAAAAGGAGAATCACACATGGGCATAAAAAAGCATATAAAACTTCAATATTGAACAGTAAATTACTGAGTAGATCTCATCAGCCAATAACCCCGTTTGGAAAAGCGAACGCCGTTGAGGAGGTGACGAGTGAACACATTTACCGTCAGCAGCACAGCATCACACCTGCAGCTCTTTTCAATCACACTGCTCTTTCACAACTAGAGAAAGTGATCATGATCTCATGGCCCTGTGTGAAGGAGGTGATTAGCACACCCTGGAGGGCAAAGCCAAAGGCTCTGGGCAAGAGGACGTCTGGCATGATGTCACTGCGGCCGCCGCTTGGCGCTCTGAACCATGTTCTTCAGAACCAGTGGTGCTAAACGCTGGAGCAGCGGGGCCATTTAACAGCTTCTGCCTCATACTAAACTCCACGCTGTGCTATATTTAAACTCCATTTCCCAGCAGCACACCCGCCCCAGCCAACGAGCCCTGACTAACTCTGGGTCGAGGAGCACTTACTAAATGAAACATTGGTTTTTCTGCTGCTTTTTTAACGTGGAGGCCGCCTGTCGTTACTGTTGTACAAGCTGTTTTGAAGCTGTTGGGAGCTCAGTTGGTTGTGTGAACTTGAGAGGACCCTCACAGTTCATCACAGCATCCATAACATTCTGCCCACACTCTGAGGCCATCAGCAGGAGCAGCATTTGGTGCCTCCTAACCTCGGACAGATGGGAGAAGGTCAGAGCCGAGTGGGAGAGAGGATCCAGGAATCCTGCAGAGCGCCAGAAACATCTCATCGCAGCGCAGGAGAGGCTTAGAGGTTACATTTGTTCATCATTACTGCTGGTTAGGGTCAGTGCACGGACTGGAAACCTCACACCTGCTGGTGTCTGAGGTCCAGGCAGAAAACAGGCTGTTTCCTGTCAGAGTAAATCTGCTCAGCAGCAACGAGGCTGGATTTTAGGTTCCTGCAGAACCAGTTTTCATGGAGACACTAACAGCATCACACACAGCAGAAATAACGTCCTGAAGTCTATGTTGTTTTTCCAGTAACACGTGAGAGTAGGCCACAGTGTTACAGTATGTACAACCAGAACAACCACTACAAAGAATTAACTTTAGTTTTAAATCTAGACCTAGAAAATAAATATCACACCTAAAAAGTCCAGTTCTAAATACCAAGAGCATTTTTTTATAATACACAGAATAGAATACTTTTTTAATTATCCCCCACTGGGGGAAATTCAGCAGCAGCATAGACAAGTTAAAGTAATAAAAACACAGTAAACTATAGCTATGAAATAATCAAATACATATTTACAGTATGTACTGAAGAAACAGAGAAGAAAATATATATATGTATTTTCTTAAATGTTTAGTGATCCCTGTGTTAATCAAAACATGGATATATTTTAACTGATATGCAGTGTTTATAATATCAGTCTTACACAGTTTAAATTAGTTCTTATTTGGACAGAGCAGAGGTGAAGACATGGATCCTAAACAGGAATCTGTCTCCATCTTGTGGAGAAAATAAAACCGTTTTCAGACAAACTGCCGTAACTCACCGTTGACCAGATGCCATTTTTCAGTAAAAGGAGAAGGACTCGTCTCAGCTGCCAAGATGTCACCAATGATTTTCATCATCTTATGGAAAAAGACATGCAAATATTTACTGAGGGATATCCAATGTAGAAGAAACTCTGCACAATTTATACTCTGTGAAATGTCAACAACTGAAGAATCAAAGTTTTACCTGTCTGGCAGAAAAGCTTCACTTGATGGCGTCCGTCCAGCCGAGCGACCTGATCCTTCATGAACCTGGAGACACAAAAACCAGCTGATCACCTTCACATAATCTGTCACAGTTTTATGATAATACTGCTCTAAAACAGCTTTTATAATAAAAAAATGCTACTGTGATCAACCTCCATGGCATGTCCTTCAAGTAAAAATAAAAACATTCACTGTGCAACTGACAGTATGTCTTTTTGATGCCATCTAGAAGCACAAACATCATATTATTAACCATTATTAGGCACTTTTCTGTACTTTCTTCCACTTTTGAAGCAAAAAAATCTTGCCGCTGACTGCTAAATGCAAAAGCATCCACTTGATTCACTACAACATATTTTTATTAAAATAAAGGCGAAAACTTAAAAAAGATATTTAAAAGATAGATTAAATATAAGATAATTAAAAAAGATAAGGTTTTATTATTTAATTGTCATTAGTTGTGTTGCTGATGATAATTAACATGCAAATGATCCCTGGGAGCAGAACAGGAGCCCCATGCTTCTCTATTAATAATAATAATTACTGTGGAGCATCAGTGTTAAAAATGAGATGTGTGCAGCTACAAGACAGGACAGTAATTGGGGTTGTGACTAAATAACCTACAACACTGCACAGAGAAGAGGGTGTAATAATGGTTTCTGTTCATTTTCAGTGGGTCAGTTCCCAGGAGAATAGTGGGTTTAGAAAATGATGATGATAACAAAAAATATGTTCTGGTCAAAAGTTTTACATTCTTAAAAGTTTTTAAAAGTTTTACCATCTCTCTGTCCTGCATTAAAAAAAAAAATATATATATATATATATATATATATATATATATATATATATTCAACGTCTGCTCTATTTAAAAGATATTCAATACCAATACTGATAAGTGATAAGGTGCTGTTCTGTATTACATAATAAAGAGAATAAAGAATTAAACCCCATTTTCATGGTGAAATGGAGAGCCTTTTGAACAAAAGACTGGCTTTAGGAGAACCCTGACATTTCATACTGTTATGGATCTTATATTATAAGATTAAGATAAGATTATATTAATATAACAGATCTTTACTGTCACTGTCTTTTGACAGTGAGAGGCAGTTAAGCAGAAACACACCTGAAATTAGACATTAAATAACATAGGATAAAATAAGTGACACCATAAGATAAAACCTGGATATTGTAATGTGCTAACTAATTGGCTCATTATAGAAAAGATTAAATCTGATTAAATCTTAGATCTGAGACTCTTTCTAGAAACTCTCTGATCTATTATTTTATTATTATTCGCTCTAAACCTCTTCACATCATCTTAACACCTCAGCTCTTCACAAACTCTAACAACAGGCACACCCAGAACTATGGATGTGATGGATCCTGATTTAAAACAGGCCTGAAACTCATGAAGGATGAACTCATCCCAGGTTTTAAAAAGGTTTTTGCATCCTTCAAATGCAACAAATCACAAATCACTGACATCTTCAGTTTCTTTGATTCTTTACTGTAAACCTAAAACACAAACATTTATTAATGACGTCCTCTTTCTTCTTGTAGCAGGAGGCCACTGGGACCCAATGAGCACAGACCAATCAAGAGGGAGGAACTGGAGGAAGGACTGATTGGCAGCAGGTGTGACTGCAGCAGTGACTCTATAAACAGGAAGTGTGCACAGTTTAAATCCTTCAGGCACACCTGAGCTGAGACAGCGTGGTTCTCTGTGGCTCTGGTAGGCTGGACTTTTAACTCTGTTTTATACTTAAATTAATTGTTTAAAGTGTTAGGGTATTGTAGGGGTGCCTGTCCCTCTGAGGTGTTTGTATTTTAATGATTTTAATTGTGGGTCTTTCAAATATATTGTTTTAAGAGCGATTCGACTGCCAGCACAGAGATGTGTAAAACATTTAAACCTCTAGTGTCCTAAACTAACAGTGCTTTTGTTTGTGTTTGAGGCAAAGCACTGACTGCTGTTCATTTTAGTTATATAATATATATCTATTTTAGCGTTTGTCTATTTTATTGTTCTTTTATGGGGTTTTAACACTCTGTCTTTTTCTGTTTCTAGTGCTGTGGCTGGCCAGGTCCTCCTTCCACCGGTGTGGTTTATGCTGGGAGTTCACATTGTGACATGGTTTGTGGTTGCACATCTTCATTAATGTGGTGTTATATTTAAAGTGTGTTTGGGTCCTTTCATTTGAATACTTATAGTACACTCCCAGTGTCCTAGCAGAGAGTGGTTAGTGTGCTCTTGCCTTTTCTTGTCTGTGTTTTGTTTTAGATAGAATAAGTTTTTAGGTAAGATAAGTGGCACATATATGACCCACGCTGGCTGTTGTGGCCTCTTCATTGAAGCCCCTCTCTGTATTTCTAAAGGTTACATTAGCACTGTTTGATAATCTGTCTAAACTTCCTGCATTGTGTTGTCAAGGTGCAGCTTATCTCAGGTGTACTACAGTGGTGACAACATGCACAGAGTTGGTTCTTAGCACTAGCTAGGTATAAACAGTGCCATCTTTATTTTATTGATGGGACCCCATCCTGTCTGAATGCTGAAGCTCTCTGCTGATCTGAAGGTTAATGGACTACACTGATGTGTTTAATCAGACTAATGCTAACGTTAGCTTACAAACACAATCCTGCACTAATAGACAGACACTTCCACTAGCTTCTCTGTTAAACTGGACAACATTTAGCAAATGTTGCTGCTGATGTTAGCATGCAACTAAAGCAGCTTGTAAAGAACTATTTAAACTACATAATGTATCACTCTTTAGCAGAAGCTGTCAAAAAAATAATAAAAGCAGGTAAAATGCCAATAAATGCTTGTTGTTTTCTGACTTTGTGCCTCTGAAATTCAAATAAAGTCTAGAAAATGCAATGAGCCCAAGCTGTCAGCTAGCATTAGCTTAACAAACACTGTCCCATAGCTAGCTCCCTGACAGCACCGTTAGCTAGCCGGTCAGCGGCTAGTTTGTTAGCTTTCTAAACTTTATTAACAGGGAACGTTTGTGACAAAAGTTCGGTGGAAATGAAGTCGCTTAAAGGACGAGTATCAACTAAACGGACCTACCTGGTGGCAGGTACACTACTGACGCAGGGCTTCGTCAGGACAGGTGTGTGTGTGTGTGTGTGTGCGCACCTTTAGTGAATTAAAAGGAAAGACACATTCGAGCGACAGGTAGTAATTCAAGATGGCGACCACGTCCTGCTCTTTAACGGTCCGACAGGAGAGCTGCTCTCCCCGGGACAGAGACAGTCTGTGGCCTGAGCCTCACCTGGACCAGGTGCAAACTGCAGCTGGTTCACTGCCACGGACTATGTATAATATTAACTATTATTATTAAACTAGAGAATGAACAGAAAACATGATGTAATGAGCCATATGCATCCAGGAAGTTTTTAAACATAATGTAGTAGGCTAATGAATGTACCTCTATAGTTTCTTTATGTAAGAAGGTGTTTTATTTGTGGGAGTATTCTAAAATAAAGCTTCTGAATATAGCTAATGATGATTAAAAAAAACACTCATAACTCATATAATAAATTCAAATAGAACTGTCATGTTTAGTCTTTACATCCTGAAGATCATCACTTTTTCTTTTAGTTTTATGCCTTGTATTTTCTATTTCTCGTGTGTCTCTTGCTGCTATATTGATCATCAACAATAAAAAAAACTTTATTTCAATCCACAACAGAAAAACAGATTTATTTTAGGGTTTTGCAAAGGAGAGGTTGGAACACCATCAATTTACAGGAAATATAATTTAAGACCTGAATGAATATATAAAAAATGAAATGATAAAATACAAACTCACTAAAAGAAACAAACCAACATATTTATTGACAGTCTGTAGTTGGTTGTATCTTATGCATGTAAGCTGATACTCAGCAGGTATGACACTGTGCTGGGTTTAACATGTTATTTTTTATTTTTCTCTCTGTTTTTACCATCAAACCTCTTTGATGAGACATTCTCAGGTGCTGCAGGGAATCTAGTGGCTGCAGGTCAGCGCGATGAAGTGAATGAGTCCATGTAAGGATGAAGAGAGCAAGTTTATGAGGTACGAACAGTGTTTTAACTCCTACACTCAGTGAGATGAAGGTACCACAGATGCAGTCATTATCTTTACTCTGCTGGTGACTTCTGGAAGCTTCATCCTGTTTGAAAGGTTTCACCCAATTTATGAAAAAAAATAAAACCATGGATTTTTGTTTGCGACAAAGAAACACGTCATCGAAGGAATGAAATTATTTTGAATTTTTCAACAATGTCAACCAACAAATGAAATGCATTTCACCTTCTGTGTCCAGAGATGGAGGTCAAATTGTCAGAAGCAGTTTTATATCTTTGAACTGTCTTCCTGTTCCTGACTGATAGACAAGGCGACGCTGTATTAATTCATCATTAATAATTCTTTATTTGATGAAGTGAAAGGAGCATCAGTGACAGAAACCAGCCAACATCTTAGTTCCTGGTCATCACCTGTGAAAAAACAGAAAGCATGTTTTTAACTCACCACTAGAGGACACTAGAGCTCCTTTAATTTCAACACTTCAAATTCAAATTTAGATAATTACTGCAGTAATTCATAGTTTCTGGAGAATTAATAAATAAATACGTGTGATGGGAATCAGAAATCCAAAAATAGGCTTTTCGTGCATCACATCTGTCACCAGATCTTTAGGACGAATCATTTTTCCACTCACGGTGTTGATCCAGTCGATGTAGGCGCTGACCCTGGTGAAGACGGAGGGCTTCTTGGGGTAGTTGCATCCCATGCTGGAGCCAAAGCTCACCACGCCCTGGACGTCCCAGGATCCATCAGGGTTCTGACAGTTCAGGGGACCGCCGGAGTCTCCCTGAGGGGGAACAGAGACAAAAGAAAGACATCCCAGAAGATGATTGGAAAGGATTTGTTTGTGTGCTGAGTTTGTAAAATTAAAGCACTCACGTTGCAGCTGGCCAGCTCTCCGTCTCCTCCGGCACAGACCATGTCTCTGGTGACCAGGCTGCCCCACCAGTCAGGTCTGGAGCAGGTGGAGTGACCAACCACAGGGAGGAGGGCCTGCTGCAGGACATCAGCGATGGGACCTCCAGCTGTAGGAGAGAACCAGGGGGGTCAGAGTCAAGACCTAGTCTAGTCCAGGACCACATTCATATATTAGTATCATATATTAGTATATGATCTGCAGTTTTGCCTGTGTGACTCAAAAGTTAAGAGAAGACAGCCCTTACTCCAGAGACGACCCCAGCCGGTGACGTAGCAGGGAGCATCATGGGGCAGGACTTCACCCGAGTGGGGAAGACAGGCGGCCATGATGGTGTCAGAGAAAGTGACGGGAGTGGACAGCTTGATCAGAGCGATGTCGTTACTAGAGCGTGGACACAAACAGCTCATTAACGAGGAGCACTAGCTAAATAAATAATCACCAGGGGAATAATGGAGCCCACCGGATTCTGTAAGAGTCCCAGTACTCGTGGACGACGATCTTGGCGGGGCTGATGGCGATGGAGCCGGCCTCGTTGTCCGTCTGGAGGCTGTGTTTTCCCAGGTAGACTCTGTAGGTGCGACTGCTGCTTGACCACCAGAGAAACAAACGAGTCAGAGTCTGGGATCTGTTCAGGAATACTGACCATACAGTGACCTTATGCCACTGCTGTCATTTAACACCACCACTGTTACTAATTATTCATATGCTGACAAGATCAGATAAATCTTTACAGATTTAAAATTTACAGCTTCACAGCAGCAATACTTAAGAAACGCAGTCAATATAAAAATAAATATAATAAAATAAATGGATTAAAATAAAGCAAAATTGAAATACATAAAGGTATACAAACTCTGTGTCCTAAACAGACAGATATACATAAATAATCTCTGGTTAGTGACTGCAGATCATCAAAGCTGTTTTCCATTTAAACACTAACCACTGGATTTTTATGCCAAATATATTACAGATGTGCAGACTGCTCGGACTAAAGCACACAACCCGTCTATCATGAGCCGGACTCTCTTGGTCCTCAGATCATGAGTTCAGGCTTCTTTCTGGTTTCAAACCCACCCGATGCAGTGAGCAGCAGTGAGGACCCACTGGTTGGAGATCAGGGTTCCTCCACAGGTGTGGTAGAAGTTGCTGCCACTCTTGTACTGCAGAGACACCTGAGGAGGACAAACACCTGTACGTTTTATGACTTAAAGTGAAGGAAGAGAAGACAGATGGTTGAGAGGATGAGTTCTACCTGCCAGGGCCAGCTGTTCTCACGGACATCTTCTCCTCCAACCACCCTGGTGACGATGGGAGGGAAGGTGGGCAGGCCACAGCCGTAGGCTAGGAACCGACAGGATGTCTTAACATCATATATATATCAGAAATACTTCAAACGTACAGACCACTTCATGTGGGCAGGACAGTGTGAGCTCTTACCACCAGCGACAAACAAAGCCAAGATGATGAACTTCATGGTGACTGTCTTCAGTAGAAGCTGAGGGCGGAGCAGCTCGTCCTTATGTAGAGCGACGACATGCCAAAAACACATCAACCTTGGAGATAAGAAAGCACAGATATCTCCAAAAACACACCAATGTCTGCCCACCTCCAGCTGTGTGTGAAGCTCACAGATGTTTCACTGTGACCTCAGCTGGTCAGGTCTTTTTATTTTAAAACATGTTCACTGTCCATTTTAAAGAGGCAGTTTGTCTGTAGGTAGATAAAAATTCACATTTTCTGTTGTTTTTACATGTGTTTTATATCTATTTTACTGTACTTGTTTGCCCTTCTGAGCCCACATCAGTGTTTCAGTGCGACTAATGGAGCTTTAGACACTTAAACTACAAATAAAACATGATTCTTTTAAATGTAATTAGTAGTGTAATTTTAAGTGTAATTAACTTCCTGAATAAAAGATCAAATGCTGACATTCATAGAAAATCATATATTTTGTCAACTGTGATGCCAATGCAGAGCTGCGCCTCATGAATAGTTTTATATATGCAAATATTACATAATACCACAGTGTGTTCACAGGAAGGCTCTTTAAAGGACATCAGAGGGAACAAATGTGATAAAAGCTAAAACCTGTTTACAGTCCAAACTTTGGCCTTGGCCTCTGATTCGGCTCATTTCTGCTCATTCCGTCGCCCTGAGCTCCACCCAGCATCAAGATTTGACCAAATTTCCAGGAAACTGATGCAGTTTTTGCAGGTTGCATAACATCATGAAAGGTGTATAAATATATGAAGAATTCTCTGCAGCCTGAGGAGATAACGACAAGATGAAGCTTGTGCTTTTTGCTCTGTTTGCGGCCGGCGGTAAGAAGCCTCAAACACACACACTGAGACGTACTTTCCTTTAAGACTGACTCTGAGTCTCCATCTGTCTCCATCTCCAGCCTACGGGTGTGGTCTGCCCACCTTCCCTCCTGTGGTGAGCAGGGTGGTTGGAGGAGAGGATGTGAAGCCTCACAGTTGGCCCTGGCAGGTAAAACACACTCAAAGTATAAGATAATAATGATTCACCTCAAATACAGAGGCAGATCATGACACTGCTGGCACAGAAAATACATTACAACTATGTTTAAAATGCAAGAAGAGGGAAAGTTAAGGTTATAAACCTTTACTGATCCCATCATGACAGGACAGAATAAAGAGATGTAACAAAAATGAAGAGAAGCAACAATGGAGCTACACTCATAGAAAATAAAAAAAAAAAAATAGAATAAAAGAACTAAATGTTTTCTGTACACTACAGATGGAATCTACTGCACATTTTAATGACAATTATGTTAAATGGCAATAGAAATAGTGCACATGAGTCTATTTTTGCACATGCTTGTTGTGTTGTAGACTAACAGGAAGTGATAAAATACAAAGAATGGTCTACTTTTAGTACGGTTGCAAATTTAATAACAGAATACAAGTGCAGGCCGGACAATAATAATAAAATAAAAAGAAATATTAACGATAGTAATAAATACTGGACTGTGTCTGAGAGACTCACAGCTGCACGTGTGCCTGTAAATATTCTAATAAAAGCTGATTTATTGACTCGTATGTTTCAGATTTCTCTGCAGTACAACAGGCAGGGAGAGTGGAGACACACCTGTGGAGGAACTCTGATCTCTGATCAGTGGGTCCTCACTGCTGCTCACTGCATCAGGTACGAAACAAGCTGTCATGAATTATATAATGACACAAAAATATGTTAGACTGCTCCCAGTAATGACAATGATCAATGACACTCATATTTTTTATTTATTAATGTGTAATATCACTGTTCTTCACTTCTCAACATGTGTAATATTTTTATTTATTTCACCTGCCGGTCCATTTTATTCATTTATGCTGTTTATTTTCTGACTTTTTCATCTGGTCTGTTGTTTATTTACATATTTATTCCTTGTTTACTGATCTGTATTAGTTATTAGTCCCACGCAGATTCATTTGTTACTTCGTTTCCTTCTTATTTTACATATTTTCTTCTCGTTCTACTTGTTTACTGAGGTGACTGCTTCTTATTCTATATATAGCTCTTTATAATAATGTTGCTCTGTGCTGCTGAACTCTGCAGATATGAAGGATTAAGTATTAGTTTATAATCTGAATCATGGATTGTGACTTGATTTCAAATTCTCAGACTGAAATGACTAATTGTTATCATTATTATTGTGGTTATTATTATTGTACAGGACACTTTTCACGTTAGGAGAGACATATTTCCATACAGAATCCACAAAGCCTGGCTGGTAACTGGTTCTTTATTATTTTTTTATGAATGTAATCCCAGTCTGAACCTGTGTGTCGTCTTGCAGCAGCGGCAGGGAGTACAGGGTAGCGATGGGGAAGCACAACCTGGTGCAGACAGAGGAGGGCGCTGTGTTCATGGGCACCGCGAACATCATCGTCCATGAGAAGTGGAACCCTCTGTTCATCCGGTACAAGATGAAATAATAGATTGAACTACTTGTCTACTTTTGGCTGCACAGTGCAGAGCTTTCCTTTCAGTTTGAATCTGTCTCCTCTGCAGTAACGACATCGCTCTGATCAAACTGGAGGCTCCCATCACTTCCTCTGACACCATCATGGCCGCCTGTCTCCCCCCTGCTGGCTTCATCCTCCCCCACAACGAGCCCTGCTACGTCACCGGGTGGGGTCGCCTCTACAGTGAGTTGGTTTGATTTAAATACTTTAACAGATCAATGGAAATATCATCAGATCAGCAATAATCCAAAATATGTGCAAAACATCTCAAAAGTAGTTTAAATCATATACTTTCTCTAAGACCCATTTGTTTACTTCCTTTGTTTGCTCCTTATTTTTTCATATTTTTCTTCTTATTCTACTATTCTATTTATTCATGACACTGCTTCTTATTCTTTATATAGATCCTCTCTTTAACTGTTGGTTTGACTAATGAAGAATTATTAGTCTTTCTATTTATTTAGGTTAGATTCAGTATTATTTTAGAATCTAAGTTATTAAATCCTATTTTACTGTAAAAGTACTACTACAAACGTAAAGTTTTCTGAATGTAAATGTTCTTTATTTATACAGCACTTTACAACAGTCATTCAGCAAACCAAAGGGCTTTACAGTAGATTGTAAATAAAAGCAATAAAATTAAATAAAAAGAAAGCTGTTTTTAGAAAGTGTATCATGATTGACTTCTTCATATCTCTCTGTTGTTGTTTTGTTATCTAGTCTGTTTTTTTTTTTGCAAATAAATTAATTTTAGCTGTGTGGAAAATTTGATAATTGTTGTTTTTAAACTATTTTCCAGTTGTAATGCCTAGTGTGGTTTATGCTGTGGAAAACTGTTTGAATTTTGAAATAATTGATTGTGTTTTTATCAACAGTATGTTATTGTTTCTAATAAATAATTAAGTTCATTACAGAAATGAATTTAAATTGTTGTGAAATAAAATGTTTTTACAGGATGGATGGACCCAGTGTTTCCCTCATGGCTGCAGTCAGTCTCGTACAGGTCGTGTTTCTCACCTGTCTCCTACCTGAGCTGAAGCTCCTCTCTCTCCTCCTCTCTCCTCTCCTCCTCTCTCCTCTCCTTTCTCTCCTCTCTCTCCTCCTCTCTCCTTTCTCTCCTCTCTCTCTCCTTTCTCTCCTCTCTCCTCCTCTCTCTCCTCTCTCTCTCCTTTCTCTCCTCTCTCCTCCTCTCTCTCCTTTCTCTCCTCGCTCCTCCTTTCTCTCCTCTCTCTCTCCTCCTCTCTCCTCCTCCCAGCTGGAGGTCCCATCGCTGACATCCTGCAGCAGGCCCTCCTGCCTGTGGTCGACCACGCCACCTGCACCAAGCCGGACTGGTGGGGTCCTCAGGTGAAGGAAACCATGGTGTGCGCCGGCGGAGACGGAGTCGTGTCCGGATGCAACGTGAGTCTGAAAGGAGACAGGAAGTGATGTCACACTGCAGCTCCGACGCTTCCTGACATCAGTAAACTGGACAACATGTTTCCTAAACAGAGCAGCATCATTTTAAGTTAAGATGAGGCTCGATATAGCTTCAGCTCAGTGCTCGTTTTATTTTATTACTGTCACACAAAATGTAACAAAGTATTAAGCAGAAATTTAATCAGCAACTACTTTGATTATTTTTTTAATTCTTTCATAATTTGTGTATTTACTGGATTCAGCATCTCAACTTTTGTTTTGGGAAATTACAATTATTCTAAAAATCTGCAGCTTTATCAGTAACGACAATAACGGCAGGTGCTGTGCCTCCTTACATTTTAGTCTTTTTAGTCACTTTAGTCTAAACTTGAGCCCTCCTCTCTTAAAATGCCTTTTTTAAAGAGGAACTTTGAGTATTTCAGAGATTAAAGGGCTGAATAAAAAGGTGAGATCAGTAACATCCTGTTGGATGGAAACTCTGCAGTGAGGGTCTCTACTGTTGCTCTTGTTGTGTTTCCTCTCTCATGACTCAGGGAGACTCTGGAGGTCCTCTGAACTGTCAGGCAGCTGACGGATCCTGGCAGGTTCACGGCATCGTCAGCTTTGGTTCAGGACTCAGCTGTAACTTCCCCAAGAAGCCAACCGTCTTCACCAGAGTCAGCTCCTACATCGACTGGATCAGTGCTGTGAGCTCACTCATACTACCACTAATACTACTACTACTACTACTACTACCAATACTACTACTACCACCACTACTACCACTACTACTACTATTATTACTACTACTACTACTACTAATATTACTACCACTACTACTACGACTAATATTACTACCACTACTACTACTATTATTACTACTACTACTACTACTAATATTACTACCACTACTACTACGACTAATATTACTACCACTACTACCAATACTACTACTACTATCACTACTACTACTACCACCACCACTACTACCAATACTACTACTACCACCACTACTACTACTACCACTACTACTACTACCACCACTACTACTACTACCACTACTACTACTACCACCACTACTACTACTAATATTACTACCACTACTACTACTACCACCACTACTACCACCACTACTACTATTATTACTACCACTACCACTACTACTACCACTACTACCACTACTACTAATATTACTACCACTACCACTACTAATATTACTACTACCACTACTACTAATATTACTACCACTACTACCACTACTAATATTACTACTACCACTACTACCAATACTACTACTACTACCAATACTACTACTACCACCACTACTACCACTACTAATATTACTACTACCACTACTACCAATACTACTACTACTACCAATACTACTACTACCACCACTACTACCACCACCATATCACTACCACCACCACTACTCACCAACACCACTCACTCACCACCAACACCACTACCACCACATTACTCACCACCACCACCAATACTACTGCTCACCACCACCACTACCACTACCCACCACTACACCACTACCTCACCACCACTAATATCTACCACCACCACTACCACTACCACTACTACCACCACCACCTACCACCACCACCACTACCACCACTATTACCACCACCACCACTACCAATATTTACTACTACCACCACTACTACTACTACCACTACCACCAATACTACTTCACCACCACCACTCACTATAACTAACCACCACCACCACTACTAGTATAATACCACCACCACTACTAATATTACTACCACCACTTATACTACCACCATTACCACCACCACCTATTACTTACTACCACTTTACCACTCACTACTACCTAATATACAATCACTACTCTACCACCACTAACCACCACCACCACTCACACTACTACCACCACTACTACTACTACCACCACCACCTACCACTACCACTCACCACCCACTACTACCACTACCACTCACTACTACCACCAATAACCACTCACTACCACTACTCACTACCACCACCACTACCACTACTACCACACTACTACCACTACTACCAACCAACTCACTACTACCAATACTACCACCACTACCACACACTCACCACCACTGGTGCTACCACCCATTACTACCACACTATCACTACCACCACAACTACTACTACCACCACCACTACTAGCCACCACCATTATTACTACCATTACTCAACCACTACTACCACCACACTAATCATTACTACCACCACCACTACCACCTCACCACTACCAATACTACTCACTATTACTACCACCAACCACACCACTACCACAACCACCACTACCACAACCACCATCACCACATTACTACTCACTAACCACCATCACCACTACCACCACCACTCTACCACCACCACTACCACCACTACTCACCACCACCACCACTACCACCGCTACCAACCACCACTACCACCACCACTACCACACCACTACCACCATATACTACCATTACCACTACTCAACACCAACTAACCACTCACTACTCACTACCACCACCACTCACCACCACTATTACTACCACTACTACCACCACCACTACTACCACCACTACCACTAATATTACCACCACCACCACCACCACTAACACTACTACTACTACATTACTACCACTACTCACCAATGTACCACTCACTACTACTACACCACCACTTACCACTACCACTACTAATATACTCACTACTACTACTACCATCACTACTACCACTCACCACCACCACTACCACTATCACCACTACCACCACTACTACCACTACTCACCATTACTACTAATCGCACCACTACCACCGCTACTACCACCAAGCAACCATTACTCACCACCGCTACCAATAGTACCACCACCACCACTAATACATTGACACCACCATTACCACCACCACCACCACCACACTACTACCAACCACCACCACCACCTCACCACCACCAACCCACTACCACCAACTTGGCTGGTCCACCACTACTACCACCACCACTACCACCACTCGACCACCACCACCACCTACTACCACCACCACTACCACCACTACCAACCACCACTACTCACCACCACCATAACATTACCACCACCACCACCACCACTACTACCACCACCAATACTACCACCACCACCAATCACCACCACCACCACCACCAATACCACCACCACCACTACCACCACCACCAATCACCACCACTCACTACCACTACCACCACTACTACCAATTACCACCACTACTACCACTACTACCACCGCCACTACTCACTACTGCCACCGCTACCACTACTACTACCACCACCACCACTACTACCACTATACTACTATTACTACCACCTCAAGTACTACTACTACTCATATACTACCACCACCACTACCACTACTACCACCACCCAATTACTACTATCACTCATACTACTACTATATATACTACTCTTACTACCACCACCACCACTACTACTATCACCACCAATATACTATACTACCACCACTACTACCACCACCTACTACTCACCACCACTCACTACCACCACTACTCTACTATATACTCACTATATACCACCACCACCACTACCACTCATACCACCACTACTACTCACCACCACTACTCTATACTACTACCATACCACCACTACTACCAATACTACTTCACCACCTACTCACCACTACTACCACTACCACCACTCACTACTACTCACCACCACCACTACCACCACTACTTACTACTACTACCACTCACCACCACTACCACCACCACCACCACCACTACCACTCACGTTCTACCACCACCAATACCACCACCACTACTCACTACCACCAATTTCACTACCACCACCAATTACTCTACACCACCACTACCACCTCACTACTCTACCATCACTCACTACCACCACTACCAACCAACTACTACCACCACTACCACTACTACTACCACCACCCCACTATTCTACCACCACTATACCTACTACTAATTCTACCACTACCACTACTCTACCACCACTACCACCACCAATTACTACTTACTACCTACTCTACCACTACCACTACTATTCACTCACCACCACCACCACTACTACTACTACTACCACCACTACTATCTACTCACTCACCACCACCACCTACCTACTCTACCACACTACCACCACTCACTACTCTACCACCACCACTCACTCACCACTACTCTACCTACCACCACTACTACCACCACCACCCACCACTACTCTACCACCACCACCACTACCACTACTACCACCACCACTACTCTACACCACCACCACTACCACCACTACTACTACCACACATTCACTACTACCACTACTACTCACCACCACTACTCTATTACCACACCACTACTACCACCAACTACCACTCTACCACCACTCACTCTACCACCACCACTACTACTCTACTCACTCACCACTACTACCACCTCACCACTACCACTACCACTCACTACTACCACCACTACTGTTTACCACCACCACTACTACCACCACCACCACTTTACTCACCACCACCACTACTCTACCACACCACTACTACTACCACCACTACTACTACCACTACTACTACTACCACCACTACTACTACTACCACTACTACCACTACTACTACCACCACTACTACTTCTACTACCACTACTACTACTTCCACTACTACTACCACCACTACTACTTCTATTACCACTACTACTACCACCACTACTACTTCTACTACCACTACTACCACCACTACTACTTCTACTGCCACTACTACTTCTACTACCACTACTACCACCACTACTACTTCTACTACTACTACTACTTCTACCACCACTACTACCACTACTACTACCACCACTACCACTACTACCACTACCACCACCACTACTACCGCCACTACTACCACCACCACTACTACCATCACTACTACTACCACTACTACCATCACTACTACCACCACTACTACTACCATCACTACTACCATCACTACTACCATCACTACCACTATTACCTCTAGTCAGTGCCTCTAACAGGACTCTATCATCTCCTCCACAGACCATGGTGGCCTACTGAGAGGACTGAGCTTCTGGGATCACAGCCACGACGAGCACATTATTCAAAAATAAAACATAATCTATAAATGACATAAAAAGTAAAGATGTTGTGTTCTTTTCTGGGTTGTACCATCTTTGTCTTCAGTGTTATAAGTGGTATATTCCATAAATAAGAAGAGTGAAGGGCCAGCTGGAATATTACATTATCTTATATTGTGTATGATGTATTTGAATACTACTGGATAACAATAAATATATTTTAGCATTAAAGATAAAATTCATACTGGTTGATTAAAGAAACATTAAAACTATTCTGTTAAATCAGCTATACTGTTAATTTAGGACAGTGGAGGTAAACACCTGACACCTGTTCAGCTCTATAATAAATAATAATAATCTCATAAAGAGGAGACCAGGGCTGGCTGTCTCTGTGGAGGACATCTAAAAACCCCATTAATAATTGAAGGGACAGCGAACCCCACACTGGGTCAGAGTGTCTTTGATAGTGAATGAATTTATTATAGAGTCAGATAAAAGCATGTCCAGTTCAAGCCAAGTTTTCATATAATTTTGAATTTTTGAGACGTGTTAATGGAGAGAAATTCATGCCAGTGTAAAAAGTGAGACGAGCAGCCCCGGTCTTCCCTTCATATGATCTGTTTGGTTTGACCAAAAATAACTAGATAGTTTCCATCCAGCTGCAGTGTTCTCAGTGTGCAGCACCTGTTGGACTTTGTGCAGGTGTCACACAGGTTTCCCAGGACTCTATAAATACCTGCTCTGAACACCAGCTTTAGGAACAAGCTGCAGTCATGATGAGGCTGGTGTTTCTGGTTTGTGTGGTAGCTAGCGGTAAGATCTCACATCCTGATCAATGTCCCCTATTAGTCACTGAACTTCCAAACTCACCTTCTTTTCTGTTTGGTCACATTAAACATTTACTGCTCACCTTGTCGCAGCCTACGGATGTGGTCGGCCCACGTTCCCCCCGGTGCTGAGCAGGGTGGTGGCAGGACAGGACGTCAGGCCTCACAGCTGGCCCTGGCAGGTAAAACAGCATGAGCGCTCTTCATTTTACCAGCACAGACAGAAAAAAGAGACAAAAACATGATCCCAGAAAGAACTGTGATATTTTATGATGACAGAATATCATCACAAAGAAAGCACAGCCTCTCAAAGAGCACTTTTGATTTTAACAATATTCAGACATTGAGACCGTAAAAAAAAAAAAAAAAACTAAAATGTTCTAAATATATAAAACATAAAATAAAACCAGGCTCTGTCAACAAAAATGTGCAATATATTGTATATGCAGTCTTGTAATAATAATAATAACAACAATAATAGGGTATTCTGGCATCATGTTTGCTAAAATAGTCACATTCTTATGTAAACAAACACGTACAACACAACAGGCAATTTTTGTGCATTTATCATAACTAAAATCGATATTATTGTGACATGCCAACACATGAGATAACTCTTTATTAATCCGACAGCGTCACTGCAGCAAAGGTAAAGTATGAAATAGATAAAGAATAACATAAAGATGTATAAAAAAAAAAACAACCTGAGAGCAGCAACGGGAAAAAAAGCCAAAAATTAAGAAAAAATAAAATAAAATAAAAATACAAGGTCTATTTGATTTGTATAACCCAATATCAAAAATTTGCCTCAGAGGGATATCAAATGTAAAAATAAAACATAAACATTAAATAAAAAACAAAGTTAAATTAAATTAAATAAAACAATTACATACAAACTGTTCTAAAGTGCTCCAGTGCACAGTGTGGGTGCAAACATATTACACATCAAGTGAAATGAAATCAAATGTTCTGATAATAATCTGAATAATTAATATATGAATTGCTTTCCAGATGCTGCTTTTCTATGCCAGCTCTTACATATCCCATGTTTTTTTTTTAAATATAATATAAAATAAAATAAGGCAAAATAAAACAAGTGTATCCAGAAATGTCTTCTAGAAATTTTAGAAATGTATTTCTGCTAATTATGCATCAAAAACACAATGAAATGGATCTGTGGCATGTTGTCATACGTGCTGTAATGTAACGCGTGCTGTAATGTGTGTCGTCATACATGTTGTAATGTAACGCGTGCTGTAATGTGTGTCGTCATACATGTTGTAATGTAACACGTGCTGTAATGTGTGTCGTCACACATGTTGTAATGTAACGCGTGCTGTAATGTGTGTCGTCACACATGTTGTAATGTAACACGTGCTGTAATGTGTGTCGTCACACATGTTGTAATGTAACGCGTGCTGTAATGTGTGTCGTCATACATGTTGTAATGTAACGCGTGCTGTAATGTGTGTCGTCATACATGTTGTAATGTAACGCGTGCTGTAATGTGTGTCGTCACACATGTTGTAATGTAACGCGTGCTGTAATGTGTGTCGTCACACATGTTGTAATGTAACGCGTGCTGTAATGTGTGTCGTCACACATGTTGTAATGTAACGCGTGCTGTAATGTGTGTCGTCATACATGTTGTAATGTAACGCGTGCTGTAATGTGTGTCGTCACACATGTTGTAATGTAACGCGTGCTGTAATGTGTGTCGTCACACATGTTGTAATGTAACGCGTGCTGTAATGTGTGTCGTCATACATGTTGTAATGTAACGCGTGCTGTAATGTGTGTCGTCATACATGTTGTAATGTAACGCGTGCTGTAATGTGTGTCGTCATACATGTTGTAATGTAACGCGTGCTGTAATGTGTGTCGTCATACATGTTGTAATGTAACTGCTGTAATGTGTCGTCATACATGTTGTAATGTGCTGTAATGTGTGTCGCCATACATGTTGTAATGTAACGCTGCGGCTGTAATGTGTGTCATACATGTTGTAATGTAACACGTGCTGTAATGTGTCGTCATACATGTTGTAATGTAACGCGTGCTGTAATGTGTGTCGTCATACATGTTGTAATGTAACGCGTGCTGTAATGTGTGTCGTCATACATGTTGTAATGTAACGCGTGCTGTAATGTGTGTCGTCATACATGTTGTAATGTAACGCGTGCTGTAATGTGCAGTAAATGCACTCACCCTGGTCCTCTCTGGACGCTCAGGTCTCTCTCCAGTCGGACAGCAGTGGGCGCTGGAGACACGTCTGTGGAGGAAGCTTGATCTCCTCTGACTGGATCCTCACTGCTGCTCACTGCATCAAGTAAGTGAGACTCCAGCCTGGAGGAAGGTGTCAGTGGAGACAACCCAGGCTCCTCTTT
Source organism: Synanceia verrucosa (assembly GCA_029721515.1). Classification (NCBI taxonomy): domain Eukaryota; kingdom Metazoa; phylum Chordata; class Actinopteri; order Perciformes; family Synanceiidae; genus Synanceia; species Synanceia verrucosa. The sequence goes on from CM056561.1 coordinate 25,573,797, forward strand.
ATGGTTACATACAGTAGAAACACATGGCATTACTTTTAGTCATGTAGACATGGTGAAGAGAAGCTGCTGAGTTCAAACTGAGCAACACAACGAGGAAGAAAAGTGATTTAAGAGACTATATTTAAAAAAAAACTGCTGATCTAAGGTGATTTTCAGCTCATCCATATCTTAGTCTGAAGAAGGGAAACATCCAGAGGTCAGAGGTCAGACTAGTTGGAGATGATAGAAACTGTAATTAGCACTGGTTATCACCAAGGTCTGCAGAAGAGTCACTTCCTGTCAGCTGGGGCTAGAACTCACCAAAATAAGACGGTAGGAGTCTGGAGAAGCGTCTCCTGGTCTGATGAGTCACTGGATCCGTCCTGTCTGGTATCAACAGCCCAGGCTACTGAGAGATGCGATCATGATGCTATTGTGACACTATCTTGATGCAATCAGGGTGCTATCATGTTAACATGGAGCAGAATCTGAGAGGAATGTTTCCAGAACCTTGTTGCGTCGATGACACCAAGCATTAAGGTGTTCCTAATGAAGTGGCCACATTGGTGCATATTACTGGTTGCTGTGCAGCTTACACTCAGTAGTGACTCAAGATGTCCACTTCATCACAGCTTTCCTCTTTGCTGAGTCAGGAAACACTCCTCTATTCAACAGGAAGTGATGCGTTTTGCATTTTGTAGGAGTGGAAGAGCGGCACCATCTGCCTGAGCAGAGAGAGAAAACAGTGGTAAAGACGTTTCATGAAGAGATAAAATGAGAGGACAGGTTTAAAGCTTCACCTCCACAGGTGTGCTCTCCATCCCACAGTGACCGCTACAACTACAGAGTGGAGCTGGGTAAGCACAGCCTGAAGACGAGCGAGGAGGGCTCGATAGCCCTGAGGGCAGCCATGATCATCACTCATGAGGACTACAACATCCTGTTGAGCCGGTAACAGCAGCATCCACCCTCACAGCTCAGTAGCATCACCTGCTGAGTCTGAGAGACAAGCAGCAGGACATCAGTTCAGCCTCCTGCTGCTCTTTGTCATGAGGACACACCTTGTCTTCTTTGTCTTTCCTCCTTGAATGCAGGAGTACTGTTTTGTCTTTTGCAGTAACGACATCGCCCTGATAAAGCTGTCTTCCCCCGTCACCTTCTCCGACACCATCATGGCCGCCTGTATCCCAGACAGCGGCGTGGTCCTTCCTCACGGCGCTCCCTGCTACGTCACCGGCTGGGGTCGACTCTCCAGTGAGTGGACGAACCGCTGTGGATCTGCATCACACTTTATCTGCTGAACATCCACTCAGTGTCTGAGCACCTGGCACTGAAAGACTGGGGTCAAAGCCAAGAATGATCAGTTATTATTAGACCTAACAAACCTCAGGGTATGGATCCATCATCTTTTTACATTCATGTCAAAAGAAATATAACCAGAGCTTAAAAAAAATATTAACGCACCAACACAGTCAAAAATGAACCGTATTACTGATTCCTAAAATATATTTTAATGTTTCTACAAAGCTTAATCCACCAGTATGTGCAGCTTTTTAATCAAAATGATGTCTTTAATGATAAAATATAATTATTTATGTTATAGGATTTTAAAACCTACACACTCTTATTGAATTCCAGTGTTCTGGCTCAAATTTGGGTCTAAAAAGGTGAATTCAGTTTAAATTCCTCCCTCCTGTTCAAAATGGTGAAGAGGAGTGAACTCAGTGAGGAAGAAAGAGTCCAGTTAAAATGAGGAGAAGATGCTGGAGGGGCTGCTCTGATATATATGTTAAACGCTGTACATGTATTTTAATTTGCTGCATGCTTTGCTCAGTTTGCATCTCTCTTCTCAAACATGCGGACATGTATGAGGCCTAAACACTCCTGCATCACTGTGTTAGTGTGCAGGTAGAAGGCAGTACACACTATAAACAGTGCTGAGTATAATCACAGCAGCACTCTGGCAGCTGAGTGGCTCCCACACACAGCTCTATCTATCCCAGCCATTAGTTCAGGTATTGAAAGCCATCATCTCTACCCTGGACTCCATCTGTAATCATCCTCCTCCTGCTCTCCTCAGGTGAACCAAAGCCTTGTTCCTTACCTGAGTTAAAGCCGTTTCCTCCTCACAGCCAGCGGTCCTGCTGCTGACATCCTGCAGCAGGCTCTCCTGCCGGTGGTCCACCATGATGTCTGCTCACAACCCGACTGGTGGAGCGTCCTGGCCACGGACAGGATGGTGTGTGCCGGAGGAGACGGCGTCACAGCCGGCTGTAATGTGAGTTCATCACAACAGTCAGTGTTCCACTTATCCAGACTCTTATTTTGAAATTCAGAGTGTGTGTATTGAAGCTGCTCTGCTGACCTGCAGGGAGACTCTGGCGGCCCGTTGAACTGCCAGAACCCAGATGGCTCCTGGGACGTCCACGGCGTGGTGAGCTTCGGCTCTGGTCAGGGCTGCAACGTCCTGCAGAAGCCCACCGTCTTCACACAAGTCAGCTCCTACATCAGCTGGATGAACACAGTGAGGTTTCATTTCAGCTCCCACAGCAAAGAGAAACCTGAAAAACAGGAAGTGAATTCTAACAATGCTCTGTGCTGTTTACTCTGCAGGTTATGACCAGCTACTGAGGACGCTCTCCAAGCATCAGCAACCAGAACAACTAGGATTTATAAACATGGAATAAATGTAAAACATCAAACCAGGTTCACATCCTGGACACTTCATCTTTAAATAATCCAGATGTTTCCTTTTCAGCACAGCAGCTGCAGTTCTACACACAACTGGTCAGTAAACACAGCAAAATACACATCTTAATTAACAAATACTTCCTTTTATTTCTCATAAAATATTCATGAGATATTCATTCTCTTCAGAGAAATAAAACTAATTTTCCACAAACAAATGACAACTATCATAGAAAAACACATTTTCACAGTGCATATAAAAGAAAGTGATTAAAAAAAGCATGAATAAATGAACAGACAGCATGTGTTTCAGTCATAGTTAACTGGTCCTTTGTAAACATCTGCAGTCCTGAACGTGACACACAAACAGAGGATTAACACGCTGTGGTGAAAATTAAAAAAAACAAACACTTAATGACCTGGTTGCCTTTTACTTTCCAGAAAACTTTGTAGTTTATAATCATAATAAAGTTGACAAAGTGGGGGTGAAGTGATAATTAAACTGCCACAAAACAAAATGTTAGTTGTGCAGCTTCATAAAATCAGAAACGTACAGCTGAAGGACCGATAGCTCCTTCCACCTGGGACCTGATGCTCCTCCTCTCACCTGCTTCCTTCAGCCTCTCACCTGCTTCCTTCAGCCTCTCACCTGCTGCACAGGCACTGAATGGTTAGCTGCAGCTAGTTAGCATTAGCAAGAAGTTAGCATCAACTTCCAACTTTAGATATTCTGTAAATATCAGCCTATAAATCCATCAGAGCCACGTCTGAATGACTGTTCGGTCACTTTTCAGGTAAACAACTTAACGTCTCATAAGATCGTCAGTGTGTCAACAACACAGAGCCACAGTGAATATGTTAGCAGAGAGACACTTTAGCGTTTAGCATGCTAAAGACATGTTTCTCAGGAGTTGGTGGAGTCCAAACCAGAGCTAAAACCTAGATGGGCTAGAAACACTACATGCTAACAGCATGCTAAGCTCATTAGCCATGACAAACTGATAAGCTAATGACATGTCACGGCTAAATATCTGTGACTTTGTTTAAGCATCTTTTTACAAACCTCCCATTCATTCCACTACACTGTGGAAATAAACAGAAAACTAGGGCTTTATTAGAAATATACTGACCTAAAATAATAATAATCACTAGGGTTTGTTAGTGTGATCATGGCAGCCGTAGGTGATAAATGCTAACAAAGCTGTTTTATGGTGATTAAAAACAGCAGACTGGAGATACAGCAGTCTTGTTTTCTACACTGGTGTAGACTCCAGGGAGAGTTTGTGTGGTCGACAGTAAATCAGGTCACCTGCCAGCCTTCCTATCTGTTTCACCTGTTCAGTCCGTACAGACACAGAATGGAAATGACGTCGACATAAAGGGAAAGCTGCGTTTGGTGTGTGCTTTTCATCAGATCTGTCACAGTGAGGAAGGACCCAGCAACTTCACAGATCCAGTTTTTTAAAAAAAATAAAATAAAGGTTTGTCTGTTCTGTGCTTTGGAGAGATGTGGCACTGACGGTGTTTCAGATCACTGAGTGTTTTTTTTTTTTTTTTAATAAAAGTGCCACTGAGAGTTCAAGTCTTGGTTTAAAATCCAGATCCACAAAATGTGGAGTTTCATTAGTTTTAAACATGATCAGCTGGGTCTTAAAGTGGAGGCACTTTGTCCTCGTACTGTGGTGGAGGGGTCAGCGGTTCTATACTGAGTCCAGCTGCTGGCTGCGAGTTATCAGTGTTTTTCATGTGCAGCTTCTCTGATTTAATCCTGCGGATCTTGATGGGGAGGAGCTTGCGGCTGTTTTTCCCTGGTCTGCGGCTTGAAGTGGAAGCAGCAGCAGGCGGCGACCCGGCGGCGGTGACCTCTAACCCCTCAGACTCGTACTGTACACCGTCGACTTGGACCAGGTCATCGTAGGAGGGGAGCTGGGAGGTGCTAGGGCGAGGGTTGCTCTGACGAACAGGATACTGACCGCTGCCCACTGCCTCCTCATAGGTAGGTACAGCGTAGCGGTGGGCTTGTTCCTCAGCGCTGCAGACAGAAAGATCACTGGGTGAACTCTGCTGCAGCTAAAACCATGCAAAATAATCATCTGTGTCAAATAAGTGTAAGCTAGTGAGAAAAACACAAGGTTTGACAGCCTGCCACCTAAAAGCAGGACCTGACCTGCCAGTAAATAACAACAATGAGCAAACATGTTACTAAATGGATAATGTGAATTTGTCGGCTGTATGACCTGAGTGATGGGGCTAAACAGGTTATCACAGATTATCAGTCTCAGTAATGAACATTTCAGAGGTAATATAACCTTCAAAAGTAAAACACATGGAGCGGACTCACGTTTCTCCTTGCTCCTGCTGCCTGGCGGCGTCTCCTCCATGGTTCTGAGCCTCACGGAGCCTCTGCTGCTCCCGCTGTTTGTTCCTCATTCCCAGACACAAGGACAGCAGCAGCATGACCACCCCGGAGCCCACCAGGACGAAGGCCACCGAGGACGCTTTGTGCTTCCTGCCTGTCGTAACGTCGTCCTCGTCTGAGCTGCTGCTGCTGCTGCTGTTACCGGCGGCGTCTGCAGGTACGACGCTCCACACGATCATCACGATACCGAGAGCAACGAGGCCAACCCCTAGAGCACACAGTGCGTACTGAGAGCCAGAGTTTCCAGTGTTTTCACTGCTGCTGCTGTTGATGTTGTTGTTGTTGTTGTTGTTGTTGCCGGGGGGGCTTGGCGCTCCATCCACACTGGAATGCATCTTCAGTGCCAAACCTCCGGTCAGACGAGCTGCAGTGAGGTCAAAAACTGCAGAGAGAGAGGACACAAAGTGAGAAAATGAACCTGAGAATGTGACAGAAAAGATGGATCAAAATGATCCTGAAATGATAGAATAATAACAGAAAAAACAGAATAATAATAGACTAGAAATAGAATAATAACAGAATAAAAACAGAATGCGTCCTCTGACCCTTCACAGCTGGTTTGTCTCTCAGTCAGAAATGAAGGAACCAAACTCGTCTGTGTCTCCTGAGAAAATGAAAAAGGCGTAAACTTCCCTGCAGTAAAAATACTTCAGTCGAGGTTTCTGTGAACGACGGTTTAGTATGATTAAGTTTTACAGCCGCCTCACCTTTCAGAGTCACTGATGCTACGTCACTAAAGTTACGCAACATCAACAGTGAGGGAGAGCTGTAAAATACAACGATGTGCCGGTTTGCAGTTTCCTTTTCCCATCATTCATTTAAAGCATGAACAAAACCGTATGAGTGCACCCAGCATCACTCTGTCCTTCCTTTATTAAAACAGTAAATCTGAACAGCTTGAACTGGTGGATTAATCAGAAACATTAACAGTGTTAATTTAGCTCAGCGGAGATGAACTCAAACACTGGAAATCAAACTTCTGCATTCTGGAGAGAAACTAAAAAAAAAAAATAAGAAAACTCAGAGAACAAGTCCAACAAACCGTCTGAGGCAGCTCAAAGTATGCTGACATGCCCAGACCTGCAGGGAGTGAGGAGGACCAGACCCTCCAGGTGATCCAGACCCAGGACCGGACCCTCCAGGTGATCCAGACCCACTGTAGGATCAGTTTGAGGAGGACCAGACCCTCCAGGTGATCCAGACCCACTGTAGGATCAGTTTGAGGTGGACCAGACCCTCCAGGTGATCCAGACCCAGGACCGGACCCTCCAGGTGATCCAGACCCAGGACCAGACCCTCCAGGTGATCCAGACCCACTGTAGGATCAGTTTGAGGAGGACCAGACCCTCCAGGTGATCCAGACCCACTGTAGGATCAGTTTGAGGTGGACCAGACCCTCCAGGTCATCCAGACCCAGGACCAGACCCTCCAGGTGATCCAGACCCACTGTAGGATCAGTTTGAGGAGGACCAGACCCTCCAGGTGATCCAGACCCACTGTAGGATCAGTTTGAGGTGGACCAGACCCTCCAGGTGATCCAGACCCAGGACCAGAGCCTCCAGGTGATCCAGACCCAGGACCGCACCCTCCAGGTGATCCAGACCCAGGACCAGACCCTCCAGGTGATCCAGACCCTCCAAGTGATCCAGACCCAGGACCGGACCCTCTAGGTGATCCAGACCCAGGACCAGACCCTCCAGGTGATCCAGACCCACTGTAGGATCAGTTTGAGGAGGACCAGACCCTCCAGGTGATCCAGACCCACTGTAGGATCAGTTTGAGGAGGACCAGACCCAGATCCTGTCTGGACTGTCATCATGGCATGTCTGTCCTGCTGTGGGACACAGGCTCATTTAAATGGACATGTGGACATGTGATGGTGTGTCCCAGCTTGTGTTGTTTAGTTAACAGAGTAAAACTTTGACATTTCTGTCCATTGTCACTGTTATTTTCCACACAGCACTGAGCTAGTCCAGCTAGCTGCTGGCAGTCACAAAGAAAACACCAGTTCACTGCTGCTCACTGTAAACTGGGTTCACCGTACACTGAGCGGACAGTGTCTCTGGGTGTCTCTGAGTGTCTCTGGGTGTCTCCGTGGACGGATGGACCGTGTTTATCCGTTAAATAGCCGTCCTAACGGACCGTCGCTCGGCTAGCAGCAGGCTAGCTCCGCTGGGCGGCAGCTTCCGTTCAAACGGTCAGAAAAACTTTCCAGAAGCTTCAGAAACTTCTGGTCACTTTCCAGACAGAAAAGAGACAGTTCAGACAGGACATGGGCTCACTTTTTACTCACCTCTGCATCGTTTTGGCGAATACTTCTACTGCTGGTACTGCTAGTACTGCTAGTACTGCTAGTACTGCTGGTACTGCTGGTACTACTGGTACTAACAGTACCTCTGGTAGTACTGCTGGTCCTCCTGAAGCTGATTTCCACAGTAAAATAATTTGGTGATAAATTATATTTAAGGTCAGAAACTTTCCTGGTGAGACTGAAATAATCCAGGAGGAGGAGCAGGAGGAGGAGGAGGAGGAGCAGGAGGAGGAGCAGGAGGAGGAGGAGAGCTGCTCCTCCTCACATTAACCCTTTCACTGATGATGGAGAAAAGATGCTTTAAAGAGATTTTCATTTAATAATCTATTATTTTAATCTGTTATCCACCCAGTTTAAGCTGTTTATTACCAGAATATGTTTGAATGTTTCTATAATGGTTATGTGCAGCTCTTTAATCATTGATTTAATGATAGAATAACATAATTTTTATCCATGATTTGTTATTTTTAATTTCTTTTTTTTTTTTTTTTTTTAGAAATAATGCATTAGCTAAGCTCTGTTTTTGGCACAAATCAAATTAACATTCCTTACTCACTCTTCATATTTATGGTGTTTTATACATTTAATGCTGAAATATTAAATAAATAATATTGTTGTTATTGTTGTATTATTATTATTATTATTATTATTATTATTATTATTATTATTATTATTATTATTTTGATTGAGATGTTAAATTCATTTCCTGTCATTCCTGAACAGATTGTTTGTTATTCTGGATTCATTTCAGTACATTTCTATTTAAATGAAGATAAGAAAGTCTTCAGTCTGCGTGGAGCTACATAATGTTTTCAATAAGAAATGAATAATAGAGGAATATTCACTTTCTTCTGCTTTTAAAGAGAAAATAACACCATGGTTTACTCACCTAGCAGAGAACGCACAGGTGTTATAATTAATATTAACATTAATGGATCCGTTTAATTCAAGTAAGTACTCAGATGTTTTTATTTAAGCAAAAGTCCTGCGTCTCAATCTAACTTGTAGTTTTGTAGTTGTATGTAAAGTTTTAGCATGAAAAGTAAAAGTACTGGATTAATGGGGGTTTATTTGAATTACTGCTGGGTCACATAACCTACAATAATTCATTGTGATTGATCAGTTTATGTTTGCAATATTTGTGTGAATGTGGTGGAGTCAAAGTTTACAGTAGAAATCCTCCAAATTCAACTTGTATGAATGTAATTAGCTGGAAGACCAGACGCTCTGCAGCGATGACATGTGATGTGGTCATCAAAGACCAGAGAAGGGGGAAGATTTCTGTAGAAATGAACCTTAAGAAATCAGTAAAATGTGTGTTTTTTAAGATGACTCTGTTGTTTATTTCCTTTCTTCATCCTGACTGACACCAACGACTCTCAAAGTGAGGTCTGAGGACCAGCAGGGGTCAAATCTGGAAATATGTTCGACGTTCTGTTTTACAAGAATCGAGTGACGCCACAGAGTGTTTGCTCAACACTTCCCTGTGCAGTAAACCACTGATGTCAACGACTTTCAGGTCAGGCTTCTGGTAAAACACCACATTTTGACTTCCTCTTTGAATTCACTATCAGAGCCCTTTGGACACGGTCACATGACGTTTAATCATCACCCCGTACAGACGCCTCTGCTTTTCTATCCAGCTCACATGTCAGAGGAGAATAAGAGTGCACCTTTTCACAGTGATGACTAAACCAGTTGTTCACTGCATTGTTCCTTCAGACTGAGGCAGCCCTCTGTGGGCTCTGGGGAGGGTTTCTTCCTCCTCCACCTTTGTCTCGTTCCTCACAGAGAACAAGCCTTGATTACATCTGGAGGGACGATGACCGTGTTACACGAACAGAGATACGCTTTGAACAACCTGCAGTATAGGTGCAGTCATTTACAGATTTATTACAGCCTGTAATTAAGTGTTGTATCGTATCAGGGGCGTGTCCAGACTATCTTTGCAGGGGTGGCCCAAGTGGGGGGGCCATGTGAAGGGGGAGGGGGGGTTAAATTTTTTGTCTTTTATGATTAATTTGACCACTAAAATTATCTTAAATATTATTACAAATTAAAATCTAATAAAGAATGGAACAGTACAAAGCCTTATTCTTTTATTTTTTATTTAAATCATAATACAAAGTGACGACCTGAACGGACTAAATAAATAAATAAATAACTTCAAAAGGTTGACAAATCATGTTGAATTTGCTGCTCTTCGGAATTAGCAGTCTTCTTCTTAACCTCAGGTCAAGCCAGGTCACGCCTGACGATCAGATGGTCCATCATGCAGGGTGGCACCTGGGGTGGCCAATCAGATTTCAGGGGTCACAGGCCACCCTCCCCTAGACACGCCCCTGATCAGTATTTCTGATTATCAGAATGTTTTTAATGTTTCTGTAATGGTTAATCCACCAGTATGTGCAACTTAATTATGAAATATATTTATTGTTGTTGCATATTAATTTGAAAAATTACTGTCTCACAAAAAAACTGAAAAAATCTAAAATCACATTAATATTATTTTTTTGACTGAGATGTTAAATTCTTCAGTTATTTCCTGTCCTTCCTGAACAGAAAATGTGTTTTAGTGGTTGTTTGTTATTCTGGATTAATTCCAGTGTTTTTGGGTCTAAAAAGGTGAATTCAGTTTAAATTCTTCACTCCTGTTCAAAATGGTGAAGAGTAGTGAACTCAGTGAAGAAGACAGAGTTAAAGATAAAGTGAAGGAGATGATGCTGGAGGATCTAAATAAAATAAAATCATTCTTCACGTCCGTGGTTATTCGGCTCAGTATGACTGTTTCTTCACTGCTCAGTTGCTTTCTCAGGTGGAACACTTCATCATCATATAATAATCATGATGGTATAAAGGCCTGCAGGGTGTCTCAGCCCTCACTTTGTGCTGAGTCATGCTTTGCTGTGCACTGAGCTGGAGTCACTGTGACTCAGAGGAAGTTGCACCATGTTGTGTTTTGTCGTTAACATGAACGACTCAATTCAGTGAAGAGGATTTTCTACAGTCTAACCCCAGCGACCTGCCTGCATAAACAAAGGTTAAAGAAATAAAATAAAAGAACTTTATTCATCCTCACTAACATCATCCCCTCTGTCTGTCTCACACTCTTAAAGCCTCATGTACTTCCAGCATATTCTCATCCCAACTCTTCACATGCTGACGTTTAACGAAGCACTGAGGTGTCTCTTTATTTTTGGCACCAGAATCTCCACAGTTTAGGTTTAGGAGAGGAAAACAACAACATCAGTGGAGTGAAAATGACACTGAACGTTGTGCTGATTGTAGGATGATCTATGCTAGTTTTCTGGGTGGAAGCCCCGTGTTTGTTTAAAAAATCTATATATCTATGTGAATATTAAATATTATTGCTATTGTTGCACTTGTTTTATTTTATTTTGCATGCACCAAGGTTTGAGAACACTGTAATTTCAGTCCTCTGTGTGTCTTGTACACGCTGCAGAATTGACATTAAAGCTGTCTTTTAATATTACATTACATCATTCATTGTAAACGTAACGTTAATGAGCTTCTGGATGCAGACAGGTGAAACAGGACTCTCAGACATCATCTTTATTTCGCTCACATTCAGCCTCTCTGGACGTGCAGCTCTGCAGTCATCTTTTGTTGGCATTGCTCAAATATTTTCCATGTTCACTGCACTGTATAAAACATGATTGGAAGGTCCTACGTTTGTTCAGACACGACTGTGAGGAAAAATGACCGATTTTTTTTCTGTCCAGTCCTCACTTACACTGACAAGGCATCACAAACCGAATAAACCATGAACCATTTAGACACATAGGAGACTTTTTACCCTGTATCGTACAGACAAACAGTCTTTTTTTAAACTCTGATCACATCCTGATTGACAAAGAGCCTCTTACACTCAGAAAGAAATAGAAAAATAGTCATTTAGTCCTTCGTCTCTTCATTCACCATCTGCCCACACTGTACAGTATTTTTCTTAAACCAGCAAACTGGTCCAACAGTCACGTTTAAAAAGTGCATTCTGTCCCGTAAATTCTTTAGAAAAAATAACCCTCTCATGTTCAGGTGCACATGACCAAAGTTCATGACTGTGATGGAGGTTGTGACCTCACACACTGGTGACCTCACAGGTTGGTGACCTCACACGTTGGTGACCTCCATGCTGGTGTACCCGTGGATGGGACTGTCCTCGGCTCTGGGCGGGGTCTGGTCTCGACCCTCCCGAGGCAGCGAGCCGTAGCTGCCATGGCAACTCAAATCTCGCCCGTTGCGAGTTTTAGGGCTGAGTCCTGATGGAGGCTGAGACACAAACACTCCTGGTTACTTTACAGCACAGTTTTCCTTTCCAGCAGCTTATTGTTGCTTGTTTCTTGTAGTTTGTGTCAATAAAGACTAACTTTGTTCTTTTTTTCAACCTTACTTTCTCATGTTTTTGTAATAGTGGTCCAGTATTGAAGGATAAGTCTGTAGACGGCAGGAATACGGTGCTTTTGGGGCAAACTGGCACCATCATTTACATCCACTAAAAGTGTTTCTACCATGAAAAGCTCTGACATTATGGAGCTTTTCATGTTCTGAAGTCTCACAAGGTGATGCATCAGTAGAAGACGGTGATGGAAACACCAGGATGGGAGAAGTTTTTATGCAGAAGTACAGAGAGCATAACTTAGTGAATAATTTTTAAAAGTATGATGGAGTATTAGGGCCACCTTTTTGTTTTTTTACTGACTTCAACAATAAATGTATTATTTATTCTACTAAAGTCACAAATTTACAAGATTAAAGTTCTAAATTTACTAGATTAAATTATTAAATTTCCGTCTTTAATCTCGTAAATAAGGGCTTGAATCTCATTTCTCTCATTTCTGACTTTATTCTCGAAATTGATGAAAATGTTTTTGTAGTCCTAATAGTCCGTCACATAAAATAATTTCAGTCTCATATTATTTCACCGATGTGGATGAGGTCTACCTGATTTAAACCAGTCAGAGCAGGACTTGGACAAAACAATAAATAGATTGGATGAAGCTAAAGATGAAGATTTAATTTCCTTGTTGTCAAACAGTCACAGCAACAATCTGAACAGTATTTAATGGTAAAACTTGAGCCTGCAGCTTGTTTCTCAGCTGATAACTGTCTCCATTACTCACTTAGAGACAAAAACATAGTAAAACACTGAGGTTAGCCTTTAATATTGTGCACCTGATGTGTTGACACCCTCCTGCTCTTTCTTTCTTTCTGAACCTGAGAAAGGACTCGTGAAGGTTTCCTCACCTTGACAGCCCTCCTCCTCAGCGAGCCTTCGTCATCAGTGTGTCGGCTGGTGGAGCTAGGCGGTCGGCCCAGGGAGTTCTGGCGAAGGAGGGTCGGTGGCGTTCCCAAGCCGAGACGCTCGTAGTCCTGTTTGGCATCCGTCCTGCAGGACAGCAGAGAACAGACCCTGATAGAACATTCAGAAACAAACGCAGCATAGATTTAAGGCTGAGGAGGCTCTCCTGGAGTCTGGATCAGCCTCAGTGTCACCTCTCACCTGGCCGGGCCAATCAGGGTTTTCATCTCCTCAACAAGGTGTCTCCGAACCATGTGTTTGTTGCTAGGGATCCCCAGTGCCGTTGCCATGGCATCGGTGTTAAAAGAGGGCTCGAGCACCATGACGGCGCCGTGAACTCCACTGCTTAAGAGGCTTTCAGCAAACTCCTGCATGGAGGATGGAGAGGATGGAGAGAGGATGGAGAGGATGGAGAGGACGGAGAGAGCATGGAGAGAGGATGGAGAGGACGGAGAGAGGATGGAGAGAGGATGAAGAGGATGGAGAGAGGATGGAGAGAGGATAGAGAGGATGGAGAGAGGATGGAGAGAGGATGGAGAGGAAAGAGAGGATAGAGAGGATGGAGAGGATGGAGAGAGAATGGAGAGAGGATGGAGAGAATGGAGAGGATGGAGAGAGGATGGAGAGGATGAAGAGAGGATGGAGAGAGGATGGAGAGAATGGAGAGAGGATGAAGAGAAGATGGAGTGGATGGAGAGAGGATGGGGAGAGGATGGGGAGAGGATGGAGAGGATGGAGAGAGGATGAAGAGAGGATGGAGAGGATGGAGAGGGGATGGAGAGAGGATGGAGAGAGGATGGAGAGGATGGAGAGGGGATGGAGAGAGGATGGAGAGAGGATGGAGAGGATGGAGAGAGGATGGAGAGAGGATGGAGAGAGGATAGAGAGGATGGAGAGAGGATAGAGAGGATGGAAAGAGGATGGAGAAGATGGAGAGAGGATGGAGAGAGGATGGAGAGGAAAGAGAGGATAGAGAGGATGGAGAGGATGGAGAGAGGATGGAGAGAATGGAGAGAGGATGGAGAGAGGATGGAGAGAATGGAGAGGATGGAGAGAGGATGGAGAGGATGAAGAGAGGATGGAGAGAGGATGGAGAGAATGGAGAGAGGATGAGAGAGGATGGAGAGAATGGAGAGGATGGAGAGAGGATGGAGAGGATGGAGAGAGGATAGAGAGAGGATGGAGAGGATGAAGACGATGGAGAGAGGATGGGGAGAGGATGGAGAGAATGGAGAGGATGGAGAGAGGATGGAAAGGATGGAGAGGATGGAGAGAGGATGGAGAGGGTGGAGAGGATGGAGAGAGGATGGAGAGAGGATAAAGAGGGTGGAGAGAGGATGGAGAGAGGATGGAGAGAGGATGGAAAGGATGGAGAGGATGGAGAGAGGATGGAGAGAGGATGGAGAGAGGATGAAGAGAAGATGGAGTGGATGGAGAGAGGATTGGGAGAGGATGGGGAGAGGATGGAGAGAGGATGGAGAGAGGATGGAGAGAATGGAGAGGATGGAGAGAGGATGGAGAGAATGGAGAGGATGGAGAGAGGATGGAGAGAGGATGGAGAGGATGGAGAGGATGGAGAGAGGATAAAGAGGGTGGAGAGAGGATGGAGAGAGGATAAAGAGGATGGAGAGAGGATGGATAGAGGATAAAGAGGGTGGAGAGAGGATGGAGAGAGGATGGAGAGAGGATGGAGAGAGGATGAAGAGAATGGAGAGGATGGGGAGAGGATGGAGAGAGGATGGAGAGAGGATGGAGAGGGAAGCTGCTCCCATTAATAAACTGTCTGGCAGACAAAGAACACACTGATTCATGTCAGGGGATATTAACAGGAAGTGGGTCCAGGCAGCCTTATCTGGAGGAAACTGTCCTCAGCCAAAACAGTGTTGACCTGCTCTACCAGTCATCTGAGAGGCTGTAATAGTAGCAGCTTAGAAATATGAGCACAAACACAGCTCAGTGAGAGTGTCTTCATGGTGCTCAGTACCTGACCACCTCTTGATTATTAATATTTAATCAAACTGTTTGTTTTGCAGCATCGGCTGAGTTTAAAAAGGATAATATAACATGTCCATAGAAGACAGCATGGCTTTAAATGTTCCCACCTTTAAGTCAATGTCTTTGATCCACTTCATGACCCGATGAGAGGTCCACACCAGCGGATCCACGTTCTGGTGCTCGCACTGCACCCGGCGAGCCTGCAGGGCCTGGAACCATTTTAACACACTCCTTCACTGAGCTGACAGCTTCGGCTTTCAGCCGCCTGCAGGTCGGCGTCTCGCTTACCTCCTTGTCGAAGTTGAGTAAGTGCAGCAGCTCGATGCCCAGCAGCAGGCTGACCTGGTGGAACTTCTTGGTGATGTTCAGGTGACGTTCAAGGTCTCGACGTGTCAGGGAGTTCAGCAGGCGTCCGTCCACCAGGTGGTTGTGAAAAGCCTGCGAGTACTGAGGCAGGCCCACGTCGCTCAGCCAGGCCTTGGCCACCCAGTGATGGTCCATGTCCGCCGCCTTGGACAGCCTGCGACCACCACAGCGAGGATTCGTTAAGATGGTCCCAGAAACAAAACTTGAAGCTGTATCAGCAGCTCTATGGTCTGTAGGTCGACACTTAAACGTCTCATCAGACTGCTGTGACACTTTCCCAGAGTACACCTCTGCTCCGACACAACAATGAGACATTTGTGTTTGGGATGAAATCAAATGTTACGCTTTCCAAAATAAACTGTTGAAAAATGATGATGGGAGTTTAGACTATCAAAAGTAACAGTTATGGAAATTTAGCACTGATATTTTGCTCTGAGCTCTATAACTGGAAACACTCAGGATGGATCACAGAGACTCTTTCACACTGGGCCTGCTGTGTTTCCTGGACGGCTCATGCTGTTAAACTCACCAACAGATGGCCCTCTCACACCACAGGAAGTACATGTTTCCCTCCTCACCCTCTGCCGCTCTCAGCATCTCTGTAATCCTCGATGGCCAGGCGGAGTTTCCGGCGGTGCATCAAACTGCTCACACCTAGACCCATCTCCAGGTCTTCATCCGTCAGGCCCAGAAGAACCTGCAGAGCGGAACAGTTCAGAGGAGTCAGGTGGGTTTGAAGGTGGAGAGTCACCTGCATCATGTCGGTGTTTCACTCCTCACCTTTCCACTCTTCACATTTTCTGAGCAGGTGCGGATGTACATGGGCATCGCCATGACAACCTCCAGCCAGGCCTGCACTGTGCCCGCCCTCCACTGTGACATGGGCGTAGTCCTAGCCAGCTCCACCTGCTGGAGGCGGTCCAGCTGGTCCTCCGAGCCATCTGATAGGCTGAGGCTGTGGCGGGTGGGGCTAGAGAGGCTGTCTGAGTCTGGGTGGGGGGAGGGGACACGTGGGTGATGTAGGCAGAGGAGGGTGGTGTAGTGAGCAGTGAAACAAGGGGTAACATGTTCAAATCAGTTTCAGACAGTGAGTCGTTTCTTCAAAACAAACGTTAACAACATATGAGCTCCTGTTGCCGTGACAACGAGTCAAGAGTCATGATGCTGTAAACAACGAGGCCATCACTTAAGAAGTCCATTAAACAGGCAGCTGCCGTTGAATTAACATGACTCATCTGTCTAAATTAGCCCACGGCAACGTCTCCATGGCAACAGAAAGCCTGCAATTTGGAAAAGTGTGTTACATGTTGATGAAATATGAAATGTGCCTCACATTAGAGTCATTTGATAAGAAGAGTCCTCCAGTGTTTCTTACCTGTTAGTTTTCTGAATTCACCAGCAGGTGGAAACCCAGGACCAGTTTTAGTTTTTATCAGCCTCATGTATTACTGTTAATAGCGGACACATTATCACTGAAACATGCAGGTGTGGAGAACAAATCGTCCTGCCTGTGCGCTCGGCTCTGTTACTAAAGTGACATCCATCAGACTGTCCAACACTTTCTGAAGACGTCAGCAGAGTGGAGCGACATGTTCGGACTCCTGTGAAGCCAATGAGCCTTAACCCAGAGAGGGCAGTAGGAGGGTCAACCACAACATCCACAGATTCAACTACTTCAGAGGAGAAATACAGATGTGAGGCTGGATGACATGACCGTCTTCACTGCACCACTGTTTATATTTGGTCCAAATAAACAGATAAACTTGACTCCAGTACTTCATGTCCAGCCGGATGCTTTTATGCAGCCTCCTAAGAGCAATAAGTAAAGTGGAGGTGCACTGCTGAGTGCCCCTCAGAGAGCAATTCATACTGAGCTGAATAAATCTGCTCTGTGCACAGAAATGCACTCTAGTCCTGATACGACGTCTGTTTTTCAGCAGAGAGTCCTGACAAAGACACGTCACATAAAGAACTGCAGAACCGACCGTCTGACATCCAGATGGAGGCCAAACCTTCTGAGACCTGAAGGTCTGGTCCTCCTGAGGGCCACCGACAGCAGGCAGAGTCCTGATCTGACAGATCTGAGGTCAGGAGTGATGGATCATGTTTTCACATCAGACACAGGAGACACAATCACTCCTTCAGGGAGCTGCTGCATGGAAGCTATCAGTGACATACAGCCAGTTTCTGAAGTGGTGTCGCACTCAGGATGAGCAACGACGAGTAGGAAGTGCTAGATGCACATTATACATTTGTTAGACATTTTTCTTGTTATTGCCATGAAAGATGTTTTACGATTGAAAGCGTCTAGAGTCCAGATGGACATTTTAGATAAATTATGACGTCCATGCTGTGCTCTTAAAGGAACAGAATGTGCTGATTCCTTTTCTTTTGACTGTTGGCTTGAATTTTAGTTAAAGGAAGTTAAAGGAATAGTTTTGGGAAAAACAAGATGGATACCGAGTGCTAAATCTGAGGATCCGGTCAGCCTGTTTCCACTCTGTGTTCAGCTGAGCTGAGTGGTTGTACCTTCAAATACACACAGTTCCCAAAAATCAAGATTGAACATATCTATTTCCTGTCAACATGGCGTCTGCAACATATACCTTTACATTAATGCTCTGAATGTTGAATTTAGCACCTGAAACAGCAGATATCTGAAGTTGTTTGCAGATGATTTGCATCAGAGCTGGAGTGAACTTGAAGAAGTGCTAAAGGTTAAAAGGTCACAGTTAGGAGGCGTCTGCAGACACAGTTTGTAACCCAGCAGCTCATTTTGATATCAAATGGTACCTTGGTGCCACCGAGTCTGATTGATCACTTCTTGGGTCACTTCACTGTGTTGAGAGTCCGCTGGAGGTCAGGGGTCGGTGTTAGAGGTCAGGGGTCAAATCACAGCAGAACATTATTGACACAGATGAGCTCTGATCCAACGATCTGACATGACTTCCTTTCCCCTCTGTTTGCTGGGTATCAGCTTCCAAGAGGAAGGAGAGATGGTTTTCAGGGTGAATGAGGAGCTAAAGAGAGGAAAGGAGGCCATCGGGAGGCTTTGGGGATGCAGTCCTCTCACAGATGGACTCGCTGGTCTGAGCGAAAAGGGTCAGGATTAGAGACGAACACGACAAATGAACAGGCAAAGACACAAACATGAACACAGAGAAAGAGAGGACAGCCACGAGCAAGTTCAGCGTTACATTTTATTTTAAAATAATCTGACTTCTCTCAATTAGTTCTGTTTGTTGCCATGCCTTTAAACGGTAACTAAACATGTCCGGACCTCGACGGAAGGCCTCCACTTTAATAATAATAATAATAATATTAATTTCATTTCTGAAATGTTATCTCATTTACAAAAAGTAAAATATTTCTGGAAAATAAAATAATAAAAAAAACATTAGAATCATACAGTGTTTTTCATTTGATATGTGTTTTTTTTCCTCCATCAGCAGATGGTTGGTTAAATAAAACAAAAATAGTCTAGATTTTCATACATTTCATTAAATGCTTAATGAAATAAACTAGCTGAGCTGTTTTTTTATACATACCATTTAATACATGATGCCTTATCTATGAATTACCGCAGTGGTTTTCCTCTAAATCCAGATGAACGCTGAGCGAAGGGTTAAACGATAATCCCCTCTCTGCTCATAATATAATCTGTGTTCCTCTGACAAAAAGCCAGAGCTC
The DNA here is from genome assembly GCA_029721515.1 of Synanceia verrucosa. Taxonomy (NCBI): domain Eukaryota; kingdom Metazoa; phylum Chordata; class Actinopteri; order Perciformes; family Synanceiidae; genus Synanceia; species Synanceia verrucosa. The sequence continues at coordinate 25,592,565 of CM056561.1, forward strand.
ACTGAATGTCAGGGAGAGAAAAGGTTTCCTGGGGTGGCAGTGCAGACTCCAGCTCCGTCCAGCCAAAGGATGGAAATAATCCAACGTCTCTCCTCGTTCTTTTGCTTGAAGAAACACTATTAACCTCTGACACGGAGTTAATTGCTTTTTTCATCAGAATTTGGGAGAAAGAAGGTTTGATTAGCCTGCTTTAAATCAGATTTTTGACCTCTTGGCACTTTATAGTTACTGTTATTCTAACAGTTGATTTCATGTTTGCTCCATGCTCAGGACTTAGTGTTTTTCTGGAGAAATGACCAAATTTCTGAGGTTTGGAGAAGCGTTTAGCTGATAAAATCTCTCTTATTCTATTTAGTGGCTTTGTTTTTTTTTTTTTAGACTAACTTTTCCCAGAATAATTTTGATTATTAATAAAACAAAAGAGCTAGAAGCTACTGTCAGATCCTACAGTATGAAACTGGCACCAAGCCTCTTCATTAGTTACATGGAGAAATGACTGAATCTGGATTTTCTCTGTGACTGTTGACTTTGCTGGTCTTTATTTTTTTTGCATAAAGAGCCTCGTAGGAGCAGATTAAAATGTTAACACTGTTTGTAAAAATCAGGACTAAACATCATAAAATCAGTAACTGACCTCTCTTTTTTTGTTTGAAACCTTGACAACAGACATTTCTGCTCAACATGCATGTTGGAGGCTGGGACTCATGCAGGTCACACATGTACCTGAGCATGTACCTTCTATCTGCACAGATAGAAAACACATTTCTTCCATTTCCTGTTTGGCTTCATGTTGCTGTGGAACAAACTGTTCTGCATAGAAAGTTGATTCCTCGCTTAGCAGCGTCTTTGAAGTGTCGTTTGAGCGAACATCAAGGGGCTGCGCTCTTCTGCTGGCGGCTCAGGGATGAGCTGAACGACCGAATTAGAGGAGGATTGGAGGAGTCTGCATGTTGCCGACAGGAAACTGTTCTCATTATGGCAGTGTGGAGGGGGGGGGGACCAAGCAGGACAATAAACAGGGAGGAGTTGAAGTTAAAAGGTAGTGAGAGAGAAGGGGAGTCCAAAAAAAGAAAAGGCATTCAGGACGAGGAGACATTTACAAGCACAAAGTGCACATCGACTGTTATTTACAGGTACAGCAGTCCTTCAAGTTTCCAGTTGAGTGAAAACAAAAAAAGTCAAAATGGAAAGAACAATTAAAGGATGACTCAGCAGATTCAGCTTCCACATGGTGGCTGTGTCAGGACTGTACACTCACACATACAGGTGCAATCTGCTCGTTAAGAGGCCTCAGACTGTGGGCGACACACACACACACACACACACACACACACACACACACACACACACACACACACTCAACACTACGCCGTCCTCTGATAACGGCCACAAAGGCTCTCCAGGCGCTTCGCTCTACCAGTCTGCATCTTCCTCTATGTAATAATCAGGCGCTGAAGTACCATCAAACAAACCAGGGTCGAGGGATTTTCGCTGCTTCCCTCTGGTGAAGACACGCGACAGAGAGCCCAGCCCCATCTTCTCTTTCTTCTTCTTACGCTTCGCCTCCTCCAGATCTTCTAGGGACTGAAGCAAGAAAGAGAGAGAGGAGATGAAGGGATGGGCAGAGTGGTGGAGTGGGCGGTAAACACAACACAAAGGGCAAGTGTCACTTGACACGCTGCCAGGCATGCACCGATGCAACAACCACTGCTGCAGAGCGAGACCAGACTGCGTGAACATGGATTCAGCCTGAACGATGGAGGGAGGAAACGGCGGCCTGCAGCAGGACAGGTTGGACACAGGTGGGCAGCTCTTACGTTGCAGAGGGAGTGAGTCCGGTGGCGAGGTGAGTTGATGTCGCTGGGGGTGGACGACCGGTCTCCCTCCACCGCCGAGACGTCGGAGATGATGGAGGGCTGACGCGAGTGGCACGGGCTCAGCCGCACGGCGGCCACTAAACAGGGAAAACAGACAAGACGTGTTTTCTGTCCGGGGTGTGTTTGGGAACAGGGAACCCCTGACTGTCCTCAGCGGCGCCACGACACCCCTGAATGAAGAGGACATTTAAAAAAAAAAACCTGACCAGAAGCCTGGGACTATTTGCAATCATCTGCAGTTGCTAAGCAACAGTGAAAACAGCTTGACAGAGGTTGAGCTGCTGTGTGTGTGTGTGTGTGTGTGTGTTACCAGTGGGACTGATGCATACAGTACAACAAATTGCAGCAATTTCAGGGTTCGTGCCTGTTCACACCTTTTCTCTGTTTCTGTCTTTGTCTGCTTCTTCCTCCAGATGGTGAACTGCTGCCCTTTAAAAAGGCTCTGCTGGAGGGTTGAGATGGACGCCTGATCTGGTGAGAGTCCTTAACTTAAGAAAAGTCTTTTGGAGGGTTGAGATGGAAATCTCTGTGACTGACAGCTGCTGAGCTTAATATTCTGAGGGAAGAGATGATTTAACCATGAAGTTACTGCTACACCTATTTCATATTAACTATGTTTTCACTTAATTTACCACCTACTGACTCCTGTGTGCAGACCTCTGCAGCTGAAAAGCACTGATTTTTTCATGTTGCTTTATTTTTTAAGTTTTATATCAGGATGGGCGACGATTGTCTGTAAAGCAGTAGTGATGGTAGTGATGGTAACGGTGCTTCACCTCCTTCATCTGTGACGTCTTAAAGTCAGTTAAACTAGCTGCTCTAGCAAATGCTGTGAGGGGCCAGGAAAGTTTAGAATAAAAAAAGACATAACAAATAAAAAACTGAACTCAATTTGCTTCTGATTTTTGGTGAAACAACATTTTACCAGACAGAAACAGGAAATAATATCAGTGTGCTGCAAAGACAAACAGAAGCTGCAGAGCCAGAAATGTGTTCAGTGTAACGGCTACGTGAAGCACATGAGATGTGATGAGCATCATCGAGGCCAACAGGAGTGAATGATGTGAAGCAGCTTCACATGAGCATGCACATTCTGCACGATGGTGGACCAGCGTGGGCGCTCAGGTCGCTCCTACCTTGCCTGTCGGCGGGATGCCCCGTGTGGACGTAGAGGGTCTGCTGACTCTGTCTGATGGCCGCCGTCAGGGGAAGGTCGGCCTGCATCACCCACTCCTGGTTGTTGCCGTTGACGACCGTTTCCGTGGGCATGGCCAGAGAGTGGCGCTTGGGGACGTCCTTGGTCAGAGTGGAGAGAGACTGTTTGGCCTTAAGAAGGAGGACAGACAGAGAGCGTCAAGCAGCTGGACAGAGACAGTCTTTCTATTTATGTGTTCATGATGAGTTATGAACACCAGTGAGACTCTGAGTGCCTGAGGACCAGAGACTTCTCCCCTGGGCTCCTCCTGTGGTCGTTACCCTCTATGAAAAATGCAGCTGGATTCATGTTCGTCTTTTGTTGTGTGAAATCTGTCCTCTCCACTCCAGAGAAAAAAGAGGAGGAGGAGGAGTTTATTTGTGGTGTAAAAATGGAGGAATAATGAAGCTGTTCCAGAAGTTTAATGATGACATTTTCTGCGTCCAGCCCCGTCACAAAGTCACCATCATTTAAGGGACCACAGTGAGCTGCTGTGTGTGTGTGTGTGTGTGTGTGTGTGTGTTTTCATTAGCCTCGACACGTCGATTTGAAATGTTGTTATTGCACAAATCTTATAATCATGCCAGGAGACTGCAGGCTACAAAATCAACACACGGCACAATCAGCTGCTTTGCAATCATCGGTCAAACGATCATCAGAGTCTGACATGCAGAACAGAAACCTGCGGAGCAGTGATCATTAGCTGGGAGAATATTTCCCCAATAAAAAACACATTCAGGTCAATCACAGCGGGACGCTGAGGGATCACTGATGTTAGAACCACTGGGATCATCAGGGTTAGTGAACAACGTGCAGCTGGAGGGGAGGAGGATCGACTGGGAAGGTGAAGAAAGGTCAAATCTTAAAGCTGGGGCCCATCTTACCGCCGTGACCCTAGGAGAGTAGTCTGCCACCCGCTCAAACACCCGGACCTCCATTCTCTGATTGACACAGTTACTCATCTGGGGGTGGAGACATGACGGTGATGACACAGTGGACTGACTTCCTCCCTCTCTTCTCAGCTCTCTGTCACTCTGTCCCTCCTTTATTCTGCCTCTCTCTCGTATTTTTACATAAAAAGCAAAGAACGCACACTGAACATCGTCTCACCATGGCCAGCTCAGCCTCCAGCTCCTTGATCCGGTTCTCCTTGAGGTCCAGCTGGGAGTGCAGCATCCCAGCATGCTCGGTGGCCTCCTTGGTCTGCCTCCTCAGGTCCCACTTCTCCCTCTCCAGCAGGTCCTTTTCTTTAGCCAGAGCCTTCACCGCCTCCTCGCTCTCCTGGTGGACACAGACATCCTGATGGATCGCCTCACATGTACAGACCTTTATGAGAATGTCGCTCTGTCCATGTTTCTGCTTCTTAGTGGGACAAATTATGGGATTATCTGCTCTTATTATGAAAGGTCTACATCGCTTTTACATCACTACTTCCTGCGTCGTCTTGTCAGGAGAGCAGGCCACATGCCTGAGCGTCTTATAATCTTACCTTCTTTATACATACAGTATATCTATGTTTAATGTTAAACCACGGTTTATTTGTTTATTATGTTTGATTGAATAACTGATGGATTGATGTGCAAAACAATTTCTTTTTCAAGTGTAGCATGAAAACGATAAAGTAAAGGTATCTTGGAGCAGGACACACACTGTACAGGAGCGTCTCGTCTTCATGCTGAGAGAAACTTTGCATTTGAATATTTCTCTTTGCACCTGAGTGGATTAATTAAGAAAGTGCACACATCACGCTCACTAAGATTTTAGTGCATCCAACCAGCAGCCCACAACAGGAGGCTCTTTTTATGGCATGCAGACATGGCCGTCATACTTTTCTGTGCTGCTCGTAGTTGCGTATGAAGTCTCGGAGCTGCTCCTCCCGGCTCTCCAGTGTGGCGTAAAGCTGCTGCATCTGGTTCACCAGGTCGGCTTTCTCTGCCTTCAGACGCTTCCGGTCCGACTTCATGGCTGCAAGGAAGACGAAGAGAGACAGACTGATCATGTCCTGAACAGGAAGCATGCAGGAACAACAAGAACAACTGAGAGGAGCCTTTATGAAAAGAGTCTTTGTTTTGCTTTTTGTCAAACAATGTGCAGCTTTTCTTTTTTTCTCAGTACATGCTGTAGCAGTTTCCTCATGAATAATAATTTAAATTATGAGGATTTTTTTTTTTTTTTAAGTAAATTCACCTGCTGGTTATAAGGAGGTGAATCCTGCTGTCAGCCTCCTCTCTTCTCACTTCCACAAAGAAAAAAGCTTCAGTGAACTTATGATAATAATCATGTACATCTCTTGACTTTCTCTGCACACAGTGCAATGCAAACATTAAACTTTCTTCACATTTGATGTGTCGCTCCTCCTTCCTCTCTGTCTTTTTTTTCCTTGAGTGCTGGATGTCTACAGCATCACTCAGGTCTCTGTTTGCCCTTCTTGATGGCAGCTATCACATGTTCACCTTTCTTTTTTTCTTCCTCTCTGAAGCGGCTCTGTGTCATTAATTAACTTCCATCACGGCCTGGTTAACTGTCGCTGTCTGGGGACAGGAAGTGCAGTTTCACAAGGACACATCCTCCCCCTCACATCTCTCTCTATTTCACTAGCAAAAAAAAAAGAACATTCAAGTCAAAAGCTAGCCGGCAAATGAAGACAAGAACCATCTCTCATTGGCCAAGAGAAACAGGAAACCTCTGAGCACCTGCCTCAGGAAGTGAAATCAAAGGAGTCTTTGATTTGAGCCAGAAAACGCTGCTGCTGCTTCACATCCTGCACCTGCAACCGTTTGGCAACGTCCAAGAAAGCCTCCCTGTGCCCCCATCAAAGGGTCCATTCACATTAGCTAGCATCTCTGAGCTGTGAGCACCTTAATGAGCAGAGGTGGTGCTGGAGCTCATCAAGAACATACAGTAGACAGGTAGGACGGACTCTGTGGGTCCGTCCAGACCTGCAGGAGGTATTAGCAGATGAAACAGGAGGGAACCACCAGGGAACCGAACAGAGCTGAGGCTGATGTGGTGGAGCTGCAGGAGGAGGAAGACATGGAGGAATAACGTCCCTGAAAACACAAAATAATCTGTCTTTTCTCCTCTGCCTCTTTGTGCATCAATTGTCATCTCTGAAAAATAAACTTTGACCAGTGACCATGAGAAGTTCAGCAACACCTGCCAGCATCATCCAGCAGTCTGAGTGTTTTTTATCCCACCACACAAAGGCTCTTCTGCTGACGAAGCTCTCATGATTTCAGTATTTTAATGTGAAGCTGAGCTCATCAGAGATGCTCTGCTCTGAATAAGAGAAGCTCCACAGTGTTTGATCCACAGATGAACGATAAGTTTCAAAATACAGCCTGGTTCACCAGACAGGAAACAAAATAAAATAAAAGCATTTTTATACGCATTAAACAAGATATGACATGTTTTATCATGATGAGCTTCTATTGTCATTAAGCACGCATCACAAAATTTTGTAGGGTCTCTGGGCTTAAAGACACACATAAATAAAAATAAAGATATAAATATATAAAAAAATATTCAGAGCCATGCTAGCTGTTTCCAGTCTTTATGCTAAGTTAAGCTAAGCAGCTGCCAGTTCTAAAGCAGAGAAATATGAATGTACATGTATGCAGTAGGTTAACAGTTCTGTCATAAAATGCAGAAAAGTGTTTCAGTTCTGGTTCATTTCTTCAACATGAAAACATTTCCCACAGAAAAAAACAAAAAATGAAAACCAAACACGTGCATTTGAACACTTTTCTGGGAGGAAAGAAAAGATTTAATGACAGAACAGTGGGAGCTGATATTTTTGTCTCTTTGAGCAGCTGGATATGTTTTAAACATTTTCTGTGTTGAATATTTGTTATTTTAATGTTTGTTTGTGTTTCTGCTGCTTTTCCACCAAACAGGAACTCAAAGGACAGATGTCTGGTGAAAATAATCATAAGGTATGAGGGCTAATCTGATGCCATTCAGCTCCAGGAAAACAACTCTGTGATGACTGAATAGACGTACCTATTACTGAGGTACACATTTCACACAACCATCATTATCTGGTCTGCATCATCTGTTAAGGTGCAAAGACAAGACGGTCCTCTCACCTGCTGAGACATTTCCTGCCTCTCTGCTCTAAAAATCCTCCTTTCCCACCTGAAGAAGCTGCATTAATAAATGACAGGAGTGTAGACAACGAGACATGAACGCCTGTGACATATGTGAGCATTTCTACGAATGAAATAAATACGGTGTTTCTGTTATTCAAGTGCATGTCAGAACAAAAGAGATATGGGCTCGTTGGAAGGAGTCCAGAGTTGATGGTTTGGGATTTGAAATGTGCCAGCAGATAAATGAAGCAGTGCTAAACTCCTCCTCACTACAGAACCATAAAGATCATTTGAGAATCAAAAAGAAAACAGTCTGCCAGACTTTATAGCCACCAACCACTGACCGAGAGAGTCCTGCTGACCTCCTGTGAAGGTTCAGGTGAGAAGAGACTGATAGAGAGCATCGGTTAGAATAAACTGGACAGAAAACCATCCTCATCACCTGAAACCATGGAAACATCACCTGACTGAGCTCAGCATCATTTTCTCTGCTCCCTTTTTAATTTGTTTCAAAATAAAAGACAATCATGTGAAAGTGATCAGGTTGAGTAGCCTGATGAGATTCAGTGGTGCTGGACTGGAAGAGGATGGAGTGATGATACTCAGCTCTCTGCAGTGAATTAAAACAGCAGAGAGGAAGAGCTGCACTTAGAAAATCCACTGAGCTCAGAGCAGAGTGTGTTTGAGCCAAACTGAGGTTTGTTCAGGCTGTGGAGAAGCTTCACTTCACTCTCATCTGTGTATTTTGAGCTCCTGGTGTCCACACGCTTCATAACAAAACCTACAATTTCATTTACCCACAATTATAATAATTTATCCACAATCATATAAGAAACATGGTGATCCTCTCTGCAGCTCATTTTCAAACCATCTGAACAGTGCTGATGCTCCCAGAGCAAACAGAGACCAGGACGCTCTTCATTCATCACTCCACACACCTTTTTTTTTTTTGCTTTGAGCCACAAACTGCAGAAACACACAGAGTCTCTCTGCTTCACAATCATTTCCTGAAAACACCCAGGATGCTTCAGTTCCCCAAACAAACGAGACCCCATCCCTGAAAAGCACATCTCACCTTTTTAAACACAACCATTTCTAACTCTGACAGCTAACGAGGCCTTTATTAATTATTAAGCCATCCAAACACAAAAAGTCACCACACAAAGATTAGAAATAAATGTCTTTTTCTGGGAGAGATCCAGTACAAATAAGACATGAGCGACTTCCTGTGAACAAGCCTGAGTGATTTACTGCAAGACACTAAAGCAGCTGAAAATATGAATAATAATAATAATAGAATAAGATGATTTGTGGGAACAAAACAAAAATATGTAAATATGCAAGTCAATGAGATACTGAAAGATGGGAGGGGGGTTGACACCCCATAGTATGAGAGTATAATAAGGATTCAAAGATTCAAGTGATTATTGTCACATGAACAGGAAGGAAACAATAATACTTCCTTTGCTATCCACAATGAATACCAAGCAATAAAAACATGTATAAAAAGATTAAAAAATAGATAAATAAAAGCAGCTTAAAGACAAATAAGGCAGCAATGTGTCAAAAATATATAATATATACAGTAAAAAACGCAGTCTCTACAAAGAGGTAGTATAATGTGCAATAATGGGTATGTGCAACTGAGCTGATATGTGCAATACTGAGCAGTATTGATACGCAGATATTTTACTATATAAACTATTATACAAAGTATGAACCAGAGTGAAGCTCTGTCCTGCTGACCTCTGACCTCAAGATATGAAATCACTGTAAACTCTGAGGGAGAAAAAATGATGACGACAGAAGAAGGAAATAAGTCATAATTTAAGTTATGGCAGTGAGAGTGTATCATGGAGCTGATATCACATTGATGATGATTCCCACCTGTATGTTTCTGTGCATCTGAAGGCCTTTATCTCTCATTATTATCAGCTTCCTCCACCTGAATATTACAACCACATCCTGTCTGTCTACCTGTGAACTGAACGTTTACATCATGATGCTGGAAAATAAAGAGAAGGAGCTTCTGGCAGGTCTAATGTCCTGTTTGTCCACCTTCACCCTGCTTTTCTCCATGTCTCTGCCTGTGAAAACTCAACAACATCACAGCTTTACTCCACAGTAGAGTAGAGTTTCACTGTGTTTGCTGTCAGTTATACTCTGCACTACCGTATCTGCACCACAGATCATGAAGCTGCAGGCTGGAGAACATGAGCTGCCAGATGTGTTTCCACTTTTCGTCCAGAAACAGCTGTAAATATGCAGCACATGCACACAGACATACAAAAAGCTGCTGCTTTTCATAGCTGTCTGAAAACATCATGTCTGTGGAGCTTCAGCGTCGGTGTAAAAAGATCCAGTGTGACAACCGTGGAGCAGCAGCTGCTGTTCAGGCACAAGCTAACAATGAGAAATAATTCAGTGATTCAGAAATCTTGCTGCTTTCTCGACCTTATACAAATCTATATGTACGTATAAATATTTTTGTCAGGTCAGGTCACTGTCTGGCCAAAGCTTTAGCTTCTGGCAACAGGAGAGCTTCACTTTGTCTGAAGCTTCAAACTCTTCACAGCTAATTTCCTGTTGTCCTCTCTCACAAACCTCAGACTAAATGTGGATCAGATCCACCCTGCTTAACGTTTCTAGACCTTTCTAAAGCTTTCATTAGCTGGGCTCGGCAGGCTTTGTCCTTCATTCCCAGGCCTGACTCTGACGACCAAACATCCTGCTGAACATAAATATGGAATCGATGTGCTGCTTTATTCTGCTGTGTTTTCCTGACAGCGTGTCGTGTGCTCGGTGTTTTTTGTGCTCTGCCTCGTTCCACAGCTGATTGTTCTCTGAAAGGAATGATTCACTGCTGATGACATCTTTGCTTGATGCCCTGCAATCCACTGAGCTCTGTCTGTCTGTTCATTACTCAGCCTGTGGACACATGAAGACAGTCTGGTCCAGAGGACGACATACAGAGGACAGATGGTCCCATGATGCTCTCCTGTAGTCTGGACTTTTCTGTGGTAGCCTGTCGTCACAAAGTCTCTCATTTCCAAATAGAAACAGACAAAATATATTAATTCACAGAGGTGTAGTTTACAGTTTTGGAGCAAAGTCAACTGTCACGTCTCAAATAAAAATGTCTTCACATCATTTCAGTAAACATCACTCACATTTTGAAATAGTCTGTTCTTCAAAGTCAGTACTTTGCTCTGATAATTAAATATCCAAGGCTTCAGTACTGATAAGAATAATAATTGGATGTTTTCTTTCATTAAGTCAAATCTCTGCAGTTTTGAAGCATTAAGTCAAAGTTAAGTCTGAGCTGAAGCTAACACACACATGCTAACATGTATAATGTGTCGTAGAAACATCATCATGGACGTTTGGCTGCAGCCTGGAGTGTTTGGGTTTTTTTTTTGAGTCCTCTCTAGTGGCCAACATGCTAATGGGCCATAATGCAGCTAATGGGCAGCATTAAGCACACTGTTACAGACACTCATGTTAATGTGATGCTTTCAAGCCTGAGGGAGCCAACACTAAATTATTACGCTATGTTCTGAGCAGGAAGGGAAAAATGCATCTCCACATTTTTCACAGTTTACTTTTTACTGACCGTGTTAATATTAATGGACTGAGGTGTCTCATAACAGGCTCTATAAGAAATGTTCTTTAATTTTAATTAAAGGAGACATTCTGACATCGAGATGAGGACACCTTTACTAGACTTGATTTTATTTTTAAATATATACGTTACAAGAAAGATAAATGTTTACAAAAGTGGGGGAAATAAAATATTAATGTGAAATGCCAAATCAGTAAATTTGCCGATATTATTCCCTATGGTTGCAAATAATCATCCATTTATCAAAAGATGTTTGGGATGATGAGAGGGAATAAAAAGCAGCAAAGGTCCTCACGCAGTCAGAATAAGCTGCAATAACTGGAATAACTTCAGCTCTATTTTTACTCATCAGTCACCACAGAAAACTGTTACCACCACCCATTGATGCTGCTGCAGCTCTACGATCCACGTCTCCTCACCTTGCAGCGCCTCCTTGGCTCGGTCCAGCTCCTGCTCCTTCTGGGCCAGCTGCACACGGAGCTCGGTGGCGGAGAGCACGTCGGCCGAACAGCCTCCCTGGGTCTCCTCCAGGTCCTTACTCAACATGTCCTTCATCTGCCGCAGCAGGTGCACCTCCTCCTGGAGCTGGGCCACCTCCTCACGCAGCAGGACTATGACACAAAGAGACAACAGACAGAGTTCAACGCATTTATTATCCCTCCACTCAGTGTCACTGCTCTAAATTAACTGATTAATAAAATATGTTTAATGTTTCTGTCATGTTAATCCACCAGTATGTGCAAGCAATTTATAATGATAATTATAATTTAATAATAAAATGCAATTATTGTTTTTATCCAGAAATTTTTATAATTTACTGTTTTGCAAAAAATAGAAAAAAATATCAAATCACATATTTTTTTGATTGAGATATCCAAGTTATTTCCTGTCATTCCTGAACAGAAAAAAATGTGTTGTTCAAGAATACAGATTCAAGATTCAAGAGTCTTTCTTGTCACTATGCACGCGTAACGAAAGAGTCTCTTGGCTTTGAGGCACACATAAATAAGAAATAAAAATAAATATATAAAAGACATGAAGGTGAAAAATATAAAACACCCGTCATTTGCGGAGGAGCTGTAATTTTTGCAGCAGAAATGTAAAGCTGCAGAGAAAATGTGGAAAAGGAGCAGTTAAAGTGCATCTGGTGGGTGTTTGTTATTCTGGATTCATTTCCAGTGTTCTGGCTCAAATCTGGTAGATAAGTGAAAGATAGCAGAAAGTGAAATTTAGAGAGAAGTGAAGTGGCAGCAGATGAGGAGACAGACACTGATGTTATAATTAACTTTCTCTCTGCTGCTGCTTGTTAATCCTGTTGGCAGGAGTCAAACACCCATCAAATATTCAGCTGCTGGAGCTTTAAAGAGCGTCGCCACAAAGACACAAACAATAAAATGAAAAGTGCAGCAGAGAGAAATGGATTTTTTTCCTCACTGGAAATGTTTCAAACAATCACCAGCAGAGAGAGGGTGAATGTCACACTTCCAAGCTCTCACACGAAGCCTCCAAAAAGCAAATATTTAATCGAAAATATGTTTGTTTTCGTCTAGGTGGAGTCATTCATATCAGGATGGAGGAGTCATTTCATGCCTCCTCAGGGCAGGAGGGTGGAGGGGTGGGTGAGGAAAACCTCATCACATGGCTCCACCATCAAGTGCCTCAAGTGCATAAATTACACTGCATGCTGCCACATCCCAACAAGACAGAGAGAGAAAAGAAAATCAACGGGAGGAGAGAGAATGTGCCAGAAAGATTCCTGACAGAGGAGACAGAAAAGAGGAAAGAGGAAAAGAAAAAGAGAAAATGTTCAATAGGCATCAGCATACAGATTATTATTATTATTATCCATTTATACACCATCACTGAGATGAAAAAATCTGTAAATAATCATTTTCACCAAACACTGCCTAACAATAACAATACCTTTTATTTCATATCTCAGGAGAACGGCTAAGAATGTTCTAGTACAGTGAGACTAGTTTTAGGTTTTGTTTTGTTTTTTTTAATCTTGAATATCTGGAATATGTTTCCCTAAAGTTGAACCAGTGTCACAGAACTGATCTCTATTAACTATTAATCCACGTTAACGCGCTAATTTGCGATAATTCTACTGGCCAAACTTCGTTGCCAGAGAAGTGCTAATTTTGACAGCGATGCTCTTTGGTGGATTATTTGTTTGCTGAATTCCAGGAGAAGCTTGGACAGATTCAGAAAAGATGGTTAATCTAATTTTAAAATCATGTTTGATCGTTAGTTCTGACTGTGGTGTTAGTTTCCTTGATTTTTTGAATGGAGTTCTGCTTCATGACCTGTCAGCATGAAGTCATGAAGCTTCTCCACAGAAAAGTCACTTTTTAAGAGCCACTAAGTCAGTCGGCAGGACGAGTTTCAGACTTCTGTGAAGTTTTGTGACGTTAAATCAGGACAGAGCCGTAAAGAGAGGGGAGTCCAGCAGTGACTCTGCAGACACATAAAGAGTAAAGCATTAAAACCTCCTCTGTGGTCTGCACCATCACACTGAGCCACAATGACTCAACTCACAAGATGGCTGTAAATACCATCCAACAGCACAGACAAGGACCTAAAATCTTTACACCTGAACACCTTGAGCTTCACAAAACACCTGTTTTTCATCCTCTGAGTGACACTTTCATTGTTGTTGCATGTTGTTGAGTGTCACCTGTGTGACTGACAGGTATCTTTAATCCTTCCTCAGCCTCACCTGGAGTCACTTCTTCTTTTAAAAAAGCTCCTCTCAGACCAGGTCACTGCTTATTTAAGGTACAGCTGCTTCCCAGCCTTTAATTTGTGTTCACTGACTAAAAATAAGTAGCCCAGGATAAAGGCTCTGCCCACTGAATAAAGAAAAAGAAATGTAAAAAGGGGTTATTAGGAGAGAGGTCAGGAGAAAAACGTCTGTCTTCACACTGAGGTGTACTTAATGGAGCCCATAATAGAAGCATATTTTACAGAGCAACTGAAGCAGTAACACTATTATTGGCAAACCAAAGAGCTCTGGAGACCACCGACCACTGAACACACACTTCACTGGTGTTTAAAAATCCCATAATAGTCACTGACGACTCGATTTGATTACTCATTCATTGACTTTACATGTATTAGTATTGATTGAGCAAAGGCAGTAAACAGGGAGGCATAAATAAAGGACAAGGACGCTGAAAATGTGTTTTTTTTTTTTCCTATAACAGCCAGCTCATAAATACTAGGGGTGGGAAAAAATATCAATATGGCAATATATCATATATACTTTTTCTTCTGATATAATATTGATTTTTAATTTTTTAATATTGATTCCCCCCAACCAAAAAGGTCCTGATTTGGGCCAAATGTAAATCCAGAGTAAATCCATATGTTGAAATAAAAATTGAAACAAAAAAATAAAATAAAAAAAATCCATGTTAATGCGGTAACTTTGACAGCCCTATAGTTTATATATATACTGTATATGTATAAATTTCTAAGTGATCTATGTATCATATCATGACTCAAGGATCGCGATACATATTGTATCGTGAAGTCTCTGCTAATAAAAGTGGCCTCCTATGTTCAGAGAATATTCCAGAAAAAGTCACCTGCACACATCTTTGAATGGAAACGATACAAACACATTGATTTCAAAGCTCCTGCAGAACTTTGTACTATGAAATATTTCACCAGCTGTGATCTGAAGAAGGAGAAAAATGAAGCAAACATAATCAAATAAAATCTGATTTTATCGCTGCAGCCATGAGAGGAAACTTCACTTGTTATTAGAAACTGCTGAGGTGATTTATTTCACACTTCCTGCTGTTTCTGAGGCGTCACAATAAACAGAGTTTCTTACAGACAGAGGGACGGGGGGTAAATTAGCTTCCTAGCAGTGGCTGTCTGTGAACCGGTCACACACCAAACAAATACAAATATAAAAACTGCATTTATAGCAAATTATTTATGTGCTCCAAACTAAGGCATCTATTACTGTTGCAGTCATTTATTTTGAAAGGTTTTCTCTCCTAAATGTGTTTTCATGTTTTACAGTAAATTACCTTTGTGTTTTCAAAGTGTTATATACCAATAAACTCACTGTGCTTCACTGAATTACAAGGAAGCATATTAGATACAACAGATGTCCTCAAATTGTACAAAAAAAACTGGAGCTGGTCAAAACCTGTGGTCGAGACTTTTTAAAGACTTTTTAATTTAACCCCAGCGCCACAAAACCATCATGATAAACACGATTTAAAGATGAATCCCTGTGATGTGGAGGATGTGCTGCACATAAATACACCAAATCTCATCCCTTCTTCCTTCAGGACGCACATCTCATGATACAAATAAACATAATAAGGGGAGGAAGAATTAGACTTTCCATCCTCACCCTGATTTAAATGAAACACAGTGTTACACAATGATTCACTCCACCAGTAAGAAGACGCTCAGCCTCCATGAGAGCACATAGAAGTTATTGTCTTCTCCAGCTCTGAGCTCAGTCTGCAGCTCTCTAGATAAGACAGAGTTTGGGGGAGACAGCCGCCTATTTTTTATGTCCACATGGTCTCCAGGTTGGCAGGAAGTGTGTAGCGCTGCATCATAAACCACAGTCAGAGCCTGATAAGTGCTAATCTGCCCTGCAGGACTGTGCCGCTCATTCCCATGGAGGGTCCTCCTGCTCATAATTCAGCATTCTTATCTGCAAATTAACATAATAATCTTGTCACTTGTTTACGGTCGTTTTACATATTTATATTCATACACTGCATATATAAACACGCACACACACACACAGGATATGTTTTCTGCAGATGAACACGTCATTTCTAATTCACATGGTCCTGCACATCCATCAAGTGTCCTCTACTACTGGAAAACATGTCAGAATGTGTGCTTTTACTGATCTGAAAGTAGCAATAAAATAAGCAGGAAATACGACAGGAACCGTCTGTATGAGCAGAATCGTGGATCGTGTCTTAAAAAAAGGTCTCAGTCGGTCGTAGAACAGAAAAATAAGATGAAAATGATTGAATCATGAAATCATTTCATCACATCACAAACCCTCTGGCCTTAATTACTTCTCCTCCTGAGCAGATAAAATAAATATCAAGAGGCTGTGAGCACAGAAAGGTCTGGTTAGTTTGCAGAGGTGTGACTCTGTTGCCATCACAACGTTGGTGCTGCAGGAGTGAGAGGCTGAATCAGGGTGGATGTTCTCCTCAGTTTAAGCCTTTACTGACAGAAACACAGTGAGGAGGAAAATAGAATAAAAAAATGAATAAAATAAAATAAAATGTCATGAAGCGCTCCAGTACACAGTACAGACAGAAATATATACATATACTATTACATACATTACATTAATGCAATAACTGGATTTATTTAGAGCACTTGGTGCAGTGGAAGCATGCTGCCAATATGACCAACCTGTTAGCACACAGATGCTTATTTTAGATAAGATAAGATCATCCATCATTTGTCCCACTAACAGTTCAATCTGCAGCGTTCCAGCAGTAAAGAGGACAGATCAACAATATAATAAGGAACTATCTACATAAAAAATAAGAAGCAGTGACTTCAGTAAACTAGCAGAATAAGTGGAGAAATATGTCAGAATACGGAGGAAACAAAAGACAGGAAGTAAACAAACAGATCTTAGAAAACATATTTACACATCTACCAGGTGTGGTGGAGAGTTATCGGTCATTAGCATCATGTTTCTGAACATCTGAGGTAAGCAGCCTAATATTCGCTCTCTTTTAGCTCTTTTTGGGGCTCCTCAGGGAAATATCTGGCTGACAGTAACTGGATGTAAATAAACACATGGTGTTAATCACACCATGCAAACATGAGTCTGGCTGTTAGAACCAGATCATTTATCTGATAGTATCTTACATGGAGGAATACACTGAAGAGCCACAGAAATTAAACGGAGGCTCATGAAGACTGATCTTTGTCTGCGGCTCCATTTGTGAGGAAATATGTGCATTAATTGACCCTCCGCTCTGTTCCTGCTCCCTGAATGAGATGGCCTCTAGTTATTATGATTCATCCAAAGAGTAAATAAAACCTCCATCCCGGCCACTGCTGAAAACGACAGCTTAAATGTGAGCATTAGCATAATAGCATCCATGCATCAGCTGACGTGCAGCTGGTAGCAGAGAGTTATGAATCTGATCAGTGTCATTTCCTGTTTGTATGATTTAAGCTGATTGGCTGAAAGTGTCCTCCTAAATAATCCTGCAGTGTTTGTGGAGCAGCTTCAGTGTGTCGTGAAATGGTCTCTCCTCTGGAGACTCCAGATCTGTCGTCTGCTGGCTGTAAAGGAGCAAAACAAGATGAAACTTCAGAGGAGTAATCAGGCCTTTTTTCCTCCTGTGTGAACTAACGCTCCGATCAGTCTGTCCGTTCAGTAAAGACACCTGACCCTTCCTTCTTCTGCTGTTCTGTCAAACAGAAAATCCACCGTCAAATGAGTCAAATGAGGGATTGACTGACAGCCAAAAGTAACTGTAATCTACTGAGTAATCACATTACAGTTACTCATCAGTCAATCCTGCTGATACTTTACAATGTAAAGTAGACCTAAAGTTTACATCTATACTTATAGAAGGAGGACAGAAAGACACAGCAAACGTCTCTTTTCCTGTTTGACTTTTGAGGAGACGTTGAGACGTCTTCACAGCGTGGAAATATGAACATTACTGAGGATTAGTTAATCTAAAGGAGCCAGAATGAGACGGTTTACTGTGAAGGGCTGTTTGGACCGATGGTCACTACTTCCTGTCAGCTTTAAGAGAGACCTGCTGCCTGTCCTCCTTTTATTACAGTAAGGAGCTTTACTTTGAAATGATCTGATGTCAACAAGGAGTTTTACTTTGAAAAGTTGTGATGTGAATCAGGAGCTTTACTTTGAAACTATCAGGCACCTCATGTTAATGTTGCAGTGATCACCTCTGCTCATCACCAGTCATCAGAGCTGGTTCACAAAATAAAACAGAACTTATTTTATATTAAAATACAACAAATTCAAACGTGGTTTAATGCTGTCACCCTCTCCTGTTTATCTTTATTACCCTTTCATCCTTTGTTTTTTTTCTCAGCACTATTTACCTTTTTTTGTTCGCACGTGTTCAGTGACCTTTCAAAATAAAACTTTTTTCCTCACAGGAAAACAAAACTCCACCAACTTCAAACACAATGAATGAAGGTCATTTACACAAACTGATCCATAACTGACTGAATCCTGCTGGAGGACGTTATATCTAATGACAGGACAGTGACCTGGTCCGCCATGCAGAGCCACTAAAGACAGAAAGAGTTGAATAAAACAGGACTGAAAGAGCAGTCGGAGTGAAGAATGTGAGAAGCGAGGGCTTTGATGACGGAGCCCACATCCTCTTATTTGTTTTGGCCTCAGCCTGCTTGGATAATGACATTCAAACCGTCAGTGGAAGACGCCTCGCTGGGTTAAAAGATAAACTGTTCTCAGCACTCCAGAAGAAATAACTCACCGATCTGAAGAGAAAAGCTGATTCATTCCTTCATTTAGCTCATGACTCAAGAACAGGCAAAAATGAGATTTAACTTTTTCCTCGACTGTGGGACAAGTGAAAACAAAACCTGATTTGTTTGGGAAACTGATGTTAAATCATTGATGAGTTTTAATCTCTCTGCAGATCTGAACTTGCCTCTCAGGGCTTCAACATGATTACAGCAGATCTTTGAAACCATTCTGCTGCCTGTTGAGTCAAAGCTCAGGGCCTATCTGAAGTTATGACCTCCTTATTGGTTTATATTTTGTTTTGCAGAGGCTCATCTGTGACAGAAGGTGGGATCTTCAGGTTCAGAGCGAAGAGCTGCTACATGCTAACAGAGCCCCATGCTAACAGCCCTAGCTCCCTGTCAAACCTGTACAACCCAGGAAAAGCACAATTTGAATGGATTCATCCACAACCTGCAACACTAGAAGACCAACATGTATTATATTTCTGTATTAAAATCATCTGAATGATACCAGATAATGTTGCTGTACTGAATGCATGCAGGCATACTGAGTAATGTTTGCCCTTTACAGTAGCCATTATCTGACCTTTAATTCCTGAGAGGATCTGCTGCTGTGTCTCTGGACAAACTGCAGCTCCTGCTTTGGCTCCAACACCGACTTAAAGTCCCATACCAGTGATTTAAAACAAAACACCTTCCATCATCACTTTGCTAACCATGCTGCAAACACTTTTGTCCCAGTTGAGGTGGGATGAACTGGGACCAATCACACGACTCGAGTGCACTTCTAAGATCTGCTATCTGACAGAAGTTAAAGGAAACCTGCCTGGATCTGTCCTGTCGACAAAGAGCTGCACAGATCATCTGGAAGAGGCACAAATATATGACTACACTGACACTTCTATTGCTAGTCTTCTTCACTTTCACACGCAGGACTGAGGAAGCTCACGTTCACAGCATCACATCCTGCAGACAAACTATATTTCATGGAGTCGTTCATCCTGGCTGAGTCATTAATAATAGTCAGAGTGTGTCTGTCTCTCACACACACACCTTTATGGACCATTGAGAGCAGATTCATCAGCGGCAGCGACGCCGACGCTCTGACTGATGACGGCAGCCTGCAGTGTTTGGCAGTGCTTCGCTCTGGATTAGCCAGTCAATTCTCATGAGCATCGCCTGAGGAGATGACGGGGTCACGCCTGATGAATACAGGAAAAAAGGAAAAAACACATCTAGCCTCGGGGCGCTCCATCACAGAAATCAGACTCTAATATTCTGTATTAAGGGAGACAGTGATGAAAAGGTATTTGTATTCAGGATAAGACGTACAGGGATGGATTGCTTTTTATTGATGAGCAGAGTGAAGGCACGTCCCGTTGGTCTTTAGACTCAGATGAACTCATGATTGCTCTGAAGTTTGGGATTATAAAGAAGAGACTATGAGGTTTTTAAGGCACCAGTAGATGACTGGGATCATAAGATGTTTGCTTGGTCTAAATATTCAATAAATAATCATATTATAAGAGAAAAGCTTCAGCGTCCTCACCAGCACAGATCTTTCAAGTAACACAGCAGCCCTAAACCACAAAGACACGCTCCTTGGATCTGTAATCTGCAGGCTTCACCATGATTGTCAATCAATCTGTTACCAGAACCAAAGAGCTGCACTTCCTCTTAATGTGGAGATAAATAAATACATAGGAATATACGGATTCTTTGCACCATCCTTGCTTTGGTGCATGAACCACTGAGAACAACACAGCCTCGTCATGTCGGCTCTGGTGCTGTAACTGTTAAAAAAAAGTTGCTGTCACTGTTAAAAACTACAATCAGAATTCCACACGTTTCGAAGCCGTCACTGTTAATTCACATCAAAGACATTTAAATGACGCTGTCACTCATGGCCTGACTCCATCCCTTCCAGTCAGCCGGCGTCGATCAAGCGCTCCACGCTCCGGCATCACACGATCTGACGTCCACATGCTGGCGAGCCTATTTCATGCTCCATGTCCTTGGAGTAATGGGGGCAGAGCTTTTGAGAGAGAGTGGGCTTAGAAAGGAGCTCGGCAGTGATCAGGCAGACAGATAGGCAGAAATCCAGAAGCATTCCTCCACAATGTGCAAAAGAAAAGATCTGTCTGTGCAAACACAGCTCACTTTGCACAAATATCCGGTTTTAACTTCGAAAAGTATTTTTTTCTCCAGGGTTAAATAAGAGGCTCTCTCACAGACTGTACTTATACTGAACTGACAGTGATCTGGTGAAACAATGCGTGTTTTTAAGTCTTCCTCTCATCTGTGACGTAAAAAACACGGTGAGATCATCATCGTTCTTAAGCTGCAGATGGACAGATACACCAGAGGACTCCTTGGTCATGGAGATCAGCAGCTGGAAGAGGTGCAGCTCAGGTCAAAGATAAGACTCACTGATGGATGGACAGGCCGTTAAAACACAAGCCAAGATGGCTGCACCTCCACAGAGGAGAAGACACAGGCTATCTATCTATCCTCCTTCTTGTTAACACCATACAATTTATCATCCTGCAGGACTTTGTTTTTGCAGGCATTCAGGTAGCAAATAAACACTGTGCAAATCCACACAGGTGTAGTAACTGCAGCAATTTACACTATTTGCTCATTGTGGGGGAGAACTAATGATCGCTGTCTTGTTAGAATACAAAGGTTCGTCCTCCAGCTTTTCCTCCACACATGATGGGAATAGTAATTATTTGAATCATGACACCATGACATGTCTGAACACCCAGGCTATCATTATTTAGCTTCTATTTTCACACAGCGGCTCCATTTTACTCTTTATTATGAGGCTATTAAGACAAATAACACGCCGCTCTGTTCATAGAGCTGTGTTGCTGATGATAAATAGTTAACATGACGACAATTTGTGATGCAGGAAGAATAAACAAGCTGTGCCGTGATGCTAATCACTGCACGACAAACCTATTCATGTTATTAGGTGGATGAAGAGATCAGCTGAGACAGGAAGTCGAGAGCAGGTGTGTCGCTGTGTTTGTGTGCATCAGCTGAGGAACGACCTTAACACTGCTGTTATTTATAGTGTGGGCCAAACAGGAGGGCAGACGGTGTCACCATGGATACTCCATCATCTGCACACCGCTACGAGGCGGATAAGCCAACAAAAAATAAATAGTGAAACAGGAGTCAGGCCAGGTGACAGTGATGATCCTGCAGACAAACTCCATCCTGGGACTGAAACATGGAAGTGATGGTTCCCAGAAATGAGCCGAGCTCCTGCTGACAGCTTCAGTAAATAAAGACTGAGAATCTGTCAGTGAAGACACGAGGTTCCTCTGCCAGGTTCTGTCATCCATCCATGAACACTGGATGAGCTGAGGACGAACGGACGTCTGAAAACAACCATCAACAGAAGGATTAATCTGAAGAGAGGACATCATCAGTCCGTCCTCTCAGCAGTCTTATCGTTACGGTTTCTTCACCATCATCTCTGACTTGATCCTGACAGCTGATTCTGTTGAATTTGTTCTAACACAACAGGAAGAAACTAGGAGACTGAGCTACACAGCGATGGGGCGGCAGTAGCTCAGTCTGTAGTGACTTGGGCTGGGAATCGGTGGGTCGCCAGTTCAAGTCCAGGTCGGACCAGAGTGGCCTGGTAGCTGGAGAGGTGCCAGCTCCTCCTCCTGGGCACTGCCGAGGTGCCCTTGAGCAAGGCACCGAACCCCCAACTGCTCGGGGCGCCTGGATAAGGGGCAGCCCCCTCACTCTGACACCTCTCCTCCAGTGCATGTGTTTGTGTGTGTAATGTGCAACTGAAAAATATATACTAACAGAGTGAAAAAATGTAATTTCCCTCACTGAGGGATCAATAAAGGAATTCTTCTTCTTCTTCTTCTAAAACTGAACCTGCTGGAGACCACAGACAGGATGGAGGAAGAGGACGTGGTCGCTATGACGACATCAGTTTGGCATCTTTACTTTTTGTCTTGACATGAGAGGACAGTGTAAGAAAACACTGAATAAGAATTCACTGTGATGAAGTGAAAACTGAAAGAGGTTAAAGTGGTCATCACCGTGGTAACGACCTGTCAGTCAGCAGGTAGCCTAAAGCATCCTCTGCTTATGAGACTAACGATGCATCATGTCCATATATTCACTCATATTTTGTTGATCCACAGTTTTTCTGGCGGACCGGCAGAGCTGAGGAAAGATTTAAATCAACAGCAGGCATGACTACACAAGAACTGCTGCCATGGTTACACGCAATAATGGCTCCATGACTAATATCAGTTTGCAAAGGCAGAGCGCAAATTACCTGCTCGGTAATCACAGAGGCTGTCACCGAAATGTGACACTGACAGGTGAGTAACTGCAAATACATGAGCACACCTGGGATAGTGAGGGTTAGGCAGAGACAGGCGACCGTAGCCTCCAGCTGTTTGTTTAGCCTTTAAAGCTTGAAGTGTGTCACAACCACACCTGAGCGTAAAGCCTGCAGGGTGACGTGTCTGGAAAACAGGTGAACTTTTACCTCTGTGCTTGGGCTATTTTTAGTCCAAGGTTGAAGGTCAGTTGAAGCACCAGTATGTAGATAAAACAGCAGAGCGTTCTCACAGTCCCAGCGCTCCTCAGCCACTGAAATCTAACACTTTTCAGTTAAAAGAGTCCGTCTGACGCAGCAGAAAGAAATCCGCGTGGATTCAGGCTAAAAGCTGCAGGCAAACAACCCCCAGAGCACAGAGTTTACAGTGGAAACACAACCAGAGAAACACTGACAGGAAGCTTCTCAGGACAAACACCAGACAGGATGAGCCCAGAAACAAAAAGTGTGACTCATGGCCACATTCTGCTGTCACAGGTCAAAGGTTAGATCCTCACATTAACAGACACACATCTCTGCTTTTCTAACATCACACTGACTGGATGATCCACCATCACACTGACTGGATGATCCACCATCACATCACCAGTTTCTTCTCAAACTGAAGGGCAGACATCTGAGCCACTGTTGGAAAGTTCAGGACTGAATCTCTCATCACTCTCGTCTTTTCCACTCACCACTCTTTCTCTGCTCCGCGTCTGACCTCATCTCCTCCCCTGAGGGGAGTTTTCCAGAAGATTCCAGGATCTGTCAGGAAAGACCAAACCTCCAAAGATCCTCCTTTCTCCAGCAGTCCTCTCTCAAACCACGTCCATATTGTTACTCCTCCTCTTCCCAGTAAAACCAGGCTGACAGCAGGAAATGAAGCCAGGAGCTGCTGAGCGTCTCCTCTCAGCGTACCTGTTCCTCCCTCCTAGAGGAGGAGGAGCTCAGCAGGCGGTCACCATGATTTTCCCACATTACTCCAACACCCTGAGGGGGAGGAGTCCAGCCAAGGTGTGGGTCTGCAGCCAGGTGAGCGTACTCTAACACCACTTCAGGTGTGTCAGCTGTTCACCTGCCTGAGGGTCTCAGTAACCAAACACCTTCAGAGCAACACCTGAAAACCCACAGCACCATTAAGACTAGTCTGCAGTCAGTGTTTTATTATATAAGATATACCTCTGTATATACTGTAAATATATGTTTAATTATATAACACTTACTTCTGTATATGCTGTAAATATTTACACTTCATTCCCTGACCTATACTGCTCTATATAGATATTCTTCTTTTTTGCTGACGTTGTACTGGTGACAGTAAAGTTAAATCTAATCTAATAATAAAATCTGGATTTAGAGCTACAGCACATAGATACACATGCAGGATATTTGCGTCATTCAGTGGACTGAAATTTAAAAACGTTGAAATTGGAGTAAAGTAGATATGTTCCTTACAGTTATTAAGAAGCTACATGAAGTGTGCTTTTTACTTTTCTTATTGTTTTATTCAACCCGACATCATGATGATGATGATGAGCGAGTATTGCTGATTTTAAACAAAGGTGATAAGTCTGTGCATTAATGAAGCTTCACCAAGCTGCCTGTAAGGACAAAGATAAATCCTCTTAAATGAAGCAGATACAAACACTGTAAGTAAAGAGCACATTCAGAGAATTAGTCAGAAAAGACTCGACTGTATCTTGAAGTTATTTTTCTTTCATGCTCGTAAGAATTCAGAATAAAGCAGCTTCCTCTCACAGCCTTTGTGTGCCAACATGACTATTATTATTACAAGAAATAATTCCTGTTCTATCTTTAAGTGAGGACTCTTTCAAATTAAAAAGGTTATTATCTTTAAAAATAAAATGGACCTGCCTCCATAACAGATTAAATTCACTAAGTCTATCTGTTAATTAATCAACAATAATGAATTAGAGCCTCCATAACTCCTCTGTAACTTCACTTTTGCAGCTGTGACACTGTGGGGTGAATAAAGGTGTATCTTAATGGATAAATTAAATTCAATCTTAACTTATCTTAAGTGTGATGGCTTCATGATAACACCCAGAGGATGCTCTCTGGCTCTGCAGCGTTTTTATGTGACACCATCAGAATCCACTCATTGACTTTTGTTGGACCTTATTTTTCACCAAACTGTTACCAACACATTTTAAATTTTAATGTCGCTGAAGAGGAACGCTGCAGCAGTTTTAGTGGCTATAAAGAACATCATGTTCTCGACTCAGCATTTCTCTGAATCTGGAGGAAGAAAAAAAAAAAAACAGAAGGGGAATCAGAGAAGAAACATAATGGAGCCATTTATCATGTGAAGCTGAGGGTTTTTAGTTATTAAAAGAACCACAGTGGTCAGATGGTGGCGTGCACCAGGAATAATGGCATGACTGCTCATTTTTACCATGTAAAGCTATGTTGGTACATGGTAAAACCCTGAAGATGCTAACACATGAACACAAGTGTCTGCTGGCTCAGTAGGCTCAGTATTAATTATGCTCATCTTGCTCCTGACCTGCTGGGACCTGCAGGTAAACAGGAAGTGGTGGAGCAGACATTGATGAAGATGAAGTGCTCATCAGCAGGTCCGTTGGGCTTCATTAAAGGAACGTCTTTTTGAGACAGCATCTGATCAGACTGCAGGGACGCAGGGCCTGAATATATGTGATGATATTCAGATGATAATGCTGGTGATGGGGAGCTGAGACACCATCCCTTAAATAAACATCAACAGAGTCTCTCTGCAGTCACTTCTGTCTACCTGTCACTGTTTAGACTATGAGAGAGTGAGTGAGAGACAACTTTTCCTCCTGAACAACGTGCTAAGCTAACCTAGCTGCCCTTCTGTTAAAACACACAAAGCATGTGTTGATGGAAACCTCCTCATGTCTTCCTGTTAGCATCATTTCTTTTTTCCAACGCTGCAGCAAAAGTTTGAAGTGTGAACAATTAGAGGAAAAGAAGTGTGAGCAGTGATGAGGATGTTATTACCTGGAGACAGTTCAGCTGTCTTCAGCTCCATGTGAGTCACAACAAAGCGAAAAACTTCAATAAAAATACTGTTAATACATCATGTTTTTTTACTTTAGAGAGTGAAGCTGCAGACTAGTGACACTAAAAACATGGATATACTATTATCAGCCTGACATTAGTACGTACATGGATACAGTCTGGTCGTCAGCAGTGCTGCTTGTTTTGATAATTTTATTATTAATGCTCTGGAAAGCAGACAGACCGTAAATCAGTCCAGCTGTGAGGTGAAAAGAGGACCGTTTGCAGACAGTTTATCTGCTGGACAGGAAGCTGCTCTGAGCTGTGTCAGTGGGTCAGGAGAGGATTGACCTTTATGACCTTCAGAACAAAGGCTTACCTCAGGCACATATACATGTGGAGGGTGGGTCAACCTTAAAATGTGAAGTGAGCTGAGAGAAAAAGGCTGTGGAGCCTCCGACTGTGAGTCTGAAAACTGTCTGCCGTTCTGGATTTCCTTACTTTATTTACTTCTTCTTCTTCTACTGCTGCACATCCTGTATCTAAACCTCAGGCCGATCATCGTCTTCACCATCTTTCCAGCCACCAGGTGCTGCTCAGCTCTGCTCTTTTTATCAGCCATCTGAAGGACAGGTCAGCCAGTGACCGCTCGTACCAGTCGGCTGTTCGCCTCGTGTGACTCCAAGGTGGAATTCAGTAATAGAAAATCCACCTCTAGTAGCTCCTTGGTGCAGCACTGAGCCTGTAGATCCACAAGCTAATGATGGCTCAGTGAAAACTGAAAATATATATAAATACATATACTGTACTGTGTGTGTGTGTGTGTGTGTGTGTATATATAAAACAGTATATATGAACATCAGGAGGCTCCTAATAAGAAGAAGAATTCCTTTATTAATCCCTCAATGAGGGAAATTACATTTTTTCACTCTGTTAGTATACAGTCATGGAAAAAATTATTAGACCACCCTTGTTTTCTTCAATTTCTTGTTCATTCTAATATCTGGTACCACTAAACGTGTAATACAATGAACACAACAAAAATGCAGCTGGTCACATAATACTTTATGTCCTATTTGACATTCTTAAGCTTAATTGATTCCCAGGGTATATAAGAGGCCATTTCATGTCACAAGCAGCACTGCACATGCAAAGGCCTAGAGTGGTTTCCTGCTTACGTTCAAGCCGTAGCACAACTCAGAAGTTGTCAGCTCTCACATAATGCCTAAAACAAAAGAATTATGTGAAGCAACAAAGGCAGCCATCTTGGCACTGCTGGAAATTGGCATGAGTGAGAGACAGGTAGCGAAAAAACTGAAGATCTCCAAGACAGCCGTTCATTACAACAAAAAAAAACAAGCTGAACATGGCACTACCAAATTGCTACCTGGCCGTGGCAGGAAACGTCTTTCTACCCCACGAGATGACCGTGCACTCATCCGTTCCTGTGTCAGGAATCGTCGTCAGACCTCCAGGGACCTTAAAAATGAGTGGGCACTGTCGAGAAATGTGACTTGCTCGGCAAGGACAGTTCGAAACCGACTTGTTGAAGCTGGTTTGAAGTCACACAGAGCACGCAAGAAGCCCTTCATCAATGAAAGGCAGAGGAAGGCCCGGTTACTCTTTGCTCGAGACCACAAGGATTGGACTGTTGATGATTGGGCTAAGGTTCTCTTCAGTGATGAATCCAATTTTGAATTGATGCCCACTCCAGCCAACTTACTGGTTAGGAGGAAGCCTGGAGAAGCTTACAACCCAGACTGTCTTGCCCCTACAGTAAAACATGGGGGTGGATCAGTCATGATCTGGGGTTGTTTCAGTCTGAGTGGAACAGGGCAAATGCAATTGTGTGAAGGCCGAATGAACCAGGTCAAGTACAGGACTACCCTTGAAAACAGTCTTCTTCCATCAGCTGGAAAACTCTTTCCTGCCTCGAATGACTGGATTTTCCAACAAGACAATGCCCCTTGCCACACGGCAAGGTCAGTTAAAGCCTGGATGGAGAACCACAACATTCGCACCATGCCTTGGCCTGCTCAATCACCAGATCTTAATCCGATTGAAAACCTGTGGAAAATCATCAAACTCAAAATGGAGAACCACAAGCCCAAAAACAAAGAAAATTTGTTTGAATTTGTCCAACAGGAATGGGCTGCTGTGACAGCAGAACAATGTCAGAAGCTGGTGGAGAGCATGCCAAGACGCATGGCTGCAGTCATCAAAAACAATGGTTATGCAATCAAGTATTAACTCTTGTGTGTATCATGTGTTTAAAGCAAACAGAAAAGAAAACATGGAATGCTTAAAAGTAGTGTTTTTGGCGGTACAATGCCATAGCTATTGATGTAAGAATTTAAGTAATTTTGGTTATTATCAAGAAAACCATGGAAAATGAATAATCCTTAGTTCTTAAATTAAACTCTCATGAGCTATTTTTGTTGTTATCATTATAATTGTCCAAACAAATGTACCTTTAGTTGAGCCAGGCATTAAAATTAACAAGAAATTGAAGAAAACAAGGGTGGTCTAATAATTTTTTCCATGACTGTATATACACATATATTTTTCAATTGCACATTACACACACAAGTCATGAAACAAACACATGCACATGCATTAGAGGAGAGGTGTCAGAGTGAGGGGGCTGCCCCTTATCCAGGCGCCCCGAGCAGTTGGGGGTTCGGTGCCTTGCTCAAGGGCACCTCGGCAGTGCCCAGGTGGAGGAACTGGCATCTCTCCAGCTACCAGTCCACTCTCCACATTTTGGTCCGACCTGGACTTGAACTGGCGACCCTCCGATTCCCAGCCCAAGTCACTACAGACTGAGCTACTGCCGCCCAATTTAATAGGAGCTGTGTTGTCCAATTAATCAATCAATCACACACACACACACACACACACACACACACACACACACACACTCGTTATCCTTCTTTTGTTCATTTTTATGATTTTCTCTGGTTAATCAGAAATCATCCACCGGGCCTCCCTGGTTTCTTCTCTCTCTCCTCTTCTCTCTCTCTCTCCTCTTCTCTCTCTCTCTCCTCTTCTCTCTCTCTCTCTCCTCTCCTCTTCTCTCTCTCTCTCTCCTCTTCTCTCTCTCCTCTCTCTCCTCTTCTCTCTCCTCTCTCTCTCTATTCTTCTTCTTCTCTCTCCTCCTCAGTGTATTTTCTGCAGGATGCCCTGTTTGACTCCTCTGCACTGACCTTCCTATATATTAAACCAGTTCCTGATGCAGCAGCAGCAGCATGTGTCTCCATAATGATGCCCTCTCCTTGCTTCTCCTCCTCTGTCTCTCTCTTACAGCAGACCTGAGAACAATCCGCTGATAACTCCGCCCCTCACTTCCCTGTTTCTATCCAGGTGAAACCTGTGGTGACGTAGGTGGCCTCTGCCGCTGGGCTTCTTGGTTTGTACATTTGTTTTTCCTGAGTCTGCACATTTCCAGCAGCCAGGAAACGACCAAAGAGCCAAGGACATGTGCACCTACATGTCCATTAAACAACGTGAATAATACTAATGTGACCAAAAGACTCCAGAAGACACCAGTCTGTCACTTTGTTCTGCATCAACTTTCATCAACTGAATGCAAAACAACTGGAGGAAGAAATACTGAGATCTGAGAAGCAAAATACACTTCAAATCTGCAAAGTACTCATCATGCAAAATGTTCCTGTTCAGGTTTTATTTCGTTTATATTTATCACTACTGATTCAGTGATCTTTATACAGCAATGGGTGCTTTAACGTATAACAATACAAATAAAAGCCAACCAGCTCCTGTCCAGCAGCACTCTTCAGGTCTTACCTTTGTCCAGAGAAGCGTCCGGTGAGTTGAAGTCCATCAGGCTGCTGACTTCAGTCTTGTAGCAGAGGTCTGTGGCTGGAGGCTTCTGCCTCGGCTGAGAAGAAGCATCTGAGAGGAGAACAGAGAAAAGACGTTAACAGACGACATGTGAAGGGAGGAGAGGACTCTTTGTGTTCTTCAGCTCTCAGCATCGAGATCAAAAACCATTTCAAGCGAAGGAAACGTCCTCTTTGACGTCTTTAAATCTCTGTCTCGCACATTTGAGCTTCTGTGGATGGACTACTCTCGCTGAAGCGTTCAGAAGAGCGACTGGAGCTGTGAAACGTCTTTCTACGGACCGTTAAAAACCACTAAAGGTGCAGAAGGAGGAAAGGCCTTTAGAAAGTTCACAGTAATAGTTCTGTGCACACAGTGATCCCTCTCCATAAAGACACATTATGAACTTTTTATTCCTGGTTCCTCTTTATCATCAGCACAGCTCCCGTCTCTGAGGGGACCCTGAACGCCTCGCTGCAGCTAAACACACTGAGTGCCACTGCTGCACATAAATGTTAGCGTTTTTATGAGTGTGATTTGATTTCTGGTGAGGTTCAGTGCTTTCTAATGCAGACCAGCAGCACATACTGTAGTGAATGCTCAGTGAAGACATCGCTCCAGGTCAGCTCAAATAAAAGTTCTGGCTAAAATGACTTTGTCACTTTAACATTTACACTCCAGTTCTGCTGTCCTCCCTCCCAGCCTGCAGAGGAAAAAACACTAAAGGTCACTTTTTGGAGGAAAGTAGTCACTGTAAAAAAAAAAAATCAGACAAAATCTCTCTCTCAAATCTCTTGAAAAATTAAACACAGATGTGTCATTATGGAGACTTTTCCAGTCTGACAGTCGCTCCTCACCTAACCCTAACTATACGTGAACACTCTCTATGTTAATGTTCATGCTCATCTTCAGCTTTAAGCTGCTGCTGCTCCCTGGTAGCCTCATGGAAAATATTTTATCTTTCCTGCAGCGTGCCCTCCACAGGTCCTCAGCTAAAAAAACAGGACGAGTGTGGTGGAATAAAAGCAGAGGAAGGAATAAAGCTGATAAAGAGCAGAGTGGAGGTCTAAAATATTACAGGTCTAATATTTACTGGAGCTACAGCTGGTTACTTTAATAAAAAATAACATCAACTGCGACCTGACAGCAGACAGAGAATCTGTGGGAATCATGTTGGAAGATTTCACAGCACCGAGGGGAAACAACCAATCAGAGGCCACGATTCTCTGATGCAGCTGTCAATCAAACTGATGAAACTGTCAGACTGATCAAACATGAACCCAGAGTGTCAGAAACATGTTTTGATGACCTGTGAAATGAGGTTTACAGTTGATTTATCAGGATAATCAGTGAGACATTAATATAATAAAGTACATTATGTGCACATATAAATACAATAACCTGTTTGTGAGCGGTCACTGTCCAACAAGAAGAAGAACAAACCAAACCATGACGTACATACATTAAAAAGCTCAAATTATGGAGAGGCAGACATTTTTCTACGATGCAGCTCGACTTGGTGTTCAAGTTATTTCACTGAAATATCAGGAGACAACGAGAAGACACAAGATGTCTGACAGACGGAGAAAGGTCAGGCTTTTTTCAGACCCTGCAGTGACCTTTCTGTCACTTTACAAACTCTGTCAACACGTCCTTAATGCTGCTAATTAAACATGAACTCCTGCTTTGGTTCAGAAAACAAAAAAACACTTAGTGTGGTTTAAAAAGAGACTTTAGAGGAGCGAACAGCTGACTGAAAAGAGAAAGTGAAACAAACAGCTCCTTCCTGTCTGCAGTTTAAACTAATGAGTCCAACCCTGTGTGAATGAAATGTGTGGCAGGTGACTGCGATGTTCTCTGGGTTCAGGTGTGCTGACGTCTTTCATTCTTTATCTCAGCTCATTAAAGTCAAAGAAACGCTGCAGACTGACACACTCATCAAACTAATATCTCAGTATGTGTCTGTTCAGGATTTCACATAAAAGCATCACTTCCTGTTTCTGCTTCCTTATGTTCTGTCCTGTTTCCTCAGCGGGGATATCATGTGACGAAGACAGACAGATGTCAAATGTTTTGCAGGTGGATTATTGAGGAAAGTTTCTGATCCTGATGAGGAACAACTCAACACGAAGATATTTCAACACTGGCTCCACTTTTAACTCATAAACTGGACATATCATTATTAGAAATATGTAATGACGTTCAGGTAGAGCTCAGATACTGTAAACACACAGACATCAACATGATGTAGCTCATATTAATATATCGGCATGTTTGCATATGAATTATGTTCATTATTCAAGCAAAACATCAGATTTAATTTCACCTAATTTTCAGTCATAATGTGTAATATTTTTTCACTTTTTATTTTATTTTGCATTATTTTAGTTTATTATATTCTTTATATTGGCCTGGTCCACTTTGCTGCTCTTTATTGTTTTTTTATATGTCTTAATATTTCTCTGTGACATTAATAAAAGTTGATCTTCATCTTAAAGTGCAGAACAGAAGTGTTGGATGTTATGGTCACTTTTTTTTAATGTGTCCCTGTTTGTTTAAACTTTCCGTTTAACTTCAGGTTCACAGGAGTCAAACATGCAGTTATTATTTTTTAAACTTTCCTGTGGGGACCAAACACAGTATAATATGATGTCACTGAAAATAGATGCTATCATTTCAGCAGAGGTGTGGAGTATTATTATTAAGTATTTCCGACCACTCAGGATGACTTTACTCTCGATTAACCAGAAAAAATAAACCTTTATAGTTATACCATGGAGACCATGACACCTTCATGCAGCAGTGAGACGACCTTGTTCTCTATTAAGAAGCATAAAAACTGAACTAAACCATCTCTTTATGTGCTGTTCGTGCAGCTCAATGTCTAAATCATCTAAATCACAGGTTTCTGCAGATTATTGTCAAGGCTGTGATGATGAAACTGTGTCTGAGAACATTGGAAACGCTCTTCCACCAGTAGAAAAACTGTCCGTCACAGACAGACGTCTCCTCTTCCTCAGCTGGCTGACTCCATCACTCCTTTCTGCTCCTCATCCTCTCTCCCTAACCCATTTACCAGGCTTCCCCACAGCTCCTTCCATATTTTATCTGCTGGCACAGAGCAGGAGGAGCGACGGCTGGAACAAAAGGAGGCCCTAATGAGCAGTGGAGGTGATTAAGGAGTGAATAGGCTGCTGCAGCTGGAGCCTCCACCGAGCCGCCCATGTTATCTGACTCTTTCTGCAATCTGCAGATAGACCCAGCCTCTCCTCTGACATCTGCCACCTGACACCTTCTGGTCCAGACCTGCTGGACTTGATAAAGCCGAAGTATTCATGCATTAATCAGCAGCAGCCAGGACAGGCCGTCACCTGCCTCAAGGTGCCCCTTCCTGTAAATAGCCTTCAGATAAATGCAGCTAATGGACCACCAGTCTGTGGGGAGCAGCAGCTTTAGCCGCCCACGCTAACCACCGGCGACTCGTTTTCAATTCATATTGTAATTAAAGGCTGAGGCCGGCCATTCAGAAGGAGCGTAAGCTGGGCGTCATTAGTGGGAGTGAAGAGGACTCAGGAGGAAACGGCTTTTCGTTCCAGCGTGAAAGTCGTTTTCACATCATCAGCGCTGTATGGAGAGAGACATGTGCCGTTTGTTCTGCTCCATGACGGACGCCATCTTTACCCCAGGAAGCAAAGCACTGTGGGAGATGGAGACAGGAAGCTGAGCGCTGATGAAACCTGTGACAACAAGCTGCATTTACATCCAATGAAGTAATAATATAATAAAATATAAAAACTGTAAAAACCCTCTGCCGACATCCTTCTGTGACCACGAGAGATAAGAGAACATAGTTAACTTTAAAATAATACGATGATAAAAAGAAACGCTCACTGCTGAATCCTCCTCAGGGACTGAATCAACATTTTGGGATATAATGAAATAAATCTTTTCCAGATGAGGAGATCGTTGAGCCAATAGTTGTATTTCCCAGAGCTAAATGTGGAGTATTAATGTATTCATTTCATTAATGATATTCTCACATTATTAGCCAAATGCACCCTGGGACTCTGTATTACTCCACATTATTTCAACCAACCAGAGAAACTTTAAAAAAGCAGGATTTGCCTTGAGAATGAATGTGAGGATATTTGAATAATTAGCTCAATATAATTACTGCTCCCCCAAAAAAGAAAAAACCTAGGAGGTAAAATCAAAAATAAATCCTCTTCAGCATCCCTACATTAATAAAGGACATTTTTACTAAATGTGTTTTATGAGCAGCTTTTAAAAAAATATTGTTTCTTTAAGTTTGATAGAAGTGAACTGTTGTCCCTTAATTATTATTGATTCTATAGGTTATTGATTCTTTACTGAATGATGAATGAAGGATCATTAGGATGCTCGTATCCTGTAGTGGAAGCTGTGCAGGATGTTTAGTCAGAGGAGGTCGGCTACAATCAACTAGTTGATGAAAAGACTGTTTCTGTGTGAGCTGATGGGAGGAAATAAGCTTCCTCTATTGTGCTGCTCAGTAGGTCTGAACTCAGAGAAACTTCCCATCATGTGAAAAAGAAAAAAAGACTCCAACTCCTCTGTGATCAGAGGTTATCAGCTCCACCTGACTGCAGATCATTTACTCCCACTCTTTCACCGTCTCCATGTCCGTCCACTTGTCCTCCTCTCACTTCGCTCTCTGCAGTTGTCTTTGTAAAATATGAAATGGCATAATGGGAAGATTTGGAGCAGACTGAACCAGAGAAGCAGCAGGAAGCTTCCTTTCTTCCTCTGCCTCTGAACACTCAAACATCCAGAATGTGTTTCAGTTTATCTACAGCTTCAGACCTTCTATCTCACCATCCAGACACAACAACAGAACAATATGTGAAGGAGACAGGAAGTAAAAATCTGATGGATTCTCTGACAGTGATCTGCAGACGGATGGCACTGTGTGGAAAATGTGAACTGATGCAGGTTTGCAGTTTGTCACAGTTGACACCTCTTGACACTGTTGCTATTGACAACCAGATCTGCATTTCTCCAGCATGCAGCATGGCGTCCAAGGAAAACTACAGTAAAGCAGGTCTGAACGGCGTCAATAAGAACATTAAAATGACCTCAAACAGTAAGAAATTCACCGTTATGAAGTAACTTCTAAACTGAGCTGCATAAATACTGAGTGGATCAGGAGTGAAACCTGGAGATCTTTTAGGAAAACTGGGCTCGTAAAGTGAGTCTGACTGCAGGACTTGATGAAGACTTTAAAGTGCCAGCAGCTCCACATTAAACTGGTCCAACTGGGACTTTTAAACTGGGCTAAACACAGCATTTGTTTGAAAGATCACTCAACACTACTGTGATTTTATTTAGGTTTAGGTTCTGTTTTTCCTTCAGTGGTTTTGTAAAAAGGTGAATATTATTTCTAACGTCAGGCTCTGGCTTGTTCAGTTTGATTAGAAACATCTGCTCATTATCCTGCAACATGAAAACAGATAAAAAATGACTAAAACTTCACTGAAAAAAGAAAGAGCCTTTTTTCCAGGAACGATCAGGAAGGATGTGGCTCAATTCATTCTTCCTCTCAGCGGGACACTCCAGAATTTTCTACCCAATTAAAGATGGCTGGAGTCACAGAAGCCCGTCCAATCAGAGATCATCACAACCGAGAGTCCGTGTTGATGATGTCACTGATGATGTCACTGAAGCAGCTACAAATGTCCCCAATTATACGAGACGACGTGTTGAAACTGACAAAGAAGGTAATGGAAACAGCAAATATACAAATTTAAAGTATCAGGATCGGGTCAGAAGTGAAAAAATGTGGATCAGTGCATCCATCGTTATTAGGATTGTTTAGTTGTGTTGAAGCAAAGCAAACTGTAAATAAGAACAAACTAGATGCTCAGACTATTTTCTGGTGTGGAAACAGCAGCTTAACGTTGATCATAATTCTCTCTACTAACACAAGTGTCAGCAGCTTTAAAGGAGAACCACACAAACTCATCCACTCGACTGTGATCAGAGCATCTAGATGAGGTGGGAAACAGAAAAAGTCACTCTGACCGTCCTCAGCTGGGACATAAAGAAAACTGGAAACTGAAAAACTGCTGGAAAGAGAATGAAGGCAGGACTTATCAACACTAAATAAAGACCTGCATAATAAATCATTTTATTCTTGTTTATTATGTCTTTATTTGGTCATTTTTATTTCTAATTTTTACTCTTAGATTTTCATTTATTAAAATATAAAAACATTTATATACATTTCCTATAGTTTTTAGTATAATAAAACAATATTTATGTATTTTTTCTAGATATGATTTGGGCTAAAGGGTCGTCTTTCCACTCTAAAGGTTAATATGGCCCATAAGCCTGTGACTTGACATAAAACCTTTAAAAAAGACGGATATCATGAATGATCGGGGTCATGGCTGCAGAACTGTGCTTCATTTGGAGGCTTTTATGCTCTGACTCACGTTCACACAGAAAATTATGAGCCTCTTTAAAAGTTTGGCCATAAGCATCTCCAGACGGCTGTTAGCTTCTGTAGTCTAACAAAGCCTCTTCATCACTCCTCAGAGCATCAGCAGCCACCGTTCAGGTGTTCCTGAGAGCTTTATTGATTGGCTAATGAGGGAAGGAGGAGACCGGGGTGGGGGGGGGCTCAGCAGGAGGCATCGGGCCGGGACGAGCAACATCAGCACCAATCAGGAGCTGAGGCTCAGCGGCGTCCTCATGCATGACGATCGATCCACACAGCGAGCCTCCAGCTCTGCAGACAAACTGTTTTTATGTCAGGAAACGAGGAAGAGAGCAAAAAGTTTTTTTAAAAGTTATTTAAACCAAGACTCTCCGTTCCACAGTGTTTGTTTGTGTAAAATGACCAACATCACATCTGGAGATGGTGGGTAGGAATGAGTAAAAAACAGGAAGTCTGTACGTTTTTCAGCGTTCAGGGAACAGACGAGGGCGTCTGGGTCACTGCAGGTCCGTGGATAACAAGCTCCTCAGAGACGGATCGGCTGAAGTGGAGCGGTCACATTAGTCAGTGTGCCATGAGAGAAACTCAGTGGCTGGAAAACCTTTCCTTCCAGCAAGACGAATGTTCGACAAGTCTGCACATTAACCCTAAAGTCCAACCTCTCTGGCATCCAGAAACCTCGACATTTATCCAGAAGCTGCACTTCTCAGTGTAGGAGCTCACACTGTCTGCAGGACGCATGTTGTTCAAAATATTACATACATTTTCAACCCAAATCATGCACGTCTTGCTATCTGCATCCTCTTTAAAGGGTTTGATCACTTTATATTTTCTGCCACAACACAACAAGAATCAACACACAGAAGAAGACTGGAACAGTCACTGCTCATATATTCATGCTAATGTGTTTAAATACGTCCAGATTCAGTATATAATAGAGCAAATTGTGATTAAAGCTGCAAAAATTCAGATTTCTCTCAAAACAAACACTGCTGGTGTTGCTCTGAGCTGACAGTGAGTCATGCTAAATATATCATATAATAACAATAATCAGATCAATGTGTCGTACATAGTTCGAGTTCATAGTAGACATGAACCAACATAGACGCTTAAACTAGTTTTAGTCCTGATCTCCTGCAACAGATAAAATACAAACTGACACTGATCAGGACTCAATTTATAGACTCCTTATGAGCTGGACGTTTAAAAATAAGATAATCCTTTATTAATTTACAGCATCACAGTTGAAAAGGTAAAGTGACAGAATAAAGAGCTATAAAAATAACTGAAGAGCAGCAACAGTGGACTAAGGTCAATATAAAAACTATAAATAAAAATGAATCATAAAATAATGGTTGGAAATGTTTTGGATTTTTTTTC
The DNA here is from genome assembly GCA_029721515.1 of Synanceia verrucosa. NCBI lineage: Eukaryota > Metazoa > Chordata > Actinopteri > Perciformes > Synanceiidae > Synanceia > Synanceia verrucosa. Next base: position 25,629,914 of record CM056561.1, read on the forward strand.
CTGTAGATTGACATATTTTTTCTTCTCCCTTGATAATTAAATATGCATAATAAACATAGCTGCCATTTATTTAGGGCTGGTTTAAAGAGAAACAGCAGTGGAGGACTGGATCATGTCCTGTGCTTTAAATAGCACCATCTGGTCACAGGTCAGCTACTGTACAGTGTCTCAGCTAAATTCAGAGGGTCCCTCAGTTAAAAACAGCTTCTTGTAATAGATATGATGCTCTGCAGTCATTAACACAGAAGGCTGCATGGTGGAGGGTGTCTGGGTAAAAGAGACTCTTGAAGTTTTACTGAGAGACCAAAGAGTAGTTGACCCTCACTGCAGCCTGGAGCTGCTGGGTGTTGGGTCAAGGTTATACAACAGGAAAGTCACCTTCTGTGGGCCTCATTCATGTTTCTGAGCTCCACCTGTGTCCTAAATATGTCCAGTGAAAAAGCCCACAGCAGCTAACACCACCTACAGTCCATCTGTCCTGGGTTCATCTGTGAACTCTGGGTTCATCCCATCCAGTCTCTATGTGTATTATCAATCTGACATTTTCCTTAAAGATAGCACCATGATAGCACTATGATAGCATAAAGATAGCTCCATGATAGCACTATGATAGCATAAAGATAGCTCCATGATAGCACTATGATAGCATAAAGATAGCACCATGATAGCACTATGATAGCATAAAGATAGCACCATGATAGCACTATGATAGCATAAAGATAGCACCATGATAGCATAAAGATAGCACCATGATAGCACTATGATAGCATAAAGATAGCACCATGATAGCACCATGATAGCACTATGATAGCATAAAGATAGCTCCATGATAGCACTATGATAGCATAAAGATAGCTCCATGATAGCACTATGATAGCATAAAGATAGCACCATGATAGCACTATGATAGCATAAAGATAGCACCATGATAGCACTATGATAGCATAAAGATAGCACCATGATAGCACCATGATAGCACTATGATAGCATAAAGATAGCACCATGATAGCACCATGATAGCACCATGATAGCATAAAGATAGCACCATGATAGCACTATGATAGCACTATGATAGCACTATGATAGCACTATGATAGCATAAAGATAGCACCATGATAGCACTATGATAGCATAAAGATAGCACCATGATAGCACTATGATAGCATAAAGATAGCACCATGATAGCACTATGATAGCACAAAGATAGCATAAAGATAGCACCATGATAGCACTATGATAGCATAAAGATAGCTCCATGATAGCACTATGATAGCATAAAGATAGCACCATGATAGCACTATGATAGCACAAAGATAGCATAAAGATAGCACCATGATAGCACTATGATAGCATAAAGATAGCACCATGATAGCACTATGATAGCATAAAGATAGCACCATGATAGCACCATGATAGCACTATGATAGCATAAAGATAGCACCATGATAGCACCATGATAGCACAAAGATAGCATAAAGATAGCACCATGATAGCACTATGATAGCATAAAGATAGCACCATGATAGCACTATGATAGCATAAAGATAGCACCATGATAGCACTATGATAGCATAAAGATAGCACCATGATAGCACCATGATAGCACTATGATAGCATAAAGATAGCACCATGATAGCACCATGATAGCACCATGATAGCATAAAGATAGCACCATGATAGCACTATGATAGCACTATGATAGCACTATGATAGCATAAAGATAGCACCATGATAGCACTATGATAGCATAAAGATAGCACCATGATAGCACTATGATAGCATAAAGATAGCACCATGATAGCACTATGATAGCACAAAGATAGCTCCATGATAGCACTATGATAGCATAAAGATAGCTCCATGATAGCACTATGATAGCATAAAGATAGCTCCATGATAGCACTATGATTATCATGATGCTGATCTGTTTAAACCAGGCTCAGATGCTACTCAGGAGAATACTCTTATTTTGGTGAATTGTAGCCTCAGCTTCCTGGCCTCAGCTGACCAGTAGCTTAAACCAGTGCTGATTACACTTCCTGTTCCAGTCTGACCTCTGACCTCTGGCATCAACAAGGCGTCTCTGGATATTTCCTCTTTTTCAGGCCTTTCTTTGTAAACTCTAGAGATGCATGGACACCTAAAACCCTCAGCTCCACTCATCTGTGTGTGGTGGCATGCTGGGTAGTGTAGTAGCAGAGTGATGCCCTCCAGCACTGAGAACAGCTGTGTGTCTCTCTGTCAACAAGCTGAGGGTCTGACCCTCCATCATTAATCCCTCTGCAGCAGCTTTGATGCCCTGAGGCTCTCTGTTCAGGTCTGTCTCTAGATCTCCTCTTTCTCCTCTCCCTCTCCACCTCTGCAGCTCTTCCTCTCCACCTCTGCAGCTCTCCCTCTCCAGCTCTACACCTCTGCAGCTCTCCCTGTCCACCTCTGCAGCTCTTCCTCTCCACCTCTCCACCTCTGCAGCTCTTCCTGTCCACCTCTGCAGCTCTTCTTCTCCACCTCTCCACCTCTGCAGCTCTCCCTCTCCACCTCTGTAGCTCTCCCTCTCCACCTCTTCCTCTCCACCTCTGCAGTTCTTCCTCTCCACCTCTCCACCTCTGCAGCTCTCTCTCTCCACCTCTCCACCTCTTCAGCTCTTCTTCTCCACCTCTCCACCTCTGCAGCTCTCCCTCTCCACCTCTGTAGCTCTCCCTCTCCACCTCTGCAGCTCTTCCTCTCCACCTCTCCACCTCTGCAGCTCTCCCTCTCCACCTCTCCACCTCTGTAGCTCTTCCTCTCCACCTCTCCACCTCTGCAGCTCTCCCTCTCCACCTCTGCAGCTCTTTCTCTCCACAGCTCTTTCTCTCCACCTCTGCAGCTCTTCCTCTCCACCTCTGCAGCTCTTCCTCTCCACCTCTGCAGCTCTCCCTCTCCACCTCTGCAGCTCTGCAGCTCTCCCTCTCCACCTCTGCAGCTCTTCCTCTCCACCTCTGCAGCTCTCCCTCTCCACCTCTGCAGCTCTTCCTCTCCACCTCTGCAGCTCTTCCTCTCCACCTCTGCAGCTCTCCCTCTCCACCTCTGCAGCTCTTTCTCTCCACAGCTCTTTCTCTCCACCTCTGCAGCTCTTCCTCTCCACCTCTGCAGCTCTCCCTCTCCACCTCTGCAGCTCTGCAGCTCTCCCTCTCCACCTCTGCAGCTCTTCCTCTCCGTCACTTGGGGCTCTTCTTCACTTCAAGGATAACTCTCGTCATTCTCTGTTCCTCTCTTGAATTTTCTCAGCTCTTCAGAGGAAAAGCAGCAGACGCTGATGGAGTTCAAACTTCTACTGACAGTATACAGTATATCTATTTATACTTGATATTTTTTCCTGTCTTACATTGTTGAGGAGAGAATATGAATGTTGTTTTCTGTCTCCACCATGCTGTCTCTGCCTTCTTGCATTTTATTGTCTGTGCTTCATCTCGTTATTGATTAGTTTGATGCAGATCCTCTGAATTATCTGAAAAGCTGTTAGAGATGATGAGCAATCTGAATCTACTGGATCTGGTGCTACGAACCATTAAATTGATGAAGAATATTCTGCAGATGGAGTAACAATATCGTACCTTAGAGGGAAAGAAGAAGTAGTGTAGTGAATTCATGACAAGTTTTTATACAGCAGTGGTTCAGAGAAGATATATACAGTGTGTGTATATATATATATATATATATATATATATATATATATATATATATATATATATATAGATACACACATTTTATTTATAAAGTTTTTTTTCTGAAAACTCAAAGACAGGAAGCTGAAACTCCTGAAGAAACATTTCAACCCAAGATCTTCAGGGACCTCAACAAGAGATTTTCGATTAATCTTTCTTTCACTTTTTTGTGATCAAATCTCTAAATTCAGGTTTGACTGTGTCCCATAAATCTTAAGCTTCATTCAACAAGAGGAAATATTCTGGGATGTATTAAACCTTTGAACAGCTGTGATTATTTCATTCCTGTTTTTTCGTCCATCTTCAGTTGTCCTCATGTCGCTTCACCTGCTTCGTCTCCGTCTCTTATTACTGCTTTGTCCTCCCCTCTAAACAAGAATAGGCTGTTCTCATCCGCTCATGTTCAGACAGGTTACCAGACAAATTAGAGAATGATAGCTCATCTTCAGCTCCTCTCACCTCTTTCCCCTAAAGCCATGCAAAGACGGCAATTAGCTCAAATCAAATGAAGGGGCCAAATGATTAATATCGGCAGACAGCCTCCACAGGGACGACAATGACCCTTAAATCACTACTTAAATCTATCCTGACCAATAACAGCAGCACAGCTCATCATTCAGCTGCAAAACTGAAGTCATGAGAGAGATTTGAGGGAGATTTGCTGACTTTAAAGCTCCTTAGCATCACCATGTCATCGTTCAGACTGATCACTTCCCTTTGTTGAGTGAAAGTCTGACTGATCCTGTCTAAAGTCCATCTGACACCTCACGTGCAGATTTTAATTACGCTGGTGCCGCCTGACACCTTTTCAGAGGCTTTTCTGAGAAGAGATGAAGCTCTAAATGCTGCACATCAGCTTTAAAGCTGCTGGAGCAAATAGGCTCCTCTTATCTGGTAAGCCTCCAGATCCAACATCACAGACCAGATGACTCGCTTTGTCTCCAGCAAGAAGATCTGAAAAGGCATCGTCCATCCGAAATTAAGGCCTAGCAGCTGCATGAAAGACTCATTTCAGCAGAAAAGACCTCTGATCGCTCTCTTTACCCAACAAAAGTCTGACAGCATTAAACTGGACGGTCTGCAGGAGAAGACGATCAACCACACAAGGTTCAGAGTCTGAAGCACAGCTCTGAGCTCTTTAGCTCTGAGCTAAATGCTAATGTCTGCTGGCTAATATGTTCACAATAACAAAGCTTATCACATTTTATTTGGACTCTTTTGTCCTATTTTGCATGTTGCACTATATGTCCATTTTTACAAGCAGTTTATAAAGAATTTCCTACTTTCTTCAGCAACTGTTGCACAATTTCCTTCTAAAATGCTGATTTTCAGTGAGTTAATTTAACAAGTTAGCGTGCTAACATCAATTAGCACTAAAAGCTAAGTGCAGATGAGGGGGTGAAGCAGACAGAAACCCTAAACTAACACAGTTTGACACATTTCACCTCCTCCGTTCTCATTTCCTGCTGAATTGATTTTGCAGTTAGCCACATGTGCAGCCTGTGAGGCCGTCAATCCCTCATCAGAGCGTGACCAAAGGCGAAGGCTCTGAGGTGAAATCAAGCTGGCTTAGCCGAGCGAGTGTGCCTTTTTCTGGATAAGAGACAGAGAGGAGCAGAGGCCAGAGCTCCATGGCTGATCTGGAACAATCCTGTTTTCTCCTCAGTGGACACAAACGACAAAGTTTGTGCAAAGCAGAGAGTGAGAGTGTGGGAGAAAGAAGCTGATGAGCTGGAGTAAACTCTGCTGCCACATTAAGAGAGAAGAGAGCTCAACTAGTTTCCTGAACAGAAGCAGGTGAGATGGAAGAGAGAGGAAGCAGCGCCCACACTGCCTGGCCTTTAAACACCACATGATGCATAAAAACGACAAATGCAGAAAATATGACAGCATGAGCAGAAGAGATGAGGAAGCAGAGACAACACGTAGAAAGTGACAGATGAGGCAAAAAAAAAAAAACAACTCATGGCAGGTATTAAATTTTACCTGGCTGTGGGGGAAGAATCTGCAAAAAACCACACAGAGCCACATGGTGTCATAAAAGAAAAGCTTCAATAACAGGAAATCTCCTTCAGCAAATAAAACCCTCCTCTCTTTACCAGGTAAGACCGACTTCCACAGACTTAAACCACATTATTACACAGTGAGTGCTCCAGAGCAAACACCACGCATATTTCCACAACATGCATTTACTACAACACAGTTTGATTTAACCACAGATTTGATTTGTTCTTCCCAGAGAGACGGCATTGGGGTGATCAAACAGCTATTCGTAACATTATTCTGTCTGTTTGTATTTCATTTCCAAATTCATTAGGCAGCAAATATGTTCAACAAATTGCTTTTCAACAAAGATTGTCACTGTGGATTACACCTTCAAGACTGCCTGACGGAGAAGAAACATTTTCACTCTCACAATATTTGTTGAGTGTCAGTTTACTAAAGATTTGTCTGGAGGCGCAGATTTGACCACAAACCAGCTGCTTTTCTTCTTTAATATTTTAATATCACGTTTTTCATCCACTGTGGTGGAGCAGTGATCAGCGATCAATAGAAACAGGAGTGGGCTTAATGGACGGATTACCATCATTACCATCATGAAGAAAAAAAAACAGAAGAGAGAAGAAGAAAGAGGTCAAACTGCTTGTTTCATCACAGATCTTTATCAAACAGTGAATGAGAGCTAATGCTGTTCTATAATTACCACGTGTCACATTTAAATGCATGGCTTTCCACCATGTGCACCATGATATGAACAGTCATTTATTTCAATAAGGCAGCTGTTCATCTCCTGGTGGGGGGGACGACACAGCTGCAGTCCAGATCACATCTATTGATCTGTCCCTCAGCTTTAGGGACTCAGAGGCCAATCACAGGGCTCAGCTGGCCATCAGTTAACCCTCCAGTTACAAAGAAAGATGTCCAGATGCTCGTCTGCTGACATAACAAAGTCTCTTACTTCCTGTCTGAGTTTAACTTGACTGAAAAGCACTTGGCGTTTCAGACTCTTCATCTTTCTCATGTCTTGTTTCTGTCCCTTTAGGCTCCACATGTTTTAATACAGTGCCTCCATCTGCACGTTTACTAGCAGATAAATAACTGAATTAATTAATTAGAAATTAATTTTCGTACCTTCATGAGGAGCAGAGCTGCAGTCGATCAGTTTGTGATCTGTTTATCCTGACTTCAGACACACTTTTTGAAGCAGGATTCTTGTGATGTGAGGTCTATTCAGCATCCAGCAGAGATAGCAAATAGCCTATTTTACATTTTCCGTGCGCCGTCTTCTTACAGGATGCCACATGAAAAGCTCTTCACAGCACAAAAACAACTCTTTTCATGCTGCAGGAGAGCGGGAAAAATAGTTGTGTGATGTAGCGTAGCTTCACCAAGGACCCGAACAACAACAGGAGCACTGATCTGATCTGCACGCTGCATGTGTAATTAGTGAATTTCTCGTTACTTTCCATGCATGTCTCAGCTTAATGTACAGAGGGAAGGCAGGGATCACTGTTAGTGAAACCTTCATCATCTGCTGTGATTCATCCTCTGAGGAAAACCTCCATGCTGTTTTCTATTCCTCCTTGTGCTCCATAATTCAAATGTTTGTTGTTATTAATAATTCATAATATTCATGTTCACATTGTGTATTTTGATACTTTGAACTGGACTGAATTCTCTTTTCACTTTTACACGTTCTGACTTTTATAGATTGAATGATTATTAGACATTATTTCAGGGTTCCCATGCGTCCTGGAAAACTTGGAAAATGATTGACCAGTTTTCAAACATACTGAAAATATGGAAACGGTTAAGTTATCCTGGAAAATTATGAATGTAAACAGGTTAAAAGTAACTTTACATTCATCTCAAGGCAAAGGGAGGATAAATAATATCCCAGGATAACTTAACCCTTTCCAGGAGACTTGACTCTCATTTTCCAGGTTTTCCAGGATGCGTGGGAATCCTGTATTTGCATGTTTAGCTATCACAGAATGTTTCCATGCAGTTTGCATCAGATTCATCTCGTCGCTGAGTTATGGCTCTTTGGTTAATGTGATTTTTGGTTTTGATAGCTGTGAACATGCTGAACTTCTCCAGCCTGATCCCAGCATTAGCCCTGCAACCGTCTGATGTCTGCAGCCTCTCAATGTGAGCTCTGATTAAACCATTCGTTACACTCCGGCCCTAATTTGCACAGCGCTTCCCTCAAGTGCAATCTGTGCCGACTTTTAAACGCTGAAACACGAAGGATAGATCAAAAATGGCACACCAGAAATATCTGTGCATATCTTTGATGTGAGGTGTTTACTCATTTTCCTGTTAACAACATGGAAACTGCACCTCGGGCCACGTTTATGCTTTATAAATGTCGACCTCTGATGAGTGATGAAAGGCCTGTTTTCATTAGCAGCAGCTGATTCTCTGTCGGCCTATCGGATGCTGTTGGTTATCTAGCAGCAGGCAGGCAGCTGGAGGATCTGATAGGCCGTCCGTCAGCTGATGTACAGATTGTCTGCTTTTACTAATGTCATCAAGACTCTGTCCGACTACCAAGATGCTAAAAAGAATCTATTCCTCCATGAAAGGTGATAAATCTGGGAGCATTTAGGGTGCGTCTGCACGGCTCGGTGTGGGGTGGATGGTAGGCAGCGACATATGAAAACATGATTTTTTTGGGGGGAAAAAAATTTAAATTAAGAAATTAAAAATTGCTAAATATCAAAAGAAAAAAGTATTGTGATATATTGCTATATCAATATTTTTCCCCACCCCTAATGATGATATATTAATACCCCTGCACTTTTAAACTATACGAATCCAAAAGAATCCATAGGGAGAAGCACGTCCATGTTGTCCACAAGCAGCGAGCTTCAGGTCCACCAATACAACAGCAATGTCACACCAAGAACAAATAAGTCATTTGAAATTTAGCTCTGGTGTCTGAGCTTTCCTTCTGTTGCTCTGACAGAAAATGGCTTTGTCAGGCTATTTCAGCGGAGGCTTCAAAGATTACATTTCCCCAGATTTGCTATTCTGGGAGTAAAATGGCCTTTCTGATGGGAAACAGTCCTGAAGGGAGGCAGAGCCCTGGGTCACTGTGACTTCTGCATATAGACAGCTGGTCCGTTCTGCTTCACCCTCTTACTTCCAGATTCACAGATGAGCTGCTCACATCCTAAACTTTGGTCATGTTTTTGGTAGTGAGCTTAATCCGCCCACATAATCTCAAGAACCTTCTTTAATCCTTCACTGTAAATTTTGAGACTTTTCACACCACTCAGCAGCAGTAGTGAGTCTGAGGCTCCCAGCAGATCCATGCATTATTGATTATTGATGGTCAGGTGGCAGATGCTGGAGGCCCACCGCTCAGCGAGCTGGCTGTGGATACCCTCAGACCAGAGGATACCCAGAGAGCCCGTGGCCTCCCTGGAGCTGCTGTTTGAAAGCTTTAAAGGCTGGCCTAACATCCATGACTGAGAGCAGAAAACCCATCACATTTACACCATCAAAAACAAACCAGACATCACTTTTCAATCCAAGATAAATCCAAGATAATATTCCTACATTGCACTATGTAGATATTTAAAGGTGAGGTTAGTATCTCAAACCTTAACTAAGCTCCACATCAGTCAGAGGTGACTGGATTTTAGGGTTGAAAAACCTCTCAGCTAAAACGAGACAAAGATGTGACCACATCACTGATAGATGAGCATGCTGTAGGCGTTCAATAAATTATGTTTATCACAAATAAAAACACCAAACATTTGCTGCTCAAAGCCTCTGTTGTGAGGATTTACTGACTAAAACCTGTTTTCAGATCAAGGAACGGAATATATTTGGAAAATCTGAAAATGTTGAAAAGTGTGATGAGCGATGAATATTTTTCACAAACTGAGTGATCAATCAATTAATCAGCTGAAGTGATTTGCATGTTAATGACTCCACTGAGCCGGGATGAGGTGAATATTTCAGGGCTAATCAGGTCAAGTAATTAAGGACCTGAGATATTAATCTGGCTTCTCTTATTATATTATTGCATAAACAAGCTAATTTTCATCCAGCTATGTGACAAAAAATGAAATATCGGTCCGTTTTTTCACCAGCTGAGGCTTGAAATCTGATGATGCTAATTGCAGTCATTAACTTAGCTTTTTTGTGGATGGGGGGCTCAGATGTTTGGACATGACTCACATTGTGTAGCATCATCCAGAGCTAACTGCAGCAGCACAGACGTGCGGCTGGTGTAATTGGGAGGTGTTAATTAGTCTTTTGGATGCAGCTTGTAGCCTCCTGAGGATTGCTTTTGTGCGCTGGCCTTTTCTGTACACAAAGCCAACATAACGCTCATGTCACAGGGAAAGACTGAGTGTTGGTGTGGGACAGAAATCATGCTCTCTGTTTGTATAAATGACCGAGACCCGTCTGGGATCCCACTAATGAGGCCGTCGCTTGTTTAACGTAATCACCCACTAGTTTCTGCCTCTGGCAGCGGAACAAGCCCTGTTATAAAAAGGGCGTGTTTGAATCACATTAGCATGGCAGAAACAGATCATCAATACCCAGCTGCCAATCCAGCAGACAAACATTAACGATGCCGTTCAGCAGAGATGAGCCAGAGCTGCTGTCAGACCCAACTCTTCCTGGGTCCCTGCAGTAACTTAATGTATATCAAAAGAGGCTATTTATCGGGCGGCAGTAGCTCATTGGGCAGCAGTAGCTCAGTCTGTAGTGACTTGGGTTGGGAATCGGAGGATCGCAAGTTCAAGTCCAGGTTGGACCAAAATGTGGAGAGTGGACTGGTAGCTGGAGAGGTGCCAGTTCCTCCTCCTGCGCACTGCCGAGGTGCCCTTGAGCAAGGCACCGAACCCCCAACTGCTCGGGGCGCCTGGAAAAGGGGCAGCCCCCTCACTCTGACACCTCTCCTCTAATGTTGTGTTTGTGCATGTGTTTGTTTCATAACTTGTGTGTGTAATGTGCAACTGAAAAATATACTAACAGAGTGAAAAAATGTAATTTCCCTCATTGAGGGATCAATAAAGGAATTCTTCTTCTTCTTCTAAGCCTTAAAGTACCTGGACTTTATGAGGGACTCTGGACAAAGCTAGGAATAGCTAACAGGCTAATGATCCAGATCCTTTCCATCACATGAACCCTAACAGACCCACCTTACCTATGAAAGAACTGGTGACAAACTGTCCGCCCTTCACTTCATTCTCTTTTTCTTTTCTTTTTTCCTCCCTGACTTTTGAGGCATCCTGTCGTCTCCTCCTCCACTCTGTGAAAAGTTAACTCTCTGCACGCTGTATGATGGAGCAGCTGGACTGAACCATTTCACTGAATAGAAGGGGGAGATGTTTCCACAACAAATAAAGGGTCATCAGCTGCTCCTCGATCTGCAGACAAAACTGTGTTTCTACAAACATACACATCATGTACATGAACATATTTCAGCCACACTCATCCAGCTTCATGTGATCTGCATCACTGAGTGCAATGATACAGAGCTGATGCTATTATTACTGTTATTACTAGTGCTATACAGAGCACAGCTCTTCTGTTAAACGAGATGAAAGGACATTGCTGCTCTTTGACTGAAGCCACACTCAAAAAAAAGCAGAAATTCAGTGTTATTTGTGGGTTCCAGATGGACACAGACCTGCTCAGCCAATATATAAATAATACATGACTCAATCCTGGACTGAACTCTAAGATCACAACACAAAAAGCTCACTACTGAGCCATTTATCCTGGCAAGCAGGTGAGAACAGCATGGCTGAAAGCAGAAAACCAGCTCCCAACATGTGAACATGTTGCTGAGAAACAGTTCAAAAGGTTGCCAAGTCCTCCCGAGTGTCTCTGCTAATAGACCGAGTAGAGATATGCTGTGTCTTCACACCAGGAGGAGCAGATGAAAAAAGGCTTTCTCTGAAAAGCAAACAACTGTTTTTGGCCGTCAGATATTTCTGGACATGACAGGGAACAAGAGCAGAGAACGAGACAAAACAAACACTTTACATGTCAGGAAGAAGAAGAAGAAGAAGTGCAGAGCGAGCAGGACGTCTCCAGACGTTCTTAGACTCTTTTCACAAAGTTTGGCAGCAGTTTTTTGCGTCAAGTCCGTCCCAGAAATGTCAACTGCCAAAATGAGACTGCCAGATCACAGTTAATTTCCCGCCTGGTAATTCCTAAAAGCCTGTGGCAACGTTTCAGTGAGAGAAAATAGAGTTGGGCAACAAAACGGGTCCAGAAGACAGTGACCTCTGTAAGCCTGGAGACCAGCGCGAATTTTAAGTGTCACAATTCAATTTGAAGCCCAGATTGCAGTGAGCCTTGCTTATTAGTTTTGACTGGTGTGTGAGGACAGATGAGGGACAGGTTAATGTGTTTGACACGACTGCTGTGGTGAATAAAGTGCAGCTGATGCGATTAGTCCACCAGCAGTCAGAAAATCACATCTTCTCTTGGAGATGCTCTGTTTTATCAGCAAAAGACCTGAAACTGTCATGGCTGCCCACTGGGGATGGTGAGATTCACAGGTTCATACTGGTTGTCCGATAAAAACGTTTGTGGTGTGACTGCTACGGTAAATTCTTGGAGCATTAGATATAATTAACGGGTGAAATTGCGGTGCATGTCTGCATTGCTAAATCCCATGGTTGAATCAGTTATATCCTGTACATACTGAATTATGTCTTTTTGAAGATAAGATCCAATGATTTGTTCCATAAAAAGCAACCGAATATTAAATCCATAGAGGAAATCAGAATGGTGTTTTTATTGAGGTTAGAATCCTGACATGGGCTAATAAACTGGGTCGCATCATATCAAACTCTTTGTAATGAAGTCAAATCATTTTTTAATCACATTGTATTGTGAACTGGAACAAATCGTATTGCATCAGGAGGGGTCAGTGCACTGTTAATGCAGCCTATCGGTGGCAGCGTATCGAGATCCGTATCAAATCAGCCTCAGCGGTGGAGATCTCTACTGTGAACCTCCTCTTATTGTGAAGGTGCAGTTTACATCCACGTCTGTGGATACTACTATACTGACGTGTATTTTATGGAAAAGTCATCACTATGCTGAATAACATGCAGAGAAACGTAACAATCACCTGAAGCTGAACATTAGTTCATCTTTGAGTCCAGGTGGATGTTTCCCTCCAGGTGTTTCTGAGGGACTGAACAACCAATCCAATGACTTCACATCCTCAGGGATGCGTTCAGGGACTCAATGCCCAGAATCTGAACCAACAGCAGCAGAAAACTCAACATCAAGCAGCAACTGAGCCAATTAGATCAACTACACTTCCCTGTCATGTGTGGAAAGTGGTGGAGGATTAATGTGGTAGATCACTGTTATCTATCCTAATGACAGCGGCTTCATCAGCGTCAGGCCATCTGCTGCACTGATGTACTCTACAACAAGGTTACATGTCCCAACATAATACCTCACTGCTGGGCCACATCTGGAGCCGCAAAGACACTTTTCTTTGAAATGTCGACGTAAAAGGATTAGTTTTGTCTCTCAAACAGCATCACCTGTTTCATTTCATTCTCTGCAGGGACACTTTTCCCACTCATTCATCCAGGCACTACTGGTGAACTACTTCTACTCTTCTATTCCTGTTTGCTCAGGAAACACAACACATAGTGAATGCCTGTCAGCCTTTACCTCCACTGGTCCCCATCCCTCCAGGTTCAGGGCTGATGCAGATCCACCGTGGCAGCCGGTCGCCGGCGCAGCGTTGGGTTGAATAGCTGGTCATCCCTGCCTCCCTGCCTCCCCCCCCACGCTGCTCCCTGCCTCTCAGAGCTGTTTGCTCAGCTGTTCCCCTCGCTGACCACATTTATCCCAGATGAGCGGCGCAGCTTAGCCTGTTAATCTGTGTGACTGAGCCTGAGCGCCTCGCTGTGTTTATGAGTGAGCGTCTCCATCACAGGCGTCCTCTCATTGGACCCCTGATGACCATCTGAAGACACGCCCTGATGGGGGGACACTCAGTCTGGAGACAAACACATTGTGCTTCAGTGGAGGTCATGGAGCATAAAAAGGTTACCACATTATACTCTGCAAGGCTGGCTAACAGTGTGTTGATTACATAGCTAAAATACACTGTCATCACAATAACAACCTGTTATGATAGTGAATGAGACAGTAAAGAGACAGGAAATGAAGCACAGTTAGCAGTCTGAATTATTTGGAAATATTTTGGATACCAGAGAGATGACTTGTTGCAGCACAGGTTCTATGAAGTCATGCTGAACGTGACTGATCTCCATAGCAACCTGCAGCAGGACCTCCAGGAAGCTAATGTTAGAAAAGCTGCTAGCTGCTAACGTTAAGTCATGTAGCAAGAAAAGAGTCGAGCAGACGTTCATTCATCCTGATGAGGAAACATCACAGAGACGTGATGCTTTCTTCTCTGTCTCTGAAGGATTTGTTGATTTATCATCATCACAGAGATATTTCCTGATATGCAGCAGCTAGAGTGTCAGTCAGGTTGATATTAGTGACATAATGTACTTCCTGCTATAACTGAACTGTTGAGCTATAGATCAGCAGGTTAGGGACCTCAGTGTAGACGGATCAGATCATCTCTGACTGGTTTCACTGGACTCCACATTCAGCAGATCTCAGACCAGTAGGGGATGTGGAGGAACAGCAGATCAGCATCATGATGATCAGATGACAGATCTGCCGCAGCTGAGAGATGCTATCATAATAGCAACAAGATGCTATGAAGCAGAACCTGAGAGGAATGTTTCCAGCTCCTTGTTGCGTCAACGACACCAAGCATTAAGGTGTTGGCAAGGTGTTCCTAATGAAGTGGCCAGTGAGAGTTTATATAATACAATTATGTTTTGAGACACAATAATAGGAGCAGTAAGTAAAACTGGGATTCTGGGCAGGATGAAGATTTTCATTCATAATAAATCTCCACTGAAGTTGGTCAAACTTTCACCTCAGTTCACGCCCATAAATCTATACCTGTTCTATAGTTTTTCCCTTTATTCTGCATTCATGCTGCATCACCTCACAGTGTATAATGCAGCTGAGCAGCAGCATCCATTAAGAGTCTCCATGTCTCCAGAGCAAATTACCTTAACAAGATAAGACTTTATACTTTTACTAATATATAAATCATTATCTTCACACCCTCCTGTCCATGTTGTGTGATGCACCAGGACTCACTGAGTGTTACAAACACAACACATGCTTTCAGTCTTTGGTGTCGCTCCACAGACTGAACGCTTGGCTGCCGGCTAACATGGCAGCAGCCAGACATGAGCAGCTGTTGTTGTGGTTCAACCAATCCCCAGCTACCTATTTATCTGCCAATGAAAGAGAGAGACAGAAAAGACATGCACGGTCTGATCTGAGGCATTTTATCAAATGATCTGCACAATGACACAATTACTATTCCTCCTTTTTAAAGAGTATATCCAGCAGACTGGTTCAGAAACCTGCTAATGTCAGATCAACATACGGTTAGCTAGTGCTGTTTTGTTGTTATTTCAGTGTTTCACTTTTAGTAACACTACGAGATTCATGTGGTGTTCAAACACCTCAAAAATGTGTTGCTTAATAAAAGTCAGAGTGATTTTCACAGGCAGCTTCCTGCTTCCTGACTCATCAAACATACAGTAATCTGCTGCTGGAAGTACTTCCACTTTGAGCTAGCAGCTATGAGCTAAGCTAACGCTAGTGCAGCTAATCGGATGGATGCTAACAGCTACAGGCTAAAGCTATTACTTCTCAGTGATCAAGTGTCCACAGAGCTGAGGATGATATCTCCTTGAGAAGGTAGCCCTCCTAACAGACCTTCAGCACCTCGTCCTGTGGATGGATGATGTTTCGGAAACATGGCCTCCAGTCGTTCCTCTTCTTCCTCCTCCTGACGGTGAATCTTTCTTCTCTTCCCTCTCATTTGCAGTCCTTTCCTCCGCTCCTTCGGTGACTTGCAGTTTCATTCAGCCACTTCATTATTGTTTTTTTCTTTTAGCTCTCCTCTCTGTTTGTCTTCCTCTCTCTTGTATTTGTGTGGATCCATGGAAGCAAACAGAGCGAGGCAGTGAGCTAGAACCAACCACCTCGTAGGGTAATGAGTCTGGAAAGTTCCCAGTCCAAACTATGGCGTCTCCATGGAGACGGAGGTGAAGTTGTGTCTGGTGTCTTTGAAGATATCGACTCAAGTAAAAAAACGCCTACGTCTGTTTCAGTGTTTGAGGTCCTGATTTTGGTCCTGGTCCTGGGAGCTGGTTTGACTTTTTCCACCTTCACCCAGAACAAACCTCGAACTCACATCCACCTGAACTTTATAAACCTCTTTCCCAGTAACATCTCCACTCAGCATATTTAACGTGAACTTGTTCCTCTGTAGGATGCAGCTTTCAGGGTCGTGTTGAGTCATATTTTGCAGCGCTGTGTTGTTGTTTCTTGTGTTGTTGAACATCCTATCTGTCCTTCTGCAGCCTGCTGTTGTCTCCACCCTGCTCTCCACCCACCCCCACCCTTGGGCCACCTTCATTTATTGTTCAATTTAATTATTAATGTTCTTAATTCTAGACGAGGGAACAAAGCTGCTCTGTCGTTTTATTTATGCCTTTGAGCTCTGAGTCATTCACTCTGTCGCTGCAGAGTCACAAGTCATTACTAGCTGGCTAATTACATTCAGAGACACCTGCACACCGAGCACTGACTGCTTCAGTCACATTTCATTACCAGGCTGAACTTTACATGGAAACACTGTGGTTACTGTAGCTCAGTGACAACAAGCAGCAGATTTCGACTACAGTGTTGACTAAACAAAAGCAACAACACTGACACATCATCATCAACATCGATCCAAAGCTGTGTAGCATCTCATGTGACCCTTCAGATACTTTGACATTCTTCCTCACGACTTCATGGTTGTGTTTAAATCGTGCAGCCTGCACACCATCAGTGTCCGCCGCCGTCCTCCCAGGCGCCTCAGGACACATATCGAACCGTTAATTGGGGCTGAGGGCAAACCCAGTACAGCTGGTATTTGCACTGTGTGATGAAGAGGATTTTCTGGGTTTGCACTGCAGCAAACGCAGGAGAGGAGAGACGAGGAGACCGGAAATTGGAAAAGAGAAACGGGGAGGAGATGGAGGGCTGAGAGTGAAAGTGACAAACAGAGAGAGGAGGAGAAACACATGATTCCTTATTCCTCTGTGCTACAGCACTTTGTTCATGGTAAAGTAAGAAAAGCTGGTGACTTGGCCTCATTTACTGGTGAGGATGAAAAGTTTTTATGTGATGTAAAAAACTGTCTAGACCACATGACTTCATGTTCAACATCCTGGTTTGGACATCAGGACAAAGGGTTAACCCTCCCCCTTTAAATCCTCGCTCATCCTATAATTAACAGTGATAGAATCTCCTGAAAACTCATTCAGCTTCCTAATGTGCAAAGTTAACTTGATGAAACGGAGAGCACTAATGCGTCGGCACCCTCCATCAGTCACTATTAGAAGTGAGAGCCGACCGTTGCATCTCAATCCAGCAGCTCCAGCAGCAGGTTCATCAGGAGGCTGCAGAGGTCTGCATGCTAATCCAGACGAGAAGCCTCGGCGTCAGGCTGGAAAGGAGCAGCTCCTCCACTGAGGAGGCTCTGAGCGACCGTCAGCTGTGCTTAATGTGAGCATTTACTGCTGCTGATGAGTGGATCAGGACTTTAACAACAGGTATACGAAGGACGTGCAAGATATTAATACTCATGTTACAATACAACAATCCTGTCGAGAGAGCTCGTAATCTACATGTGCAATATTATTTTATCTAGTAATGTTCAATATCACTACTCTCTTTGTTTACTGATATTACATTACATTTCTCAGGTGCATTGTTTACTTATTCTGACATGTTTTTCTACTTACTCTCCTTGTTCACTGCTTATCATGATGTTACTCTGCAGGACCACTGGAGGTGTGATAAAGGATCATCTGAGCTCTTATAAACTGATTTAGGGTCAAATCCTCAAACATGTCATGTATGCTCTAATTTTCACAAAAACCACCAGGATTCCTGCAACTGTCACCTGTTTTTATAACTCACTCATTTTCACCACAGTCACTGTTTTTTGTTTTGTTTTTTTACATCTGTAAATTAAACTGTAGTGTACAGGCTATTAAACTGTAGTGTACAGACTATTAAACTGTAGTGTACGGACTATTAAACTGTAGTGTACGGGCTATTAAACTGTAGTGTACGGGCTATTAAACTGTAGTGTACAGGCTATTAAACTGTAGTGTACAGACTATTAAACTGTAGTGTACAGGCTATTAAACTGTAGTGTACGGACTATTAAACTGTAGTGTACGGACTATTAAACTGTAGTGTACGGGCTATTAAACTGTAGTGTACAGGCTATTAAACTGTAGTGTACAGGCTATTAAACTGCAGTGTACGGACTATTAAACTGCAGTGTACGGACTATTAAACTGCAGTGTACAGACTATTAAACTGTAGTGTACAGACGATTGAACTGTAGTGTACAGACTATTAAACTGTAGTGTACGGACTATTAAACTGTAGTGTACGGACTATTAAACTGTAGTGTACAGACTATTAAACTGTAGTGTACAGACGATTGAACTGTAGTGTACAGACTATTAAACTGCAGTGTACAGACTATTAAACTGTAGTGTACAGACTATTAAACTGTAGTGTACAGATGATTGAACTGTAGTGTACAGACGATTAAACTGTAGTGTACAGACTATTAAACTGTAGTGTACGGACTATTAAACTGTAGTGTACAGACTATTAAACTGTAGTGTACAGGCTATTAAACTGTAGTGTACAGACTATTAAACTGTAGTGTACGGACTATTAAACTGCAGTGTACGGACTATTAAACTGCAGTGTACAGACTATTAAACTGTAGTGTACAGACTATTAAACTGTAGTGTACAGATGATTGAACTGTAGTGTACAGATGATTGAACTGCAGTGCACGGACTATTAAACTGTAGTGTACAGGCTATTAAACTGCAGTGTACAGACGATTAAACTGCAGTCTACAGATGATTAAACTGCAGTGCACGGACTATTAAACTGTAGTGTACGGACTGTTAAACTGTAGTGTACAGGCTATTAAACTGTAGTGTACGGACTATTAAACTGTAGTGTACAGGCTATTAAACTGTAGTGTACGGACTATTAAACTGCAGTGCACGGACTATTAAACTGTAGTGTACGGACTATTAAGCTGTAGTGTACAGGCTATTAAACTGTAGTGTACGGACTATTAAACTGTAGTGTACAGGCTATTAAACTGTAGTGTACGGACTATTAAACTGTAGTGTACAGACTATTAAACTGTAGTGTACAGACTATTAAACTGTAGTGTACAGGCTATTAAACTGTAGTGTACAGACTATTAAACTGCAGTCTACAGATGATTAAACTGCAGTGCACGGACTATTAAACTGTAGTGTACGGACTATTAAACTGTAGTGTACAGACGATTAAACTGCAGTCTACAGACGATTAAACTGCAGTCTACAGATGATTAAACTGCAGTGCACGGACTATTAAACTGTAGTGTACGGACTATTAAACTGTAGTGTACGGACTATTAAACTGTACTGTGCAGACTATTAAAGAGAAAGTTCCAAAAGCAAAACCATCTCGCTGCTGTCGTTTACACTATTTTACTGTTATTATGTCTTCTGATTGGATATTGTTACATCTCTACAGTGGCATAAAAATGAAAAAGTGTTAGAGCTGCAACAGTTGATTATTTTTTAAAAAGACGTCATTTTAGGAAACACTGATCAACATTTGTCACCGTTTGCTGATTTTTTTTATAGATCAAACAACTAATCAATTAATGGAAAACATAACTGTAAGCAGTAATTAATCAACATTAAAACAAATTGTTATTTTAAACTATGTGGGTAGTGTACATTAAACTGTAGTACTTGGAATAAATCACTATGACCACATGGACACATAACAAAAAAAATCCATACAATAAAAAAATTAGATGACCAGTATGCGTAAAAAAATAGTCATGAAATTACAACAAATTAAAGTTGACGCCTCACAGCAGCAGGTTTCTCCCTCCTGACTGAACAGGAAGTGGGTTTGACATGATGGATCACCAAACAGCCCATGTCCAGGAAAACAAAGCTAGCGTTTAAGCTCCGAGCGGCCTGCTGCTCTTTTCTGTCGGCTGTGGTATAAATCTACGTCAGACCATCCCAAGTGCTTCTTCTGAGGCTGAGGAGGGTTATTTGTTTCACTTTACAGGGAGTCTGCTGCAGATTTCAACTTCAGGGAAGATTTTAGAGCCTGATGAGATCTAAACAACATGGACGCTGAAAAGATGATGTGTTGAATGGATGGATATATAGATTTTTTTTTTTTATTGAATTTAATTCAGTTTTTACACAATGTGCATATAAGGATTGAGCCATCTGGGTTTTTCAAAATAAAACCAACCATTCAGAAGCTTGAAGTAGGAAGCTGCTCGTGCGTTGAAGCTACAAAATAAAAGCACCAGATTTTTATTTTTTTTTTTATAAAGTATATGTTATATTTTGACTTTTATGGCCTATTTAGAATAAATCCTGACAGAAAATGAGTTAATTAAGTGATGCTAATGACCTTCCTCAAACAGCAGGAAGTGACATATTTTCCCTCCACAAAGAATAGTCACTGCTGAGATGAGCGGCCTTGAGAAACAGGAGGAAGATGATGAACACAGACCAACCACACATGAAGTGAGTCTGACTCTCTGCTAATTACAGTCAGAAGAGCAGAACTAAAGGGAGAGCATCATCCGACCTCTTCTTCCTGTTGTCAGCCATCCTAAACCCTTCCCATCGTTAGCTAGCTAGCTCCTCTATGCTTCCATTCTCCTGGGCGCCTCTCTATCAACGATCTGGTCCGACAGCTCAATTTAGCGTGTCCAGCCTCGCAGGGCCGGCAGAGCTCCGGACTCCAGTTTAGTTTTGATCTATTTTTGGCCTCTCATCACTTCTTCTCATCTCTGCAGAATCCTAATGAGCAGAGAAAACTCCACGTCTCCTCTCGGTGCCCTCAGCGCCATCATGGACTCTTATCTTACATCATAGACGCCATCACTGAGCCTCCACATATGTGCAACCATCAGGCAAACCTACAGCGACAAGATGCATGATCCTCATTCTGCGCTGCCGTTAACATCTTGAAAGGCTGCTGCAGACTGCTGCTGAGGCGTGGGCACCAGCTTTGATAGAGTGATCATGGAGCTGATTGGAGGATCGGAGGCTTAGAAAGTGACTTTAATCCTGGAGCGATGCTGTGATGTGGGGCAGCGAGGCAAAGCCTTCACCAGCCTGGAAGGAGTGTAAAGCCTCGAGTGAAGCGTTTAGGGAGGCGACAAGGTCGTAGCCAGTCTGGAGTCATTTCATGTGGTGATTACAGTCGGCTTAAAAACATGATGAATCTTAAATTATCTATACAGTAATAGAGACGATGACTCCAGCCTGACTTATTTTTAAAACAGTATAAACTGTTAAACAATGGTTTCTATTAAAGAAAGGTCAACAGACACAAACTGCTATAATGAGGCTGTAGAGCAGCCACAAAGGGTTCATATATATATATATATATATATATATATATATATATATATATATATCTGGATATGTTCATCTCTGTCTGTGAGTTTCACACAAACCAAGCAGCCGAAAGAAAAACTAACATTTATGGACAGAAGGACAAAACAAAACTGGTCTTAAATATTATGAAAGAGGTGGATGTCAACAGGTTTCTGGATATGAGCTCTGTCTTTTGTGCTCGTGTGGGATATTCATCCTCGTCAGCTATGTGAACAGATGAACGGTCTTTTCCAGAATATTTTGAGCGTAAACACAGTGGATGAGAGCAGCCCTGCGACACCCTGAGCAGCAGAGCCTAATGCAGGGAGAAGCTGCTGGAACATCACTGACACGGATCGATCGTCTTTATTCCTCCTCTCCAGCAGCACATCCGCCTGTTCAACCACTCCTGATGTGAGATATGCAAAAGGAAAACCATTGATCGCATTACAAGCTGCAGAGTTATAGGACGTTATGAAGGCGGGGGTTTTTGGCAATCCATCAGTGGATTTTGGAAATAAAGTTTGTGTCAGTGGTCTGATTATGGATTGTGCAGCGAGAGCCAAGATGTTGTTTGGTGATCTAAAGGATTTAAAGTCTAATATAAGCAGCTTATTGCTCTGGATCCACATACACTCAGACATCAATCTCTGGGATACTCTTACAACAACAGGACGTAATAATAATAAGAAGAAGAAGACATAGCTTTATACCCACAACATGACTCTACGCACTCTAAAGCTGCTTTTTATTGTAAGAACACAAATTGTTACTGTGATTATGAATGTGATGCCTGTAGATAGAAAGAAATATTTCCTGGTATCTCCATCATAACTGTTTCAGGTAGCACATGAGAAGACAAATATTTATTTTTTTTAATTAGAGCAAGATCCCTGTCTGTTATGAACCTACAGTGTATATACAAGAAACTATAAGTTAGCAGCAGTGGCCCCATTATCCAGTATATTATTGTGCAGTAAAGTTTTTTCTACGTCCCATTAAATTACCCATGAATCTGTTCAACGGTGCTTCAGCTTCCTCTCAAGGTAACGGTTTTGTAGATACTGACAGTGAAGAGCTGGAGCGTTGTGCTTTATGGCCTGTACCAGAAATCAATGCCAACACATGGATCGTTCGCTGCACAAAGTCACCCAGCAGACCTCTCTGTGTGCCACGCTGCCATCCTTTTCTGCTTTAAATCCTTTTTTTTCTGAAGCTTTTATCACAT
This sequence comes from Synanceia verrucosa, assembly GCA_029721515.1. NCBI lineage: Eukaryota > Metazoa > Chordata > Actinopteri > Perciformes > Synanceiidae > Synanceia > Synanceia verrucosa. Next base: position 25,652,467 of record CM056561.1, read on the forward strand.
TGGTTTCTACCGGACATCATTTCTTCACAATCTGCATCTTTTATGAGTTAAAACGTTAAAGTGGTTGACTCAAAGATCCACCTCCATATTACCTGAGACGTGTCTGCAACCAACCAGCTCTGTTTCCATTTAAAAACATTTAATTCCTGCATGTTATCCTGGATCACAGAGAGAGTCAACAAAGTAATGCAATGGTGCAGAGATTACATTTATTCTGCTAACTGATCAGGAAGTCTTAGTAATATAAGTAAATTATGTGGAAGGTCCCTCTGGGGGCAGGAAGTAAAGTTTGCAATGTAACATAAAATTCTTCAATAAATAATAATTGCTGCAAAAAGCACAATATAGCCAGCCGCTTGGTGTTAATGATTCATTGGTGCTCAGTGATCTGGATCAGGGTCTGGATCAGGATCTGATGCAGTCTGGACTCACATGTTAGACTGACCAACCTACTATAAACCCAGACGTCCGTTGTAGCTCAACAAACAGGGAACAATATGAAAACTTCAGATAAAGAAGTGCCTCCCCTTTTATTTTTTTATTTTTTTGTAAATTAATATTTAATAATTAATATTTTATAAATAGATTTCTCTGGACCGGTACTGAATGAAGGAACAGAGCTGTTCAAACAGAAAGTGAATCATCTCTTACAGAAAAGCTTGGCTGTCAAACCAAACACCCAAAAGGTTGGGAGTAGCGGACTCAAGGGGAAGCCAGGATCTTTCTCTGCCTCTCCACTTCCTGTTGAACTCTGACTGAACTCTCCTTGTTTGGATGTGAGATCGGTTCAAAGCCTCTTCGCTCCACAGACATCAAATATCATAACTACTTGTGGAGTGATGGAGCGGCTGGCAGCACCTGTCTCTTTGTTACCTCTCAGATAAGAAGCAACTTCTGAAATCCAAACAGCACATTTTAGAGGCTTTTTCTGCAGCCACAGACATTTTCACGGCTTCACGTTTAAGTAAGTAATTCACAGCTTTTTGGATGCAACTAAGGATTACTGTCAGGTCAAGTAAAGGATGGAAATAATCTGAACAACAGACAGAGCAAGCTGGACAATGACAGCACAGACATGCCCGTGAAAAACACAACTTTTTTTTTTTTTTTTTTTTCTTACCATATGCTAATTTAACTTGAGAATAAAAAGGTGTTATAAAGCCAGACGCACTTTGTAGCACCATCCTCCCTCTTTGAGAAGCTGACAGTGTTTACAAGAGTACAGACCAGAAACCTCAGGAAAGAGTAGAGGAATCATTATATCACTGGTGTTTACAACAAACCCTGTCATATGCCTGCATTTCCACAGATTTATGGTCCAATAACACAGCAAAAATTTATAGTAAACATTTATGAGGTTGAGCAAATCAAAAAACAATCTAAAAAAAACAGAAAACAACTCAGTAATCAAAATAATTAATGTGATTAAAGTGACAAACATCACAAATATAACATGAACTAAAAAATTGTGTCTTTTGTTTTGAGTCTGGAGCCTGTGAAGAATCAAGAATCAGCCCAGCTTCCTGCTGATCAACAGTCAATGGTGACATCACAGCAGACGGTCCAGGAGTCAGGGGTCACATCATCAACGCTCAGCTGATACAGGAGGATCATGATTGGCTGCCAGAAGTTCAGATAATCAATGGTAGTTAAATATAATTAACAGTGCAGATGGCTCAGCGAATCATCTAACATCCTCTTAATAGAGTTCACATCAGAGCTGCACCACAGTGAGCTACAGCGTCGGTCACTGCAGTATTAATCCGATCAATAAAAAGAAAGACGATGACGGGCCAGACCCTTAAGTGGGTTAAAGGAAATACAGCTCTCCATCAGCCAACGAGGCCACCGAGACTAAGACTTTTTTATTTTGTGTCAAGTCTGTAAATCAACAAAACCTCCAGGACCGACAAGGAAAGGTTGGTCGCTGCAGCTCAGGAGAAACACTTGAGTTAATTCCTACACAGTGAAGTAAATTTATTATTTTGCATGTCGGCATTAAATTCCAGTTTTCACTGCATATATAGAATTTAATAACCGTATAACAACTAACTCAAATTAAGGCAATCCAGTGTTTCACCCACCGTGTTCACTGGTCTGTTATTGTGACCTGATGCTAAAAGAAACAGTGCATCAGCAGTAAAAATACGACTCTCAGCTCATTTTTCATGCGAGGTAATAGGAGCAGAAAGATAAAAAAAAATAAAAAGTGTGGTTTATGCCATGTGAAGAAAACTAATGAGGTAGAGGATGGAGAGTTTCCCCAGACAGACATGGTGTGAATAAAGCACCTTAGGCAGTATTTATTCAGCCCTTCTCTTTCATTCACACACAGTTATTCTCTGAGTCTCCGTCTGTTTCGCCACCATCTCCACCACCAAACTGGACCTTCCTACCCACTGGAGGCTTTATCCAATTTGTCAGGGTTGGCATGTCGTATCCCCATCTCATGGCTCTGAGATGCTCCATCTGTGCCAGTGGGCACCTCCTACCTGTCAAGCTGCTCCTCCACCCAGCAGACGCCACCTGGCTGGACAGCCTGCATGCTGATAGATGGACAGTGGAAAGACACACGATAACTCTACTCTCCACCACAGACTGACTCTGACAAACAGCATGTACAGTATACCGATGTGATAATTAACACGAGCTGAACGACTTTAAATAAAGTGAACCCACACAAGGGTTTTGAAGTGAAAATAGAAGTTGTTTGATAAAATATCTTATTTTTAGTTAGAATTTTAACAGAGAAATGTATCTCCATCCATCCATCCATATCCAGGGTTGGGTCGAGGGGCAGCAGCTTAAGCAGGGAAGCCCAAACTTCTGTCTCTGCAGCCACTTCATCCAGCCAACTGGGAGACATAGTCTGTCCAGCATGTCCTGGGTTGTCCCCAGGGTCTCTTGCCAGCAGGACGTGCCAGGAGGCATCCAGGCTCCATGTGGAGCAGCAGCACTACTCTGAGCCCCTCCTGGATGACGAAGCTTCTCATCCTATCACTAAGAGAGAGCCCGGACATGGGGGGGTGTTACTCTGAGCCATCACATTAGAGCGTGCACTCTTTACCATGCACCAGTAAAGATGGTAAAGATAATAAAACAGTGAAGGAACAAATAGACACTGCTATTACTTTATACTATTTATCTCCCCTTTGCTATTTCAACTTAACTGGCTCGGTATCAAACCTTACGTCACATAGCAATAACAGCAAAGATGTAATGTGTCCACACTATTGACCTCTGGCTCTTGGACAAAAGCACAGCTGCACATCTGGTTTAAGCTTTTAAGCACAGGTGATCGCAGCCAACTAAAGAGTGGCCAACAAAATACAAGAAATACTTCTAGACAAGACTAGACAAGCTCTCCTTACGGGACTTAAATCACCCCAAAGCCAACAGTGAATATATTACAGAAAAAGGATGAGCAGAGGAGAGAAACTGTTATTGGTTTAACTAAATACGTCTGGACACCATCAGCCAGGTTTAAGGGTGTCTTTCCAAGCAGCATGTCAAGTACAAACTGTGGGAGGTGGAGGAGAGTGTTTAGAGTACCTCCAAACTCCCACTGATCCTTGTCTTCAAACATTAAACGTCATCAGTTTAGCACAAGAACACAACATCCTGTGCCCTTTTCAGAGAGCGATGGAGCACTTTCTGAGCAGAAACTTTGAAACGCCCTCTCAGCTCTGCAGACTGAAGCTGTTCGACACACGACTGGAAGCTTTTACAGAAGCACTGATCCAAGATCCCACTCTATTTGTCAGCTCCTAAACGGCTGCAGTGGGATGTGAACGAGGAGAAATCTGACCCAGGACCAGTGCATGTCTGAAAATGAAAAGCAATGCCTCTGCAGAGCCACGCAGTAATTCTATTCAGATATATACCTACACCCGAAATAGCCGAATCATCTTGGGTTGCACACAGCATGTTCCCCCCGGCTGGGGTCTAAAATTAACATCCTGTTGTAGAAGAAGATCAACGTCGCTCTGCACTGAAATGTCATGAATGAAACAGACAAATCATTTAATTTTATGGTTCATAGGGCCGGACGGTATGCCCAAAATTGTTGATATGGTTTTTATATCAATCAATAACCTACGATGCATTTGCTGTTCATGTATAGTTTTACGGGAAAGGAAAGCAGTTTAAAAGTAACTTTATTGAAAAAATAAACGTAAATTTTTATCAACTTTTAATGCTTAATAATTTGGTTTATATGGACGTCCCAAAGGTATAAAAAAAATATTCAGCCAAACAATAAAATAAAGTCTTTTACTACCGATAGTGTCTGAACACTTAGAGCTATTAATGATCAAACACTGATCCACCAAAAAATATGTCACTTCATCTCATTCTGGATAATGGCTGACAAAATGTGAGGAGGCCCCACAGGGGACCCCTCCTCTTGGGCCCCGGGGGGCTCACTTTCCTATTAGGAGCCATTCTCTGGGGCCACAGAGCAGAGCTAACAGTCCCATCTGATGTAACAGCATGGATCCAGCTGTGATCACGGCGACAAAATATTCCCACATTATCTGGAGGAAGTTTGTTCTGATAGGAGTGAGCTGGGCAGACTAATGCCCACCACCACTAATGGAGCTTTCCATCACACTAATGAGAGCTTTAATCATAGTTCACAGTCGTCTATCTGGTCCATTATGCTGGACTGTCACCTTCATGGAGCCACACAATATTCTTGATCATCTTCTGCTGGAAAAGTACTATTAACGCTGCACTACTGCACTTTTTTTACCCTCTTCTTCTTCCTCTCCTCTACAGTTTTGCATGACACAGCTCAGCATTTCACCTAAATATGTGCAATGTCACCGATTAGCGAGCGCACTCACGCCATCTGCAGCTGAGCAAAAGAGTGCTGTTAGCATCAGGAAAGCCAGGCTGAAGGACAGAGGACAGCGCTAATTTACATAGCCGAGAGACGCTCAAACTCATTAATGCACACTGTGAGCGTCCAGAAACAGACCTGACCTACCAAACGCTACGAAGGGCATCAAACTGTCTGTTCAGGTGGAGAATAAATAGTGAGTGTGGTCGTGGCGGAGTGATTTAATTAGCTTAGAGATGTGATGTCAAACAAAGCCACTCCAGTGTCTGCTGACTGGCTGGAAAACACTTTCCTCCTCCGCTCAATAACCAGTGACAAGAGCTCAGAGAGGCCAGGATGCGGTGATGTATTAAATTCATACGACGCTGTAATCAATCTAATTCACTCACTTGATGACTACATGTGTATGTTAATGAATGACCTTTAAGCATATGGTTACACACTAACATCACTCATCATTAACATGCTTTATAGGCAAGTAATTACTTCCTTCAACCACATGTTCAGGTTCTAGCCTTATTAATTACGCCGACATGGGTCGTTCCATCTGAAACACAACCTGGTTCCTCCTAAACGGAAGGAGGAAAGTCGACAGCAGAGGAGCTAAATGAAGTTTGCCGAAGGCGTTTGTGGCGTTTCCAGTTTTTTGCTGCACTTCTGAGTGCTGCTTTGATGAGCAACCATCTGCTGGGCAACTTTGTCAAATAAATGTCCATAAAACGTGCTATAAACATGAAACCTGAGGAGGACGATCATTTGGCCTCACACAAGTCATTAAGTTTCTCATAGAGAGGAGACAGAGAGGAGCTGAGAAGCCATCTCCATCCACAAAGTGCTGCTGTTTTCACAGCTTGGGCTAATTCATCGCAGCCTTTTATTACTGCATTAGCTCCGTTCTGTCTTTCTGTTTCTCTGTTTTTAGTCACCCAGCTGGCTTCCAACACCAAATGCCTCTGTGAGCGACAGCAGCTTTACACCTATCCCTCTTCATCACATCAATGGAGGAGTATTTCTCCAAAATGTCAGACAGAAGACAGCAGCAAACCTGTAATCTGTGTGAGGACACTGCACACCTGAATGAGTCTGCTGGGCCTCTGACAGGACCACAACTTCACAATAAAAGAATGCAAAGGAGGAAATATTTTTTGGTTTTTGTTTTCTATGCAGCAAAGACAAGAACAGTTTAGTGAGGAAAAAAACATAAAAAAAACAATGATGTTGTTTTTTATGAATCAGTCTTATATCATTCATATGAATAGCAGATTATTCCTTCAAATGTCATAAACTGGAATAATTAGGATTGCTTGACTATAATATATATTGATATGTATTCAGAAACATGAGTGCGGTGTAACTTAAAAGCACTGCCATCATGAAAGCAGTGACATTTGAAGCAACGCTGGAAAAATTCACACCAAAGAGCCCTTTTTTTTGCATACATTAGCCTAATTGAAAAGGGTGGAACATTATGTGAAAGCTTGTTGACATTTTCATATGGCTGAGATACAAAAGTGTCTTTGCAAATTATGCAAATCCTCTTTCTGTTTCATATATTTGAGCCAGGAATTCACGGCGAGTCTAAATCAGTTGTGCCTTTGAGGACAGACAATCTGCATTTTTATATTGACTTGGAAATTATATGGAAAAAAAAACTGTGTAGCAGATAGATAAGTAGTGCTGGGATGAGAAACTATTAGCTAGCAGTTAGTCAGAGCTACAGTATGAAGGATATTTTTATTTAGTTTGCATCATATTTTTCTTTTGTTCCTCTGTGTCTGCTCTTACGTTGTTTTGTTTTTTGTTCTGTCACTTCACTTTTGCTCATATGATGCTGTGGGATTAATAAAGAGTTATCTTTTCCTGTATACTATACTGCAGTCAGTGCTCGAGGGCACGCTGCACACTGCAGGAATACAGATGTAAATGAAGCATCCATGGTGTGAGTCGTGTCTCTGTGTAATATCCTGACAATTGAGACCGTCTGAATCTTACCTGTGGAGTAATGACAGTGATGTAAAACTGCCGATGGTTTCTGACCCACACCCGCTGGACTGTAGCTCAGCCTCTCACTTTCACATTTAAAGTCCCGTATTGACGGCTGATCGACCTGGAGCCTGCAGGTGGGGCCAAATCTGAGCTGTCCTGCTTTGAGGTGTTTGTGAAACAAACCACATAAAAATATCCAATATAGCATGCTGTTCACATGCTGCTCTGCAGAACTGACACCTTTTTCTTCACAGCAAAAGTCCTGCGGCATCAGTCGTCCTGTCTTGTCTGTAGTGCAGCTACTTTTTAAAGAAATAGCCTCCTGATATTCTTAATCCTGTTTGATATCTAATGTAAACGGCAAAAGAGGCTTTCTGTGAACAGAATTACAAAACGCCACCAAAGTGTCGTCTCAGTAGTTTCAACATGCAGAGCCTGTCTGCTCATTAACGATGCATAAAGACTGAAAATCCTCCATACTAAATGATATAATAGGCCTAACTCATTCTTGATCTTCTGGATAACACCTCCTTGAAGATTAATATATTTTTACATTTTGAATTATCATGAGGATAAAGTCTGTGTTTAACTGAAATGATGAGCCAGGCGCTGCGTAAAGCCTTCTGATGAGGTTCAGATAGAAAAGCATGGCAGAAATTTACCTGCTGGATGTTTTAACAAGCAGGCTTATCTCAAACACTGAGTCATTAAATGCAATAGAGCTGACCTTCTCCTCTCATAACCTTTGAGTGCTGAATAAACAAACATCATCATCCCTCACGAGAGCTGCAGAAAAATATCCAACACTTGAACCAAAACGCTGCATCATCACATTCAGCTCAGTGTGGACGAGCAGTGGTGCTAAAAACAACCGATAGTACTGATGGCTTCTTCTGCAGAAGAGCAGCTCAGACAACGTCTCCTTTAGCGTTTGGCAGTTTTTAGCTCCGATCCCCTGCTTCATTTTTGGTTGCAAAAACCAAGATGGCGACAAACAAAATGCTAAACTTAAGGCTTCAAAATGACAGTGCACAACCAAGAGGCTCACATTCACATTACTGTACAAGCTGCTCATGTCGTCACAACAGTTAATTTCATCTGCTGACAAACTCAGTGAGATGCAGCAAAAAGCTGCGAACACTGTTTAAGATACTGTCTGTCATAATCACACACATTTGTATTCTAATCATTTTATGAGTAACCACCATAAATTTCTAGACTATTTATTGCCATGTTTATGGCACTACAGTATCTGACACAAGCCTGGTTTCACTACCGCTATTTTTTTCACATGCTGCGTTTAGCTGCCCTTACTATCTATTTTTATATTTTTATCTATTTTTAAAGTTTGATTTAGTGCTCAGGGAGTAAACATGAATCCTCAGTGTTCACATGACAATAAACACTTTGAATATTGAATCTTTATTCCAACGCCACATTATATCTGACTTTTATTTCATGGTGTTGCTTATTTTAATCTATCTTTATGTCTTGTTTAATGTGTGTTTCATTGCTGCCATCCTGTCTTTCAGGGTTTAATGACAGTGACAGTAAAGAGCTGCTCTGTAGTCTCAGCTCTACCTCTGCTGCATGTCACCACCTCTTACACGCCTGTTCTACTTGCACTACATCTAGCAGGAGACTGTGCAGCATACAAAGATGAAGCCAGCGGCACTGATGCTCGCTGTGTGTTGGTGATGCCAGATTTAATCGAGGTAACCATGGCAGATGTGGTTAGTAATGGAGGTTTGACTGAGCGAGTCACACACAAACTGCAGACAGAAGAGTTTTTCCGCCTGTAAGCACCTCCACGAAAGCATTTCATTCTGAATCTCACACAGTTTGAATAAAAAGCTTCTCCTCTGCTACAGTCATGACTGAAAACCTCCTAAAAGTAAAATGACAGACAGGCTTCTGCAGAGCAGAGCTGGACATGACTTTATATCACAAAGACAAAATGAGAACAGCCTGAAGTGGGGCAGAGTTTGAGTCAGATCTGTGCCTGCTCAGCATTTCTCCAGCAGCAGCCCCACAGCACCACAGCAAAGCTAAATGTAGTCCATTAAAGTCCAGGGGGAGGCTGGTGAACCAGCACAGGAGGATACAGAGAGCTGGACGAGACGTACAACAGGCTGGATCCTGAAACCACCTCAGAAAGGTAGTATATGTAAATGCACATGTAAACCCCCAGGCAGCAGGAATGCAATTAAGGTAAGCTAGCCTGCTAGCAAGGTGAGCGCTGCAGGTAGAGGACTCCCAGTCTGCAGCTGTGCTGTGAACCAGCGACCCTCAGCTCACACCTCCCTTCACAACACAGCCACTGGTGATAAATTACCTAACGCCCCTCCACCCTCCTCCACCCTGAGCCTTTCCCATCATAAAGAGCAGCCAGGAGGAGAGAAAGGGGGAGCAGACAGCGAGAGATGGATGTGAAGCAAAGACTTAATGACACAATGACAAAACAAAGGCAACCATTAAGTCTGAAACCACCAGTGAGTCATCTTTGTGTTGAAAATCAGAGCCACTCACAACCACTTTCCAAACAATTATCTGACAAAAGCCATCTGAAGACAGCTCTCTGGATGTGGACCAGTGTGCTGTGTCTCTATCTGAAGTGACTTTAGTGACTCCACCACTGAACAGGCGTCATTTCAGCAGCTATAGGGACGATGACATCAGCGCTCCAACCCTCCCAGAGGAATGCTTGTCGTCACTCTCTGGTGAACAGCAGGAGCATCTGGGTTAAAGGGATACCGCAGGGCAAACACAAGCACAGAGAAATACCTGAAAAACCGAAAACAACGCTGACACAGGACCAAGCTGTTCCACCAGCTGCCTTCACATTTTCCTCCCCGAAAAAACAAAAAAAAACACTAAATGACTCAGAGAGTTGGCCGACAGGAGTTTATCTTTGTGAGTGTGAGAGAGGAAACACAGCAGAGACTGAAGCAGCTGACAGGACAGCATGAGCACAACACACATGTTACCTCGACATGTCAAAGTGTGTGTGTGTGTGTGTGAAGAAAGTTGCAGCTGCGCGCACACACACACACATACACATACACACACACACAGCATTCTACAGACTGGGCAGCCATTCAAGCAGCTCTCGGTAACAGTAACCCACGGCAACCCGAACACCAGCCCCCTTTCCCTTCCTCCTCCAGAGACAGTTCAGGGAGAAGCGAATGAACAAGAGGCTGTAACTTCAGCCTCTAAAGTGCAGCTCTGTCCCTCTTAAAGGTTCAGCAGGTTAATTATTCAACATGAGAGGGGATTTGTGGGACAAGCCATCAGAAACCCCTCGCCTCTTTTGTTCAGCTCATTCACTTCCCAGTTCATCACATGCACACTCACACGTGCACACAGAGCGGACTCGTCCTCCTACCGTTGTGGTTGTGCTGCAGGGTCTCCAGCATGCCGGCAGAGTCGGCGGCCCCCAGCTCGGCCAGTCTGCGGCTGGTGGCGCTCAGCTCCGACCGCAGGTTGGTCACCTCCTGGCTGGCGGACTGGATGGCCCCGTCGATGCGCTGAGCCAACTGCTTGTTGTCATCCATCATTTTCAGGATTTTTGCCTGAGAGGGGAATCCACACAAAGTGTCATGCTGACAAGTTGTACTGTGAAGGAAGGTGTCCTCCCCCTGTTCTGTTCAAGTTAAATCCTCAGAGCAGTTAGTCCTGGTCCTTAGAGAGGAGCATCCAGCTCAGTGTGTGTGTGCATGCCTTACACTTCGCTAACAGCATGACAGTGTGTGTTTGTCTGTGTGTGTGTGTTGTGAAATGAGCTCCCTGCAGCTGAGTGCTGAAAGGACACCCAGCATTGAGATGACAAGCACCTTTTTAAATGGACCGTACCATCTGCAGAGAATGTTGGGGGGGAGCGAGCTAGACCATATAAGCACATGGAAGTCAGAGGTCCTCAGCACAGCTGCTTTTAGGAGATAAAGCTGGGAGGTTCAGGATTGTATGTTTGACAGAAAAAGACTGTTGGCTGAGCCTGTGAAGAGTGGCTTCAGTGCAGCTCCTCCATGACGAAAGGAAGGAACCCATTCATCTGACAAAGAAGCACTAAACAACAACACTTTTCATCACAGAGCCACAGCGAGACTGTAAAATACTGTAATTTACCCAGCATGAGACTTTTCTTCTGTTTTACGAGTTTTATTGTTTATTATTTATACTGTTTTTATGGTCTTTTATGGTTGTTTATGTATAGCACTTTGTTTTGAGCTGTGGTTGCTTTATAAATAATGTTGAGTTGAGCTGTTATATCATAAATCAGGTTTCAGTGTAGACTGTGAACTTCCACAATCCACAGAGAAATGTCAATATGTTATATTTCAATATCTTTCCATCCATCTGTGACGGCACTAATCTGAAACACTCTGAAGGTGTCCCAGTTTGCTTCCTGGTGTCACGGACGTGAACGACATCAGCTGACAGGAAGTAAACGTAGACCCAAGCTGCTGCCTAGCAACAGGATCAGTCGAACTGTTCGTTGGAGTTGTTTTCGACACCACAATGTTTAAGTGATGAAATTAATTCATCTAGTCAATCAGTGGATAGACAGAAAAACATTTAGATTTAATGATCTGAAATTACATGTCTTTGTTTTTGAATAAAAAAGGATTTCCTGTGAGAAAGTTTACTGTTTTCTGACTTTACAGACTAAACAAAATAGACTAAATAAAAGTCCATCAAAAGATTAAAAGATAGCACAAACAGCTGCTGGTGACAGTCCAGACAGCCAAAAGGATGCTCGTTAGTATTCTAAGAATATTCACTTTATATTTAACACAGTATTAGCTTCAAATTCAGTGTATGTAGTATTTGAGAGCTTTGCTATTCATTCATTTTCCCTGCTGAATTAAACTATTTCTGTAAACATCTTTCAGTCATTTTAACTTCCTTTAAAGAAGAGGAGGAGGCTACAGGTGCAGTCAGCAGACAAGTGACGGTCACCTGTCCACAGGTGAGGCTAAATCCCTCCCAGCTAACGGCCTCGCTCTCCTGTTTGCAGCCCCACAGAGAGGAGACAGTATCTGCAGTCATGGTGGGAAAAGATGATGACATTTCAAATGTCAGATATAACCCTGAAATGAAATGAGAGACAGACGGACAGAGACGCCTCATGATGAATCTAAAGTAGCTCAGTACTGAAAGCACAGAGCTGACAGGGAATCAATGGGTTTGTCAACAGAAAAGAGATACGAGCCCAGTTTAGAGGACTAAAGTGACCAAACATCTATCTATATTTCACTGAAATACTGGATATGATGCATCACCTTATGAGAACTGAAGGCTGTTACTTTCCAGCACAACCCCTCAGGTTCTGGATCAACCTCACAGGTTCTGGATCTCAACCGCTCAGGTTCTGGATCTCAACCTCACAGGTTCTGGATCTCGACCTCACAGGTTCTGGATCTCAACCTCACAGGTTCTGGATCTCGACCTCACAGGTTCTGGATCAACCTCACAGGTTCTGGATCAACCTCACAGGTTCTGGATCTCAACCTCACAGGTTCTGGATCAACCTCACAGGTTCTGGATCAACCTCACAGGTTCTGGATCTCAACCTCTCAGGTTCTGGATCTCAACCTCACAGGTTCTGGATCTCGACCTCACAGGTTCTGGATCAACCTCACAGGTTCTGGATCTACCTCTCAGGTTCTGGATCTCGACCTCTCAGGTTCTGGATCAACCTCACAGGTTCTGGATCTCGACCTCACAGGTTCTGGATCAACCTCACAGGTTCTGGATCTCGACCTCACAGGTTCTGGATCAACCTCACAGGTTTTGGATCAACCTCACAGCTTCTGGATCTCGACCTCTCAGGTTCTGGATCTCAACCTCTCAGGTTCTGGATCTCAACCTCACAGGTTCTGGATCAACCTCACAGGTTCTGGATCAACCTCTCAGGTTCTGGATCTCAACCTCTCAGGTTCTGGATCAACCTCTCAGGTTCTGGATCTCGACCTCTCAGGTTCTGGATCAACCTCACAGTTTCTGGATCTCGACCTCACAGGTTCTGGATCAACCTCACAGGTTTTGGATCAACCTCACAGCTTCTGGATCTCGACCTCTCAGGTTCTGGATCAACCTCACAGCTTCTGGATCTCGACCTCACAGGTTCTGGATCAACCTCACAGGTTCTGGATCTCGACCTCACAGGTTCTGGATCAACCTCACAGGTTTTGGATCAACCTCACAGCTTCTGGCTCTCGACCTCTCAGGTTCTGGATCAACCTCACAGGTTCTGGATCTCGACCCCTCAGGTTTTGGATCGACCCTCACATCAGTGCTGGACACACCATCACTGAGTGCAGAGGAGGAGGCTGCTCTCATGCTCTCAGTGTCGACTCTCACAGCTCAGGAAAGAAGTTTTGACAGAAAAGACTCTTAATTGTTGGTTGTAAAAATAAGCACTAATAATTAAGTCCTCTGCTTCGTTGTCTTTGAGCTCCAGGGCTGAGGAAACTGTTCCCACCAGCACTCCGACTCATTTCTCAGCTATAATCTGTCGCTCGGCTGTCAAAGCACACCCACTCACTCAGCAGGGCTGTTATTTATTTCCCAGGGTCATGTGACCTTCGACCCAACACAGACCAGCTGAATGAGTCCACACTGTCTGCAAGCAACAGGAACTGGTACGACTCTTAAATATATCCCCTCCACCCGTTCATCCATCTGCCAGGACACAAGTCACCCTCCTGCAAATGAGCATCATGGTGTTATTTATAGACGACCCCGGTGCTGCGTATCATCAGTCACAAGACACACACACTGTACGCACACACACACACTGTACACACACTGTACACACACACACACTTCATGTTCATTAATGAAACTCCTCTCCAGTCAGGTGCATGAAGGTGGACTGAACCCTTCTAACTTGCTGTGGATCTGATCTGTTTTGATCATCTCTATATTGTACTCTGTCTTCTCTCATGCTCACACTGTATCGTTGGCTGGTTGGTTAAAAAAGTAAAGAGAAGCCAGACTGGAGGTCAGGAGCAGGACTAAATCTTTAAATTGAGCTAAACGTGGGGCTCTTATCTCCTCTGGTCTCCATGACAACAAAAAGCAGATAAGAAGCAGAATAGAGCAGCACTGCAGAGCTGCTGCCCTCCGTTATTCAGTCAGAATTGTCTTTACTCAGAAACAGTGAACAACATGCTAACAGAAATGTCTGGTCAGTTTAAACATGAACATGTTGTAATGCGTCTGCTGGCTGACTGGGGATCAGTGATTCGAGGTTGTGCTCTGGATCAGAGGCGTCACAGAGTGGACTTTCATTCAGAAAGTTTCTCACTTTCAGTGTCTTCTGTCCTTTTCAAGCCTCACTGGCTTCATCTTTCACTCACTGGGGACTGTTGTGTTGCTTAGCAATAACAGTCAACTCACAAGCTTTCACTGGGATGCTATTTGTTGCCTGGCAACCATAGAAACTGAGTCCAGCTGTGCTGGTAAAAACAATAACACAGAAAATGTTTTACTCTTCCACCTGTTGCCAGTGTTTATTTATCTAATGCTAAAAAAAACTATCACACTCTGAAAAAAATGATCAACTGTGATCATCTCTCAAAACAAAATACTACCACAATTATGATAATTACAATCAGAGATATCATTTCTGTTTGCCACAGTAGTTTAATGAGCAAGGTTCATGATTAAAGAGTGAATTTAAAGGTTACTTTTCTGATGATGGGAATAAAATGAAATTGATGTTTGTCCAGTCTAGAGGTAAGCAGCAGTGAGCAACACTGTGGTGCTTTAGAGGAAATAAGGTGTTCACATTAAATAATAAATGTTCGCATTAATCATGTGTTCAGTTTGTCCAGAAGACAGGAAGAGGATCTTCATTCTGCTCCGTCTAAAAAAAATCACTAAAAGATCTGAGACCTGTTATATTTATGAATTAATCACTGCATTTACGTGAGGAGAATGAGTCAAGCAGTGGTTCTCAACCTGAGGTATGTGGACCATTAGAGGTACCTGCGGCCCCTGCTGGTGGTTCCTGGAGGATCCTTGGACTCTCAATGTTTTTAACAGATGCAATAAAACCAACTTTAAATCGATCAACTGTAAAACACACAGCCTGATCTGGCATCTGATTGTCTTATTGAAACCACACAATTTACTGCTTCTTATGAAGGAATTAAATTCACATTCAGCAGAACTGAGTTCAGTTTTTGGTCCGGCCCTCCACCACAGTTTCAGTTTGTCATGTGGCCTCTTAAAGACATTAATGTCCACCCCTGTAGCAGCACATCAGGGGAATCCACAGGAAACAGAGCAAACACTGCAGTTACATTAAAGATGGATTCAGCTGTGATGGGACAGAGGAAGAGTCCAGGTATATGAAGAGTGTGCTGCTCCTTTAAAAGTTAACAATAAATAAAATTATTAGGAATAAATTTGAACTGTGCAGAGCTGAATAGACTGTGTTTTAATGTCAGTCAGTAGAGAAGAGCATCATTCATGAGGTAGATTTAAATCTGTAGTAGTTTCAGCTCACAGCAGTCAGAGTCCCTGCTGAGCAGAAAATCTACATATACTGTGAAGACACCTTCACCATGACCTGTATTTAAGGATTCAGGCGATGCCTCTGCAATGCAGAACTTATGGGCTGCAGCAAAACCACCTGCTCATTGATAGCATCTGGAAAGGCCAGCCAATGAGCTGGAACAGGTGATGTATGCAGCGCTGTTTTGTTATTTATTCCAGCAAAAGGAAATGGTTTAATGTCCCCAGAGGAGTAAGGAAATAGCTGAACATTATCAGGATCTCTGATCAAGATCTTCTTATCTTAGAGGAAAACTGGGCTCAGCAGAAAAACACAAATAACCCAGAAAGTGGAAAAAGGAGGGAGACGGACTCCAGGTCGTCGTCATTGATGCTCACTGTTGTGCAGGACGTCTTACACCTCGTCACTGGTGGAGAGCAGCAGCAGACAGCACCCAAAGGAAAGAAAGCCAACATGCCCTGCAGCTCCTCCACAAATAGAGAGCCTCCACTGAGGCGACAGATCCTGCATGACAGGATGAGAACAATCACAAACTATTGTGTTCTTCCTCACATGAGTCACTGCTGGAAGCAAACATCCAGCATCTCCAAGGAAACATTCAGCAGTGTTTCTCTGAGGACTGAGCACTTTAACTCTTTATGGTGGACAGAGGCTCCTCTGGGTTTCAGGTTTAACCTTAAACAGCTACAGTACCATTCATTTCATCTGTTTAATGTTTAAAGTTAAAGATGGAGCCGGTCATAAGTCACACAGAGTAGGTCCATTTAAGTTAAATGTCTCATGAACAGAACGTCAAAATAAACAAAAAGCACATCGAATAAAAGAGTGAACACAACCAGAAGATAATGTGTGTCACAGAATTAAAAAGTTTTATCTGATCAAAGGTGGACTGGAGGAGGTGCTGATCGACACTGAAAATCTGTAAAATAGTTCATGGTTATATAATGTTTGTCAGTCATAAGTAGCATACCATTTAAACTAAAATGTCCACATGGAATAAAAGCGTGAACCCACCCTCAGTTCTGCATAAAAAATCATCTCTGCAGAGTTCTGAGCTCATTCTTGAGTCAAACTAAGACAGAGAGCAGACACCACGTCCTGTGAAAACACTGAATCATGTCTGTTTACTTCTTCCTTCTCTGTTTAAACTATATGGAGGCCGAGCAGCTGGAGGATGGATGAGAGGCGGCTCTGGGTAAAGACAACTGTTTAGATAATCTCCAGGGATTATTCCAGAGACACCTGTAGAACCCTCAGGTGTTACTACACACTGGACATTCAGCTGCTTTAAACTTGTGATTATAAGATGATAATATGTTGATGCTGTGCTCTCAGTTTGTTCTGCTGCCCCCATGTGGCCAAAAAAAATAGGTTTAATACTTTTTTCACAGGTTTTCTTTAAATGTCTTCCTGAATTTAATCAGATTTTATTTTCATCATGTTAAGAATTCAGCCTAACTCTGTTGCACTCCATTTACTTTTGCACACCTTAAAATTGCTCACAGATGTTGACATGAAATTTAGATGGTGACACTGACGTGAGTTTTCTAATAAATAATAAGGAGCCAGTGAGCTGCTGAAACTCTTTTCAGCACCGTTTCTTCGTGAAGATTTTTTTATATTCTATGCAGAAAAGAGAAGACGCCACTAAAGATCTAATTTCTTCAGTATGTCAGGATGTAGCTTTGGATCTCTAAAGCAATGATTCCCTGAGATTTGACTCCTTCTTGTTATTATTTCTTTATTTTCCCTCTCCCTGGTCCATCATTACCTTCTAATTCTAAAGTTCAGATCATAAACAGCTCAGCGAACACTGAATGACATTGATGCCTTGGCTAAGAAATCAAATACACACAGGTACAATTTGTTTATGCAGTTTTCTATTCCGTCTGAGAAGAGTGGCCTAAATATCCTGTCCTCATCCAGATCCACACAAAGCTCTGCTGCTGCTTTCACATCCAGACAGCATGAAGCCACCAGAGGGTAAAAGTTAAAGGCTAATCTACGAAACAAACAGGTTTGTGGGCTTTGATGGGAATTAAGATATGAGTTCCTTCTGTGTGAACAAAGAGCTCACGCTGGTTTGTAAAGAAAGAAAGAAAAAATGCTCTTATGTTGGCCTGAATCTGAGTCTGTGATGTCATCAGTCTCCTCCTGTTTCACCTTCACAAGCAAACCTATGAGACTGAACACAGCAGGCAAAGAAGATTCACCAAAGTGACAAAAACAACAGAAAACACAAACAAACATGATATAAATATGAAATATTTTAGGGATATTGTCCTGAAATCTCCTCCAAAGCACCTTTGTTGAAATTTATCATCACATTTTAATTCTCTGACTTCTGGTTTTCTGATAATAATAATAATAATAACAATAATAATAACAATAACAATAACAATAATAATAATAATAATTATCGTTGGCTGAACGTCTGTCTAAGAAGTAAACTGATTGATTTAGTCACACATTAAACTTTTAAAGAAGCAGCAGGTCATCTGGGTGACTCTGTCTTACTGTCTGTATTACCAATATTAAGTGTTATAAATTTAAGTGAAGAGAAGCAGAAACCTGAAATCAGAGGAGTCATGTCAGCCAAAAGACAAATATATTATAAGAGAGGAGAGCAAGGACAGGGATTACGACAATAAATGTTGTGAATCAGTTGTTGAATTAATGTGTAGGACAATATGAAGACAAAAACAAATGTTACTGAACAAAGGACGTCTGTATTCAGACTGACAGAAAACTAAAAATAAATAACATGGTCAAATGTCCTGAAGGATGCAAAGCGGTACCACCTGGACAGGTGGAAGTTTGAGTTTAAATCATGGCAACTTTGACAACTGCTGCTGTTGCTGAGCAACAGTAAACAGCGTTCAGCTTCAGCCTGCTGCACTGACACACAGTATATCACCACTGACAGCACTTTACACCACAGGTCAACGTTCATTCACTGACGGATCTCCAAACCTCCTGGCATGTCAGATTCAAGAGTAACGTTCTCCCACTCAAACATCAACTCATCCATACAAAGAATAGTCCACCATTTCAGGCTTAACAGCTTCAAACAGACCTTCAGTGTGTGGAGTCTATGAAAAATACAGAGACAACAGCAGTGATCATTTATACACTCTGACCTCCTGACTACTGAAATCAAACTGCCCAACTCTGTGATATCAGAGGGTTGCATTTTCTTTGAAATCAATACAATCCAGAGCGCCTCTGTTCAGATGTTTGCACAAAAAAAAAAAAAAAAAAAAAAAAGCCTGAACAAAGGATTCAGTTAACGACCGCCGTTAAAATGAGTCCTGCTCACTGTGATTGGCTGGTGGCCTGAGGAGCTCACAGATGGTCCATTTTTCCTGCTGAAAGGGAGTGTGTTCGATGCTGTTTGTGTGCTTTTTCACTTAGCACCGTTATGTGGTGTGAATAGCAATGAATAACTGTGTGTTTCAGGTGTTTCCTGTCTCCTCTGCTCAGTATTCAGCAGCTGTCTGTTTAGCTGCTGCAGGGGGTGATGCTAGCCGGCCTGATGCATCCTCTCAAAACCACTTTCCTTCAAAGGCACATGGATGACAACACTTCAACAACAACAAAGGTGGTAAAAAAAATACCTAAATTCCAGTCTATTCTTCTGTTTGTGGCAGCATGAGAATAGATGTCACACTACAGAAAAGCTCCTTTTAAGAGCCTCAGCAGCACCTGTCAAAGCTCACGTTCACATCACAACTTATTTCAGTTATTGTTTGCATTTGTTTTGACTCGTGTGCATCCATTGTCCTACACCTAGTGTAGTTTTATCAGGGCAACATGTGTCTGGGTGAGGAGTGAAGATATCACGCCACCTCCAGCAGTCTGATGGGCCTTTAATCAGCTGGTGGTGAGGTAAGGTAACTGTTGTTTTGTACCATCTGTTTTCAGCTCTGCAGGTGTTCCTGTTACTCTATTACTATTCATTTTGTTTCCAATGAACAAAATATACCCTCATAGCAAAAAAATATTAACTACAAAACTAATTAAAGTGATGAGTCACTCAAAATGTAAGAAAAGAATGTTGTCAGTGGTTACCCATGAATCCTCCAACATCCTCCAGCATCCTCCAACATCCTCCAGCATCCTCAAGCATCCTCCAACATCCTCCAGCATCCTCCAACATCCTCCAGCATCCTCAAGCATCCTCCAGCATCCTCCAACATCCTCCAGCATCCTCCAACATCCTCCAGCATCCTCCAACATCCTCCAACATCCTCCAGCATCCTCCAACATCCTCCAGCATCCTCCAACATCCTCCAACATCCTCCAGCATCCTCCAACATCCTCCAGCATCCTCCAGCATCCTCCAGCATCCTCCAACATCCTCCAGCATCCTCCAACATCCTCCAGCATCCTCCAACATCCTCCAACATCCTCCAGCATCCTCCAACATCCTCCAATATCCTCCAGCATCCTCCAGCATCCTCCAACATCCTCCAACATCCTCCAACATCCTCCAGCATCCTCCAGCATCCTCCAACATCCTCCAACATCCTCCAACATCCTCCAGCATCCTCCAACATCCTCCAATATCCTCCAGCATCCTCCAGCATCCTCCAACATCCTCCAATATCCTCCAACATCCTCCAGCATCCTCCAACATCCTCCAATATCCTCCAGCATCCTCCAGCATCCTCCAGCATCCTCCAACATCCTCCAGTATCCTCCAACATCCTCCAATATCCTCCAGCATCCTCCAACATCCTCCAACATCCTCCAACATCCTCCAGCATCCTCCAACATCCTCCAACATCCTCCAGCATCCTCCAACATCCTCCAATATCCTCCAGCATCCTCCAGCATCCTCCAGCATCCTCCAACATCCTCCAGCATCCTCCAGCATCCTCCAACATCCTCCAATATCCTCCAGCATCCTCCAGCATCCTCCAACATCCTCCAGCATCCTCCAACATCCTCCAGCATCCTCCAGCATCCTCCAACATCCTCCAGCATCCCCCAGCATCCTCCAACATCCTCCAGCATCCTCCAGCATCCTCCAGCATCCTCCAACAACCTCCAACAACCTCCAACAGCCTCCAGCATCCTCCAGCATCCTCCAACATCCTCCAGCATCCTCTAGCATCCTCGAGCATCCTCCAACATCCTCTAGTATCCTCTAGTATACTCCAACATCCTCTAGCATCCTCTAGTATCCTCTAGTATCCTCTAGTATCCTTTAGTATACTCCAACATCCTCTAGCATCCTCTAGCACTCCATGGGTTCAGAAACAGATGAAGGTAGAGAAAGATAAATTGAAAATAGTGATAAGTCTAATCTGAGTGTTGGAGGATGCCTTGCAGCTGTCACCAGTCCACTTCAGAGTTCTGCATGGCTGAGGTTAGTCTGCCAGCGGTGTACCCAAATGTGATTTTCTCAGTCAGTGAGTGCCCTGTGAGGTCACTTATAGAGGGAGGAGAGGAGCTGAGGTAAATATTAATGGCTCTGTTGGTGTCAAAAGTGAGGAGAAGAGCTGAGAACCTTGGTGACATCTGAACAGAGCAGCACCTGAGGATCACGTCATGGTTATTCATTTCTTTTCTCCACATGGCTGCTGCTTCCTGCACTGACTCTTCATAAATGATGTGATTTCAGTGACTGCTGTGTAACTGTAGAGTGTCTCAGCTATCAGTATCAATTAATTAATAATAACCGAGAGGTCAATGTCATGAAAACTGTGTCAATAAAGTTCTAATGTGCATTTAAAAACAATGAAATTTAACAATACGTTTTGTAATTTGATGCTTCTTTGAAGCTTGTATTGTACCTTTGAACTGAACTGAATTATATTTCTTTGCTCCATCTGTGAAACGAAATATTTAACGTTAAAAAGTTAAATGTTAACACGTCCTCCGGTGCAGACTGGGTTGCTGTTGTGCATAATTCAGCTCCATTCACATCAGTGGGATGAGACTCTCAGGTGGACCTCAAAGGCACAGGAGTGATTAATCTGGATGAGACGTCCAGAGGAAAAATTAACATGATTTATGGCCTTTCTCCCTGTTATTTACTGCTCATGTCAAAGCCAGACAGAAGGTAACTGGGAGCTTCTCAGTGAGGACAGAGACAAACACAAAGGGTCAATAAACTCAACACATTTCTAAATATTTCCTCCTCATAAAGAAACTTGAATAAGAAAGAAGAAATTTTATGTGCTGCACATTTTTCTAAAAGATTGGGGAGAGAAGTCAGTGAAGGATCAATATTCAGCGACACTCACAGCCTCGGATCAATGATGTGCAGCTGAGAAGCTCAAGCTGTTCTCATTCTAAACTTAATGCACACTCTCTGCAAACATGATGAATATTTCATGACACAAGCTGTGACATCAGAGTCACTTTGTGTGCTTGAAGAAAAAGTGTCGGCATCATTTATGATGCCTCAGTTCAAGGTGAACGATAAGCAGAAATCATAAATAATGTTCAGGTACAGAGAATAACTGTCAGTCAGGACATCTCCTTCATCAGTTTTGATCATAATATATTTCACTTTATGTTGAGTCATATCTCACCATCTGTCAGTTTGATGGTTTCCAGTCTACATTTATGTTTTGCTGCGTTCAAGAGCTCAATGATATGTAGGAACTTTTTGAGGGGGGGGATTAATTTAATTTGTTTACATCCTGTGATCATGTGACCTTTTCAGTCAAACACTGGGCAGACACAGAAACTGTGACAGGTTTTATTTTAAGGTGTTGAAGTTATCAGACCTTCTGATCAACATGAATATGAATTAACATCAATCAAAAATGACTAGTATTTCACTAATCATGCACAGATCATGTTAATTCTACCTCAGCGAGGGTCATTTCCGTTTCCTCCAGTTAATTAACGCACCAAACATATTAAATCCATCTTGCAGTATTAATTGAAAAACGTCAATCACGCTCCTGCACAATTCAGCACCTCATGCTTTGTGTCTGACTAATTTCTCATAAAGTGCTTGGAATTGAAATGTAAATTACTGCCAGCCATTAATATCCATATGCAAATCACAGGAGAACACTGGCTCACCCTGACTGGATAATGAATGGCGAAGCGTTCACGGAGAAACTTCACCTTATCTCCAGGTGAGCACACAGACTCTGTGGATTTCAAAATGACACAACAGGCATCATATTTCTATTCAAATGACATACACAGAAGCTTTAACATATGGTTATTACTTTACCAGAACACATTACTAAGATATGAAATGAGCCCAAGGCAAAACAGGAAGTGTTGCCCTCCTCACAGTCAACACTGGTTCCTTTAATGTTTCTCAAACTCTAACAAACTTATTTGCACTTTATGGATGTTTTAATCCCAGAAACCCTCCAGCATCATGAGCCGAGCATCACTCAGCTTCCCTGACTTGTTTAAATATACGTTCTGTCATGGACGCTCATATCAGTGAGCTCCATGCATATTTTCTCTGCTATAATTCCACAAACACAATGTGTGAGCAGGAGCATGACAGCCATATCCACCCATACTGTCCTCAAAGCAAAGAGGCTTTCAGGACAGTACATCCACACAAAGAGCAGAACATACTGCAGCTACTGCTTGTGTTCGTTAGTATAGGAACATCCGCTCACACACATCAGGAGACAACACAGAAAAAGATGGGAGGTTTGCTAAAAAAATCAGGAGCATAAATAAGTAGAGGCACAGTGCTCCAGACATAAATATCAGTCTTGTACAGAGTGATTTAATGACAGTGACAGTGTTGCTCTGTCTGCTCCACACTGGCGTTTTGCTGCTGCTGCTCAGATAAATATGAGCCATCTGCAGCGTTCAGCCTGGCAGCACGTCCCTATCACACAAACCATCTCATAACGCCTGCCAGAGAGTCACATGCTGCACAATATTACCTTCATCCAAAAGTGTTCCCCCGGGAGCGACACCCAATCAAACTCACTTGTCTTCTGCCGTCCAAATCATGTCACACTAATAATGCTACACACTCAAACAGGCTTACGGGATTACAACCTCCTCTGGAACGAAGAGTGGCTGCTAAAAACAAACATGAAAAGGTCTGGAGAGCAGATTATTTCAGAATATATGTGTGATGAGAGAAGTAAAAGCACATCTATCTATAAATCCTATCCTCCACGTTATTGAGGAATATTCATAAATGCAGATTCAGTGACAGAAACATGGTTCATCTAGAAACCTGTGACCACGCTGTCAACACACAGAGCTGATCAGAATAATGTCCAGTTATGCAGAGCAGGCAGCTGGATGGTGACTGTCCATAATGCAAACAGCGTTCATTTAGCAGTAAAAGCATTTGTTTTTTTAACTAATCCAGCAGCAGGGCTTGTTCAGCTGATGCTAAAGGGCTCAGGGGATAACAACATGATGGCCTGCTGAGAATTAAAAGTAATATGTTCTAAATAAATATTTATCTATTGGAGGAGGCTCAGTTATCAGAAGGAGCTAAATTGAAAGACGTCCATGCGTGTCCAGAGTCAGCAAAAAAACAGTGAAAAGATGATGACCCTGAAAGAGGCAGAGGAGTAGTAGTGTAGCGTGGGAGGACAGAGAAAACTGCAGACTGTGCACAAATCAGGGATGGAAACACATTTATAGTTAAAAAAAAAAAAAAAAAAAACATTTACAAATGTGACCAAAGACATGGACATGTGCAATAAACAAACATTCATATTCATTATTCAACATCTGACAAATTAATTTTAATTAACAATGTTCAATATATTTCAATCTGTACTATAAAAGAAGTATATTACACTTTATTTGTTTGATTTTATTCCATTTGTTCTTATTTTTATTTTACTAGATACTTTTATTTTTTTTTGTATTGGCTATTGTGGCTACCAGTTTTTTTTTTTTGATTATTTATATATCTACATATATTTCATAAATCACTGTCAGTCCTGGATAAATTAAGCACCGTTATGTAAAACCAGGTGAAAATCCCTCAGTGAAAACACAGCAAAGAGCTGTTATCTGCTGTTAGCTCGTAGCTCGGCCTCATGGGAACCCCAAACCTAATCCCATTTATTCTGGTATTTAACCACAAGCAGATCCATCTGGTTGACTCTTACAGCTGTAATCACCAAGATCAAACCCTTTAATGCTGCAGGAACTGTTCCTCAGTAAAAGGCAGAAGAACAAAAAGTGAACATATCACTTGTTTATAAGGCATCTAATCACCTGTTTGAACTATTTGGTATTTTTAGTCCTCAGCTTATTATTTCTGTCACATTTGTTTGACAGAGAAACTAAACTAAACTAAACTAAACACGGTGTCGTGGCTGTCAAACAACATGAGATATTAGAAAAGAAAAGGGTTTGTTTTTCAGATGGATGCAGCCGACAGTTTCTTAGCTCTGTGTGACCTGACGAGCAGAGGCTAATTTAATTAGCTTCTTCCACCTTTACTGCAGATTTGCTTTTGTGTGGATGAATGTAAGGTGATAATTCAAATTAAGAATTATCGAAAACTATAAAACCTGCCGACAGATAATGTTTTACTAATCATAAGCTGATTGGAACACAATGGTTGCTGTTAAAAATGTTTAATAAACAGTAATGACTTACTAAATATAGTATTAAATATTATTTTAGTGTTCCTGAGGACAGGTTGCACGACAATAACTCAATCCACCGAATAATGAAAGAATCTTAATTAATTTGGGACCATTATAAGTGTTATCTCCACAGATCCAATAAGCAGCTGCAGCACAGAGTCATTCTGCAGAACTGTTGAAACACAGAGGGCCAGCCTCAACAGCATGGTAATGATTCCAAAGATAACACAACCCTTAATTATTTTTTCATTACAATCTACTGAAAAATGGTTAGTGCCAGGCTAAACACTGCTGAGCTGCGTATTGTTAAGTTCGCTCTCTATCCATTGATGCAGCATCGCTGCTTTTCACATCATGGATTAGTCCTCACTGAGCTGTGTTTGATGAGCAGCTCGGGACTGAAACATGTGACATGAAGGGAAATCTATTTGTCTGTAAATCCAACATGACCAGGCCGAAGGAGGAAGGAGAGGAAGCACAGTTCATCATCAGCGTATTGATCCTCCTCTGTCTGAGCTGAAATGTGATCAGTATCCTCGAGCTGTGAAGGCGACGATGAAAACTGTGTCTGTTTCCTCCTGTCGTCCAGAGCATGCTGGGATAGATGAATAACAGCCTGCTCTCAAAATGCTAATTTATATATCACCTTATATATCATTTATATATCAAAATGAAATATTGCTATGTTGACAGTTTAGGTTTCTAGACTTTTAATACAAGTGGAACTGAATTATTGTTATCTGGTCTACATTTGGCTCACTTATCAACAATAACTTAAAATACTTGAGCGTCTGATTGCAGAACATAAGTTTAGAATATGACTGTGTTCAAATCAATAACTCACAGACAAAAAGATATTCCTTATAATGCTGTAAGTGCTTTCTTAATGCTTCATCATTACATTTGAAGCTTTCTTCAGTATAAAACTAGAAGGAACAAGTGATAGGGACAGCTAATAGTTCATTTACTGCATGTTTGATGAGCCAGTTTATCACAATAAAACAAATACAGACCAATAAAAAGCTGCAGCACAACAGCTAACTCACTGACTGTTTACATGCCTGAAGGGAAATTATGAAAACTGTAGCTCCAAAACTAAAAGCATGAAGATCTCCTAAATCAAAGTAACAGAGAATAATAATAATAATGACACATGACAAAAGGGATGTGCAGGGTGTTGTTGAGACTCTCTGCATTGTTACTGACATTGTGACCATGTTTTAATCAGAGAGTTTATTGTAAAAACAAAGGGAGTCTTAATATTCAGGCCCATGAAGTGCACTGTGTGAAACACGACTCCGACTGTGCAGACAAGACTTCACACTTTACAATCACACCTCCTCACATCATTAGTTTGATTTACTTCTCTAAAATAACCTTGATACAACCTGCTGTTTCCAGGACAACTGCACTACGGTTGGTTTATTTTCAGCGACACAAAGATGAGGAAAAGGTCAGAGCAGTCGTCTGTGCTGAAGGTTATAGAAGAGGAGACAGTGGTGGCTCCATGTACGCAAGACCACTAAAGACTTTTAAAAAGGGCTGTCACAGGAAAAGCATAACATGTTATTGTTTTAACCTTTTATTTTGTGGCCACCCTCACTAGCAGCTTCCTGCTTGTGAATGGTTGGTTTTACTTTGAAAAACTCATCAAACCTAATACGCTCTTTGTGTAAAAACTGAATTTAAGTATCAGGGAAGTATTTCCAGTTTGAGCTAGCAGCTACAAGCTAAGCTAATGCTAGTGCAGCTAATCATTGGGATGCTAACAGCTAACAGGCTAAAGCTCCTATTTGTCATCGATCAAGTGTCCACAGAGCTGAGGATGAAACTAAATGAAGACGTTAACTCCAGCTGACTGCAGACCAGTCAACATCATGAACGCTCTGCTCTAAGAGACCAGCTCTGATTGGCTGCTTGTCACCTGACATCACTGATGATAGAGATGATCAATAAGAGAGTTTTACGCAGAAGACAAATCAGGAAAGCGAGAGGAACCAACAAATAAAACTAGCTTTGGGTATAACTTCTTCACCTCATATTTACACAATCAAACAAACAGCATCTTCTGACAGCTTGTTTCCATGGTAACGCAACTCCTCTCACAAACATGCCTGAAGCAGTTTCATCG
Organism: Synanceia verrucosa; assembly: GCA_029721515.1. Lineage (NCBI taxonomy): Eukaryota > Metazoa > Chordata > Actinopteri > Perciformes > Synanceiidae > Synanceia > Synanceia verrucosa. The sequence continues at coordinate 25,679,526 of CM056561.1, forward strand.
ATGATGAGCAAGTCAGATTAGAGTTTTATCTGATAGGTCCGGCCTTGCTGGCACTGAACTATTCTCCACATGAAGAGGGAAAACACTTTGAGATTAGCAGAGCGCCGCTAACTGAATCATCCTGCAGCTGGCAGCTCCTCCTAATTAGTCATCTTCTAAGACCAGCCAGGACACACTGTAAGTGACCTCAGGTGGGCTGGAATAAGTCAAAGAACATTTCAAAACATAAAGAAAATCAATATTTATGCAGCACCAGAGCACACATGAGCTGGCACATGACAAGCCAAGAAAAACACAGCTGATGATGGATGGATGGATGCTTTATTAATCCAGAGTAACCAGTAGAATATGTACAAAGGTACTAAAACATTTCAAGTAGTGTGCAGGTCGACAGAAGTGTGCATTAATGTGCATTAATAATAAATGGGCCGAGATGTCCATTTCAGCCTCGTGTAAAACTACAACTATTTCTCTTCAATACCCACAAGCATGTCGATGGGTCGACTGACTTTCAGTTATTATCATCCCCCTCTATCTGCAACAACTTCCAGGCTAACATCGTCACAGGCCTCACAGCCATTCAATGCAGCTGGATCAATGTGAAGCGACCTCCTCACTCAATACCAGAAATCAAACCCAATGACTTAGGAACCAATAGATTCATCTCCACTGGGACAACACCACTGTTTGGAGCATCACTGACTATCTGAGAACATTTTGTTCTGGGTTAAATGTCTTCACTTTCCTGTTTGCCCGACTCTGACCTCAAGCTTGAGTTTCACCTTGAAGGATGCACATTTATCTTTCCCTATCCCAGGAGGCTGGAGAGGACAGTTAGCGGTTGGTCCAGCTGTGTTCAGAGACCAGTCCAGACCATCTCTGAGGCCCTGCAGCCTGGATCGATGCAGACCATAAACCATGGAGTGGTGCCTTTGTTCCAGCCTGATCTGACCTCAGACTGAAAGGGTTAAAGCCTGCAGAGAGCACTGTAGAGCTGTGTTAAAGCCTACAGTCATCAGCTCTCTCCACTGCTCCATCAAGCACACCTCCCAAATCAATACACTCCATTTTCTTTGCAGAGAGCTCGCTTGAAACATGCCATTATTTATTCCATGAAATGGCTCTGCACATGTTTTTTTCCTCATGTCCCGGTGGCAAACAGTGAATTAAGAAAAACTGACAACAAGAAAAAGTCTTCATGAATTTAAGTAAAACAACAGCAAATCAAACCTGTTACTGGAACTCTCTCCACATCCACATAAAAAAAAAAAAAAACTGCTTTGATCGACCGTCAAGCTAAGAGAGCCAATTACCATAACTGTCAGGTAACAGAAAATAAGGGTGAGGTGGTGAAGGAGGAGGATGAGAAGGTTTCCCATCATGCAATATCATGCTTTTTTATTTGTTGATGCTCAAAATGTGTACCAGTTATCATTATATATTTACATAACCTGGCTCTCTACTGTTTCACCTTAACATCACAGAGAATAAAATGACCGCTGAAGCCACCGAGGAGACGTATTCTTACAGTATAATTTTGGCGATAATCGCCGCACCATTACTGTTTCACCGGGACAGAGAGTCTTTTCTCTGCAGGCAACATTCAGTGAGACCATTTTCAATTTATTCCTTACAAGATAAGCCGTCACTTTCAATCTGCTCAACATACACCCAGCAAGAGGAGGAATGTCATCCATCTTCTGCCCTCCAAAAAAAGACTGCAAATAGTGGATAAAACATCATTTTACATATTCCATGTGGATGTTCTCCAGTGTTTTTATTAAAAACTGTTGACCGTCTGTTAAAGGAACAACACTGCTAATAACACTGCTAATAGTGATATCAGGCAATAATAACTTTGAAGAAAAACAAACTGAAACAGAAATAAACTAATTGAAAATGTGATAATCACAGACTTCTGAACAAATGAGCTCAACTTCAAGCTCCCTGCCTTTGATATGAAAATTAAAATACAAACACTGAAGCTGATGTTGGACAGCAGAGTGAAAGCCAGTGAAAACAGTGGATGAAGACAAAGCTCCCACTCTCCACCCTCACTCGTCACGCTGCACAATAAGCCGTCGCCATGGCAGCACATGTTAGCGTAGCCGTCCCTGGTTGGACAGCAGTCAGAGGACGGCTGGGAGGGCAGATGGGACCGAGGTGATGTATAATGCAGGAGGAAGGAGCTGCTCTGGAGGCCCAGCTGAGGCCCCAGTCAGACCAGCTGACCCACCAGACCCCCAACCCCCCCTCCAGGACCCCGGTCCAGATCTGTGGACTAACATCATGAGGAAGACAGTCCTTTGTGCTGAAATATTAATCTGGACACAGAACAAGGATATGATGAGGGTCATTTTACATTATATCCTGTAAACAACCATAGTTATATACATAGTTATAGGTCCATTTATGTTGTTTATTTACTGACTTGGTTTTCATCTGATCTGTTGTTTGTTTACACGTCTATACACTGATATATATTAGTTATTAGTCCTCTACAGAGACACTTCCTTACCTTATTTTGATTTCTTCTACTTGTTTACAGATGACACTGCTTCTTATTTTTGTGTAAAGGTCCTCCTCATGCTGTCATTTAAAGGGCATCAAAGTTCATACTTTGTATTTTTTAAGGTTATTTTTGGGCTTTATTAGACAGAAATGATGATAGCTTTGACACAGATGTCCACTGAAGTGATATTGGGATATACAGATCAAACAGACTTAAGGTCACATTCAAACCTGGATCAATGTATTCAGGCCTCAGCTGTAGTATCAGATGAGATAACTGGGTGTTCTAGATATTTGTACTCTTAAGGTTACCGACCACTGAATTACATCGTTAGTACTGACAGAGAAAGAGAGAAATCAAGTGGTGAGTCACAGTGAGTGGGGAGTTAAAAGTGGTTAACCTTACTTTTTCAAATGATGTTTTAAAAAGCGACTGGGGCAGATTTGGGACTTTACTTGTGTGGTGTGTAAAATGATCTAAATAACTAACAAATGTTCTTAATAGTCAACAAAAAATCAAATTCTAGGCCAGTTCAAGTGTGAATTTTCTTTCATGAGGACAATATTTCCTCAGTTTAAAAATTCACATCCAGCAGACAGAAACATTATCCCTTTGCCATCTGGCCTACTGTATGAAAATATGAAAATATTAAAAAACATATTATATTATAATATGCCTCTGTACACTATCGATCTTCTCAGAATAGCTCTGCTCTTATCAATATCTGTTATTAACAATTACTGACTTATTGAGAACTATTGATCTGTTTCTATATTCATTGATTTTATCGCGAAAATAAATGTGCAGCTTTTTTAACAACATGTATGAGATGTGATGAGGTCACATAGGTGATCATCAGTCTCCACTTGCTCGCTGTCAAAGTGACCTTCAATGACCTCCACCCGTTCCCCTCCACTGATGACTGACAGCTCCACTAATGTAGTCACAGCCAGGACCAGAGGGTGGCTGGATAAAGCCCAGCGGCCTGCCTCCTCCCAGCTTGACTGCAGGAAACCAACCAGATGGACCCTGGAGCTAAAGAAAGAGCCACTGGAGCCAGTCTGCAGCGAGCGCTCTGCTGGGGCTTCATAAAAATACTAGTTTTACTGTGGCTAAATGAATCACCTCACCTGATCAACTGCTCGTTAACTTCATCTGATCAGCCAATCACATGGCAGGTAGACGTACCGTCATGAAGAGGAGCTGCTGCTCAAACTGCTCATCAGAACGAGGAAGAAAAGTGATTTTCAGAGACTTTGATCCTTAGTGTTTCTGAAACTGATGAAGAGCCTCTTTTTCTGAATAAATAGTCAGAAACCTGCTTCATGACATTTTCCTTGTGCTGCAACTAAAACAAAAAGACTAATGTTGAAAAGAGCGCTGACACAAAGAGAAGTAGTCGGACTAAATTAACAAGAAAGATGGCTATCTGTGTTTTAGAGGCAGGATGAGAGATAAAGAAGCGTCTCCTGGATTTTCCTTTGACTTTTTAGCATTTTATGCGCTGACAGAGACCTACAGCGGTGGAAACATGTCGGCTGTTTTAATGATTTCGCCACGACAATAAAGGATTTTTAATGTTTCCTTCCTGGTTGTTCTACAGAGTTTGCAGAGTCTGGACTGAACTCCTGTTAAATCTGTTTTTCCCCGTTTTCCAAGACATGTTTTTGATGTTGAGCAGCCAGTTATCTCTGCAGGATTTTTATCCTCAAGAGAAACAGAGAGTCTGAGAGAATCAAAGTGACAGGAAGGTACTTTGTTTGCGTGCTAACATATAAAAAAAAGAGCACTTAGAGCCTTGCAACCTCGCTGTGGATTTTCATCCAGTAATATCTGTCACACTGCAGCTCATAGGGTGCATTTCACAGCACAAACTAATGAGTATTTGTGTGAGGGAATAGAAACGACTCTCTAACAAATTAACACAACAAGCACATGTGCATTAAACCTCAAACAGCTCAATCACACTCTTGACTCCGTCACTTCAGCTGGCAGCATCCTCCCTCCTCATCTCCTCCTCTTGCAACACAAAGGTTATGTGAAATTATCCTCAGGAACATTAGCGAAACAAGAGGAGGAAACGTTGGAGAGGCTGCCAACAATGTCACGTCCCCATCGACTCGACTCAGCGCCACAGCAGTGAATTCATTTATTAATAAGAGGTGCAGAGCTAGCAGCACACAAACATCAGTCCTCAAACATCCTGGGGTGATTGACACAGAAAATGAATTTTAAAGACATGAGGTCACCTCTGAATAAAAGGAGGATCCAGTCAAAGAGAGAAGGTGGAGGGAAAAACATTTTCTCCTGTTCAGTCGTTGCAATGAGGGAATTTAAGTAGCAATCGACGCTGATGGAGGAAATGTAACCTTGTGTTCGCACCCCGTTTATAAAGTCAATATTTTCATTTCATCGTTTTGCTGCAGCAGCTCAGAAATGACATTCAGTGTCTGCACAAGAGATGAAGCATGAAGTCGTCTCCTCCTCCTCCTCCTCCTCCACAGCTCTGCCAGGTACGTCACTAATTCAAGCGACCTTTTGACCTGTGTTCCCTGAGCTCACACTATACAGCAGGTCATGAGGTGAACTAATGGTGTCTGTGCTGCACGTTGCTCTGAAACTCATGATTATGTTTTACATTTACCAAGCAATTAATCATTTAGTGTGTAAAATGTCAGAAAATAGTAAAAACTGCTGATCTCAACTTACCCAGTGAGTCTTCAAATTACTCACTTTGACAGAAATCTGACAAGCAGGAAGGAGACTTGATTGATCAGGTAGCTACAATGTTGATGAATAATTTCCTGTTGATTGATTTAGATTTTTGTTTGCTTTTTGTTTTTAGGGTTGTGTCAGCTTCAGGGAACAATGCATTCTTCAGACGTTGTTTTTAAAAATAAAACTGTGTTATATGAGCAGGATCAACCTCCAGCCCTAATGAATGCACTGCTGCTCGTACCTGAGCATCCACCAGCAGGTGCCTCATCAGGGTCATGGACTTCTGCAGGGGCTCCTTCTCAGATGGAGGAAAGACGGGCTGCTCCTGCTCCAGGGTTTTGGGTCCGGTCACCATGAAGCTGGCGATCTGGTCGTTCAGGCTGTTCAGAGACTGCACAGCTGGAGGGAGACAAAGGTAAGCACAGGTAATTATGTTATGAGGCTAACGCACTGCTTAAAGAAGAAAAGACATGATAACATGATTTTTACTTATCCTGTAGTAACTTTGATCGGTGTGTGTGAACAAGTTTGCAAAAAAAGACTTAACAATTGTAAATCAAATAAAAGGCAAATCTTGCACAGAATGTCTGGACTATTTTTCTCTGACATACTGTACAAACATAACCAGTCATTTTACTGCCCTAAACATAACCAACGTTCTTTTATTTTTCATCATCATGGAATCTGCCAATGTTTTCAACTTGTGTTGTAATTTCAGCAGCTTGTATTAAAAGCTGTGTATTATTCATTTATTTATTTTTAAAAATGTGACACATAGACATGGTTTGTCTTTTGTTTTCAAAGAGCTCACCCCTGCCATCGTTAATTATCTCTATAAGGATCTCTTTAACATGATCTAACCCAGCTGTTTTAGCTGTTGTGTTGTTTTCCCTACAGGGCACCATCACACATATCTATTAGCAGCCTCTGAGCAGGATCACACTGATGACCCAGAGGAGGAGCTGGTTTCCGACTGTCACTGACCCTCTCTGGTCCACAATGTTCCATGTCGGCCTCAGATCCATCCTGTTTTTGTTTCCCTGCTCTTGCCCTTGTGTTCCCCTGGCAAACCTCTCCTTCCAGGTTTCCTCTCCACATTAACAAACATCCAGTCCTACTGTATTTCCTCCTTCACACACACACACACACACACACACACACACACACACTTCCTCCACCCGCCTGCATTCACCACTAATCCCCCCCTCCATCTTTGAAAGGTCACCACAACTATTTCCGAGGCCACCCACATGGTTGGAGGAATGAAAGAGTGGGAGAAGAAGCAATTTCCATATTTTTGTGCCTTGTTAGCATAAGTATCTTTTGTATTTTTCATGAGCTGCTACGCTAATCCCTAATGTCTCATTATCCATCTTCCCAGCTTTTAAACTTTGCTAAAACTTACAGCTTTATGGGTTATAAAAAGGGAGACAGAGGTGCAGCGATGGAGGCTTGCAGAGGTCATCTGATACCGACTGAAGCTTTAACTCTGGTGTTCATCTGGAGCCATATCTCTGCCAAATGAAGAAACCCAACCTGCTAAATCCACATAGAGTACAGGATGACTTTAGGAATCTGGATAGGGTCTTTTCAGGATGCAGATATAAAGCCTCTTTCACACAAAAGCCCACGCAAAACAAAAAAAGGAGCGAGAGCATAGATTAATGTGTTATATAACCCCAAAAAATATATCTCTCAGCGTGGCTGACAACAAGCTCTGAGGAGGAAATTTGACAAGTCGGCAGGCGGCGATAAGAGGAGGAAGATGATGAAGAGGAGGGTGGCTGATTCAGATGTGTGAATAACATCAGTGAGCTGGTCTGAGATCAGTCCTGACAGTTTACAGTGGACATTATCAGTCTGTAACCAGCTTAAAAAAACAGAGGTCCAGTTTGTCTCCAGCACATTTCTCTCTGCAGTGGAAACCACTCAGAAACACATCAGTAACAATGACAAAGGAAGCCTCTCCTCCTCCTCTTCATCCATCTGAGTTCAGCTGCTTTCTCTTAGCGTCCTCTACTGGACAATCAGTGAAAATACAGGTAACACTGAAAAGAATAGAAATGCTTTTTTTATTCACAGCAGCATAAAACAAGTCACATGTATGTGATGTTTCTATTTGGACTATGGATATGACTCTTAAATTATGTGAGGTGTAAAATAGATATAAAAATACACAACAGGGCAAATTTGCTGCACAAATTAGTTATTGTAAAAAAATGGCAACAACTGTAATGAGTCCAGATAAATTATATCCTGAGAACACTGAGCAGGCTTGATTATTTTTTTAAGGCGTTAACTCACCAGAGGCATGTCAGACTCTGTGGAAAATACACAGAATTCATACTTTGATATTTGAAGAAATAAAGAGAGTTAATAAGAATGAAACTCAAACTCAAAGACCCTTTACAGAAATCATTTTTGTTTCTCTGATCTAACTTACAGCTAACATGTTGTAACTTTGCACGTTTAGTTGATAAAGGTCCAAAACACTGAGATATTTGTTACTTGTTCAGCATGAATGACTCTATAAATAACTCTGTAATATTTATTTAAGTGACCGTTTGTCAACATGGCCTGAGAGTCCATTTTATTTGATTTATGCATCATTTATTTAGGATATTTGAATATTTTTCCACATTCAGTTCCAATGTACGACTATTTGAATATGCAGTTGAACATTGCTCTTTAAAAAAGGAATCATTTTGGGAGACTCGGTGTACCTAATAAACTGGCAACAGAGGGTAGTTTGCAGTGGTGTTGGACTGGGCTGCAGTAAACTGAAATTAGTTTCTAATATTCTCTAAAATATGTTTTGAAATGGGGTTGGGAAAAAACATTATAAATACCTCAATTAGAGCTCATTAAGAGCTGAGATCAATACAAAGGGTCAAACACACAAATTAACCTTTAGCCTGTGTATTCAACATCAAATATTGATTGTCCAGTCTTCAACACTGCAAGCAGTCAAACGGTTTGGAAGCACAACGCACTATCTCACACTGTCAAACTATTACCGAGCACCTCCAGCCGCTGATGAGGAGGTGAGAAGGAAAAAGGGAAGCTCAAATCGCAGCAGGTGGGTTACAATAGTGTAAGGAAAATAAAACTGTCATTCCAGCTCAGCCGCTGCACTTTTCCTGTCGCCTTTCTTCTTCCTGTCAGTGTCTCACCAGCAGATCTCAAAGCTCCTTACATGTCGTCCTATAGAGCAGCACAACAAGTGAGGAGAGGAGGCCACACGGCGTCCCGACAGGCCTTCATCTGTTCAGAGGAGCGCTGCCTGCCGGGGAAACGCGTCTGAACCAACGTCTGCAGCAAACCTAACAGGATAAGGTGCCGCAGACGAGGCTTATTTCATGGGAATTGATCGCGGTGAACACAAAATCTTGGAGAAATGTTGAGGAATATGCAGAGTGATGAGCCAAAAATCCATTTCTGGGGTCTCTGATGTCAGACTTACATTTGCTGCACTGAGCTGAAGAAGGTCATCCTCCACAGTGAGGAGAGAAGAACAAGGTCATCCTCCACAGTGAGGAGAGAAGAACAAGGTCATCCTCCACAGTGAGGAGGGAAGAACAAGGTCATCCTCCACAGTGAGGAGAGAAGAACAAGGTCATCCTCCACAGTGAGGAGAGAAGAACAAGGTCATCCTCCACAGTGAGGAGAGAAGAACAAGGTCATCCTCCACAGTGAGGAGAGAAGAACAAGGTCATCCTCCACAGTGAGGAGAGAAGAACAAGGTCATCCTCCACAGTGAGGAGAGAAGAACAAGGTCATCCTCCACAGTGAGGAGGGAAGAACAAGGTCATCCTCCACAGTGAGGAGAGAAGAACAAGGTCATCCTCCACAGTGAGGAGAGAAGAACAAGGTCATCCTCCACAGTGAGGAGAGAAGAACAAGGTCATCCTCAACAGTGAGGAGAGAAGAACAAGGTCATCCTCCACAGTGAGGAGAGAAGAACAAGGTCATCCTCCAAAGTGAGGAGAGAAGAACAAGGTCATCCTCCACAGTGAGGAGAGAAGAACAAGGTCATCCTCCAAAGTGAGGAGAGAAGAACAAGGTCATCCTCCACAGTGAGGAGAGAAGAACAAGGTCATCCTCCACAGTGAGGAGAGAAGAACAAGGTCATCCTCCACAGTGAGGAGAGAAGTACAAGGTCATCCTCCACAGTGAGGAGAGAAGAACAAGGTCATCCTCCACAGTGAGGAGAGAAGAACAAGGTCATCCTCCACAGTGAGGAGAGAAGAACAAGGTCATCCTCCACAGTGAGGAAAGAAGAACAAGGTCATCCTCCACAGTGAGGAAAGAAGAACAAGGTCATCCTCCACAGTGAGGAAAGAAGAACAAGGTCATCCTCCACAGTGAGGAGAGAAGAACAAGGTCATCCTCCACAGTGAGGAGAGAAGAACAAGGTCATCCTCCACAGTGAGGAAAGAAGAACAAGGTCATCCTCCACAGTGAGGAGAGAAGAACAAGGTCATCCTCCACAGTGAGGAAAGAAGAACAAGGTCATCCTCCACTGTGAGGAGAGAAGAACAAGGTCATCCTCCACAGTGAGGAGAGAAGAACAAGGTCATCCTCCACAGTGAGGAAAGAAGAACAAGGTCATCCTCCACAGTGAGGAAAGAAGAACAAGGTCATCCTCAACAGTGAGGAGAGAAGAACAAGGTCATCCTCCACTGCTTCAGTGTGAGGAGAGAAGAACCACAGGACTTCCCTTCTACTGCAGGTCATGTTCAGCATTCTAGACAGTAACTAGAATAAATATTCAGTCTGTAGACTGGGCTGACATGTTCAACCTCACTGACCTACCTACCTACCTTCCTATTTGCCTACTTACCTATCTACCCTCCTACCTACATTTACTACCTGCCGACCCACCTACCTACCTTCCCTCTTTTGAAAAATGATTGTGAACAATCACACAGAAACATGGACCCTTTTTTGATTATATTTCATTTTAAAAAGATCTTGCTCAGTGAAGCTGAAATCATTTAATTCAGCATGTTGCTTCTCTGAATTCATATTTTCCAGATGGGTTTGCATCAAAGCATCTAACAGCCACATAATGGGGACGTTTCCAGCAGGGGAACATGCCTAAGCTGCTCCTTTGGTGTTCGTACCGCTGAAAGTAATTCCTCTGGAGCTCAGCTGGAAGCCTGGCAGGTGGTTTACTTTGTGCACAATTAAGCACAATTTAAAATGATGCACTTCTTAAACAACTGGCAAATGGGACAGATGGGCTATAAGAGCAGCAGAGACAGAACTAATAAAATTCCATACTAAAGTATGTGTGAGATCATAAAACGGCATCATTAAAAATAGATATTTTAGGCAGTGGAGCTGAAATGGAAGATTGTGGAGGTTTCTAGATTTTAATATTTAAAAAGTCCTTTTTTCATAAATATGTAATTCTAACTCTGCATTTGACAGGACAGTTAAAGAGAGCATGACTCTATGCAGCGATGAAGATTAAAGCAGGAAACAAACAGTGAACATCAGTAGAGATGAAGTCAAGACTCATTACTGATGTGGTGGTGCTGTACAACACTGCCCCCTAAAGGTGACAACAACACACCACAGTGCGGCCCCACTGCACGTCTGACACCTGATGGTGTTTACAGCACTCATATTTAATGTCATTCACTCACACTGTGTGACATGGATGACACATTCCCTGACCTCACGTCATTCAAGGATGGATAGAAATTTAAATATCAAGGTTTGTCTGTTCGAGTGAAGGTGTCTGACCTGGATAAATAGATAAATGGTATCTACAGATAAATTATATCCATAGATTAATTCTTTCTATCTCGGCATGTCAGAGATATGGGGATGCTTTCAGCTCATCCCTTGCACAATGTAAAAACTGTTCGACACCTGGTGTGTGATCGTGTTCAGGTGATGTTTAGAGAGTTTTCAGAGGGTCTCTGGGGTTTCCAGTGTCGAGGCCAGTGAGCAATATGAAGGTGGGCCGTCAAAATCCCTTCACTGAGCTTTGGAGCTGTTTTTCTCTGTTTAATATAAATGTATTTTGAATCTAACTACTTCACATAGAATTATTCTGACTGATGCTTTTTTGCAAGGATCTGTATAGAGTATACGTGTGTGCCAACAATATTATTTTAAAAGGCAGAAGGCCACATTGCATTTTTAAAAATTGCTTAAACTATGCTTCGGCTTCTAAACAGATGAAATGAGACGTGTTAACTGATGAACTTCCCAGCTGCTGTCAGTTTGTTGGTCAGAGCTAAGCTAGCAGTTTCCACCTGTTTCTAGTCTTTATGCTAAGCAAAGCTAGGTGACTGCTAGCTTCATCGTTAGCCTACAGACATGAGAGTGGCATCGATATTCCTAACTCTAAAACGATGAACTGTTTTTATTTGATTCAAATGATTTTGTATTGAAATCCATATTTTTACACATTAGAAGGGTAAAGGGTAACACAGTGTTAAGGTTGCAGCAGTCATGTCTCCTAAAACTTATTGTTTAAGCTGATCACATAAAGAAAATAACCCTTGTTTGCAGCCTTATTCTGCATGCATCCACAGAGCGAGTAAATCTCCTGGGTACATCATAAAACCCTTAAACAGGTTCCTGCACCAGATCTACATGGTGCAAAGCTGGATGCAGCCTGGAGGTTGTGTAGCTCTGCAGAGCTCATTAAAACCCACTAATCATATCTGTTACCGCTGCAATGAGCAAAATAAAGGGAGAGGAGCACAAATAGGATGTGGTTTCCTGGAGGTGGTTAGCTGCACTCTTAAAATGGTTTAAGTGTACGTGGGTGTATTTATGTGAATGTGAATGTTTGATAGAAAACGCCGGCGCTGGCTCACCCTATCAATGAATCCCTCCCTCCAGCAGAAAGAAAGAAAGCTTTCCTCCATCCCTCCCTCTCATGAAGCTGCCCTCATTCTGCTGCTTTTTTCCTGCAGTTGTAATAACAGCCTCAATTGTTGAATGGATTACAGCTCTGAGCTTGTTCTCTATTTCAGAGAGTAATGATGATAATGAAAAAACATATCTGATGTCTAGGCACAAATGCACAGCAGCTGCAACAATGGCTAATGTTGTTTGAACATTAAATTCATCTGTAATAATGTGGCCTCAGAAACACTGCTGGCTCAGAAACAGAGTTAAGAGGAAAAGCCTGATGTCCAGCGCATCATTGTCTCTGGTCAATGTTGATTTGAGTGCAGCCAAACAGGAAGGATTCAACACATGCTGGGTGGGCTGAGTGTGCTGTTCACAGCGCTTCTCCAAACGAGAAGAACTGCCTTTGTAGATGCTGTCAAAGTTTGGATCTAGGCCACGTATCCAGAGGATGATGAATCTGCTGTGAAGCCTGTGTTTGCTGTGAAAACACACTGTTTATTGTATCGGCATGGCTATGATGATTTAAGCATGGATCCCAGGGAAAAACTCCTCCAAACCAAGTTCAAAGTTCAACCTTTGAGCACATCTCTCATCCACCAGGCAGGATTTTTGAACTCTTTATTTCCTCTGCAACACGCCGTGAATTTTAAAGACACAAATGCTCTCGCTGTGAAATGATTTCTCCTTAACAGGATTAAACACTTTCTCTGAACTCACGGACCAACAGTTAATGTGTCTCACGCCGAGCGCATTAGCAGAAACACTGCAGCAACAGAGGGCGAAGGAAATTTGAGTCTGACTAGAAAAAACTGGCCTTAATATTCCTGCAGTTTTCATCAAAACTGAAAAACAAACAACCATCTACATTTTAATATTAATGAGTGTTTGGGACATGGCGGTGAAAATGAAGCTGTGGCTTTTTTGATTTACAGGACAAATATTACCCAAATAAGTAAATGTTCAGAGATATGGCTGTGATATATTAAGTAAAATGATAATTAAAAAAATGGGAATTATCTTTATAGCAAATAAAATGTGCTAATTGGCGTGCTTCACTTATGCTCTTTAGTTTTTGTAGATTTTAGATTGTTGGATTTTGCATTATACTGCAACATCTTTAAATCTACTTACTTCTCCTACTGTGTATGGCAACTGTTGTGAAAGAATTTCCTTCAGGATGAATAAAGTTCTATCTTATCTTATCACAACTGACAGAGCTAGGCTAGCTGTTTCCATCTGTTCACTATTTATGCTAAGGTAAGTTAGCAGACTGCTAGCTTCATCACTGGCCTACATCTTCAGGGCCAAAGTTTCAAGGTGTTTTACTGTCATACTGCATAAACAATTACTGAAGCAGTTGTTGGCAATACAATTCTTATATCTTAGGCTCTTCACATCAGTGTTAATTAGTTAAATCCAACAGGAAAAAAGAAGAAACTACTCAGTCAGAAGGACTTAGTCTGGAGTACATTAACACACACAACAAGTAATGTGTAATAATGATAAAGTACTGTCGATGAATCGTATGGAAACGTTGCTCTTTTAATTACACTATTTCATGATAAAATCGTTAATATTCATGAGGGTCTGGACGGTGTTGGTCAGTGAAACGTTGCATGGCAGTAATGTGAGGCGACATATCTGCTGTACCACAGCTTCTCAAACTACTCCAGAGGAGTCGTGCTGAGAGAGATGAATCACACTTGACAGGACCATTTCCTTTCACTGTCATCCCTGCTGATTTGACTGTGGGGGCTGGAAGCTGCTGCCAAACACAACCAAGAGGGATTACATGTATAATGACAGTTGTCTGTCAGGGTTTGGTGTTTAAGTTCGAACCCAACGCTGCGTTTCATCACGGATGCAGAGCAATGACATGGAAACGGTCATTAAATTTCTGTATTTTGCTGTTTCTTGATCATGGACAATAAGTGTATGATGTGATGATGAGCAGGAGAGCATTTAAGCATTAAAGGGTTGACTGTTGTTGAATTCCTCGTGACACATTGTACAAGAATATATCACTTTTTCACTTCATAATTTTTCTTAGGCTGTACAATACTATCTCCTGTTTAGCAATAATAATAATAACAGTAATTTATTCTTTCATTTAGTTTGTGATGTAATTAAAACAATGCCGTTCAGTGATAAGACACTAAACATTTTTCTGCACCATAAATAAGGACAGGTTGCTTATTCATGCATGACATCTTAATTAAGCTTCTTTATTTTAGAGGTAATTTTTTGACCCTTAGAACAATCAGACAGAATTTTGAAACTACACAAGAGTTAGGAGGGTCATAAATATTCCAACATTTTTTAAAATCTGTTCTTTTGATTTACAGAATATGATTTAGAGGGAAAACTCTGTCAGAAGAATTAAATCTTCGGATAAGACCGTGATATATGTCAACAAATAAAAACAATAATCACATTTTTATGAAATATGTTTTGGTTGCTACACAGATTAAAATTAATTAGTGAGTTTTACAGTTTTACAAAGTTTTTTGCAACAGTATTTACCAAAAAGGCTGTAAAATATAGACAATATTTGATTTAAAATGACAAGTGATTTATATGCAGAAAACTGCATTAAGCCATATTGCAAATTTAATACAATAATATTTAATATTGCTTAAAGACAGCTGCTGCTAGAACAGAGCTGTTTTCACACATTTTCAGTGTTTATGCTAAGCTAAGTTAGCCAACTACTAGCTTCATAATTCATGAGAGTGGTATTGACCATTCCTTTTTAAATTCATTGTAATGTTTTATATAAAATAAATATTTGTACACATTTCTAACATTGTGTTGAGTTTAGTTTCTTCGCAGTTGAGTCAACATGTCCTCGGCCTGCTCTGAGGTCAGCTCGGTCTACCAGCTCAGTGTGGTTTAGCCTGCTGTGCTAAGCCATGCTAACACCTCAGCCAGAGTGAGATTACTCCCTCAGGCACCAAAACCTCTGATAATTACAGGGAAGGTGAGACTTTAAGCCTCTTCACACATGCAGGGAATGAAACACTCCTTTAACACCGGCTAGATGGTGTATGCTTTATCATCTGTCTAATAACCTGCAGCTGACCCATGATAATAAAATAATATTCAATTTGCCCTGATTGATGAATAAATTTGATGAGCGTCATTTCTCTATCCACTGATTAAAGAGAGCTGGACTTGAAGCTTCTTTTCTCTCATTGTTTCCATCAAACTAAAGTAAGTATGAGGAATTTCTACAAGGATCAAAGGACTTTCTGCACCACCAAAATATTGTCTGTTATGCTTATTTAATGCACAGCAGGAGGCGAAAGCCTTTCAGCCACTTTCCTTCATCAGGGTTTCATCATTCAGTGGGCTGCCTTACCATTTGTCGACTGTGGTGAATTCAGTGTTTTTACATAATCTTTCCAGTGCATGCATTTCAATTTGAATACATCATGCTCTGCATTATCTCTTAGAGATTTTTGTTGTTGGTTTAATGGCAAGAATTGGTGAGAACAGTTTGCACAGCAAAAACAACTGAAGGAGAAAGTTATGGCCTGAGAAAAATCTAATTGTGGTTATAGACAGTTCAGTGTGGCTGGATATTATTTACTTGGATAATTAGAAAAGTTCCCCGCTCGTGTTCTCAAAGTGACAGCAGGAGCTTTTGCTTTACTTCGAATGTGCAACACTTGTCCTGTAATCCTGTATGTGTTTGGGATTAAAGTCTAAGCTTTTATCACTCGTCAGTGATCGCTCGTCTCACAGAGGAAAGCTTGACAGAGATGGATTCTCTAGATCGGAGAGCAGAGACGCCTGAAGTGAGGATTCAGACACAGGAAAGTGAAGGATTACAGACTTTGATTGACGTGATTGGCAGAAAATAAAAAAATCACACGCTGCTGCTGACGCATCAGCCACCTGCCACCACAGATAAATGCAACCAAGAGAAAAAAGGAAAGGAAACACGTGTCATCTGAATACCAGAGAACACAAACACGCTGTGAAACAATCACAACTGCACACACAATCAACTCTGAGTGATTAGAGGGAATTATAGCTGCCTGGCAGATGAGCCAGAACAGAAATTATTTGTCCCTATAAATATGGCAAAAATCCCCAAACAGAGTCAAACAGACACTTGTCAAATTTTAATGACCCCCATAATTCTATTGTCAGCGTGATGGGAATATCTGACGTACACTAACACCTTCAGGAACACTCTGGTCTAGTAACCACCTGACAGAAGAAACTAAAAAGACTACTTCTATATTTATACTATCTGACACAGATCTGTAAAAGAAATCCATTTAAGAAGCAGACATTTCATATCCTGCACTAACAAGTCAAAACGTCTCCTGAAAAAGCTCATAATGCGTAAGAATTTTTGCATTAAAATGTGTGAAATTATAAGAGAAATTCTCATCTTATTGACAGCATACACTAAGTATCTATGATAAGTCTGCAAATGGAAGGCCAATTTACCAACAAAACATTAATCTAATGTAAAAGCACCTGACTGCATCTCAAAGCTTCACCTGTATGCATCAATACAGGATTTAACCACTGGCTTTACATCAGGTGAATTAAGTTATGCCACGCACCTGTTAGTGACTGACATAAAAAAAAAAACAATGTTGTAACCTCTAAATCTAAAACTGCTGCTGTAGTAGTAAACCAGCAATAAACAGGCTGTTGTAGAGAAAGCCGTCTTACCTTAAAGCGGAGGTTTGTTCTTTCCTCGGTGCTGAAACACAATCCAGGCCTGAGAGCACAGCTGCTGGAAGCAGTTAGCTACTGACCGCAAACTGTCAGCTACCAATGGCTAGCTATTAGCCACAAACTGTTAGCTATTAGCCACAAACTGATAGCTATTAGCCACAAACTGTTAGCTATTAGCCACAAACTGTTAGCAATTAACCACAAACTGTCAGCTATTAACCACAAACTGTCAGCTATTAACCACAAACTGTTAGCTACTTATGGCTAGCTATTAACCCAAACTGTCAGATATTAACTGTTTGCTATTAACCACAAGCAAACTGTTAGCTATTGACCGTGAACTTTAACTGTTAGCCATCAACTATAAAATGTTAGCGATTAACTGTTAGCTATCGACCATTAACAGTTAGCTACTGATCGCTAACCGTTAGCTACTGATCGCTAACCGTTAGCTACTGATCGCTAACCGTTAGCTATTGATCGCTAACCGTTAGCTATTGACCGCTTAGTGTTATAACTGCTCATTGTTAGCCATTAGCCGATAACTGCGGCTACTGTTTAGCTACTGGCCACGAACTGTGAGCCAGAGCAGATACAGATGCTAGCCTAGCAGGGTTAACGTTAGCTAGCTGGGATTGAAGTTGCAGTTGCTCCTTCACTTCTTATCCTCAGACTATCTGTTGTCAACATCCTCCCGAGTTATTGTTGCCTCTTTCTTCACGTTTTTTTACATTTTGTTTCCACTTATTCGTGTTGGGAGCAGAATCTCAGCTCATTTTTCCATATTTAACATGGGCACTTTGAGCAGTTATTATAATACTAAAAAATACAGTGAATTTATTAGAGATGTTCTTATAACTTTTACTCCCAAATTCCACAATGCAACATTTCTGCAGATGGTATTTTTCTAGTAGAAATAATTACAGGCATTTAACAACAAGAAAATACACACATTTTGTCTTTAGACAATTTTTCTTAATAGCAACTATTCAGATGACTCAAAGAAACAACAAGTGGCCATTGTTCAGTTGTTTTATATTGAAATTGTATATTACAATAAGCCTTTTGTTTCTTGTTTGTTTGTTTGTTTGTTTAATATCTGGCAGGCAGTAACCCACTCTGACATGTTCTATCAAAAATATATATAATAACGGTAGAAATTGAATATATGGATCATCTGATACTAGTACCTTTGTCAATTGATCTATAAAAAATGAGGTGTAATGATGGCAAAATGTTCCTTTAAAACATTGTACATTCATCAAATTTAGATAGATAGATAGATTCAGGTGCAGTGACCGTGGTGCATTCAGGCCCATATTTGTTGTGAGAGTAAAGTATACTGAGCGGAGCAGCAAGCAGAGAAATGAATTGTGACATATATGAAGATACCATCTGTACCACACGCTGCAGTAGCACATCTATACAGAATCAAATATGTTATGTTTTTATCGGTTTATTGCACTACAGATAAATTCAGAATGCTGCAGTGTTTTTATGACATCGGCCGGTCATATATTTTCTGCAAATGTTCCAGAGAAGACAACGATTTTAAACACTCTAATCTGTATTCAGGATGATAGGATGTGCAACCACACAGAGTTTATATTAGAGAGGTGGTTCAGGTATGTTTTCTATCTCTGGTAGCATGCTCCTTCATCTGAAGGTTAATGGGAAGACATGCCCAATTCAAAAAGCACAGGAGTGGGTATGAGGGGCTGCATTGTGCTTTTGTCAGAGAGTGCCAGGTGTCCCACGGTCTGCAGCTTAAACTCAAATGACTGCTTTGACAGCAGTTTTTCCTCAGCGAGCAGCTCTGAATAATAAACCTGTGGCGTCTGTGATGAAAACGGTTTCCAGAACAACTTGACAGAGAGTATTTCGCTGCCACTGAGGAAACATTTCAGGAGTTTCATCATCTACATGCAGTTTCACCTGAGAAATAATTTGCTTAGTTTATGTTACTATACTATATTTATATATATACTATATTTATAATTCAGTGTCAGATGGTAATATCATGGTTTATAACCCATGTGTGGAAGAGTAGGTCCACTGGTGTAGATGAATGACCAGCTGTGACTGACCCAGCAATAACAGGTCTAGACATAAGAGACATCAGGACATGTTACATCATCATAACCTCCTGCTTTTCCTCATGGTTTTGCTTTTTCTGTTGGGCTCATACATGCACTGTTAATCCAGACCCACTGAGACGACAGTCACTATAATATTATGAATCACTCTGTAGAGTTATGGTGCAATACGACAAAATACTGCAGAGAAGCCACTTTGAGGACACAGCCTTAGATAATGGAAAATATATATATGCATTTGTGAACACCAGGTACAACATTTTACATGTGCACTTGTTTATTGTTGTTTTTATAAAGTAGAGATTAAGAAACATACTATGTTCTCTACTATAATGAAATACTCCTCAGATATATCCAAACTCTTACTACAGTAGCCGCTAATAGATGGTGAAATGAGAAACAAACCCCAATAAATTTGTTTCCTACTAATAACAAAAATTCAAACATGCATTTTT
Source organism: Synanceia verrucosa (assembly GCA_029721515.1). Classification (NCBI taxonomy): domain Eukaryota; kingdom Metazoa; phylum Chordata; class Actinopteri; order Perciformes; family Synanceiidae; genus Synanceia; species Synanceia verrucosa. Next base: position 25,698,890 of record CM056561.1, read on the forward strand.
CCTTAAATTCTCCAACATGCAGAAGAGAAGTAAAAGCACATTTTACCTCAACATACCAAAACCTACAGTACCTACACATACAGCAATGAGCACCTGAATTATTTTGTAGTGTGGTGAAACATGTCCTCCTCACTGACTGAGACTGTGTGAGATCTGATCTGAAATATGATAATATATCTCCTGTGGCTTCATATTTTTCTCCTCCAATTAAGCAATTTATTTTGCTGCACATCCAGATGCCAGCAGGAGTGTGGATGATCGATGCTCGGGTTGCTGAGACACAAAATTCATTCTCAGCGATCAAGTTTCCCTGAAGCACAAACTAAATAAATAAATGTGGATCTAGAAAAACAGCCCGAATCCACAACTCACCACGTGAGGAAAAAAAGAAAAAGATAGTTCTGCTGCTGAGTGCACTCACTAAATGTACCGACAACGTGACTCCTTCTACATGATTAGCAACACCAGGAGCATGAAGCTAATCTCTTACTGCAGGAAAGCCCAGCGGGTAAGGAGGTGTGAGCGTCTGCTGGAACCACTGAGGAATTAATCACTTCAAAGACGACCAAAATATGTTCGACACCTGCAGTGGTCACACATCAAAACTTCAGATCACGTCCAGCTCTCCTGAGCTGGGATTTACCAATGCTTTATTCAGGTATTTAGGGGGTATTCAAGGATAAAAGGAAACAACTTTGAGTGCTGAACTGAAAATATGTCTTCTCATCAAGTAATCATCAACTTTAACAAGTGGAAATCAATTCAGCACAGTCTCAGCGTGGTCAGATGCTTTTTTTCCTCCTCTCCTTTGTTCTTTATGAGGGTTAAAATCATTATGTATCTCAACAAATTATTATGAAAATCGACTGTATAGGAGGAAATCTATCAATATTCAATATCACAAATTAGCCTCAGAGAGATGCAATCTGCACAGGAGAAAATATCATCTGACCTTTACTGCACGATGAAGGAAAAAAATCTTTAACAGGAAAACAAATGTTAGAAACCTCAGAGGAGGAATCGACAATAAGAAGCAGCAAACATTCTGCTCATTGAAAAGTTATGCACCGTTCCTTTAAACAGAGTCAAATTAGTCAAAATTAGTGACGGGCGTTAATCATTTTACATGCAGATTCATTTTCAGTCTGATGTTTGGAATTTGGGTTGAGAGATGAAAGAAGAAAACAGGAAGCGTCTGTTGGAGGTGTGAAGAAGTCCTGATGAAGTGATCCTATTGATCCTATTGATTGATCCACAGTCCTGACGGCCTGTCGATCTGCTTAGAGTCACATCTGATGGCACACTCAAAGGTTAGAGGCAGAACTTTTCCAGAAAACTTAAACTACTTCAAAGACCTGAGAAGAAGTCGTCGTTCTCGCCCAACAAACTGGAGCGTCGGCAGCCGAGGGATTTTTGACAAGACATCACAAGAGTGAACACAAAACCAAAAACACACCAAGGGAGGAAGAGAGCTGAAGCAGGATTATCACCTGGCGCTGCCACGTGAACACGATTCATGAGAAGAAGAGGAAAAAAACTGTCAAGTGTTTATTCTGCCAAGGTACCACCAGAAGGTTGTTAATATTCAAGTCTGCAGGCCTGTGCAGCGCTCATCTAAGGGGTTTCTTCACATTCAGCGCAGGGACTTCTGATCCAATGATGGGTGACATCCAAAGATAACAAAAATCCTCCTATAATTACTGCTCAGATATCGCGAGCCAGCGCAACTGTGGATTAGAGTTGCAGCAGCAGTGTAACAGTATGTAAGGTTGTTGCTAAAAATAGAAAAATCATCTCTTATTCACATAATTTGCAGCTCGCTCACTTTCTTTGCCCCGTCGCCTCCTTCCCTTCGCTCTCCTGCACATCTGAGCGGCACAAGCTTCAAAGAGCATAGATAACTTGAGGAGCGCAAGACTGACTGTAATTCATCACAACACATGCAATGAAAATGTCATTTTCACAAGCAGAGAGTGACATTTAGATTTAGCCCACACCTGTGCTGTGACTGATTACTCCAGCAGTGGAGATGAGTCGCTGTGCTCGAGCACCAGCACTTCAACTTTCTTTAAGTTTCCTGCAGAGACGGAGCACAATAACCCCACTCGTGGATATGTAAAGCAAATGTGCAACAAAGCCTGAATATTCAGAGTATTGTCAGGATGTGACAGTCCAAAAGCAAATTGCACAAATAAATCTCAACAAGCCTTTCAACAATCTGCTGCATCTTTTCTGTTGATTATCGTCAGTGTGACGCTTCCTGCTGCGCTCACCACTCCGTCTGAATGTGAAGTGACTCATTATTCCAATTCTTCAAAAATCAAGAAACCATCCAGTCTGACTCCATCTGAAGACTCAAACAGCAGAGCACCTCACAGAACGACAACATGTCGGACAACACAACGCTGAAAGGACGAGAACTTTCAACAAAACCAGCGATGTTATCACTGCAAAGCAAAGAAAGAACGAGAAGAAGGTCTCAAGGTGATGTTTCAACTGAACTGAAGGATTAAAAAGTGGAGGAACATCATCAAGATCTGCAGCCAAACCAGTGAGCTTCACTCCTCATCAGGTCAGCTGTGGCCAAAGGCGGCAATTTTCACTTTTTTGACACCTTGTAAGAGAAGACCAGAGGCAGAGGGTGTCGTGCTGTGAGGTTTGATCCCAAAAAGGAAAAGCCTCTGAGCTCAAGCTCACAATTCCCTGTGACATATTCAAATAACACACACACATACACTACATTTTATAGATATACATGTATGCACACCCAGAGCTCTCATTAAAACAAGTCCATTAGAGTACAAACGCATAATTATGAGCAAACTGCAGTTACTTTTTATTACTAATTCACTCTGAAATATGAAATCTGTGAACATTAATTTGTAGCCTACATTTCATGCAGAAGCATTTGTTTAACTTAATGTGAATTAGTGAATATAAAATATGTTCAGTTTACTGGGAATCAGCACTGCTCTGTGTGTGTGTGTGTGTGTGTGTGTGTGTGTGTGTGTGTGTGCGCGTGTGTGTGTGTGTGTGTGTGTGGATAGATAATATTCACATCTCAATAAACAGCACTGAAGCGTTCATGCTGTTGAGTCAAATGACTGAATGTTAAGTGGATTTTTTTTGTTTTTTTGTGGTTTGCATACCTGTGGAGAGTTCAGTCAGACGGAGATCAAAGGATTGTCCCCAAAACACATGAGAGGTAAGAAGGTATGAAAGGTGACGTCTGTTCCTGCAAACCCACATTTCATCACATCTTTCTTTCTTTCTTTCTTTCTTTGGCACAAAAGCAGAATCAGAGCCTCTCAAGTCAAACACGTCACTGTCAAACTGCATCACACCAGAAATGATTCAACACTGATGTAAACATCACAATCTGTTATGTCATTTTTCCTAGTAGAAAAAAGAAACATTACAAATACAGATTGTGTTTTTTCAGAACAGAGAAGACGGGATAAATACATGACACTCCTCATGAAGGATAACATGATTAAAACACTGAGAGGTCTGAGTCTTTAAAGTGGGACACGTCTTCAGCTCTTCCTCCTCATGTCTTCATTTTGCATGCACATGTCTACTTTCAAACTCTTTCGTATTCTGTGTAAATGTGAAACACTAAATGAAAGTTTGATATGGTGCAGACTTCAGGCAGCTGTTACTCACTGGCTTGCATGAGTTGACCCTGACGCCCAAACACCTGGGAGAAGGGGCTGCGGCTGCAGGTGAGCATCTCCTCCATGGCTGCAGGAAGTGTGTGCAGGTCAGCCTCCTGGTGTGGAGAAGCTCGGCTGTTTCACTGGAGCGACGCTCTCCTCTCTCCTCTCTCCTCTCTTTGAAGCCTCCTCACCACCTCTCCCACGCCTTCCCTCCGCTCACTGCAGATCAGTCCTGCGCCCCGTTGCCTCCGATGCCGTCGAGAGTCTCTGGTGCTCCTGAGCTGATGGCAGATCTGCTCATTAGTGCTCCAGAGTGGCGCTGCTTCAGAGAGAGAGCACAGCAAACACAGCGTGAACAAAGCAAGAGAGAGAGAGAGAGAGAGAGAGAGAGGGATGAGCAGGAGAAGGCTGCTGCAGAGAGAAGACAGACTCTCCCCTGACAGAAGAGAGAGGAGAGCAGCTCCAACATGACTCTCCTCCACGCTGGGTTGACTGTTAGGAAATGGACAGGAAACACAGCAGCTCAGGAAACAAATTCAGTGCATGGACTTGTTCTAAAATGTGCTGCAGTGCTCTGAATGTGGCCTGAGGTCTGTTCATTCAGTACACTTAACTTAAACACAAAGTGAACTTTAACCATCCTGACTATCCAGGTGTCATGACAGCCCTCGCTGGGTTTTCATTCACTTTTCACCTCCTCTCTTCTCTGTGAGCTGCAGCGTTTGAAGCCTGGCCCCAAACCTCCTTCAGGATGATAAAGTTTGACTTATTTCCCCTCTTTGCTTCCCTACTTCTACAGGTATTATCTTCCAAATATAGACAGCAGGAGACTGATCCTGCTCTCAATCTCTCGCTCTCACAGAACAATGAGGCGTATGCACCTCTATGCATCAAAAAAAAAAGTCCCACTCAAAGCAAAGCAGACTCTGAACAGAAAACTCAACCATGGACACAAATATCAGTTTCAAACTAAAAGGGGCCAGAGGATCATTAAAAATGGATCTGCATCGTTTATTTATGTCCTCATTAGCATGTCTGAACAGTATGCAGAGGGAGCAAGAGACAAAAAGCACCTTATCCCTGTGTAATGTTTGCACCGATAGAGCTGCTCAGAAAGCGTCGCTACCTTTGTAACACAAGTCATCTGTTAGAGGAGACCTGCATGTTCAAACATGTTATGAGCTTTAACTCATAAGCAGGCAGAAGGAAAGTCCATGTTCAGGTTAATCCTTGATTTCTAGAACATGTTTACAAGCTTTAATGTTGTCCTCGTGGTCGTGTGGGCGTCAGAAGGGGAGCCAAAGATGCACAGATGATCATGATAAGTTCACATTAAAGAAGGTGGTGTGGTGTTTTCACAGTCACACCACCTCATCTTCATCCAGACTCTGGTCCAGACAAATCAGGACCTCCAACCTGCCTGCAGGAAAAAAACAGTATTAATGTCATCTGTCCAACTTTTAACAAGGCTGACGAAACGAGCGATCAAAGGTTTTGTTTTTCCATCATCTCCGATCATGTGTCCTCCCTCGTCATCATGGCTTCCTGTGAGGATTCAGCATGGCCGCAGGCTGAGAGCTGCAGTCGTGTCGAGCATGCAGATGCAGCCTCGGTTTGAAGTTACTGTTGAGCTGCTGTGGGAGCTGCTGCTGCTAAAGGCTCCTGAACGCTGGTCCCTCATCCACACAGGCTGTGATGAGACTTTTTTATGATTAGATGTGATCACTAAAAACAGGATGTGATGAGGTGTGCTCAGTGCCTTTTTAAACACATCTGCAGCTTCAAACATCAGGAGGAGCACTGAAAAATGATTATGGTCTACTGCTGCCATCATACCAGTTATTAGTCCTGCACACATCCATCTATTTCCTTCTTGTTTTGACATAGTTTTCTACTTCTTTACTTATTGCTCTGTTGCTCTGTCCTCTTTGCTGCTGTGCTAACAACCCTATGTGTTCAGTTTAATTAAAAAACCAATAATAATGATCTCTCCGTCTGCCTCCAGCAAATAAAAGAAACTGCATAAACGTACATTAAATTACTGCCCACTGAGCCGCATGTTGATGAGCAGTTATATCGTCTAGATTACCTCTCTAGATCTGATCAGCTTCAGTTCAGCAGTAAATAGAAGTTTAAAAAGGTGTGAAGTGTCAAAGCTTCTGCTTTTCAGAAGTGTCTCGTTCTGTGCTGAATGAGGACTGTATAGACCTTTTCATTGACATCCTGTTGCTAGGCAACAGCTTTGGTCCTAGTCTACTTCCTGGCAGCTGTAGCATCAACAAACACTCAACAGGAAACACAAAAGAGGCTTTTAAAGAGTTTATGTTGGCACTGAACACTTAAAAAAAAAAACTTAAAAAGCTCCCTGCAGAGTTTTTAATGAGCAGATAAAAGTTCTGTTCAGCACAAACTTAAACATGTTTCAGTGAGCAACACTGAACTTTGTTTAGAAGAAAACTCAAACAGCCTGCAGAGTTTATTATATATTATTAGAGCTCTAAAGAGCCTCCAGCAGCAGCAGCATCTCCTTCACTTTGTCTTTAACTCTGTCTTCATCACTGAGTTCACTACTCTTCACCATTTTGAACAGGAGTGAGCAATTTAAAGTGAATTCATTTGAGCCAGAACACTGGAATTAATCCAAAATAACAAACAACCACTAAAACACATTTTCTGTTCAGGAATGACAGGAAATAACTGAAGAATTTAACATCTCAGTCAATAAATAATAATAATAAAATAATTAAAAAAAATAATGAGCTTTGATCATTTTTCTGCTTTTTGTAAAACCGTACATTTTAATGATTAATTAATTTCAATAATTACATTTTATCATCAAAGATATCATTTGAATTAAAGCGCTGCACATACTGGTGGATTAATCATTAGAGAGACATTAAATCTATTCTGGTGATCAGTAATATTGTTAAATTAGGACACTGGGTGGAGGATAATAAATCTGTTGATTCAGAGTGAGAAAACTTTATTTGTCCCCAGGGGTCATTAATGCAAGAACATCATGTAGATGTACTCAGAATACAGATTTTAGGTGTGCAGACTTTATATAGTTTCAATATTTGGTCTCAGAAGTGTTTATCTCATTCAGATATTCATTATCATTTAGTCACTTCACAGCTGACCCAACTTTAAAAAGCCTCACACTGGAGTGTGTTTTTTTCTTACAGATGCAGTGATAGAGGTCTACCACTAGACTAGATATCACTAGATAGAGGTCAGGTAACACTCACCTGTGGGGTTATTTCCAGTATTTCCAGGATCCTTGAAGGGTCTTCTGTTAAAGAGTTTAGCTCCTGGATGCTAACACATGCTAACTCCTCCCTGCTCTGCTGAACAACATGAACTCATCACCTGATGCAAACAGCTGGTCTGGACCTTTCCTGTCCAGAAGATCCTCTGAACATGACTCACAAAATTATGTTTGCAGGTTAGTTTTCTTCAGTCTCTTCTCTGTGATCTCCAACTAAAAGAAGCACACATAACTTCTATTATTGCATCATTATGATCTTTTAAGCTGCTGTTAAACAGTAAAAATCAGTTCAGACCAACCTGCCTGAGTCCAGTAGAGCTAAATACTCATATTCATAGCGTTTATCTCTGCATTAAACTGAATGATGCTTCATCTTGTTGTTCCTTAAAGTGTAGACATTAAATATGAAGGATAAATATAGTGAGAACTGTGACAGAGACGCTCCAGTGGTGAAAGTGAGGAAAGAGCGCCACCAACTGGACATTTATCACTTTCTACTAAGACCCAAACTGCAGAAGTCTGAGCTCCCTCACTGCTGTGATTTATTATATATATATATATATATATATATATAACACAATAAATTTCTTCATTGATTTAAATGATTACAATTTGATATTTTTTACATTTATCAGTGTTTTCTTATTATATTTTTAGTATGCAATGCTAAAAAGAAGTTCAGTAAAAACAGAATCATAACAATAAAATAAAAGACTTCATGAAGATTTTACCAACAGTGTGGTTTGTTCAGAGAATAAAAGTTCGACACCAGCGTCACAGTCTCAACATTCTCCATTTATTTTGAACTCGCTTGAAAAAAAAAAAAAAAAAATTTAGTGCAAATCATACAGAGGAACTGTTCAGATATTGATTACATGATTATTTTTAAATTATTAATAAATATACATGACTCAATTTACACTTTGAAATGCTACAAGCACTTTTCACAGTTAAATAACAGTCTCCAAACCGTCCTGTACATTCAACACATGACGGAGTTTTTACCAGCGAGGCAAAAAGTGTAAAATAGAGGTCACCATTATTCTGTCTCAAGTTTAATATTTCAGCCACATCAACAGAAGTGAAATCCTGATGAAATAACTACCCTGTTCAGATTTAACTACACTGGTCACAACAGAGTTCGAGCAAATAGACAATCTCACATTTCCATTTTGTGATTTCGACATGTTGGATTCTTTATACACACTTCACACAATAAACTGCTGACGACAGACTTGAAGAAAAATGCCTCACGGCTAAGACGAAGCCCTAACAGACTGTTTCAACAGCAGGAAGAGTTAGAGCTGCTGCAGAATCAGGTTTCTCAGAGCAAACCGGACCACTGGAAATATTTCAGAGGAGATGGAGGCCGAGCGCTGCAGCTGCTAAGGATTAAATTCAGATTTGTTGACGATGCGTCTAAACTATGCAGATTATCCACCACTTCTGCTGCCGACACATCCCAAAGTGTTTGCCAAAATCCTTTACTTTTCTAGATGAAATCTGCACTGACTTCAAGCAAGAAATTAACCTATTAGGGTGAACAACAAATTCGATTTACTCTTCCTCACTTACTCATATTATTTACACACACTTGATGGCACAAAGAGAAATATTCTCAAAACATACAAACACAAAGCAGCTGGGCCAAACACATTATATACAGTTTGGATTTACGAAGCCGTAGCATTAAATCTACATTCACACAAATGAAAACCTTCCTAATAATAATATTAATAATAATAATGATCAACAGAGCTGATGAGTTTCAGCAGGTCGCTTGTGGTCAGTGCGTTACTTTGCTGTCATTCTGCATTTCACAGAAAATCTTCATGTAATTGTTTTTTTTTTTTTTTTTTAATCCTCGGTCAGATTTCAGTGTTTCAGGCCTGATTGCATCAACATCTTCCATCCCATAATAAGTATAAAGCGAGATCACAGCATGCAGGAAAAACCAAAAAGGCCACGGACAACAGATAAGGGAAAAGTGCAAATGCATGCTGGGAAAGACTTCCAGCTCCTCCCACTTCCTCTCCAGCAGTCAGATGAACTTCAAAGTGCAAATCCAGCCGTCGACAGAGTTTATGAACTGAAGGAAGGATCTAGAAAAGTGAGCAACTACAAAAGCATCAGGATACTCCGTTAAATACATCCAGTCAGTGCAGGAAGCTCCGTCTGTTTGATCCGTCCTCACCTCAGCGATCATGATCCAGGATGATCAATCTGTGGGCTGAGAGCAGCTCCGACTCTCCAGCATCACTGCAGCACATCGATGATGATGAGGAAACACTCTGAAAACAACAAAACATGTGGTGAGAAAAACATGGCTGTCCTCATTAAGACGTTTCCTCTTCTTAGATTCATGAATCACGTCCATCTTTTTCTCAGTAACACTGAATATATGTGAGACTGGGAGCATTTCTGTTGCCTCTGCACGGCTCTCAACATGGAGACATCTGATCGTAGCGAACGATGCTAACAGTGCTACATGTGCAAACAGCAGAACCAGTGCTAACAGAGCTAAAAGAGCTAACATGTTAGAGCAGACACGCAGCATCAGGGGATTATAATAATGATAATTCATATCTATAAAGCACTTTCACTTGACATATAAAAACAGACACATCTAGAAAAACCAGAACAGATAACCTCCTCAGACCCTCAGCTCTTGTTTGGGTGCATTTTTAATTTCTCTTGGCTGTTTGGTTCATTTTGATCTGATCAGCATAAAAACTAATCGAAACAACCCAATATGTGACGTCCAAACGTGGCCAGGTCTTAAAGACAATCACTTATTAAAAGTGACAGTTTGTATTTTTAAGACTTTCTTTTAATAAAAGTGTTTCCTGCCAGTCTGACAGAAGCATGACCGCATTAAATGATGGACGTCAGATGATTTAAAAAAAAAAAAAAAAAAAAAAGATTGTTGCTCAGCTGAACAAAGGAGAGAGGGAAAAAAAACTGCTTTACAGTTGGTAAACAAGAGCAAAGTTCTAATAAAGTTCTTCAGAAATGAGCACAGCCCAACATGTTAATATTGATTTTAGGTAAACCAAACCAGTTGAGCCACTCTTTAGTGACACGAGACGTCAAGTATTTAAAACCAGCCAATCTGTTCTCAGCCAATGAGAACAGATGTGTCACTATATCCAACAGCTGCATTTTAATATATTATTTTTCCCTCACTGTAGTAATAATAATAATACTATTTTTTTAAGTGTTGTGGTGGAAAAAAAGGAAAACTGATGATGTGTTCATGCAGTTTTCCCTGTGCCTGTGTTTAAAAAAATGCACTGATATTAAATTTAGTGATCGGTCCTGCAGTTTCTCTATAATAACATGATCCTTGGCACTAATAAAGGTATGCAGATGAAGTGAAATGTGCTTCAGCTACCGGTCTGTCTTCACTCTTCAGGGACTCGGATCAGAGACGCCGGTGACGGCGGCGTCCTCTCGGCTCTGGCTGGCAGGAAGCTCGTCTCTCTGCGGCGCCGTTGGCTTCATGATGGTGATTTTAATGGGGATCCCTTTGACGCTGTGCTGCACTCTGCTGTACTGACGCATGGAGGGGTTGAAGGTGCGAACGATGGGCAGGTTGTTCAGAGTCTCCTGTTTTGGCTGCATGCTCTCTTTTATGATGATTTTGCTTCTTTTGCTTGAGAAGACCGTCTGTGCCGGCAGGCTGGACGGCCGTTTAGCAGCAGTCTGCAGTCTGGTTTTGTGCCGAGGCGAGGCTTGTTTCTCCTCAGCTCCTCTGTGCAGGTGTCCGTCGTTCTCCTTCGTCACAGAGACGCCTCCTTCCTTCCTCTTCTTCACCTCTTTGGGCTTCTTGGGGCAGACCGCCATGTGTTTGGTTCTGCTGCGACGCATGGTGAACTCCCTGCTGCAGTGCGGGCAGACAAAGACCTCCTGATCCACCTGAGCAGGTGACAGTTTATTTGACTTGTTCCTCTGTGGCATGACCCTCTGGACCAGCTTCTTCTTCCTCTTGTTCAGCATCTTGAACTTGACACTGACTGGTGGCTCCAGGTTGTGTTTGGACCGGTTTGACTGGCTGGGTCTGTTGGAAGCGTTCAGACCGTTGGTAGAGTTTGTGGTGGACAGAACTCCATTCTGAGTTTTTGCAAAGTGCCGCAGTGGGATGGGGTTCCTCTTGGGAGTGTATCGCCGTTTATCGCTGGCGTTTGCACAGGCCAGGATGTGCTTGTGTAACTCCGGCATGTTATCAAAGCTCTTCCCACACTTGGTGCAGCGAATAGCTGTGCTGAAGGTCTGTGGGATGTTGTGGGTGGTGAAGTTGGTGGCTGAAGCCACTGAGCCAGCAGGCGATCTGTTGTGGTAGGGAAACGGAGGCGGTTTGAAGCTGGGATAATGCTGGTTGATGCCAAGTCGAACATCAGGCCCTCTGAGCTTGGCTCCGTCTGAGGCCATGATCTTTATGGTTGTTAGGAGCTCCTCTGCTGCCACATCCACCTCACCTTCCTCCTTCTTCTTCACCTGGTCCTTGGACTCGTCGGCAGCGTCGCCCGCTGAGCTCTCTGTGCTGACTTTTGTTGAGTTGTTGTAGTTCTGAGGTCTCAGTTTTCCCTTCTCCTCCTCTGTGTATGAACACTGCTGCCCAGGATGTAACTCCTCCTGATGCTGTTTCAGATTACAAAGGTACACAAACTCTTTAGTACATGCACTGCAGACGTAAGTCTTGCCGACGCCGTGCAGACTAGATCGATGGTCGAGCAGAGCTGAGGGTTTGCTGAAGAGCAGCAGGCAGAATTCACACTTGTAGGGCCATTCGTCAGCGTGGTCGGCAGCATGGTGGCCCAGCTCCTTCATCGAGTGAAAAAGCTTATCACAGACGTTGCAGACGAAGTTTTTGGCAAAACTCTGCTGCTGAGCGTCACTCGGTGTGTTTGAGGATTCACCCTCTTCAGGAGGAGAGGCTTCAGGGGAGATTTCTGGGATGGAAACAGCTCCTTCCTCTTTGACGGCTGGTGCCTCTGTGTTAACAGGCTCTGGGTCAGGACCGGACCCCCCCACACCAGGACAGTCAGATATGACTGAGGTGGTGGTGGACAGGGTCACTGTCTCCGAGAGGGAGGACATGAGGACCGTGGGGTCCACAGCTGGAGGGTTGGGCACCGACACGATCTGCTGCTGCTCCATGTGATTAACAAGCATCTGTGTGGCAGCTGGAGGCTCAGCGGGGGGGTCCTGCAGGGTCACAGCGGGGACGACGCTCCCCGGAGCCTCGAGCGCTATCGTGCACTCTATCAACACTGTGTTACTGGTTATGTTATAGGAGTTGATGATGGAATCATTTAGAGTCACTGTGGGTGTGAAGGGCAAGTCTGAAAGAGGCGTGGACTCAATGATGGGCGGGTTGAGAGCGATCTGATCAGACAGAAAGACGTGGCCCGGCAGGTTCAGAGTCGGGTCTAGGGACTGGGACAGAGCGATGGGGTTTGCAGGACTCGTAGCGGCAAACGCCGTCGTTAACTCACAGTCTGAAAAGTTTAATGCGTTGTCTGTGCAGATTAGCAGGGGCTCAGGGGAGATGTTTGGGGCTAACAGCTGGATTGGTTGGTTTGAAGGGGAGGAAATATGAGGCGGTGCCAAAACTGTTATCAGCGAAGGAGCAGCAGGGAGGCCAGCGTGAGAGGACGAGGAAGCGAAGGCTACAGTGCACGGCGAAGCTGGCTGCAAGGCAACTGAGGTAAGAGAAGCAGGAGCAGAAGAGGGCAGTGCTAGACCATAAACCAGTCCTTCTGCCAGGGGCTCCACTGGGCTCATCAGGTCTGGACCAGTGAGGATGGTGAAGTCTGTGACTCTCAGAGGGGTCTGTGCAGGCCCCAGGCTCATGTTTTCATCCACCGTGCACACGTTTGAGTTTCCTTCTGTCAGAAGAGCCTGTGAGACTAAATTCAGTGTCGGCTCAGATTCACTTTGGCTCTTCTTCTGCAAACTCAGGTCCAGCACAGCTTCAGCTGAAGCCATGTCTCCATGCCTCCTGACTGTGTTAGACAGGTCCAGGGGCTGCTGGTTGCAGGAATGGCCGCCGGTCGCTGGGCTCCAGGTCTCCGTGGAAACTGCAGGCTCTTCCACAGGTGGAGCTGGGTCATCCTTCACACTGACTGTTGGCTGCACAGGTGACTGATGCTCCACCTGTCCTGTGTCCTGTCCATCCTCTTCAGCAGATGGGTTCTGATGAGGAGGAGAAGCCGTCCTCCTTTTAAAGCGCTCTGTCCCAGCAGGAAGGACAGAGAGCGAGACGGGTGAACAAGGCTTCTGTCCATCTGTGATGAGGGCGAGTGTCGGCTTCAGGCCATCCTGCTTCTCCAGGAGCTGCTTCAGCTTCGGGGACAGAAACACAGTCCGTTCCCTCTGAGCGACCGTGGACTCTGCGTTCTGAGGAAGGAGATTCTCTATGAGGGAAGAGACCAGCGAAGACGAGGAAGAAGACACAACCACCTCAGACTCCAGCTCAGTTTGAATTTGCGGTAGAAGAGGTGGTGTCGCAGTTCTTCTCTTGGCCAGCGGTTGACCAGGAATCTCTTTTCCTGTGACTGAATCTGTGTTAAACACCTGGCTGATGTGGGACGGGTCCAGAATCAGGGCATCCAGTCCGACTAAAGCTGAAGACCCGGAATGAACCTCAGCTGCTTCACAGCTGCTCACTGTGCTGGTTGACACAATCTTCCCATCGATGTAAAAGCTGAGGTTCTCTGAAGTATTACTGGAGATGTCCAGCATGTATTGTTCGAGCTGTTCAGCAGCTTCGTTGTCTCCCAGCTCTGTTTCCTGTCGTGATGTTCCACTGGACGTCCTCTGAAGCTCCTCTTGGGGCAGCTGGGTGACTTGAGCTTGCTGCTCATGGATCCTGCGTTCATGCCGTCGCTTGTTGGTTTGTGTATTGAATATTTTTTCACAGTACTTGCAGGCGTGATGACCATCTGACGCTCCTGGCTGGTCTGACTGAGCGGAGTGGTCACCATCCAACAAACTGGAGGGATTAGAGGCAGAGGGGGGTGAAGCAGGAGGCTTTGTCTCCTCCTGCTGGTCTGGATGTGAAGCGGACATGTTGCTCTTGCTTTTGTAAGTCTGATCCTCGTTGGTCACAGCGTGGATGTGCAGGTGTCGTTCTAAACCGTGTTTGCTGGTAAAACGTCTCTCACAGTGATGACAGGGAAAAGAGCCGCCCTCTCTCTCAGGATCCTGGTGTTTATGAGGATCTGGGTCCACGTTAGCTTCCTCCTGATGAACCTCCTCCTCCTCCTCCTCCTCATCCTCTTTGTCTCCAAACTCAGAGATGTACATGTGAGGACAGTCCTCCATCTCTTGTGGAGGTTGTATCCAGCTCTCTGAAGACGGCTGTCACACAGTCGTCACACCTATTGAACAGAAAACCAAACTTATTGTTGTTGAGCAAACCCACACATGAAGAGCCATTTAAGCACCGCGTTAAAGTCCATCATAAACACCCCAGTAAAACGTTATTTACAGCTTTAGAAATGCCTTTCTGTTTATTCAAAGAACTATAAATGTTTCTGAGTAGCACTGCAGTGCTTATTACTTATTATTTTTATAGTCTGTTTTTAACTTTAACAAAAGAGAAGCAACAGAGGAACAAAGTCACTATAAATAAAATTAAAAAAACTTGTGTACACAAACTGTGTTTTAAAGCGTTCCTGTACACAGTGCACCCATTATTACTAAAAAAAATAAATGAAATGTTTTGCTTGAATGATGAATATTATAATTGCACACAAGTGGAATAAAATATCTCCATAAATTCGAGCATAAAGAGCCTCCATTTCCTCAACACGACATGAAAGAGGTGTGCAGCAGTGTTTTCACACCATCTCACCATTTTAACGGTCAGTGCAGAGCAGGCGTTCTGGTCGACGGATGAACACTCTGGATTTTCTTTCTGCAGGAACAAAACAACAACAGAAAAAACAGAGACATATTACAGCATGACACTACAGCTCAAACTGAACGATAAGAAACTGATCACAGCCTTAATGAGTCTTTCCTGTCAAATGAATTTATGCTTACGTCCTTCCAGCTGATCTATGTGACACTGTGGAGCGGCCTGCTCAGCTCACACAGTCCAGGGTTTTATTTTCATCTACTAGTCACAACACACATCCAACCAGCCCCCAGATCACCTGGATTATCCAGGTAAACATTTACACCTGCAGCTACCACACGCTTCAATCATTAGCATTGTTTATTATTACAGAATAGCAGGCACCTGCTCTACCAGCATCTGAGACATTCTCCCACACTCATTACTGGACTGTTTGCTCTGGTTATTTATTACTTACATGCATCATTACTCCATCAGCAGCACATTTCATGGAAACACTACTGTCTCCCCTGCAGAAGCTCCTGTTGCTCAGATCAAACTGGATCAGCCTTTAGCTCATTCAAAGGCCTGAATTATGCTTGCTAATCATCCCCTACTGTTCCATACACCTGCCCTGTATTTGACACTGATAGTGGATGCCTAACACAGTCTTATTATGGGATGCGTTGAAGCGCATCAGCTTCACCTGCTGTGATGACGCACCCCCGTCCTTGCACCATTGCTAGCTGGTCGCACATCACGTCGTCACATAGCTGTTAGCTAGCTGCTCCACTCAAAGGTCACTTGTGTCTGAAGCAGCTCTGCACTGCCCTGTCACGGTGGGAGGAAGCGGCTCCCACGTTAAACCAGCTACCGACATGTCCTGACACAGAGCGACTGTCACCGACTGAAGGAAAGCAGCTCTTATCGCCATTAAAGCTTTGACAACATGATGCTAGCTGCGGTGCTAGCTCGCTAGCCCTGGCTACATCTGGACTATAGAAGGTTCGACGAGACCGTTACAAACACCGACAGTTCATACAAACCTGCCGTTACAGCTTCCGTTCATACCGTGCCGAACAAAGTACCGGGTACCGGGCTGAGGCTGTCCTTTCCTGCAGGCTGTGAAGTGTACTGTGATTTTTATTCTCTTCTCCAGTGTACCAACACGATTCTGACGTTCTGATTGGCCAATAGATGTGGATGTCAAATGTGGGCCAATCAGCAACAGGCTTGTTAAAGGGTGGGCGGAAGAAGGAAAAAACACAGCTGTCAGTCAGCTCAGGCTAAAAAGAGACTATAGAGCGTCAAATATAAAATTTAATTATTATTATTATTACTATTATTATTATTATTATTATTATTATTATTATTATAAACATTTTAAAGTTTGATAATGTTCAACTTCTTCAGATTTTTATATTCTTCCTCTCTTTTAAATTAACCAAACACATTTAAATGATTAGTTTTTCAACCAGTCAGGTGCCTTTTCTGTTGTTGTTAAAACCAGTGACCATCTATCTACTCAACAAACTCCCTTCTTGCAGTGTACAGAAAAGGCCTGTAGAGGGCGCAATATAATAAAGTCTCAATCTAACGTAGCTGCTCATAACTTTACTACACTTCTGTTGAACATCCTGTAACTTCATGATTTACATCTAATGCACTTATGTGTGTTTGCAGTGCATGAACATTTCAGAGTGGTACAGTAACGTGTTTATTGCTGTCAGTTGTAATAAATACAGTAGTACAGGTTTTGAGATTACTATATTTTAATATGACATTATTATGAGCTTGTCTGCAAAACGTTTCTTACAAACCAACACTGTTCTGTTTTAATACACATATTTTTTTTTCTCTCTATGAAGTGCATATTTGGCATTATTTCAACCTCCAAAATCAACATAAAGGACACTCTTTGAGAGGATCTGTAGGAGTCCAGCAGACCCCACATGTACATTTGTGACATCGTGCAGCACATGGGTGGTGTTCCCATGGCACATGCATATGTCCCCTCTGGTTGTAAATCTGTATGTAGGCTGCAGTGGTGTTTCACTATCAAACAGACGTGAGCTCTCTGATTATAAAGGCCTCTCTGTGTTTTAGACTCCCAGTCTTTGCAGTGAGCTTGCAGACACACAGTGTGGTGTGTTAACCTGAGGAACAGGCTGCACTGAACAGTATTAGACTCTCACATGTAGTTCATTTATGATCATGTGTATTAATAGCTTGCCATGGCTCCAGCCTTTCACAGCTGTGGAATCAAGATGAGCAGCCCAGTGCTGGTTCTGCTGGTCCGACACATGTATGTCAGATCATCATACTACTGCAGTACTGCTGCTGTGAGCACCTACAGCAGGTATGAGTGAAGAAATGTTTGCTGAAGCTCAGTGTCTCTGACCGCACGCTGAGCTCATCCTAAGTGAGTAAAGCTGCTTCCACTTCCTGTCCTGTGTGACTCAAATAAGCGACTTGCTTCACTGGAAACTTAAGATGAACATGCGATGCCTCACCTGGTTTGACCGTAAATAACCCGGTGCAGGAAGTTTGGATTTAGAAACAGCTGAAGGAAATGACAGGGCACTCACAACAAGTATGAAGTTGTTATTATTATTATGACATTTTAGGACATAACAGATACCTGAGGTAAAGTTTTCCACAGGAGAGTCAAGACAACAAAAACCTTTGTTTTAATGATTTATTTCTCCTCTATTTTGCTCTTTCTGTACCTACTGTATACTATGTATTATAAATTATATGATATATAGTATGTAATATTCAATATACTTCCCTACACTCCTTCATTTGTATACTCTTATTACATATATGTTATCATTTATCTATTTCCTGCTTCAGCACCTGTGGTTGGATGAAATCTGCATTTCATTCCTCACTGTACTTTTGGTGAAAAGTGTGTGATGAAAACAGAGTTGAATCTAGTCTAATGTGCAGGTATATGTATCCATAATAATCCACCTTTGATCTTAGGCTGATATTTAATTCATGGCTACTTTCTGCAGATAAATGCCCAATAAAACTGAAATTCAAATGAATGAACCAGAGGTGAAGAAAGCCTCTTAGATGAAATGACTCTTTCTTCTTTGCTCTTTCTTTACATACTGTATGCTTAAAGAAAAACCTTTTCTCTAAACACACCAAAGGCTCTAAAAGATCTTGAAGACAGCTTTAAAAGCAGACAGGAAACTGAGAGAAAGCGAGCCAGGCTGAGCTGCAGATCTCATGTATGGCAGCGTATCCTGTGGCGGTGGGCGCCGCTTCGTGCCAACGACTCCTGCACACAAAGAAACATTGAGCGAACACATGAACATATAGGACCAGAAGGACAAAGAGGCAGAGAGGAGAGGTGGTTTATGTCTGTGGGTCAGAAACAATGAGCGGCCCTTATAGCAGATGTGTGGCACAAAGCCTGGCCTGTAATCACACAACATGTTCTGTCACTGTGATGAAACAGGATTTCACTGCTCCATGTCACGGGACGCCAGATGTGCAGGGAACAAAATGTAAATTTTGAAAACACATGCTGCTGTGTACTGTAACTGTAACTGAGCTGACACCACGCCTGTGCTCATAAGCACACATCAACACACACACTCACACACACATTAAATGATGCACCGTGGCACATGGATACTAGACACACACATATATTTACATGCCACCCACACACACACACACACAGTCCTTCTCTCCTTTCACTGACATGCAGCCACACACAAACCCAGCGACTCCTTGCATCATCAGACCACAAACACACTGCGCCTGTTAGCCTCTCCTCCACCCCTCCATCCACCCAGCTGTCTGAGACACTCACAGCACCAACCGGCTGACATTAATCTCATGACATCACAAACCCTGACATGTGGCGCCTGCTGCCCAGGTCGCTCCCTTCACCGTAGGACGGCGTCCAACAAACACTGCAGCGTGTATATAGAAGTACTTTATCATCTGCAACAAAAAACAAACTGTACAGTCATTTCCTGTGCATTTTAACACACATCCACCTCAAACCACTGATGCATTTTCCTTCAGATAGTTAGTTTACATATGAGGCACTGAAGTGACAGTTTCTGGACTGCAGGACTAACACTGACATGATAGACTAGTAGAAAGAAGGTTGTCATGCATATATACTGCAGTATACAGATATATACAGTATATAGTATGTTCTTGTATCTGGCATCACATAATGTTCTGATTGATGCTGGAATCAAAAGATCTGCAGGAATCAGTCACCTGTTTTGGTTTTGAAGGAGACTTTCTGTGAAAAAAACTGATGCGTTGATCTTCCAGAACAGACGAACACTCTGTTTAAAACCAGAACAAACTCTAGTTTTATGTTTCCAATCAGAGTTTCTTCACTGTTGTTCAGCAACAAAAGAGGTTTCTGAGGCTTTCAGAAGCAGATGTCCAGTGACTTTAAAACTCTCTATCTTCTTCAAACTTTTAATTCTAAAACAACCAAGATCTGGAGTGTTTTCTTAAAATGTGCATTGAAACAGAATAAACATGTAATTTATGACAGCTCCTGGCAGACAACCACAACAATGCCATTAATAAATAATAAATAAATGGACATGTTTGGATAATGTGAGTGCACTACTAATATCTTTAAACATTTAATAAATGTACATATTATACCTTTAAATAATTCAAATTTAGATAATATACAACTACCCACACCTGTACAGAAACTTTGATTTATTTTAACAGTGAGGAGACCTGGAGCCAACATCCTATTTCACTGTGTTTATATAAGTTTATATCAACTTATCAGTAAAATATGGAGATTAAGTACAAACGTTTTCTCAACTGAGAACCACTAACAGATGTTTAAAGTGCTGGAAATTATTTGTTTCCTTTGTTTGTTGTTTTTTTTTTGCAAATACTTTCTGGATGGAGTGAGGTGTAGCAGCATCTGTAACATCTGGATTATGAGTTTAAAATGTTTTCTTAATGAAAAAAAATCACCATATATTAAAAGAGATGTGATTAACAGTGAAGGATTTAATCCATTTTAATCTGTTTAAACAAACAGCTGGTTGGACAAAAGAAAAAAATGAGGCCAGGTGTTTATTCCAGCATGGAGCATGATAACCTCATCCCTCCTTTGTTCTACACTCTGCTCTCTGTTAGGATTAGAATTTGCTGAGTGGACAAATTAATAATTTCCTCCAGATAACCAGCTCAGACCACATTTCTACTGCGTGGAATAAAAGAGACCTAGAAAAGACACACAGACTCACTGGTGTGGTTTTATTAAGAGGGAAAGATATTATAGACTCTACAGGATCACGTATCTACAGTGTGTATTTCTACAGGATCATATATCTACTGTGTGTATTTCTACAGGATCATATATCTACAGTGTGTATTTCTACAGGATCATGTATCTACTGTATGTATTTCTACAGGATCATGTATCTACAGTGTGTATTTCTACAGGATCACGTATCTACAGTGTGTATTTCTACAGGATCATATATCTACTGTGTGTATTTCTACAGGATCATATATCTACAGTGTGTATTTCTACAGGATCATGTATCTACTGTATGCATTTCTACAGGATCACGTATCTACAGTGTGTATTTCTACAGGATCATATATCTACAGTGTGTATTTCTACAGGATCACGTATCTACAGTGTGTATTTCTATAGGATCATGTATCTACAGTGTGTATTTCTACAGGATCACGTATCTACAGTGTGTATTTCTACAGGATCATATATCTACTGTGTGTATTTCTACAGGATCATATATCTACTGTATGCATTTCTACAGGATCATGTATCTACAGTGTGTATTTCTACAGGATCATATATCTACTGTATGCATTTCTACAGGATCATGTATCTACTGTATGCATTTCTACAGGATCATATATCTACTGTATGCATTTCTACAGGATCATATATCTACTGTATGCATTTCTACAGGATCATATATCTACTGTATGCATTTCTACAGGATCATATATCTACAGTGTGTATTTCTACAGGATCATATACCTACTGTATGCATTTCTACAGGATCATATATCTACAGTGTGTATTTCTACAGGATCATATATCTACTGTATGCATTTCTACAGGATCATATATCTACAGTGTGTATTTCTACAGGATCATGTATCTACTGTATGCATTTCTACAGGATCACGTATCTACAGTGTGTATTTCTACAGGATTACGTATCTACAGTGTGTATTTCTACAGGATCACGTATCTACAGTGTGTATTTCTACAGGATTACGTATCTACTGTATGCATTTCTACAGGATCACGTATCTACAGTGTGTATTTCTACAGGATCATGTATCTACTGTATGCATTTCTACAGGATCACGTATCTACAGTGTGTATTTCTACAGGATTACGTATCTACAGTGTGCATTTCTACAGGATCACGTATCTACAGTGTGTATTTCTACAGGATCATATATCTACAGTGTGTATTTCTACAGGATCATATATCTACAGTGTGCATTTCTACAGGATCATATATCTACAGTATGTATTTCTACAGGATTACGTATCTACTGTATGCATTTCTACAGGATCATATATCTACAGTGTGCATTTCTACAGGATCATATATCTACAGTATGTATTTCTACAGGATTACGTATCTACTGTATGCATTTCTACAGGATCACGTATCTACAGTGTGTATTTCTACAGGATCACGTATCTACTGTATGCATTTCTACAGGATCACGTATCTACAGTGTGCATTTCTACAGGATCATATATCTACAGTGTGTATTTCTACAGGATCACGTATCTACAGTGTGTATTTCTACAGGATCACGTATCTAGTGTATGCATTTCTACAGGATCACGTATCTACAATGTGTATTTCTACAGGATCATATATCTACTGTATGCATTTCTACAGGATCATATATCTACTGTATGCATTTCTACAGGATCATATATCTACAGTATGTATTTCTACAGGATCACGTATCTACAGTGTGTATTTCTACAGGATCACGTATCTACAGTGTGTATTTCTACAGGATCATGTATCTACTGTATGCATTTCTACAGGATCATGTATCTACAGTGTGTATTTCTACAGGATCACGTATCTACAGTGTGTATTTCTACAGGATCATGTATCTACTGTATGCATTTCTACAGGATCATATATCTACTGTATGCATTTCTACAGGATCATGTATCTACTGTATGCATTTCTACAGGATCATATATCTACTGTATGCATTTCTACAGGATCATATATCTACAGTGTGTATTTCTACAGGATCATGTATCTACTGTATGCATTTCTACAGGATCATATATCTACAGTGTGTATTTCTACAGGATCATGTATCTACTGTATGCATTTCTACAGGATCATATATCTACAGTGTGTATTTCTACAGGATCATGTATCTACTGTATGCATTTCTACAGGATCACGTATCTACAGTGTGTATTTCTACAGGATTACGTATCTACAGTGTGTATTTCTACAGGATCACGTATCTACAGTGTGTATTTCTACAGGATTACGTATCTACTGTATGCATTTCTACAGGATCACGTATCTACAGTGTGTATTTCTACAGGATCATGTATCTACTGTATGCATTTCTACAGGATCACGTATCTACAGTGTGTATTTCTACAGGATTACGTATCTACAGTGTGCATTTCTACAGGATCACGTATCTACAGTGTGTATTTCTACAGGATCACGTATCTACTGTATGCATTTCTACAGGATCACGTATCTACAGTGTGCATTTCTACAGGATCACGTATCTACAGTGTGTATTTCTACAGGATCATGTATCTACTGTATGCATTTCTACAGGATCACGTATCTACAGTGTGTATTTCTACAGGATCATGTATCTACTGTATGCATTTCTACAGGATCACGTATCTACAGTGTGTATTTCTACAGGATTACGTATCTACAGTGTGTATTTCTACAGGATCACGTATCTACAGTGTGTATTTCTACAGGATTACGTATCTACTGTATGCATTTCTACAGGATCACGTATCTACAGTGTGTATTTCTACAGGATCATGTATCTACTGTATGCATTTCTACAGGATCACGTATCTACAGTGTGTATTTCTACAGGATTACGTATCTACAGTGTGCATTTCTACAGGATTACGTATCTACAGTGTGCATTTCTACAGGATCACGTATCTACAGTGTGTATTTCTACAGGATTACGTATCTACAGTGTGCATTTCTACAGGATCACGTATCTACAGTGTGTATTTCTACAGGATCACGTATCTACAGTGTGTATTTCTACAGGATCATATATCTACAGTGTGTATTTCTACAGGATCACGTATCTACAGTGTGTATTTCTACAGGATCACGTATCTACAGTGTGTATTTCTACAGGATCACGTATCTACAGTGTGTATTTCTACAGGATCACGTATCTACAGTGTGTATTTCTACAGGATCACGTATCTACAGTGTGTATTTCTACAGGATCATGTATCTACAGTGTGTATTTCTACAGGATCACGTATCCACAGTGTGTATTTCTACAGGATCACGTATCCACAGTGTGTATTTCTGCAGGATCACGTATCTACAGTGTGTATTTCTATAGTCTCCTACATCATCCTACAGTAGTTCTATGCTGGATGTGGGTATGGTTCTGTATGTTCTTCCAGTATGTTCTTGCAGGTCAGCAGACACTCAAACCTGTGAAAATCACTCAGCTCAGTGTTTTTTCATTAAATATGAGCCACGGATGTGTCTGCATGAATCTCACTTTAATGACTCGCCCTGACGGCTGCCTCTGCTGTGACCGTTGGACATGTGGACAGAGGCCACTCAGTCGGTGTTTGGGTGAACATGATGGATGCAGGGCCCACCCAGGAAGTGACTCCACCCTGCTGCCATGCCCCCAGCCGTCCTGTCCGTGAACGAACGCCCCTGAAAAGCCTCCATTGTTGTCAGCAGTGAGGCCAGAGGCTGAGCTGAAGCCTGAAGGCGCTCATGGAGCTCCTTGGAGGGGCGGTGGGCGTTGGGTCGCTGCCTAAAACCACAGAGAGGAGAGGCAGCCGGACAGAGCATCTCTGTGCTGGAGCACCGGAACATCCCATAATAAGCACACCTCACTGTCAGAGCTCCTCCATATTTGGTGCTGTTTGCCTCCCTGCTGAAAAGGAGCAGTTTGGTTTTTAAAATTCAAAACTCAACTTGAACGGACCAATCAGAGCGGACCCTGCCCCCCCCCCCGGGTCATGATGTGAGCAAAAAGAAAATGAGATTTTAACTGTCATAAATAGTTTGGCCTGACTAGAGGCGTTGCCACGGTAACTACATAGTCTAACCCAAATCAAATTAAAATCAGTCAAAAGCCTTTATTGTCGTTACATGAATAATGAACAATAGCGGGACATTTGAAAAGGGACATTTTCATGCACAAAAGACAAAGAGGAGCTTTGAGTTTTTTTATTGAAACAGTATGAACAAAAAAAAAACACTGCAATTAAATAAACGGTTGAAACAAGTCAGATGACACAAATGAGAGAGTGATAGTGATATGAGGCGAAGCGGAGGAGAGGAAACACGGTCGTAGCAAACATTTGCAGTGTCCAAAGCCGATATATTCAACATGACATCACTCATTCAGTGCACAAATTAAAGCAAGCAGAGCCAAGCTGAGACGTCATTATTTCTACACCCGTTTAGCACAAAAATAGCAAAACAGGACCTCTATAAAACTATAAAATGTCATCCTGTGTGCACGTGATGTGGTGTTAGCTCAATTTAAAGACTGGATGGCTGCTCTGGTTCTCTGACTGTTAACAGGAGGACTATGAATACGCTGTGAGGACAAAGCTATCACTGTGTCCAATAACCACAGGCTGTGTGGACGCCTTCATGAGGGAACGAGCTGGTTCTTTCTGGAATGGGTGTTTGGGTTAAAACGTACAGTCGATTCACATTAATAACGCACTTCAAAAGTTAAAATCCTCCTCACTACCTGGAGAAAACCAGAGACAGTGGCACAAACCCTTCTGCTAAATTTCACAGATATGTATCAGGTTTCTATGTGTCGGTGTTAAAGCTCCTGTTAGCGCCACGCTAGCCCCACGAGCTAACGAGCGCCTTCATGTCAGAACAACTTCTGCACATGGTGCTTCATGCAGCTGGCCGACATATCAGGGGAAAAGTGTTAACTGGTGCCTAAAGGTCACAGCAGCAGCAGCCTGTAAGAAATGAAACGCTAGCCTATGCAACATAGAGAAAGTCACTATCTGTGCGCTGTCGTCTCCTGGCATATTGTATATACATCCTGTGGAATTTGCTCCCACCTTCCACATTTAATTTCCTTTTGTTTTGTCAGTTTTAGTGTTCATGCTAATCGAAGATGACCCTCTGCTTTTCTTTTTTTTTTTTTTTTTGCATCTGAAAAGGCCTGAAATTCTTTGGTGACGTCCTGCTGTCACCTGGGTTTGTTCTCTCCAGGAAGAAGGGAGGATGGAGGCTCCTGGGGAGGAGGTGTACTCCTCCAGCCTCACATACATACAGTACATACATCAACACAGCAGGCCTCCCTCCCCTCTTTGTTCCTCACTTAGATTCGTTTAGTTCTGGTTTGGTTTAATGATCAGTAGTTCAGAATTTCCAGAACTTGGAGCGCTCCTGCTGCTTGGCCGACTTTTTCCTCAGGGGCTGAAAATAAAAAGAGAGAGAGTCAGTCTGAGGTGGCATCTAGTTCCTGTTAGTTCAATTAAAAGTTCATTAATCTTAATCAATCACAGTTTAGTGACATTTCATGGTGATGAAAAAAGATTAACGACAGAGGTCAATATATACACAGAAGGTTAATAACATAAGAGGTGACATTATAAAAACCTGAAGGGTTGAGAGGATTAGACCTTAGACTTTATGGAGCAAAAGAAACCTTTTAGACAGACTAATAATTAGTTCCTGAGAGAAAAACCAAACAGAGCTGGAGACTTTGTGCTGCTGCCTCTCTTTAATCTCAGAGCTAAAAGGAGCCTCGCGGCACCACGAACAAACTTTTCCTGGACTGTTTGTTTGTCAGCAGCAAGAAGCTTCCAACTCTGTGTGTGGATTTTAGAAGGTCTGTGGATCAGGACCACTGAGGACAGGAAGGGGTTAAAGCTGAGAGAACGGAGACATTTACAGAAACCATAACGCCGTCTTTTTTCACAGGTTTTTTGTTCTTGGCAGACCTGCGACACAAAGAAACATCCCTGGTTAAAAAGACGTGCAGCTGGCCTCCATGAGCCTGCGCTCAGCAGCAGAGACCTATTATGGTTTGTGGCAGACATGCCAGGTCATCTTATCACACAGAGCATTACATCAGCGCGTGTTGTGATGTCATCACAGGGCTCCATATTTAGAGGAAGCCAGCAGCAATGACTCACTGAGAGCTTCCAGCGCTGCAGACCAGCTACTTACGAGTATTTTCCCATCCTCCTCACCACGGCGATCACCACGGCGATGACGATGACCACCGCCAACAGAGCGCCGATCACGATGCCGACCACCTGGCCGGAGCTCAGGCCCTCTGAGGGACGAAGACGAAGAAGAGTTGGTTCCTTTTTCAGGGTTTTCACATTAAATATTTTAACAGCTCATTTTCAAACGTTCACATCTGTCAGTGAGTGGATTCAGAACCTGAGTGAGACGTGACTGACGTTCATGTTTTGGTTTAATTTCATACTTTCACACCCCTCTATCTAATCTAGATCTAATGTTGATCTAATCTGGATCTATTCTACATCACAACCTCTGAGTGAGCACAAAAACAACTTTCTAGTCTCAGACTTCAGTCAGGTTTTTAGATCACTAATGTTCTTGTTTTGGTATCATTTCATACTTTCACACCCCTCTATCTAATCTAGATCTAATGTTGATCTAATCTGGATCTATTCTACATCACAACCTCTGAGTGAGCACAAAAACAACTTTCTAGTTTCAGACTTCAGTCAGGTTTTTAGATCACTAATGTTCATGTTTTGGTATAATTTCATACTTTCACACCCCTCTATCTAATCTAGATCTAATGTTGATCTAATCTGGATCTATTCTACATCACAACCTCTGAGTGAGCACAAAAACAACTTTCTAGTCTCAGACTTCAGTCAGGTTTTTAGATCACTAATGTTCTTGTTTTGGTATCATTTCATACTTTCACACCCCTCTATCTAATCTAGATCTAATGTTGATCTAATCTGGATCTATTCTACATCACAACCTCTGAGTGAGCACAAAAACAACTTTCTAGTTTCAGACTTCAGTCAGGTTTTTAGATCACTAATGTTCATGTTTTGGTATAATTTCATACTTTCACACCCCTCTATCTAATCTAGATCTAATGTTGATCTAATCTGGATCTATTCTACATCACAACCTCTGAGTGAGCACAAAAACAACTTTCTAGTCTCAGACTTCAGTCAGGTTTTTAGATCACTAATGTTCATGTTTTGGTATAATTTCATACTTTCACACCCCTCTATCTAATCTAGATCTAATGTTGATCTAATCTGGATCTATTCTACATCACAACCTCTGAGTGAGCACAAAAACAACTTTCTAGTTTCAGACTTCAGTCAGGTTTTTAGATCACTAATGTTCTTGTTTTGGTATCATTTCATACTTTCACACCCCTCTATCTAATCTGGGCTATTCTACATCTAGTTTTAATCTAGATCCATTTTAAAATCTATTCTAGATCTAATCCTGATCTACTCTAGATTCAATCCAAATATCTTCTAGATCTATTCTAAATCTAACTGGATCTATTCTAGATCTAATCTAGCTCTAATCTGGATCTAATTTAGACCTATTCTAGATCTAATCTGGATCTAATTTAGACCTACTATAGATCTAATCTCAATCTATGCTAAATTTAATCTAGATCTATTCTGGTTCTAATCTTGATCTACTCTAGTTTCAAACCAAATCTCCTCTAGATCTATTCTAGATCTTACCTAGATCTAATCTGGATCTAATTTAGACCTACTCTAGATCTAATCTCAATCTATGCTAAATTTAATCTAGATCTATTACGGATCTAATCTAGATCTAATCTGATCTATTCTACAACAGATCCATTCTAGATCTATTCCAGATCTAATCTTGATCTACTCTAGATTTAGTCCAAATCTCTCCTAGATCTATTCTAAATCTAATCTGGATCTATTCTAGATTTTACCTAGATCTAATCTTATCTAATTTAGACCTATTCCAGATCCAATCTAGATCTATTCCAGATCTAATCTCAATCTATGTTAGATCTATTCTGGATGTAATCTAGATCTATTCTGGATGTAATCTAGATCTAGAGTCATATCTGCAGATCTAATCTGTGAACGTGACCTTTGACCCTCAGCCTCCTCACCCTCTGGACCGTCCTCCACCACCACCTCGTCCTCCGTCTCGACCTTGGCGGCTCCGGTCGGATGGACCTCGGCCTCTGGCTCGGTGGGGGGTTCGGTCTCCACCTCAGGAGCTTCAGTGACCGGAGGTTCGGGTTCTGCAGTAGCAGCGGCAGGAGCTTCTGTCTCGACCACGGCCTCTTCAGTGTTGAACGTGACGGCAGGAGGCGCCGCCTCCGTGACGACTTCCTCTGTCGCGGCGACTTCTGTTGTTACGACGGCTTCTTCTGTCACGATGGAGACTTCTTCTGTTGCCACTTCTTCAGGAGCCACCGCTGGTTCGGTAGGAGGAGGGCCGGTGATGACGGTGAGGTCCACCTGAGGAGCCGCTGTGACGTCAGTGATGACGTCTGCTGCCGTGTCATCGACCCAAACATCAAGGTCTGTAGGGATCACTGTGGGACCTGAGGAGGAACATGTTAATGTGCATCACTTCCTGCTGAGAGGTTGGATTATTTCACGTCTTACTGAAAATTAAATTGAAAGTCATTTTCAGTTATTATTATTATTATCAGTTTTAAGTCCAGACTGACTCAGAAACGTCTGTCAGGTCAAAAGATAAATGTTTTATTTTCCTCTCTGACATAATGAAAAGATGCTTCTTATTCTTGTTACAAGCATGACTGCTGCACCCTGTGACCACCTCCAGCCTCCACCCTCCAGCCTCCATCCTGTCTTTAAGGCTCGGTGTTTGCGTGCTGCATGCCACATCCTCTGCCTCATTTCCTGGCTGGCTGAGAGGCTGAAGGCTTGTTAACCCTGAACATGTGAAGGGTGGGGCTGCTCCTGTGAACCAACGGTTTGCTCTTCCAGGCGCTGAACAGCTTTAGTTTTTCTCTCTTTTCACTGCCTGATGAGTAAAATGAAGAGCTGAAAGGACCTCATGGAGGCACTTTGTGTTTTAGGAAGACGTGTATTTACCCCCGCCTTTCATCACAGTCTGGAGTTCAACCTGATCATTTCTCTCCAATAACCCCACATTCAACATCCTCCCAGCCACAACTGAAAGCTGAGCCTGGACAGAGCTGCTTCAAAATTAAGGAGGCAGATTTCAGCGTGGCACCAAAATTACGGTCTGCAGTTAACTTTCCACTGACAAGCTGCTGGACTGAAATCTGCTCTTTGGGAAAAAAAGTCCCTTTAAAACTCCTTCTCCTTTCTAAGCTTAGCGTCTGACATCATGCTCCGTCCATCTCTCTTTTCTCCAATTGTTCTAAATACTTGCAATAATAGGGAATCGTTAGCAGGGGTAAAAATAACCCTGAATGGGGCAGTTATTCCTAGCTGGTGCTGGCTAGCGTGTTCATTAGCAACAGGCAGGATAAATATAACAAAACATTTGCTCCCAGCGCGGCGGTGAGGAAGAACTGAAGGGGGGTTTTCAAAAGACGACTCAGACTGTTTGTTTGGAAAAGTCTGGGAGCCATGATAAAATGGTCTGCGCTTCACAGAGGACAGCTGTACGCTCTGTGTAATCACCCTCTAACAATTGCTTCATTATGTGTTCGGTTCCCACAATTAGCTCTGAGTAGTATTTCCTCCCCACTGTGCCGACCGTCCCGACTTAATGCAGCTGCCTCAGTGAGACGCCTCTCTTTTCCTTTAATCTGCTTCTCGTCGTCCTCTCCACGAATCCCTGGAGAGAGGAAGGGAAACAACAACAGCTTCTGCTGTTCTCTGCTCGCAGTGGTTATGATGAGCCTCATATCTGGAGATCCTCCTGAGCAAATCAAACGAGTGAAAACAGTTCAGGTTTCTTGGCTCAGTCCTGGACTGAGGAGCGTTTACGTAACTGTGGCGTTGTCCTTATTATCCCAAATGTTTGGTGGGTTATTTTACCCATGATTACATCACTTTGACCACACAGCCATTCCCACAAGAAGCGAGAAGCAGCCTGAAATCATGCTGCTGGTGAACAAGCCTGAACACTGCATGTGTTTATGAGGCTCTCTGGACAATAAGGGCTTCATTCAGCCAAACTACAAACATGTTTTCCCACTAGAAAACTACAGGCTTTAAAATGTCCTTCAGATGAGAGGCAGTGATTCAGGAGTGAAAGGTGAGTTAAGAGCAGTGAGGAGGAGGAGGAGGAGGAGTGAAAGAGTGAGGAGGCAGGAAAGGAGGGAGCAGCAGCCTCCATCCATTACGATCACAATCAGCTGTCACCGTTAGTGTGTGTTAATGTGTGGGAGGCTCCACCTTCACAGCCAGGAATGTTTTCACGGCGCTGCCCGGCCTCCCGACACCCTGACGGGACGCCGCCCGGCGAAGCCTCAGTCAGCTGTGGAGATACCAGGGCGTGCCACGCACGGCATGCTGGGGATTTCAGGCAGCAGACAGTGGACTATTCTCAGCCCGTCTTATCACAGACAGGAAGTGGTTTCTTTTTAGATAGGAGACCATGTGGACTGGATGACCAGGGACAGAGGCTGAAGTATAGTGAATCACTGCACAGATGATGATGATGATGATGAAGAGTGGCATCACTCAAACTAAACTAAACACCTTAGACTCACCACTTATCTGTGTAACTCACTAAATGATGGTGTGAGACCTGCAGCAAAGGAGTGGACGAGTTAAATTCCCTGCTTCAAATATCTACATACCATTACTATTTATTTGTATTTTTTGGTTTGATATACTGTTGTGTGTTTTTTCAAGCTTTTGCACCGTTGCCGTGACAATAAAATCACTCTATTTTATTTTATTAACTACGCTCTCGCTCTCTCTCTGTGCATCACCTGGCTCCTGGGTCCCTGTGCTAAAAGCCTCATAATGTATTTCTAATCTGGCTAACCTTCAGGTCCTGCTTGTGTAAGCCTTCCTGAGTCAGCAGCTCTATTTATTTTCCTTCCTCCGGCTCCATGTCTCACCCTGCTCAACACATAGGTGCTACAGACATGAGACATTTGTGTCAGTCCACACAGAGGAGACAAAAAAACAAGCTCCTGTCCACAAACAGATGTTTCTTTCTCCTCACGGGAAATTTGGGGAGAATGACTGAGCTTTTTTTTTATCCTCCTCAGTTCACGTGAGAAGCGCTTCCTTTTCCTCACATTTGGAGAATGAGCGCAGAGTTTGAGTCATCGTGGACAAAGGGCATTGACCTCTCCCTTCAGCAGCCAGATGTGACGGCCATGTTATAAGAGCAGACAGGACTCATTAAGAGGCAGAGTGGAGGGAGGAGGGGGTTTTTACAGGATAGTTAACACAGTGACGGAGTTAAAAGTGATTTTCTATGTCTCTCTCTGGAGATTCAGGAAGTTTAAGGACTTGTGTGGAAATGAGCGTCTCCTAAAGGTAAAGGTTGTTGTTTAAAAATAGAGGCCAGAGTCCAGACCTGAGGTTCAGGAGGCTGCTGGGATAGGATGGGGGGGGTTAAGTATTAAAGCTTGATACCCCACCAAAGATGGGTAAATGCCAAGGGGCGGCTCCAACAACATGTGGGTAGAGAGGGTGGGGCGCCTCTTAAAGCTCATCATGTACTTCTCATCCATATGAGCCTCTTAAATATAGAGCCTCTCTATTAATACACCCAGACCCCCCCCACCCCCACCCCCACCCGCTGGACGAAGCAAAGGAAGGAAGCAGAAAGAAAAGAGTAAACATACAAACAGGGAGAAAGAGAAGGAAAGTGTCTGCAGTGAGACGGTAGATGAGCTTTCAGATAAATGTGTTGGCTGGATGTTTCAGCTTACAGTCCCTCCCCTCGCTGTGTACGAGCCGTTTTGGGAGTTTTCCAACGGATATTCCTTTCTTCTCTTTGCCAGTGCCAAGAATTTAGAGACACGAGGCAGCAGAGCGCCTGCTATTACATCACATTTCCCCTTGGAGTCTGCAAATCAAACTTTTCCTCCAGAGCCCAGGAGAGAAAATGATGCTGCCGCCTTTGTTAAGACAAAGTTTGGAGGAACCACAAGCACCAGAACACAACCTGTCGCTGAAGATTACACAGTGAAAACACTAAAATAATTAGTTACTGAACACTGAAATAAGAAGTGAGCTAACGTTACCTCTGAAAGGAGTCTGTCAGAGTGTTAGGGATTAAAACAGAGTGGTGTGGGGTGGGCACATGGAGGCAGAGGGGACACAGTGTGCTAACAGAGCGCTAACAGGGTGATAGCAGACTTCACTTACTTGCATGTGTAAAGGCAGCCAGGGCCAACAGGAGCAGCAGCTGGACATTCATCCTGGATTTTCTCCTCCACTCAGATCCTTCAGGAACGACACCAAACGACCGGCTTCTCCAGAGGGGAAGGATGAAGGACACCCCCAAAAAATAGAAAACAAAAAAGGTCAAAGAAAGAAGATAAAGGGAGGTTTGAGATCTGTTTGACCTGCAGAGGTGAGGAGGAACAGAGCTGCTCTCACAGCTGGAGGGAGGAAGAGAGTGGTGGAGGGATGGAAAGAGGACAAGTCTGAGGAAGTGGAGGGGTAGAGAGGCACTGGCACACAGCAGGAGAGAGAGAGGCTGAGCCCAGGGTGGAGGAGGGGTGCTGGAGCTGGTGGTGGGCTGGGCAGGTCGGGCTGGGAGGAGGCGGTCTGGACCAAACCCTCCAGGTTCAGCCTCTGTCGATAGACCTGGAACACCTGGAAACACCAACAAACATTTTTTATCAAGATGCTTCGATCTAGAAGTGACTCTCACAAACTGGCTGTTTCTGAATGAACAGAGCGAGATGCAAACAGAGCGCTCTCAAATAATCCTGAAGCATCCAGCTGTTGAGTGAAAGAAGCATCTGTATGGATCCTTGAAATGATCACAGCTGACAGACAGGAGCAGGAGCAGAGCTGCTCTTTAAACAGATTCAAGCTGTAAATACAGCGAGAACACTGTGTGACTTTCACACAGACGAGCAGTTTCTAATGTGATGGAGGGCAGAGGACTGCTGCTCGGCACGAGGCTGACACCTGTTGGACAACAAGCCAGGAGGTCAAAGCTGCACAAAGCCTGAATAATCCGATTTAAAGAGCGTAAACAAGATGAAATAACCACAGCAGAGGAGAGGTTAGCGCAGTAAAAATGGTCAATGACATTTTAATAAACACTGAAACAGATTTGAACCGCCATACACAGATTATTTATAACACACAAAACGCCAATTCCTTGCTTTTTTTCTTGTTTCCTAAGCACTTATTTACAATATACTGAGGATATGTACATACTGTGTCCCCTGAAGGACAAATAACAAAATACTTTCTCTCCATTTGCTGTTTTTCTCTTTTCAGTCTGTTTTTCAAGGGCAAATGTAGGAGGAACACACTGATATTTACATGGACAACAACACACACATACAGCATATACATACATATATATATATACACACACACACATATATATATGTATATATATGCCAGTCACTGTAATACAGTTTTTAATGGTGATAATAAAGAGTATTTCTCTCTTTCTTTTTTGTTTTTTTTTTTTACAATAAGACCTTGTTTCGACCATTCGAACAATCACTGAGATCTTCCAAACCAAAGAGCACTTTAAGGTCCCACATTTCACTTTGAACCCACTCAATATAAACAACCCGCCTGTTTCTTAGGAGTATTTTTTGAGCTGTATGCTAAAGGAAATCAGAGAGGACTATACACACTTATACACACAGACAAAATTAAACATCACAGTAAGAAAGGTTGAGCGTCTGAAACTTTTGTTTTTGCTGATCTGCTGTTATTTTTTTAAAACACAGAAATAAAATGTTGACGGTTTTCTTTTATTTCTCTCATTCACGTTGAGTTTGGTGTTGTGCAAAAAGCTGCTCGTCTCCTTGAAATCAGCGCCTGGTCATAACTGATATGCCCTTTCCCAAAATTATAAAAGCTTGAAAGTTCAATCGTTAACAGAGTCCAGGTGTAGCAAGCGTCTGGTTTTCATTTTGACTAGGGTCTGTTTGAGCTACCGAAAAGCTTATTCCACAGTATTTTCTATCCGTTAGCTTATAAGCTGACAAAAGAAACAGATTTTAAACATTTTGACCACAGGAGGCTCGCCGTCCGCCAACAGGAAGTGAATCACCGAATGACACGCAGTGACCTACAGCGATGGAAATGGCTTAGTGTGAATGTTAACACCCTGAGAACATGACATCGTGGACAATGAGATCATTTAAAGTGATTAAATAAAGAATCCAAGGCGACAGAACAGATAAAGGAAGAGCAGATAGTGATGCAGAGGAAGAGTCAGTTTTAACCAGCAGGTGGCGCTTCACTCATCCACCACTGGTTCACACCATCGGGACTTTATTCTTCATAAATCCTGACTGAAGCTGTGAGGACACGTTAAAGACGTTCAGTATGAGAGCAGGGAAAGGACGGATGGAGCTCAAACTCTGCAGGAAACAGAAAAAAGGAACGTTTCACAAACGATTTGACGACACTTTGGCGACTCTTAACCCTGTTGGCATGACATGAGGCGATCCAGAGAGCTGCAGACGTCCAGTCCTTTTAATGATTGTCTTCAGACTCCACTTGAATCATTTGTTTCCTGTCAGATTGTCTGTTTTATCTCACACAGGTGAACGGAGGTCGGCTAGTTCCAGACCTCACCTGTCACCTCGGTTTAGACGATGGAGTCCCAGTCAAAGTCGTCCTGGATGTCGTCGGCAGCGAGCATTCGTCTCACGTGGAAGTGTCCCAGAGGCAGCCGGTGCTGCTGCTGGCTCAGCGGGCTGAGATGACCTGAGCATGGAGAGCAGAGCTTCAGGACTCAGAGACACTGAGAGACACATCCTGATGTTTAGAGCTGCTTCTGTAGACAGACTGAACATCTGAGGGTTTTCCAGAAAATCCTCTTCAGCAGGGAGAGGAAACTACAGGCTACATGGAAGCTAGCATCTACGTGACCTTAACTAACGACTAAAACATTAACAACAACCAACAAATTAACAACTAAAACCTAAAATGAATATAGTTCCTCATGGGACTATAATCTCTCCTGATCATCAGTGTGGTGCTCAAAGACACTTCAGCATAGATTCAAAAAGCTGCTGATACTGGCACACAAACACTTTGTACTGAATTCACTCTTATGTGTTTGTATTAAACATATCAAACCATATCTCAGATTGATTGTGTTAAAGGGACACTCCACTGATTTTATACATGAAGTTTAGTAGTTTTGGTACTTATAGCTTGTTATAATGCCTCATGGGAAATGTAGGATCAGGTGTCTGAGCCATCCTGGAGACTAAAAATTGGCGCACTAATAAACGACAGAGCCAGTCTGTTTCTACTTAATGCAGAGATAAACTGTATTTAAACATACAGTGAAATGAAAAGACTCATTTGATGTGACATCATGGCACAGCACTGCTATCAGATACTGATGCAGACAGACAGAAACCTGCACACATACAGAACAGTCTGCATTTCCAGCTGATCTTCCTGACCTGTTAGGATGGAGTCACCTGTCATGGTGGGGGTGGTGCTGCTCATGGGAGGCATATGGGGGTATCCAGGTGGGCCCATCAGGGAGGAGATGCTCTGTCTGGAGTCCATGTACATGTTCCCTGTGGGAGGATGGACAAACCGTCAGATTAGCATCCTCTCATGCGTCTGTGCAGAAGCTGCTATCATACACACACAGTTTTGCAGCCTTATTATGCTAAGCTGGAGAAATCCCTCAGAATGTGCTGGATTTTCCCACCGGTGAAATATCCCATCATCTTCGTATCTTTACCCTGGTTGCCATGAAGCTGACAACATCCATAATTCCCCTGTAAATATAATGGGCAAACAATGGCACAGCGAGGAGAGAGGCAGTAATTCAGCTGCCGTCACAGCAGGAAAGAGCAGAAATGATGCAGAGAAAGAAGGTAGAGAGAGTCTGGAAAAGCTTATAAGACAAAGGACGGCTTCAACTGTGGTTATTTCAAATGGAACCTGTGAAGAAGAGTTAGCTGTTTGGAAAGTACTGAAAGGGATCGTTTGGATTTTTTTGTATATATACTGTTTTTACTGTTTTTGTGAATGCAGCCTGGTGGCTTTGACGACAGCGGTATAAATCAGTTTCAGATGGCGAAGTGAAGCAGCTGTGGACGGGAGCAGCAGAAAAATGTCTTTTAACAACCAAAAAAAAACCCAATAACAGATAAAGTATACGCTATATTCAGAATATTTTCACAGCTTTGCCTCAGATAGCCTTCCAAGTCACCAGAAAGCTGTAATTTAAGCTCTCCTCTCACCAGACTCCATTCACTAAAGCTGTAATTTAAGCTCTCCTCTCACCAGACTCCATTCACTAAAGCTGTAATTTAAGCTCTCCTCTCACCAGACTCCATTCACTAAAGCTGTAATTTAAGCTCTCCTCTCACCAGACTCCATTCACTAAAGCTGTAATTTAAGCTCTCCTCTCACCAGACTCCATTCACTAAAGCTGTAATTTAAGCTCTCCTCTCACCAGACTCCATTCACTAAAGCTGTAATTTAAGCTCTCCTCTCACCAGACTCCATTCACTAAAGCTGTAATTTAAGCTCTCCTCTCACCAGACTCCATTCACTAAAGCTGTAATTTAAGCTCTCCTCTCACCAGACTCCATTCACTAAAGCGGTAATTTAAGCTCTCCTCTCACCAGACTCCATTCACTAAAGCTGTAATTTAAGCTCTCCTCTCACCAGACTCCATTCACTAAAGCTGTAATTTAAGCTCTCCTCTCACCAGACTCCATTCACTAAAGCTGTAATTTAAGCTCTCCTCTCACCAGACTCCATTCACTAAAGCTGTAATTTAAGCTCTCCTCTCACCAGACTCCATTCACTAAAGCGGTAATTTAAGCTCTCCTCTCACCAGACTCCATTCACTAAAGCTGTAATTTAAGCTCTCCTCTCACCAGACTCCATTCACTAAAGCTGTAATTTAAGCTCTCCTCTCACCAGACTCCATTCACTAAAGCTGTAATTTAAGCTCTCCTCTCACCAGACTCCATTCACTAAAGCTGTAATTTAAGCTCTCCTCTCACCAGACTCCATTCACTAAAGCTGTAATTTAAGCTCTCCTCTCACCAGACTCCATTCACTTTTCCATGTCGTTGAACAAGTTTTTAGAACTTTTTGACCTTAAAACATACTTTGAATGTATTTGAAAACACACAAAAACCACAAAATAAAGGACCCGTCATTTAATTTCTTTACAACTGGGGTAACAAGTGAGATTAACTCATTAATTTTACTTTTACTCTATTACTAAACTATTACTATTACTATTTTTCTATAGATAGATTTTTTCATTAGATGTTAACCCAAATAAAGCTAGTTATTGTCAGTCTATTTTCACAGTCACACAGCTCTATAAGGACCATCTCTCTGCACTGACCCGTGCTGATGTGCTGGCTGTGCTGGCTGGCCTTCGGGTGCATCGCCCCGTGAGGTTGAGCCGGATGCTGAGCTGCTCCTGGAGCCGTCGGGTGTTGGGCCTGAGGTTGAGGATGAGCGGCGCCCTGGGGTGGGATGACTCCTGTGGCGGTGAAGAACTGGTTAATGGAGGAGCACAGGTCGGCCATCTGGCCGGCGTCCAGCGACCAGTTGTTGAGCTCAGCCTGCCGCATGCTCTCCTTTAGACCTGCAGGAGGAGGCAAAGATCTCCTTCAACTTCACCTGCAATATCTGCACCACACTCATTAAATGTAAAACATCACAGTACCATTTTCTATAATAATTAAGATACTGATACTTAACTTTAACACAGCGTTACGCTCTGTGAATAGAAACAGCATCCTGGAAACAGGACTGAAGCTGAGATGAAATACAGGAAATCACCACTGTCTGACCATCCCAGATCCTCTCAGCTTCTCTTTACAAACTGCCGTCTGATATTTCAAACTGTGTTTTGCGGCGACGGAGACGAGAGGATGGACCTCTGCTCTTTGGAGACGAGCCAGAGACAGTGAAGGATGTTTTTCGGCGGAGCGAGGGAGGTCAAGTGCTGCAGGTGGAGGGAGGCAGCTGCTGTACAACCAGCAGCATCCATCCATCCATCCATCCTCCTGGGTGGATGCTGTCGGCTTTGTGCGCTGACCATGATAAGAGGCTGTTAGTGAGCCGAGGCCTAATTGGATTATTCACATCATACATGGGGAGAGGGAGACGGTGAGAGAGAGGGTAACCCTCAGATGCAGGATAATGACTTTTATTAGGCCGGTGCTGTTACAACACAGGGTGTTATTACAGTGTGCCTCCGGGGTGAGAGAGTATGAAAGCACAGAGACGAATCATGATGGTTTAATCAAAGGAACTGATCGGTGTAATAAGCATTTTATCAATGCTCAGCGTGTCAAAGCAGACGGATTTATCAAAGCTCATTTCAGATTCTGTTCACACTGATGAGGTGTGTGTGTGTGTGTGTGTGTGTGAGACAGGAAGTGTGTTACCTTGAAAAGGGGACAGGTCGACGTCGGCCCAGTTGTAGCTGGTGGCGATGCGGCAGCTCTCCTTCAGCCAGTCCAGGTTCGGGTACCAGTCTGATGACAAGGGACAGGACATACTGTCAAAGGGACGAATAACTAATTATTATTTTAATTATCAATCACACTGTAGCGTGGAGTCGTTTAGAAATCCTCCCAAAGCCGGAGGTGATATCTTCAAATTGTTTGTTTTCTCCAACCGAACTCAGAGATGTTAAATTAATCATTATAATTATAAAACAGAGAAAATGCTGTCAAACGGCTAGATAAAACATGTCAGAACTAATAAATATTTTAATTATCAATCACACTGTAGTCGTTTGCAGAGGTGTCATCTTCACATTGTTTTCTCCAACTATCTGCACAAAACTCAGAGATGTTAAATTAATAATGTCAAAAATATAAAACAGAGAAAAGCAGCAGACACATTTGAGAAACCGGAACCAGATAATATTTGGCATTATTATCTCCATAAATTACACAAATTAATCACAAATTAAAAAGTGAAACATGTTGGAGAAGTTCTGCAGTCGACCACATGGTGGTGTGACTTCACAGAAACAAATCCAGCTCTGCTTTTTGGTGGAAAATAAATAAAAAAAAGATGAAGATGTTTTTTGCCGCCACAAACTAAACAACAATGCGTTCTGGTGCCGTGGCTCAAAGACGGGGGGATTGTTTTCATTCATCCTCTGCTCGGTTGAGGGGAATACTAACCTAGAGGAATAATGTCTGAGGAGTCCTTTTCTTGGCCTGAGTGCTCTGTTGCAGAGACACAAAGGAAAAAACACTAAGACTGGGGAATATGAGGAGGAAAAGCCTGGTGAAGCTTTGGAGATGCCTGTCTGCATGAGCCCAGCCTCATAATATCCAGCACTGTGGCTCCAGAGGACACCATATAATATAAAAGCAATGAGTCCGTGCAGAGACGAACCCATCGCAGTGTTTCAACCCACGAGGCTCTGAGAGAAGAATCATTGTTTGGTGCTGAACAGCATCAATAAATAGGAGACAAGAAACTACAGCGTCCACTTGGAGGGTTTGTTTCACTAGAATTAGTAAAAAGATCTGCAGCAGAGCAGAGGAGAGGAAGTATTTAACTCAGTGAGGCCTTTCACCAAAATCATGGAAACAATTAACAGTGTTGAAATATCTGACTGGAGCATCATCTCCCATGAGGATAAAGGAAACTTTACTATTTTGGATGTGTAGTATGATGTTTGTGTCATTATAGCTTCTTTAAAATTATTTTCATATAATGTACTACCAGTATGCGTGTTGAAAGTCAGAAATATTCATCTCCAACAATTAGACACTGAACGTGATGAATTAAGAAAAGTAGTTATTAATCCCACAGCAGGAAAGATGAAAAGTGACAGAACAACAGAAAGAGCTATAAAAACAATAGCAGCAAGAGTGGAACAAAAGCAGTATAACAATACATGGTAAAAATAAAAATATAACATAAAAAAAGAAAATACAATAAATGGCGGCTCTGTTCTCACCTGTGGAAGGGCAGGTTTGTCCAGTGTGACTCTGGTGGGAGAGAGGTGGGTGCTGTTGGTGCTGGCTGTGAGGCGACAGGTGCTGCTGAGGGTGGTGGGGGTGGTGTGACACCTGACCGTGGTTGTGTTGGTGGTGATGGCCGCCGCCGTTTCCTGCACCAGGAGAGTGCTGGTAGGAGCAGGAGGTCCTGGTCTGCTGGCTGGAATCAGCAGAGATACCAGAGATCAGACCTGCTGGAAAAAAAAAACAGGAAATAAAACTAAATATCAAAGAAATAATAATAATATAAAATGGAACAAATGAATTATTTGTCACAGTGTGGACAAACTGATCAGCAGCTGTCTGTCTGACTGCTGCCTGTTGTTTTTAAACTTGATGATCTCTAATGACTCACCATGTTTTCACATCTAACTGAATTCAGGATTTATTCTGACCAAACCAGAGCTGCTGATTGATTCAGTGTGAAAACTTAATGATGGAGTTGAACAGTCAGATTACAGGTGGACATAAAGACACAGAAGGACATTTATTAATTTGTACAGTTTCATCCCACAGACTGTCACTGAAGTCCAGTACAGTGGAGGATGGTGGAGTAAGGTGGAGGTGGAGGACGGTGGAGGACGGGTGCAGTATGGTGTGGGTGGAGGATGGTAGCAGGTAGAGGAAGGTGGAGAATGGTGGTGGAGGATGGAGGAAAGTGGAGGATAGTGGAGGACGGACAGTGGAAGGTGGAGAAAGGTGGAGGACAGAGGATGGTGGAGGAAGGTGGAGGATAGAGGATGGTGGAGGACGGACGGTGGAAAGTGTAGGTGTAGGGTGGTGGAGTACGGTGGAAGGTGTAGGTGGAGGATGGAGGATGGTGCAGGAAAGTAGAGTATGGTGGAAGGTGTAGGTGTAGGGTGGTGGAGTATGGTGGAAGGTGTAGGTGGAGGATGGTGGAAGGTGTAGGTGGAGGATGGAGGGTGGTGGAAGGTGTAGGTGGAGGGTGGTGGAGTATGGTGGAAGGTGTAGGGTGGTGGAGTATGGTGGAAGGTGTAGGTGGAGGGTGGTGGAGCGTGTAGATGGAGCATGGTGGAAGGTGTAGGTGGAGGGTGGTGGAGCATGGTGGAAGGTGTAGGTTGAGCATGGAGGAAGGTGTAGGTGGAAGGTGTAGGGTGGTGGAGCACGGTGGAAGGTGTAGGTGGAGCACGGTGGAAGGTGTAGGTGGAAGGTGTAGGTGGAGCACGGTGGAAGGTGTAGGGTGGTGGAGCATGGTGGAAGGTGTAGGTGGAGCATGGAGGAAGGTGTAGGTGGAAGGTTTAGGGTGGTGGAGCATGGTGGAAGGTGTAGGTGGAGCATGGTGGAAGGTGTAGGTGGAGTGTGGTGGAGCATGGTGGAAGGTGTAGGTGGAGCATGGTGGAAGGTGGAAGGTGGAAGGTGTAGGTGGAAGGTGTAGGGTGGTGGAGCATGGTGGAAGGTGTAGGTGGAGGGTGTAGGGTGGTGGAGCACGGTGGAAGGTGTAGGTGGAGCATGGAGGAAGGTGTAGGTGGAAGGTTTAGGGTGGTGGAGCATGGTGGAAGGTGTAGGTGGAGCATGGTGGAAGGTGTAGGTGGAGTGTGGTGGAGCATGGTGGAAGGTGTAGGTGGAGCATGGTGGAAGGTGGAAGGTGTAGGTGGAGGGTGTAGGGTGGTGGAGCACGGTGGAAGGTGTAGGTGGAGGATGGTGGAAGGTGTAGGTGGAGGATGGAGGGTGGTGGAAGGTGTAGGTGGAGGGTGGTGGAGTATGGTGGAAGGTGTAGGGTGGTGGAGTATGGTGGAAGGTGTAGGTGGAGGGTGGTGGAGCGTGTAGATGGAGCATGGTGGAAGGTGTAGGTGGAGGGTGGTGGAGCATGGTGGAAGGTGTAGGTTGAGCATGGAGGAAGGTGTAGGTGGAAGGTGTAGGGTGGTGGAGCACGGTGGAAGGTGTAGGTGGAGCACGGTGGAAGGTGTAGGGTGGTGGAGCATGGTGGAAGGTGTAGGTGGAGCATGGAGGAAGGTGTAGGTGGAAGGTTTAGGGTGGTGGAGCATGGTGGAAGGTGTAGGTGGAGTGTGGTGGAGCATGGTGGAAGGTGTAGGTGGAGCATGGTGGAAGGTGGAAGGTGGAAGGTGTAGGGTGGTGGAGCATGGTGGAAGGTGTAGGTGGAGGGTGTAGGGTGGTGGAGCACGGTGGAAGGTGTAGGTGGAGCATGGAGGAAGGTGTAGGTGGAAGGTTTAGGGTGGTGGAGCATGGTGGAAGGTGTAGGTGGAGCATGGTGGAAGGTGTAGGTGGAGTGTGGTGGAGCATGGTGGAAGGTGTAGGTGGAGCATGGTGGAAGGTGGAAGGTGTAGGTGGAGGGTGTAGGGTGGTGGAGCACGGTGGAAGGTGTAGGTGGAGCATGGAGGAAGGTGTAGGTGGAGGGTGTAGGGTGGTGGAGCATGGTGGAAGGTGTAGGGTGGTGGAGCATGGTGGAAGGTGTAGGTGTAGGGTGGAGGTGCAGCTCGGCCTGGTGACCTGAAAGCTTCATTATCCAGCAGCTTGACAGCAGCTCCTCTAATGAGCTCCTCTCTGTGCTCCACTGCTGATCTGCTGCTCTGCCTGGTTTTCCTCCTCCTCTTAATTGCTTTAACTCATTTGACTGAGCGAGCCGTAAAACGCAGATATGCAGAACAACAGAGTGTTTGTTTATTAAAACACAACAGAGTAGCAGTAGTGTGTGATGGAGGTTAATGTGAGGATGCTCACACTGCTATGAAAGCAGCGTTACACTCTCACCGTTTCATTAGGAAGCTTCAGCTTGACAGTTAATTATGAAGCCTGACATGGAGCTTTACCAGCCTCCTCTTTGCTGCAGACACTCACCTGGCTGGGAGAAGGAATGCTCAAAGACGCACTTGTACAGACTGCGGAAAGAGGCGCT
Source organism: Synanceia verrucosa (assembly GCA_029721515.1). Classification (NCBI taxonomy): domain Eukaryota; kingdom Metazoa; phylum Chordata; class Actinopteri; order Perciformes; family Synanceiidae; genus Synanceia; species Synanceia verrucosa. The sequence goes on from CM056561.1 coordinate 25,741,927, forward strand.
GAGGTCCTCGAAGTCTGAGAAGCAGAGCTGCTTTTCCCGTGACTCTGGGACTGGTAAACCATACTGGGGCTGAGGAGGTGGAGGAGGTGGAGGCTGGGTGGGCTGCTGGAGGCTGAGGGGCTGGGAGGAAGGCTCTGAGTGGGCACTCACCTTCATCACCCACAGAGGAGAGAGAAGAGACAGAAAGCCATCAGCAGCGTTAAAAAAACTAATTTTTATTCCTGGGCACTGAACGCCACATGAGAGCAGTTTGAAGTCTGTCTGTGTGTATGTTTATTTTTCTATTTTATGTGTGTGCATTTTATTTATATAACACATTTAACGGATATAAATCAACAAATTTGATTTGGATTTGAAATATATTATCCTCCACCCAGTGTCAGGTGTTTACAACAAATTCACACTATTATTATTATTATTATTATTATATATTGACTGAGATGTTAAATTGTCCAGTTATTTCCTGACCGTCCTGAACAGAAAAATGTGTTTTAGTGGCTGTTTGTTATTCATTTCTGACTTCTCAGTGAATCCAGTGTTCTGGTCTAAAAAGGTGACTTCAGTTCAAACTGCTCACTCAGTGAGGAAGAAAGAGTCCAGTTAAAGCTGTGAACAGCAGCGCTCAGTGAATATAAGCTTTAAAAACAGTAGGAGGCTGTGGAGGAGGAGGAGGAGGAGGCAAACCGCTGAAGGCAGGTAGCAGCAGATTTAATGAGCAGTTAATGTTTATGTGGACCGCCTGGTGGAGACAGGACAAGGACAGCAGGACTGCAGCTAGAAATATAAACATAAAAGTACTGTATGTATATACTGCATCATAACAGCATTCAATAATTATCACACTCTCTTTCACCAAATGTAATTTATTTTCCACTTGTGTCGTTCAAATTCAATTTGCACAAATCATTTTTTTAATTCACTACGATGATCAAACCAAATTGAATTTCACAGAATATTTTTCCTTCCTCATATTGAATACAGTCTTCCTCTCCTCCATCAGCTCATCCCAGCTGTCCTCCTCCTCCATCATCAAACACCAGCAAAGTGCTGCGATCAGCGTGCCTCCGCAAACAACCAGCAGCTCCACGCTACCTCCACCCAGCCGCCTCCACCCAGCTACTTCTCCACAGCTAACGCTACACAACTACCTCCACCCTGCTACATATACACAACTACCTCCACCCTGCTACCTCTCCACAGCTAACGCTACACAACTACCTCCACCCTGCTACCTCTCCACAGCTACCTCCACCCAGCTACATATACACAACTACCTCCACCCTGCTACATATACACAACTACCTCCACCCTGCTACCTCTCCACAGCTAACGCTACACAACTACCTCCACCCTGCTACCTCTCCACAGCTAACGCTACACAACTACCTCCACCCTGCTACATATACACAACTACCTCCACCCTGCTACATATACACAGCTAACGCTACACAACTACCTCCACCCTGCTACATATACACAACTACCTCCACCCAGCTACATATACACAGCTACCTCCACCCTGCTACCTCTCCACAGCTAACGCTACACAACTACCTCCACCCTGCTACATATACACAACTACCTCCACCCTGCTACATATACACAACTACCTCCACCCTGCTACCTCTCCACAGCTAACGCTACACAACTACCTCCACCCTGCTACATATACACAGCTAACGCTACACAACTACCTCCACCCAGCTACATATACACAACTACCTCCACCCAGCTACATATACACAACTACCTCCACCCAGCTACATATACACAACTACCTCCACCCTGCTACATATACACAACTACCTCCATCCAGCTACATATACACAACTACCTCCACACAGCCACCTCCACCCAGCTACCGCCACCCTGCTACATATACACAACTACCTCCACCCAGCTACATATACACAACTACCTCCAGCCAGCTACCTCCACCCAGCTACCCCTACACAGCTACCTCCACCCATCTGCCTCTACCAAGCTACCCCCACACAGCTATCCCTACACAGCTACCTCCACCCAGCCACCTCCACCCATCTCAGTAATCACCGTCAGTGGGGAATCACCTGGGCCAGGTAATGAGGCAGAACTAACCCTGGACGAGATGGAGGAAGAGGAGGTGGAGGAAACAAAAGCTGGCCTCTGGAGAGGAGAGGTTAACGAGATGAGATTACACTGACCTTTGCTAATGCAGGTGGGAGGTGAGCGGAGGAAAGTGATTGATGGTAAAAAGGTGAGCAGCTGCTACAAGAGGAAGTAATGAAGGGTTGGTTTTTTTCAGCACTGCTGTAATTCTGGACCAAACGTTTCTGTGTCGAGGCTGGCCTTTAAAAAAACCTTTAAAAACTGTTTATTTTGATATTTATTATGATAGATTATATAACTAGAGTGAGCAGACCTTTAACGGCAGCAACAAGAGTAGTATGGAATTAAATAGATTAAATAAAAGAATATACAAATAAAAACAGCAGCAAATATAAATAAAGCAGGAGAGGAGAGCTCAAAGAGTGTAAGGGCTCATCCTCTGGAGATATATGCCTTTTATATTTGGAGGTTCTGACCTGATGGAGGTGCTGCACCAAAAACATGAGGATGTGTACTCTGGGGACCATGAATATCCAAAAACAAGCTTTATGAAAAAGCAAAAATATGTAGTATATAATATATAATAATCATTATGAGTTATCCTCTGGGAATCATGAATACACATTTCTAATTTAATGACAGATTTTCCTCTGGACAAATCAGAGCACAAACTACTGGAGGTCATTTTTATTTTCAGCCTTTATAAATGGATTTTCCAAACACTGAACCCACATTAAATGTAAATGACTGACACATTAAATTATGCTTAAATTATTAGATTTGTTAAGGTTTTTTTTATTCATATAGATACACTTTAATATTAATGTGTACATAAAGAATGTATGTGCATATCAGTATGTTTGATTCTACTGAGTCATGAATTTATTCATTGATGGTGAAATTCAATCAAACTTAAGCAGTTTATTTGATATTATAAACGTTAAAGTGAATCCTCTTAACCTATGATATTTTAAATTTAGAGGTCAGATAATTATGTTATTATATTAAAAGTCTCCTGCATCTGATCAGCAGGTGACAAACAGTTTGTTGTTTCCATTAATTATGTTGTCTTTAATCAGTCAGCGTGGGACGGTTCAGATAATCTACAGCAGTCTTCCTCTCATCAGACTCTTCGTCGGTTAAAGAGGCAGAAAAAAGTCTGATGTCTGAGTGTGTCTGGACAGAACAGCTACAGTTTTACTGCAGGATCATACAATTAATCTGCTTTTAATTTGTCCTCTTTGTCTTCAAACCTGTTCATAGTGGTCAGGCATCGTTTAGACATATCAGAGCCGTTTTGTTTCTGCATCACAGAATAGATGTCTGAAAGCACATGTTTAGGATTTATTTGTGCTGGTCGACCTTCAGCAGTGGAAGAGGCCGTGAGCAGCACCGTGCAAAATTCAACTGACAAGCTAGATAATCAGTGCATATGAATGCAACAGTCAACAACAAGTCCCAAATCTTTCAACTGCATTTCTAAAACTCTGAAAAGAGGAAATGATAAATGCAAAAATAATTAAGGGTGATTTGTTTGGGTGGCTCAATTAAATTATCTGTAAAACAGCAGCAGTAAAGGCAGCTATTTAGCTCCCATTTTAGTGACAGAAATTCATAATTTTTGCAGTTATAAAAGATAAAAGAAGCAGCTGAAAATATACTTGATAGAGAATCCAGCGTACATGTTGTTAGCAGGCTACCAGCAGATACCTCCTGCACTAACAGAGAGTCCGGACGGCTGACTCAATCATCCACTTTGTGTCAGAATCAATAGAATGCCTTTATTGTCACTATACACCAGTGAATAGTGAATCAGTGAACATATAATAAAAAAATAGTTCTTAGTTTGAATGCTGCTGGTTTCATATTTGCCAGTTTGTGACGGTTAAAAAAGAAAAAGGAAGGAAGGAATGTGCAGCTGCTGTCCCTGAGCAGACAGACTAAGACATTCATTAGATAAACTAAAGAAAAGGCCTTACAGGTGTGTAGCTGTGGACGTTGCTGCCGCTGCTGACGGCCGTGTTCAGGTTGTTAAGGTTGATGGATGCCAGGCTCTGCTCTGAAAGGCTGTTGCTCAGGCTGCCCAGACTGCCAGGACTCTCACTGCCTTCTGCCTCAGGGTTGTACAGCGCTACCTGCAAACACACACCACACCCTCGTTAATATGACAATAAAGGCTGTTACACAATGTAGACCCCGTCAAAAGACACCGAGTCATGCTTTAATGCAGACTCATGTGCAGCCCAAAGTGACCACCGTCCACCTCAGGACGTGATCTCTGCATGAGACAACTTGTGAGGAAATATGGAAATTAAAGTGATGGTATATGCAAATTATCCCTGCTGCTGCGTAACAGCACTGATGCTGAACTAATGAAGAGCTTTCTTCCTTGAACACGGTGAATTTGCTGAGACGTCATGACCTGGAAACCACAGGCTAACACGTCTGCACGGTGCTGTGGAGACGATCACAAAGCTTTTAAAAGAAAAAGCCTCAGGATCATGTTGAATCATGTTTCTCTTGTTGTCTTTGACTGTCAGTTCTTGTGAAGCAGAGCGTCAGCATTACCTCCAGGCTACGCTTAATTGTACAGACAAATGTGAAATTATAGCCTTCGGCTGAGAAAACCGTCAAGTCTCTCTGGGGCGGCGCTCTAAGTCCGTTTCCTTCAGTGCTAATCCTGAACACTTCCTGGTTTGGTGGATTCAGTGACACCAGAGTGAACCTGTAATTCTCCTTGGTGTGTTCCTGTAGCAACAAGAAAATAATTATGTGGTTGACTTGAATATCTATGCATTAGAAAAGAAAAGGAGAAACTTCTCAGACTTAGATTCAGCAAAGCTTCAGTTACTAACAGTTCAAGTAAAAGCTTCAGTATTAATATCTGAATGTCTCTAAAGTCTGAGCTCCTGGTGTCATATTATAGTCTTTTTTCTCTCTGATGCAAACACAATCTTCCTGTTATATAGTGTTATGAAGACGCTGTGCTGTGCCTGCAGGACGCCACCTGTCTGCATGTGGGTGGGCATCACTGACGTTAGCATCATCACCGTCAAGGTCTTCCTCGTCCTGCTCTGAATCATCATCTTCACTGAAATGAGTCCAGTCTTCCCTTGAGTAAAAAGAATTAATATAACACACCAAACTCAAACTACAATCACTTCACTTAAGACCCTTTATGCCGAATAAAACTGAATAACTTTGGATGACAGAGAAGCTGGATAATTTAATTAACAGCATTGTTCAAACTATAATAGAGCAAAAAGTGATGTGACATCAGCTAATGTTTTAAGATCAGCAAGAACTTAATATGTAGGTAACTTAACCCACTGCACTACTTACACAATCTTCTGACTATATTATCTGACTTTTTAGATCAATGTAAAGTCCATAATCAGTCAACATTAATGAGAAATACTGATAACACCTCCATATAAACTCCAGAGATATTTGTTGATTTGTTTGTCAAAAAGCAGCAAACAGCAAATTATTAGTTTTTAGTAGATAATTGATAGCTAATTGTTTGCAGTAAGTGAATGCATGGCTAAAATTGTGGTCATAAAATTATTCAAAAAACAAAACTGTGTTTTTTTTTTCAAAAAAAGTGTTATATTGACAAAAGTCTGTGAAGTTCAGAGTCAAAAACGTGTGAAAAGAGCAGAATGGAAGAAGCTGCCGAGTCTGGACCTGAACATCCGGACCAAACAGATTCTCTCTTTGGTCTGGGTCAGATGGAGAGGTCAGAGGTCAAACACATTGTCTTTCTGCAGCAGACGTCAGCTTGACCTCTGACCTTCAAACAGACCCAGGTCAGCAGGTTCAGTGTGAAAGAGAGGATCTGTGGAATCTGATGTAAGAAAAGAACAGATTGATTCAGTCTAAAACATCAGACATCCAGTCAGTATTAAAGATAAGAAAGTCATCATATACACAACATAATATATCCATATATTTAAGATATTAAAGGGATAGGATAGGATATTAGGATATTAAAGGTGTTCAGATAGCTGCCGATTAAGAACTACTGTCATCATACTTTGAAGTGAGATGTCTTTAAATAACTCAGCGTACCAGTAAGCGTTCATACTTAAAAGCAACAGTTAAAAAGTCAATGAAAAATAAAATATCTATAGCACGTTCCCAAACCCAAGAAAGAGCCGTCTAGTTTGTCTGACAAACCTGAAAACAGCAGGAAGCAGAAAGTTATTAATGCTTTCATTGGATAATTGATAATTAAATGGTTATAAAAATGACTGAACTTAAGCCACTGCCCTGTTTTCTATTATATCTGGTGACGTACCTTATTGGTGACAGCGTTGATGGCCAGAGTTGGAGACGCCCCTCCTGACATGATGCAGTCCATCCTCAGAGACTCTGACTCCAGGCTGTATGGAGTTGATGCCTGAAAGTACAGAGGACAGAGGACGGAGACGCCAGATTAATCCAGGGGATCACCAGCAACAGGCCTTTTATTCTTGTGCATTAATTAATATGCAGAAGCATTTCCAGTAAGCTCCCTATTGACTGGAAATATGCAGAGTAACAGTGAAAATGAATGAAATGAGATGTCAGTTTATTATTCTGTACTGAGCCTCCTGAATCAGCACCGTGCCTGCAGGCTCCAACCATGTGAACCAGTCGAGGTGCACTTCATTTAAATTACCGGACACTTAAGCAGCCTGAAATGTTGATGCATCACTTGCACTTGATAAGATAAATCAAGCCGTCCTCATGCATTATTCAAGCATCCGAAATGCATTCAGCAGCAGTTCATTTTGTCCTCACAAAGAGCTGAAGCAGGGTTAACCGAGTGTGGGGATATGAGGAACTATTCAGAGATCGATGAGGGACTAAACTGACGTCTGCAAAGTGGAGAAAATAAAAATGAGGACAGTATTTTTTCTTCCTCGTCTGACTCCTTTCAGGGTTCAAGACAGCTTGCCTGCCTTCCCAAACTGCTTATAGTAAGAGGATTGGTCGGTAACAATGCAATCTTTAATTTATGATAAACTCCCAGTGAAACGGGATGTCGGCTCCCTGGTGGAGGCACTTAAAAAGAAGACAAGGCAGAGGTGAAGAGAGGAGCGAGGGAGGTTTGAGGAGGAAGAGGAGGAAGAGGACAGATAATTGAGTAGTGATGGACGGACAGACATGCAGACAGACAGACAGATGGGGGGGCATGCAGGAAATGAAAGACAGTGATTATGTTGAGGGCTCTGGAGACACAGCGACTGAACTACATCTACACATTTACACAATGCATTTAAGCAGCTGACGGTTAGCCTCGCTGCCGACTTCAAATCTTTTCAATTGCACAGCCGCTGTCATCAGGAGACATTAAAGACTCGACAAAACCCCAGTGAAAACACGACGACATGTTTAGCCCACCTCAGACGTTAACGCCGCTATAAATCTGAGCACTTAAAGAGCCTCCCTGTTTCTCCTCAGCCTGTGTGACAGCCCACAGTGAGTCTGCCAGCGGTGCAAGCCAGGCGTAAGAAAAGGGGTCGAAGGGCCCATCCATGTAAGACGAGATGACAACGCTCTGAATTAATTAATGTGTGTAATAAAAAAAATGGTGAAGAAAATATGTCTAACGGCAGCCCCGGGGCCTTGTGTGGTAATTAAATGGAACGCAAGCCCAGAATACTCTCCCTCCTCTCCATCCCTCTGTTTTACCTCCTTCCCCTCGCAGCTTCACTTTCCCTCTCTGCTCTACCTTGATGTCTTTTTCACCTTTTTTCCTGCATCCTTTCCTGTTGTTCCCCACCCTTCCTCTCTCTATACTTTACCTCAGTTCGTCCTCCACTGAGCTACTGTGATTGTGTACTTCGCCTCTCCACGCCTGCCTGAGCTAAAGCAGCGATACAGCAGAGATGGAAAGACAGAGGAAAGAGTGGTAGACAAACAGAAAGATAATGATCAACATACAGTTATGGATACATAGGGGGAGAAATGAGGGGAGACCAGCTGTGCTGCTCCATGATGAAAGATAACAAACATAGTTAGGTGTAAATTCAGAAAAACCTCAGAGGGTCAGAAGCTGGATACAAAAACATCTACAGTGAAAACCAGAGTGATTCCAGCATGCTGGAAATATTAGTTCAATGCTGGCTGAAGGAAGGGTTGTCTAGCGTTGTAGCGTTGATGTTGTATTTCTGTTATCTCTGTGGTACTTTCTGTAAAGTACTATATACATACTAAAACTAAAATACTAAACACTAAAACAATGTAAATAGTGTGCATAAAGACAGAGACATCTAAGTATGTACCTGTATGTATAAAGCATAGGACAGCTATGGTAAATATATACATAAGAAAGATCAGATATCCCTTTAATCACTGGATACAAAGGTAGGGAGGTAAACAAATGGATCTGTGCAGAACTAACAACTAATACAGATCACTAAACAATGAAAAAATGTGTAAATAAGCAACAGACCAGATGAAAAAGTCAGAAAATAAACAACTTAACTGCTGGAATAAAGAGAAGTATCGCATATGAGAAGTGAGACAGTGATACTGCACATGAATAATAAAAGTATTGCTTTAGATAGATCCATTCAGGACATATCATCTCCACTCCTGTCAGATACCGGCTCACTCCAGGTCAACGGAGGTGATGGTCAGAAGATAACTTCTTCTGTTTGATGTCTATAAGATGATGAAATGAATCTGATAGCTTGGTTTGGAAGCAAAGCTGACTTGAAGCAGCCTTTAAACCAACAGTGGTTATGATTTTGCTAAGCTACAGTGCACTCTTGTATCTGACAGTCAGAAACATCAGAGCTGTAACACATCATCACTGCTTTTGTACTCAGATCCTCAGACTGAAGCTGCATTGTGCTGGGTTAACACAAGGTTACATACTGTATATTCAGAGCCTCGGCGCGTATACACGCTATATGATCACGACCTTGTTTCATTTAGACTATAGGCTCTGGTTGTCTGTGCTGGAGACAGACATTTCTATCAGACAAAAACACATTTTCTAGCTTTCTCCAGTAAGAGAGGTCCAGTAATAAGCAGGTCAATATCAATCAAATGACACAAAGCAAAGCTGGTGTCGAGGATAACCCTGTCCGTTCAGCCAAGCCAAGGAGAACCGTGTACGATGTAATTGAGGTCTTCACTACTTTTGTAGCTTTACAGAGTCATAATTACACCACCCTATTCAAAGAATATTTTTCTGGTATGACTGACCATTAGACTGATGGAGATCCTTCGAACGAGCACAACATGCAGCAGCAGAGCTTTATTTGTACCTCAGTCAGATAAATGAAGAAGGCAGCATTCATCCATTCAGAGGCTGACAAACAAGCTGCCACCTGTAGACACGACATTGAACCACCGGCCTTCTGATTACTGAGCACTCCAAGCTAACTGCTTTAATCGTTTATCCATTACACTGAGCTAACTCTAAGCTAACTGCTTTAACTGTTTATCCATTACACTGAGCTAACTCCAAGCTAACTGCTTTAACTGTTTATCCATTACACTGAGCTAACTCCAAGCTAACTGCTTTAATCGTTTATCCATTACACTGAGCTAACTCTAAGCTAACTGCTTTAACTGTTTATCCATTACACTGAGCTAACTCTAAGCTAACTGCTTTAACTGTTTATCCATTACACTGAGCTAACTCTAAGCTAACTGCTTTAACTGTTTATCCATTACACTGAGCTAACTCTAAGCTAACTGCTTTAACTGTTTATCCATTACACTGAGCTAACTCCAAGCTAACTGCTTTAACTGTTTATCCATTACACTGAGCTAACTCCAAGCTAACTGCTTTAACTGTTTATCCATTACACTGAGCTAACTCTAAGCTAACTGCTTTAACTGTTTATCCATTACACTGAGCTAACTCCAAGCTAACTGCTTTAACTGTTTATCCATTACACTGAGCTAACTCCATGCTAACTGCTTTAACTGTTTATCCATTACACTGAGCTAACTCCATGCTAACTGCTTTAACTGTTTATCCATTACACTGAGCTAACTCTAAGCTAACTGCTTTAACTGTTTATCCATTACACTGAGCTAACTCTAAGCTAACTGCTTTAACTGTTTATCCATTACACTGAGCTAACTCCAAGCTAACTGCTTTAATCGTTTATCCATTACACTGAGCTAACTCCAAGCTAACTGCTTTAACTGTTTATCTATTACACTGAGCTAACTTTAAGCTAACTGCTTTAATCGTTTATCCATTACACTGAGCTAACTCTAAGCTAACTGCTTTAACTGTTTATCCATTACACTGAGCTAACTCCAAGCTAACTGCTTTAACTGTTTATCCATTACACTGAGCTAACTCTAAGCTAACTGCTTTAACTGTTTATCCATTACACTGAGCTAACTCTAAGCTAACTGCTTTAACTGTTTATCCATTACACTGAGCTAACTCTAAGCTAACTGCTTTAACTGTTTATCCATTACACTGAGCTAACTCCAAGCTAACTGCTTTAACTGTTTATCCATTACACTGAGCTAACTCCAAGCTAACTGCTTTAACTGTTTATCCATTACACTGAGCTAACTCCAAGCTAACTGCTTGAACCGTTTATCCATTACACTGAGCTAACTCCAAGCTAACTGCTTTAACTGTTTATCCATTACACTGAGCTAACTCCAAGCTAACTGCTTTAACTGTTTATCCATTACACTGAGCTAACTCCAAGCTAACTGCTTTAACTGTTTATACATTACACTGAGCTAACTCTAAGCTAACTGCTTTAACTGTTTATCCATTACACTGAGCTAACTCTAAGCTAACTGCTTTAACTGTTTATCCATTACACTGAGCTAACTCTAAGCTAACTGCTTTAATCGTTACTTTTTTGCATTTCTATGATCACATTTTTTAATTGTTTCTGAACCTCTAGAACAACCTTTGGATTTATAATCTAAATTGAGTGTCTCTTTGTAAGTCTGACTTAAAGTTAAAAAAAAGAGTCTGTTTATTTGACCTCAGAAACAGACTTGAAATCACCCACTGAAGCACTTCTGTAGCATCTCTCTCTGCTATCATTTACCACTTTGCTAACCATGAACTGGAGCTGCTACTCACCCTCTCTCCAGAGCGAGGTCTCTTCTTGGGCCTGCTGGGTACCGAGTCTTCTTTAGGGTTGGTATCTATGGCCCAGTATGAACCCTGAGTCAACAAATAAATAAAGTACAGTAAGTAGTACTCTGTTCTGTTTTTTTTATTTTTCTTTACTAAATGGTCAGCAGTGAAAAAGTACTCACATAATCCCTTTAAACAAAAACAGCAACACCACAGGAAAAATGGAGAATACCATGTGAAATCCAAACCTGGAAGTTCACTATCATATACACATTTTCCAAAAATAAGTTGAGTTATATAGTTTGATTTTACCCTTTTAATCATTTGTACATACTTGTTGAGGCAGATTGGAACAAATAAATTGTTCATTACAGCTTATCTATTATCTTTCCTTTGAGAGAGTTGAGAAATATCTCTGTTTCCTCCATCAGAGGACACTATTAAGTCTCTTTTTCCCACTCGAATTAGCTTTAGTTCCTCTAATGAAGAAACAGAAAAAAGTGCAGTACATGGCTCTGTTATTAGTCCACATCAGTTTTCTCTGGGTTTCGTTTTCCTGCAGTCCTTTTGACACATGATGCCAAAACACAGCAGACTCCAAAATAAAGACAATGCGAGAAGAGGAAATCAGCTTCTTTTAGAGCCTTGATTTCATCCTGGTCTGTTTTTCCCTCCCAGGGAGGTCCAGAGCTGTAGACTGAATTTAGGAGGTTCATCTAGGCCACACACACACACACACACACACACACACACACACACACACACACACACACACACACACAGCTTCCCTTCCTCGCTGTCTCTCAGTCCCACATCAGTGAACAGTACACAGCCAATTAGCGTTAGCACATGCATGATTTAGCTTCTCCCTTCTCTCTCTGTGGCTTCACCCACATCCAGCCTCTCTACTCACACATGACCCCCCCACCACCACCAACACACCCAGCTATCGACCACTTCGATCCACGGTGTGAATTAAGGTGCTGGTCAGGTCCAAGTCAGGCTAATCAGGGGAAGCCGCTCTCTTTGTGTCTTTGCAGACTGCAGGCCTCGACCCAAGCCCAAAGATTTTGTTTCAATTATTTAAGCCTTCTTCCCCCTGATTCATTTTTCAACGGCTCCAAACTCCCCACCGCCTGGAGAAATTTTCCCCCTCAACAAAACGAGCACTCAATGAAAAGTTTGGGCTTGTCAGTTTTTGTAACATTAACCCTGCGATGAGCCGACATTTGAGCTTTTATTTAAAAGAAATCATGTAAGGGCAAGCTTCAGCGATCTACTGTAATTATATACTTTCTCCATCTGAGCAATTCCTTCCATTCAGCACAAACAAGGAGTTGACAAATTGTTGTTTTCAGCACGGCGCTGCTGAAGTGGCCGCAGCTTCCTAACCAGCGTGGTAGCAGCAGTGAAACAGCAACGCTTCCTCTGGTTCTGTGTGTGTGTGTGTGTGTGTGTGTGTGTGTGTTAGAGCGATACAGCTCCTAATAAAGCAGAACAGATGCGTGAACAGCCTCGTGTCTGAGCGAGTGTACCTACATATACTTATTATTCATTACTCTCTGTACCACATTATTACTTGGCAGAATCAATATCGGAAGAGCTGCAGAAAACAGAGAAAGCAGCATCAAGCATTCAGAGAGTTATGGAGCTACAAATGACTTCTGCGTTCAGACACTGAGTGTGAGGAAGAGTCAGAAAAGTGTGGTCGCTGAGGCTTTGGGTGCACAGGTATGTGCACAGGTGCAACACGAAGGTGACCAAACACATATTTCTAAGTTCACATTTTCACTGTGTGGGATTCAAGCTGAGCTCTTCAGCGGTGTGGCATTGTTCAGGAAGTACTTACTTTTCCAGGGTCATCTTTGGAGCGAGGCACTTTGAGGAAACATTTGTTCAAGGACAGGTTGTGTCGTATAGAATTCTGCAGGCAGAGACAGACGGAGAGGGAGAAGAAAAAACAGGAGAGAAGAAGGACAAGGGAAAAAAACTAACTGTTAAGAGCAGCTTAACACAACTGTATTAAACCATTAAGTGAGTCTAGTCGCAGTCCTCAAAAGCTGGCAGACACTGAGCGATATTATCAACCATTCTCAGCTCAAATTCTACGACTCAATCGGAAAGTTCAAGTCACTGGCTGAAATGCCTGACAGTCAGGTGATGAAGATGAAGATGAGGAGGACAGGGTGGAGCAGCTGGATCGCTAGCTGTCTGACTCCACTAACCTCCATCCTCTCTGTTTATTTACACTCTTTTTTTTTTTTTTTTTTTTAATTAGCCAAGCACTTTTTTCACACCTGTGCACTGATGCACAGTCTGCACTATCCTGTTTATTTCTGACTTTGCACACTCTGCTACTTTCCACCTTCGTCTCTGGTGGGGCACCAGAACTTACCGACGCTAAAAACCTCATTCTGACCTGAATTTGTTCAGTAACTACAGGAAATGAAGAGCTGCTCTCTCTGGTGTCTTTGGGCAAGTTAAACGATGGACGCTTGAGTTCCTTTCTCAAAAAGTTCCTGTCAGTTATCATCTTAAGATTTAATATCCTTCATATTAAATCTTATCAGCCATGACTACATGAAGTGATCAGCAGGTCATGATGAGGTCTACTGGGCTCTGACATGACCAGACAAACACCTTCATATTTTAAATATCCATACGATCTGATCACACAGCCACAGTCTGGAAACATCCCCACATTTAAGGAACAGGATGTTCTGTGCCTCCGCAACATCTATAATAAATTAATAAACCGTGATCTAAACTCTGCTCATCCTCTTCTGCTGTGCAAACCTTAGTTTTTATTTTATTTTCACAAAAAAATTCAACATGCAGCGTACAGCTGCTACTTCACGGCTGTGTCTTCTGAGGTGATTGGGTAAATTTTTTAAAGTCTATCAGTAAATATTCCACACTATTTTGTTTTTGTTCTCAGGTTTGTCACAGTTTCAGTGAGTTTCAAATGACTCAAAGAAAACAAAATAAGAAGAAACAATGACAATAAAATTCATAAATAAAAAGATAATAAGGTGCATACTGGTAGGTACAAAAACATTAGAACACATTTTAATTATTGGCCAATAATTCAATATCATTATTATTCTTTGTTCCAGTAAAATCACATTTTTATGCAACAATAATATTGTAATCTCAGTTATACAGTCAAAATTATAATAAACTATAATGTAGTCATGCATTACTAATAGTATTTTATCATACTTCAGATTTCTTCAGAGTAAAAAATGTTTTAGGGTAGTTGACTAAGATGAGATAAACCTTTACTAATGAATATATGCATGAAGACACTGTTTATATTATCTGCAGACTGGAAAGCAGCTGCAACCATTCATTTCAATCTACAGCACGTTTTCAGTTCAACCTTATGTCTCCTGAGATTAAAAGTCATGTTGCAAAATTAATAAGGTCAAACAACCAATAATGTGTGGTTGGTACAGAGGAAGCTGTTTCTGAGTGAGCGTGCTAGCTGCTGCTTAGCATAGCATGCTGGAGGTGAAGAGGTTAGTTATGTAAAGACTTTCTGACAAAATGCAATGTGATATAATGTGGTGTGTGACAAAAAGTCAGGTTTGGGAAACAAGTGTTCAGGTCTGGAGAAGAAAGAGTGGAAGACTGTAAGTGATCAGAGGACTGGATAGTTTGTATAGTCTGGATATGAAATATATTCTGGACAGTTTGTATAGTCTGGATATGAAATATATTCTGGATAGTTTGTATAGTCTGGATATGAAATATATTCTGGATATTTTGTATATTCTGGATATGAAATATATTCTGGATATTTTGTATAGTCTGGATATGAAATATATTCTGGATAGATTGTATAGTCTGGATATGAAATATATTCTGGATATTTTGTATATTCTGGATATGAAATATATTCTGGATAGTTTGTATAGTCTGGATATGAAATATATTCTGGATATTTTGTATAGTCTGGATATGAAATATATTCTGGATATTTTGTATATTCTGGATATGAAATATATTCTGGATAGTTTGTATAGTCTGGACATGAAATATATTCTGGATATTTTGTATAGTCTGGATATGAAATATATCCTGGATATTTTGTATATTCTGGATATGAAATATATTCTGGATAGTTTGTATAGTCTGGACATGAAATATATTCTGGATATTTTGTATAGTCTGGATATGAAATATATTCTGGATATTTTGTATATTCTGGATATGAAATATATTCTGGATATGAAATATATTCTGGATATTTTGTATATTCTGGATATGAAATATATTCTGGATAGTTTGTATAGTCTGGATATGAAATATATTCTGGATATTTTGTATATTCTGGATATGAAATATATTCTGGATAGTTTGTATAGTCTGGACATGAAATATATTCCGGATAGTCTGTATAGTCCGGACATGAAATATATTCTGGATATTTTTTATATATTCTGGACATGAAATATATTCCGGATAGTTTGTATAGTCCGGACATGAAATATATTCTGGATATTTTTTATATATTCTGGACATGAAATATATTCCGGATAGTTTGTATAGTCCGGACATGAAATATATTCTGGATATTTTTTATATATTCTGGACATGAAATATATTCCGGATAGTTTGTATAGTCCGGACATGAAATATATTCTGGATATTTTTTATATATTCTGGACATGAAATATGTTCCGGATAGTTTGTATAGTCCGGACATGAAATATATTCTGGATATTTTGTATATTCTGGACATGAAATATGTTCCGGATATTTTGTATAGTCCGGACATGAAATATATTCTGGATATTTTGTATATTCTGGACATGAAATATATTCCGGATAGTTTGTATAGTCCGGACATGAAATATATTCCGGATAGTTTGTATAGTCCGGACATGAAATATATTCCGGATAGTTTGTATAGTCCGGACATGAAATATATTCCGGATAGTTTGTATAGTCCGGACATGAAATATATTCCGGATAGTTTGTATAGTCCGGACATGAAATATATTCCGGATAGTTTGTATAGTCCGGACATGAAATATATTCGGATAGTTTGTATAGTCCGGACATGAAATATATTCCGGATAGTTTGTATAGTCCGGACATGAAATATATTCCGGATAGTTTGTATAGTCCGGACATGAAATATATTCCGGATAGTTTGTATAGTCCGGACATGAAATATATTCCGGATAGTTTGTATAGTCCGGACATGAAATATATTCCGGATAGTTTGTATAGTCCGGACATGAAATATATTCCGGATAGTTTGTATAGTCCAGACATGAAATATATTCTGGAAACGTTTCACAAGTTAAGCAACAACACGTCAAGACATTTTACAACTCCCCCCCCCAAAAAAAAAACAGGACCTCAAGACAGAAATACTTCAATTAATTCAACGTCAGTGTGACAAACAGGGATGAGCTGAGTTCAACTCATCAGTATCGAGACTAAAAAAACTCACAGAAAATATTTCTGTTCTGGTAAATAAAGAGCTGGAGGCTTTGAGGTAAACACCTGAGGACAAGAGCGCAACAACATGTGAGATTAAAGTCAAACTACAGATTTATGATTTTAGCTAAAAAAAATATTTTTTTTTTATTTGAATATTACGCATGAATAAAGATCATAAATAGATTTTGTTGTTCAGCTAACCCCTCAAACAGACTCAAAACTTAAGTCTCTGTTCTGCTTCACTCACATATTCTCTCCACAGGGAGAGGTTGCAATCTGCAGCCTCACCACTAGATGTCACCACATCTGTCTGTCATCATCTTTAGAACATTTTAAAATAAAATGTGTTGTGAAAGTAGATTTTTATGTTCAGAATAAACTGAGTGGCCGTCACATTAACCTGTGGAGGTTTATCGTGCTCACACTCCCACATTCAGCATGAATGCAGTGTGGTGTCATAAAGGCAGTCCTTATGCAGAATAAGAGGCAGAGAAACTGAGGGAAAAAGAAAGGCAGATACTGCGAGAGAGGATTTTATTAACTTTCAGCTGAACCCATACAGCGCATAAAGAGAGGATGAGATGTGGCAAAGTTTGAAGGAAAGGTGGAGGAGATGGAGGCGGGGGGCTGCGAGAGGCACAAAGACATGGAGTTGAAGAGGAAGTGAGGGAACGCTTGCATACGGACAGGTGTGTTAGATGTGGAAGTCTCCTGGGCTCTGAGGTTCCTTCAGACACCTTATTAAATCCTGATGGTGACGGAGCGACAGAGCAGGTTTGGAGACGAGTCGCCTCTTCAAACCACACCTGATACATATTCATCCACCTGATGGACCCCCTACAAGTCCTGCACCAGGTGTGTGTCTTCGTACGGCGCTGTGTGAGCAGCTGTGAGCATTTACATTTTCACTTTAGCTCATCTGTGAGCTTATAGGCAGGTGTGAGCGAGCACCTGTGAGACACACCTGTTTACAGCCACTGCTCATCAGTACAGGTGTGTGGAGGGCAGGAGTGACTGACACGAAGACGAGGTGGAAGTTTGTTTTCTCTGCAGAGCCAGGAAAAAAATCCAAAAAAGTAATGGTCTCTTTGTAGCCTGGTTTTTCAGCCCCTAGAGTCATAAGAAGTATTCAGAGAAGTATTGAGACTTGGGTTGGATGGCGTTTTCATGCTGTTTTCCTTTGTTTGCCACTAAATCCAGTGAAAGTTTCCACAACAATAAAAAAATGTCGTCAGTCGACCTTCACAGCAGTATTTCCTTTAACCCTCCAGCTCTGGAGGTATAGAATCTTTACATATAGATAGGCAGATAAAATCAATACCATTTAATGTGAAAGTCACCTCAAACGTCCACAGCTTCCTGTTTTTTTCTGTCCTCTGTCAGGTCATTTCCTATTGGAGGAGCAGCGTCTCTTTACAGGCAGGAAGCAGGACCTGGAGAAGCTTTCTGTGGTTTAACTGTCCCAGAGAGCAGAAACCAGCCTGGAGCCTCTTATGGTCCATGTGGTCCAGAGCTGGAGGAGAACTTAAGACCAGACTGCTAGCAGTGATTAGCATAGAATATAAAGCGAATTCAGTGTATACAGGTGAGTGGAGAGCACCGAAATCAGAGCAACAGTTTACACTAAAAACACAAATGTGATGCAGGAAAAGAGGCTCTGGTACGTCCAGTCCTCTGCATATCATACAGAGAATGACCACCACATTATATTTGTTGTTCATGATAAAAAGAAATCATGACTTTCGAGGACAGACACGTTGGATTACAGAACAGGGGCGTCACAAGGTTTTAAGGGGGAGGGGGCTTAGCCCCCAGGTGAGGCTAATTGGTGAACTCATATTCTGGCCACTTTATATTGAATTTGTCAGCACTTTTTTGTGGAAAAAAAAATCAAATAAACCAACACCAAATTATTTAGGGGGGCTTCAGCCCTAAAATAGGCCTAAATGACACCACTGTTACAGAAGTTGGTCTTGTTTCTCATTATTTTCATTAATAAAAAGGTAACGTTTTTGAAGGTGAATCTAGTAACCTCTGCATTAATCTGAACTACAAATGAATCTATCTTATGTATTAAAATTAAAAACAGGGTCACAGACGGACACTTTGACCTCCAGACATCTGGGACACAGACTGGTCTGACTGGGAACACTGGGCTGTGTGACAGTCCTGTATGTGGGGTGAGCAGAGGTCAGAGGTCAGACTAAAACAAACACTGCGCTGTGGTTTTCACAGACACACTGGAGACGTACAGACTGTGAATCAGGCTCAGTGCTCCGCTTCATAATGACTCCCAGCAGCCGATGACGACAGACGAACCAGTTCACCGGACAGCGAGCGGCGCCCCCCACAGAGCAGACAGGACAGGATGGAGGCCAGAGGAACACTGCTGAGTCATGTTAGGTGATTCAGCCAAAGGCCAGAGGCCCTGTACCACGTCATGTTAGGCCGCTAATTCACAGGCAATTAGCCCGGCTGCATGGGAGCTAGCCTGAGGTCTGTGATTCTCCAGCTCTGAATAACAGGAAGACCTTCATCTTTCAACAGGATGTCACATTCAGCCTGAAGAGAATAAAGACTCACAGATGAGTCCCACATTACATTTCATTTAATCAACTCATCCCTATTTAAATTAAAATATAATGAAAACAAACAGTGAAAAATAAAATGGCATAAAGGAAAGCTAATTAAGGCGAAACAGAAAAGCCTTCTGCAGGGTGAAGGTGATGAAGGTCAGTGTGCTTCTGATTGTATTTGGATAAAACTGATATTTAATTACCAAAAAAACGATGAATAAGAGACAAAAGACATAAATAATTACCGCCTCCACCAACCTGCCTGTCCATCACTTTTTCATTTTATCCTGTCAGACACTGAAGTGAGCATGTCTGCTGTGTTGAGAGGTCACAGTGACCTTTGACCACCAAAACCTGATCAGTCCAGATGTTTTTGTCTGAAGAAAACGTACAACAAGAAAACACAACTAGAGCTGCAGGATATCAGGAAATATCAGAAATCGACAAATCCTTCAGAGTCAGAGAAGAAAGCATCATGTCTCTGTGATGTTTCCTCATCAGGATGAATGAACGTCTGCTTAAACGTTAGCAGCTAGCAGCTTTTCTAACATTAGCTTCCTGGAGGTCCTGCTGCAGGTTGCTATGGAGATCAGTCGCATTCGGCATGACTTCATAGAACCTGTGCTGCAACAAGTCATCTCTCTGGTATCCAAAATATTTCAAAATAAGAGACGTGCAGTTCTTTTTAGTTCTTCATCCTTCAGACATCATGACTGCTGAATGTGCTTCATTTCCTGTTTATAGTGTCTCACTCACTGTCATACATGACTGTTAGAGCATCAATGACTGGCTCACAGAACAGCACTCATCGTTTTTGTGGTGCATATATCAAACACACCTTAATATCATAATGCGGGTTTCAATGATAGACAGACAGACAGATAGATAGATAAATAGACAGATAGACAGACAGATAGATAGATAGATAGACAGACAGACAGACAGACATAAATAGATAGACATAAATAGACAGACAGATAGATAGATAAATAGACAGATAGATAGACAGACAGACAGACAGATAAATAGATAGACATAAATAGACAGATAGATAGATAGATAGACAGACAGACAGATAGATAGATAAATAGACAGATAGATAGACAGACAGACAGACAGATAAATAGATAGACATAAATAGACAGATAGATAGACTTTTAACAAACTTTATTTATGCGACATTCTGACAATACTTTAAGACATCTTACATATTAATGGATAAAACAATTAAATTACTACATACTTGCGCACCCACACACACAACCAGTCATTCACAAATTCAGCACCAAGGAGCCATCCTCCCCCAGTGAACACAGGACCTGCCTGACAGCCCACACATCCCTGAATTCCTCCAAATTGCAAGTCAGTTTATAAAAGGTGTATTCAACTCTGAGTCGAGCTGCTACCAAACCCTTCAGACAAGGAACCGGATCAGTCCAGCCCACCCCCAGCACTTTGTTTTTCCGACTTTTCCAGATTGCCAGTTTTGCATTTGCAAAGATGAAGTTGATCAGCACCAGAGTTTTCTTTTTCTTGGGAGTGTATTTGGGACCAAAGACAAAGAAAGGATAAGAGAAACCCTCTCCCAAACCCCCCACCCACTCCTGCAGTGTTCTGAAAAGCCCAGCCAGTCTGGGACAGGACAGCACCAGGTGCTCTGTGGTCTCTGTCTGTGAGCAGAAAGGACATCCCTCCCCAGTGCTTGGATCAAGGTGAGCTCTGTATCTGTTCGTAGCTATTACTCCATGTATAATCCTCCACTGGAGATCAGCCACACGCTTCTCCACAGGAGGCTTATACAGGACCCTCCAGCTGCCATTAGGGGAAAAGCCTGAGCCAAAAGCCTCAGTCCACCCGGACGCCCTGACTCCGGTGAGGAAGCGCAGGTTCAGTACCTTCACGCAGCTCAGGTAGAGCTGTTTTCCCGTGCAGGAGCTCAAAGTCCCCAGTACTGGACTCCTCAGAGACAGCAACAGTCCACTCTCCTCCCTCCAGTCACCCACCGCAGGACTCACGCTCAGAGCCGGGAAGATGTAACCATGGCCGTCCGTCAACGCTGAGCCAGACCCGACTCTGAGCAAAGATCCTGAGGGGCCCTGACAGAGACTGCCACACCTCCTTCACCAGGTTTTGCAGCACCCTGGTAGATCTTAAGCCAGTCAGTTCAGCCAGTCTCTGGACAGGTGTTCTTATGAGGTGTCCGAGCTTCGTGATTCCTGCTTGGATGAAAGCACTTCTCAGGGTGACGGACGACAGCAAGGTGGTACTCAGAAGACCGTTGTTGAAAAGTGGCTCTTCCAACAGCCACATCCCGGGCTTTGGGTCAGATGTTCGTGTGACAACTAGAGTCCTCCAGGCATCAAAAACAGAGCTGTAAAAGATGACAGTCCAGTGAGGCTCAGAGCAGGGGGCTTCAACAGAAATAGCTGCTTGTCCAGTCCCAGCCCCCCAGCCCTCCGGAGCAGCAGCCGAGCTACAGCCGACCAGCTGAGAGACGGTCTGTACAGCAGCCGCTGAGCTGCCTGAAGTCTGAAAGCAGCAGTCCTGGAGACGATGTCAATCAGGCCCTGCCCCCCCTCTGCCACAGGAAGGTACAGGACAGATGCTCAAGCCAGTGATGACCCGACCAGAAGAAATCCACCAGGAGCTGCTGCAGATGTTTCATCAGTCCAGATGGAGGGTTCAGCACTTGGAGCCTGTGCCACAGAGATGAGGCCACCAGGTTGTTGACAATCAGAGCTCTTCCCCTGTAAGACATCTGAGGTAGCAACCATTTCCATTTAGATAACTTGGCTTTTACCTTGTCCAGCACTCCCTCCCAGTTCTTAGCCATTATGTCCTCACTGCCCAAATACACTCCCAAGACCTTTAGCCCTCTGTTCCCCCACCTGAGGCCACCAGGAAGACTGGGAGTGTTTATTGCACTCCAGTTGCCAACTAAACAAGCCTCACTTTTCTCCCAGTTAATTTTAGCTGACGCAGCCTTCTGATAACGATCCAGGCAGTGCTTTAGTTGCTGGATGTCTTCCTGACCCTGCACAAAAACATTCACATCATCGGCATAAGCTGACACCACTAAAGCCTGGCTCCAACCTGATTCAGGTAGACATAACCCCCTTAAATGCTTCCTAAGTCTACAAAGAAGAGGCTCAATGGCCACACTGTACAGTTGTCCAGAGAGAGGACAGCCCTGTCTGATGCCTCTGCTAACTGGAACAGGACTGCTTAGCCCACCACCCACTTTCACAACACAACATGCACCACTGTACAACAACCTCACCCAAGACAGGAAGTGCTCCCCAACACCAAAAGCCTGCAAGGTGGAAAATAAAAAGGAGTGATCGACACGATCAAAGGCTTTCTCCTGGTCAATGGAAATTATTCCAGTCTTTAGGTTGTACAGTTTGCACACATCGAAAGTGTCCCGCATTAAAAACAAATTGTCCAGTATGGACCTGTCAGGGATACAGTAAGACTGATCAGCACCAATAATGAGATCCAAAAAAACCTTCAGTCTGTTAGCTAAAACCTTCGACAGTATTTTATAGTCTGTACATAAAAGAGCTACGGGTCTCCAGTTTTTCAGCAGAGTCAGGTCCCCCTTCTTCGGCAGGAGCGATATCACCGCTCGCCTGCAGGAGGCCGGAAGAGTTCCCCTCAGGAAAGACTCCTGAAACACACCTAGCAGGTCAGGTCCCAAAGTACTCCAGAAATGTTTAAGGAAGTCTGCTGGTAAACCGTCCATACCGGGGGCCTTTCCTGAGGCCATCTGTGTCACTGCAGAAGTCAGCTCTTCCATGGTGATGGGGCAGCCCAGGGAATCCTGCTCTACTGGGCTCAGCTGAGGAAGGTCCTGGAGAAGCTCAGCTGTTGCCTCCACATCACAATGTTCAGCTCTGAACAGCTCAGAGTAGAAAGCCACGGCATGCCTCCTCATCTCAGTGGGGTCTGAGGTTAACCCCCCATCAGGCAGACGCAGACACACCATTTGTTTTCTCTGGCCTTTGGACTTCTCCAAGTTGAAGAAAAAGGACGTTGGGGCATCAATGTCTCTGATGGTGGTGAAGCGGGCTCGGACCAAGGCTCCTTTGGCTTTCTCCAGGAGGAAAGAGTTCAGCTGATGCTTTTTAGAGAGCAACTGTTCAGGGTTCTCCACGGACACACACTCCAGCTCCCTGATCTCTGCCTCCAGCTGCTCCATGGCCCTCCGGACTTCTGCAGCGGACTGGGCGGAATATTGTTGGCAGAAAACCCTTATCTGACCCTTTCCAACCTCCCACCACTGACTAAGAGAAGGAAAATCCTCTTTCCTGGACCTCCACTCTGCCCAAAACAGTTTAAAATTATTACAAAAGATAAAATCATTTAAAAGTTTTGTATTAAAATGCCAGAATGACCTGGACTTTCCTGGAGAAGCTAAAACCATTTCTAATGAAACCAGGTGATGGTCAGTGAAACCGACTGGCTGTATCTGACTCTCAGCCGCACGAGTAATAAAAGATGAGGAAATGTAAAACCGATCTAGTCTTGCTGCACTGACCATGCCGTCAGAGACTCTCACCCAGGTGTACTGTTGGGTGGAGGGGTGTTTTAACCTCCAGATGTCTACGAGGTTTGCCTCTGCGACCATCTGGGCCAGGAAAGAGGATGACTGAGACTGAAGCTCCTGTCCTGTCCTGTCCAAAGTGCCATCGGTGCAGCAGTTCCAGTCCCCACCCAGTATAACGCATTCACCCTGACTGCTGCTCCCTAAACTGTCTTTTAATAAATTAAATAGAACTAAACGTTCAGAGTTTTGATTGGGTGCATAAATATTAAATAAATTAAAAACAAACCCCAGGATTTCTACTTTAACCATCAAGGCTCTGCCCGCCATGATCTCAGACATGGATAAAATTGTGACAGGTAAGGACGGGGAGAATAAAACCGCCACTCCAGCACTAAGGTTTGACCCGTGGCTGAGGGCATACTGACCCCCCCACCACATACCCCAGTCTGGTTCATTAACCCTATCACTGTGTGTTGCAAAAAAACTACATCTATTTTTTTCTGTTTAACAATTTCAAACACCAATGCTCTTTTCTGTGGGCTTCTACCCCCATTTATATTTAAAGACCCAACTCTTAAAGGTTGCATATAAGAAGACACAAAAAAGAGCAGGACAGACAGAAAAAACAGAAGAGAGAAAAACACCCGGTGATACACAATCATTTTTGAATTATTTAGAAACTTTACGTTTTTTCAATACCTTTTTCCCTTTAAGAATTTTTCTCACATTTGCAACATGCTTTTGGAGACGGTACCTTTTCTTATCACACAGTAGGTCCTTACCTACAACCTTCTGCAGAGTATCAACAGACTTCACAAATTTCTGCATGTCAGGAAAATAGTCTGTGACCTCCACTGACCTGCCAAAAGAGTCATCGAGGAAGTCTGTCACCTCCTCCAAAGAATACAGATCTGTGCTCAGTGACACACTGTCTGCTACAGACACAGAATCTGAGTCAACATCATTATCAGAGAAAATCACCGCCTGCTGACTGCGACCTGGAGCAGCCTGAGATCCAGCCTGCAGCTTCTGCTCCGTGTCTACAGCCTCTACCTGCATCGGCTCCCCAGCAGCCCCCACCTGCTCAGTAGGGCACTCAGACACAGTATTCACACGCACACTTTCAACCACTTTCTCCGCGCTAGACTCGGAAAACCTCTGCCGTGCCGAAACCCCGGAGGGCGCACCAGCAGCAACCGCCACCGCCGCACGCACGGAGCCAGCGGCAGACACCGCCGAGCGCGCGGGACCGGCAACCGCCGCCGAGTCCCCAGAGCCGGCACCAGCCAACTCCGATGAACCAGCAGCAGCCACCGGGCCCGCGGGACCGGCGGCCGCCAACCGCCCGGCCCCACCGCTCACCTCCCCGCTATCACCCCCGGCCCCACCGCTCACCTGCCCGCTGTCACCCCCGGCCCCACCGCTCACCTCCCCGCTGTCACCCCCGGCCCCACCGCTCACCTCCCCGCTGTCACCCCCGGCCCCACCGCTCACCTGCCCGCTATCACCCCCGGCCCCACCGCTCACCTGCCCGCTGTCACCCCCGGCCCCACCGCTCACCTGCCCGCTGTCACCCCCGGCCCCACCGCTCACCTGCCCGCTGTCACCCCCGGCCCCACCGCTCACCTGCCCGCTGTCACCCCCGGCCCCACCGCTCACCTGCCCGCTATCACCCCCGGCCGGTCTTACGGTTTGCTGTCTGTGTGGACATGCAACACGTTTGTGGCCCACGTCTCCACACTCAAAACACTTAATGCTTCCCGAGCTAGCATAAACCATGTAAAACCCTTCTTCGTGTTTGACACGGAAGGACACGTCCAGTGTTTGAGACGGAGAGTCCAAAAACATGAAAACCTGCCTTCGCAGAGACTGAACATGTTTTAGCTTAGCGTCCTTACACCCCAAAGCAACAGTACGAAAACCACTGGCAAACTTACCGAAACGCCTGAGCTCCTTCTCCAGGGCTTCATTCTGAATGAATGGAGGGACGCCTGATACTGTGATCCGTGTTGACGGCACAGCCAGAGGAGAAACTTGGATGAACTCCTCATCGAGGATTAATCCATTCTCAATTAGTGCAGTGACAAAGCTCTGATGTTTGAAAAACACGACCACAGCTTTGTTCATGCGGGAAGCATAGGAGATGTTCCCGTGACCCACCTGGTCTCCCACAGCCAGCAGGACCTGCTCCACGGTGGAGGCCGGCGGTGGCACCAGCCTCACACCGTGGCTCAGGGAAGCCGGCGGTGGTGGCGTCTCTGAGGACGCCATCCTCACCACGAGGCACCAAAAACACACAAAACCCACCAAAAAACACCAAAAAACGTTAAACCAAAAGTATCACCAAATAATCCAAACAATGATCATACAAAAGAGTGATTAGAAAAGAAAAAGAAAACAAAGTTTGAACACCTTCTACCGCTCTACCTCAACACACCTCCACCAGATAGATAGATAGATAGATGGATAGACAGACAGACAGATAGATAGATAAATAGACAGATAGATAGACAGACAGACAGACAGACAGATAAATAGACAGACAGACAGATAGATAAATAGACAGATAGATAGACAGATAGACAGACAGACAGATAAATAGACAGACAGACAGATAGATAAATAGACAGATAGATAGACAGATAGATAGACAGACAGACAGATAGATAAATAGACAGATAGACAGACAGACAGACAGATAAATAGACAGACAGACAGATAGATAAATAGACAGATAGATAGACAGATAAATAGACAGACAGACAGATAGATAAATAGACAGATAGACAGACAGACAGACAGATAAATAGACAGATAGATAGATAGATAAATAGACAGATAGATAGACAGATAGATAGATAGATAGACAGACAGACAGACAGATAAATAGATAGACATAAATAGACAGACAGATAGATAGATAAATAGACAGATAGACAGACAGACAGACAGACAGACAGATAAATAGACAGACAGACAGATAGATAAATAGACAGATAGATAGACAGATAGATAAATAGATAGACAGACAGACAGATAGATAGATAAATAGACAGATAGATAGATAAATAGATAGACAGATAATGTTGTTGCAGCGATATATATATAAAAAAAAAGCCCTGCTGGGGTGACGCAGCCTGATGCTGTTTGCATTCCACTCCAGTGTTCTGGCCTGCTTTAAAAACAGACGTGCATGTTTCTGTTGCACAAGATGAATTTAGGAAGCATCAACAAGCTCCACAAACTGATGGCATCTGTGTGCTGCTTCTTTTTTTCTGTTTTTGTTTGTTACAGATCCTAACCCTCCTCCACAGCTCCAGAGGAAGCTTCATATGAAAGCAGCTCTCCATATTCATTTCCAGCTATGACACACACACACACAAAAAAAAACAACTCATGACCTTGGAAAGCGTTTGAAAAGTGTGTGTGTTCAACACGTGCAGTAACCCTGTGGCGCTGAATGTAATCATGTGATTTCTAAGGATGGGAGCTGATGTGTGTCCTGGTTTCAACTCGTTGCTGCTCTCACATTATCATACAGAGCAGACGGTGTGCGTGTGCTGGGTAGTAAAGCTCTCCGACAGCCTCCTCCCTGCTGAGCTCCTCCTGTAATCTGCAGACTGCACACGTTCGCTGCCTACCTGAGCGCCGGGCTCGACCGAACGCATCCGACCACGTATGAGCCGTTTTCTCACAGATCTGAAAGCGTGTGCTTGCGGCATGTCTGCAGAACATGGCAGCCAGACAATGTGAGGCGTCCTGCTGTGAACAGCTGACAGCAATCACCTGAACTGGAGTGACGTAACTCTGACTGTGGTCAGGTCATCCAGGAAGTTCATTCAAACACAGAAGTGTCTGACTGACTGAACTTCTCCTCTCTTTGTTCCACCAGTTCATTTATTTATCTGTCACTTTCTCACATTTATACATCGTTTACTGATCTGTATTAGCTATTAGTCCTGAACACATTTTTTATAATATCCATATATAATGTTCAGATAACATATTGCACATTTTCTATAGTTTTTAAAATTTTATTTCCTGCCTTACTTTTCATGTTGTTATTTTTATTTTCCTCACATAGGGTCGCGGGGGGCTGGATATTTTTATTTTTATTATTATTATTAGTCAAACTTCCTTACCTTTTTTAAAATAATTTTTTCTATTTATTCTACTAAATAAACACATTTTATCAATGAAACAACAAATCGATTAATCAAAATGAACAATCAATAATGAATATACTCATCAGTTGCAGCTCAGCTTCAAATAACAGGATAAGTAGCGCTGTCAGTGTTAACTGAGATTAAAGTCACGTGGTATTTTTGTTAAATAGTGCTTTTATTTTGTGGCTTCAACGCTGCCTTACCAGCAGCTTCCTGCTTCCTGTTTCTGAATGGTTGGTTTTATTTTGAAAAACTCATCAAACTCTACTATAAAGTTAAAATATCAGGGAAGTACTTCCAGTTTGAGCTAGCAGCTATGAGCTAAGCTAATGCAGCTAATCAGACAGATGCTAATAGCTTAGCAGTGATCAAGTCTACACAGACAGCAAAAAAAACCGAAATAACTAAATAAATAATGGTGATTAACTGAAATTCAGCGATTAATCTTGATTGGAAAAAAAAGTGTTTAAAACAACCAACAGCATGAGCACACAGTGATTCATGCAGGCTACTTGAATGCAGCCACACACAAATCAATGAACCTAGAGGTGTAATTATGGGATGCTAAAACATCCTGGCGCCCGACTCCAGCCAGCAGCAGAAACAGAGCTGCAGAGAGTCTGAATGGTTTTAATAAGTGAGAACAGAAAGACGTGGATTCAGTGCTACATGCAGGTAAGAAGCTCTGCCAACACTACCTGCCTCACACCATCACCTTTTGTCTGGTCTCTGTTCAGATTATAGATGAGGAACAAACAGCGGGTGGTGAAAGGCAAAGAGAAAGACAGTGACTAAGAGAGGAGGAGGAGGAGAGGGAGGTGGAGATGAAGACAGGAAGTGAAAGAAATAATGAGAGGAGAAAATGTCCTGGCTCTCTCAGAGACATGAACTGGTTGATAGTTTGTGTCAGTGGAGGGACTCCAGCACAGCGTCCAGTTTACTCCAGAAACACAGCACAACCTCCCTGCTCATAATATTAGCCCACATTTACAGAAGGGTTCAATAATGGCCTCTCTGTCAATCACTCCTGGCTCACTAGAAGGTTTCTTCCAGGTTTTAACCTTCAGAAGGTGTAAATAACTAACCTGGAGTCGTGCAAATAAACAATAAAATAAGAGATTGTCTCCTTCTTACTTTATATTTGATGAGCTCCAGAACAGAAGGGCCTCAGTCACAGAGTTTAAATTATTGATAGGATATATAAGTGATAGGAGGCATAACTGGGATATTGGTCGTCTTAAGTACTGTCATAATAAATCAATCCCTGCCGAAAAATAACAGAAACAAGCACTCATTTGGTATCTGTGAATCAGAGCCGGGCTGCTCTTACCTTCCAGCCGCTGCCGGCCTCTCGGTAGTAGGGGAAGTTGTCGCAGATCCACTGGTAGATCTCGCTGAGCGTCATGCGTTTGCGCGGCGAGCCGTTGATGGCGAAGGTGATGAGGCTGGCGTAGCTGTAGGGCGGTTTCCCGTCTCGGTGCTGCGCCGCCTCCTCCTGGTCCAGCGTCGTCCCCGGGTCCAGGTGGACTATCTTCTTGCCGTGGCCGTGGTGGAGGCCGTGGTGGAGGCCGTGCTGGTGGTGGTGGTGATGGTGGTGGTGGTGGTGGTGACCAGCGTCTGTCTTCTGGATGGCTGCCCTCACGCTGAGCTGGGGCAGCCAGTCCATGGAGGTCAGGCTGCTCTCCAGCTCAGAGGTCATGGCGCGTCGAGGGTCGGCGGGTGGAGAGGGAAGAGGCTCGGCGACGTGGCGTGTGGAGGCTGTGCTGCTGGCTCAGAGGACGGCCGCTGAGTCTGGAAGAGCAGGAGGACTGTTTACTACGCCTATTCATCTCCTTCAGCTGCAGCACAAAGCGCTTGGCACAGGCACACACACACGTTGAATTACTGCACATTATTTTCCAGCAGCTTCGAACAACGGAAAACTAAATATTTTGGCATGTTCATCACTTGCTCTTTGCACGTAAACATGATCAGGACAGTGAAAAGCAGAGCGGCCTGGGGGGGATAGAGGGAGTAAAGAGTCTTACTCTTCCCATTCCTTTCCATCTTTCTCTGGGCCAAAGCATCTGGGGAAGTCACCGGAGTGAAAGGTAGAGTCGTCCCCTCGCGCATGTTCACAAGTCCTTCGTGTAGCCGCTGCAATGGCCGCCGCTGCAACACACACACACACACACACACACACACACAAAAACCACACAAGACGGTGAGCTCGCTCTGCCAGACAGCCTTCATAAGATATTAATATCGCACAAGTGCTCAACTGGCCTCGGCATGTGTCCAACCCGATTAAAACTTCCCCTCTATCTGGACTGCCTCTCACTCTCGCTCTCTCCAAAGTGGAAATGGCAATTGGATCTGCGGAGTGACTAAAAGCTGGGGAATTGTTTTCACAAGTGTCTGCCAAATGGGGGGAACGGCTCGGGAGGAATTCCAACCCTGTGAACAGGATCTGAGGCTGGATGGGGAAGGGGACGAGGCCTCGTCCCCTTCCCCATCCAGCCTCAGATCCTGTTCACACACATGACGAGAGCGTTTTCATTTGGTGGCGATGACGGCTTAAAAATGAGCCCCAGAGCAGAGGGATTTTTGCAAATACTCCAAGCATGATTCAGGAAAAAGAAGAGGATCATTTGGTGCGCCAGAGAGGAATTACTCACCAATTGTTCTGGGCTTCAGTCACATCACATCCGTAGATTTGTCACTATTGGACTGAGAATGTCGTGTAACTGTTAGTCATCATCTGACAGAAAACTGCCTCGTTTCGTCTGAGACGAGCGTCCTGCACGCTGGGAAACGCAGGTTTATTCACGCTTATATTACTGGATGGATACAGAAAATCTACATGGAAACCTTCCCATGCTGTAACCTTCATGTGTCCTCGAACAACAAAGAGCCCGTTGGCCCACGCCTGTTCCCATTCATGCTGGATATAATCAAGGTGGGAGAACTTCAATGAGGCCCTGCTTCTCTTTTCTCCGATCCCCCTGGAGAGACTCAGCTCTGCTACAAACCTGCTTAATTACAAGCACAGAAAATATGTTTTGCAGCAAACTGATGAAGCCAGAAAAGCCAGGATATCTGGTGGATGAAGCCTCCTCCTGCACACACCTCCTCCTCCTCTCCCCTTAAATCCCACGAAGCCGTCTTAATTAGTGCACCTTTTTTTCTTTTTTCGCTGAAGGGGAGATGCTAGTGTTGCTAGCTGTGGTGGGGGGGTGGTGACACACCAGACACAGAACAACAAGTCCTTATTTCCCCTCACTAAAAAGAGGCTCAGGCTGTAAATCAGGATGAAAACGTCCTGACCTGCTGCTGCTCAGGTAGTTCAGTCCTAACCTGCCAGCTGATCATGTGTTAATAATATTTTTATTGCTTCTTTTTTGTTCTATTCTGCACTATATGTTCATGTTTTAATCTGTTTACACTCCCTGCTTTGTGTTGCAACTGCACATACCTTCCTTCAGGATTAATAAAGTTTTGACTCATTTTAAAGCAGAGGTTTGTGCTGTTACATAAGAACAGCACACATTACCCACACAGCCTGAGATGATCCACGTCAGAAGAGTTTACTAAAGACCTTTAAAAGCTTCACTCTCCACGTCAAAGTCAGCTTTATTATCAAATCTGCAGCACGTACAGGACACACAGAGGATTGAAATTACGGTCCTCTCAAAAACTGGTGCATAAAAAATAAAACAAAATAAAATAAAACGAGTCCCATCAAGTAGGAGTAACTACGACTTTAAACTTTACTGACACTCTCAGACAAATAATGATATTATAAAGAACAAAATGCATCTGTTTCCATCCATAAATATGTGATTAACTGTATGTTTAGATGTTTAATGTCTCAGCTGTCCTTCAGGATAGTACACCTCATCACCCTCAGCTTCAGAGCCATAAGAAAAGCCTGATTACTGTTTATTACCTGCAGATGTCAATAGATGTTAATAATTAAGAGAATGTTTTCAATCATATATATGTGATCAGTACAGTTCATGGTAACGCAGTGATGGATGGACTCCTGCACAAATTCAAACCTCACTGGATTCAACTGATCATCACTGATCAGGAAACTTCAGCTGGATTTCAAAGATAAAGAGGACATCCTGGCAGCTCATCCTGCTGAAGTAACGTCTGATTAAAGAGCTGCTCAGTGTGTTAAGTGGTAAACACCGGTGGCTTCTCTCCCCAAAACACAGAAGTAACTGTGGTAGATGAGCTGACCTGACGCCAACAGAAAAGACCAGCAGCATTAATATCTGAAAGAGGTTTATGAAGGAGAAACCTTTAAAACGTCTCTCTGTCTGTGTGTGGATGATGGGGGAACATTGAGGGTCTGAATGTGATTGAATGTATTCAGCCATCAGACTGAAGCTGTATGCATCACTAACAGCTAGCAGGCCCCTGCTGCCAGCAGGCTTTTACAGCTTCACACTTCTGCATGTTAATAGACGACTCTGAATGGAGTGTCGGGGGGAGGGTGAGAGGAGGGAGCCCAGAGAAAGAGGCATCCAAATATTTTCAGAGGAAAATGAAGTAATGACAAAATACCCACCCGGAGCGTGCAGGGCAGAGGGGGCTTCTGGGAAAGCACCGCCTTGGTGAGGCTAATGTTTGAAAAGAAAGTGTGGCGGCTCGGTGAGCTGTCATGTCTGTCAGCGTGGGCCATTCAAAAGCAAGGAGGAAAAGGTCCAAAAAGCAGTTATTGAACGTCTTAATTACTTTCTGCTCCGGCGCCAGAAAACGAACCCTGAAAAGGTTCAATTATGAGACATCAAGGCAAATCAGCTGCCCTGATGGCGGCTGCTCGCTCCACTCTCAATGGAGCCGGGTTAAGCAATTATCGTTTGATACTGTCTGCTTATTGTCAAAGCAGACCTTGGGAGGCGTCCATGTAACGCACCGCTTCAAACTGAGAAACATTTAGCGGCCTTAAAGCGAGTGGTCAGGACGGGAAAAGAAAGAGAGGAGGACAGGATGAAAACACTTTAATCACTGGCTTCTGATCGCTCGAATTAAAAGAGGACGTGCTGATTAACACGATTATTCTCTGGTCTGAAAGAACATCTGAACATAAAATCAGTTCCTGCTGAACCCTGAAGGCCTGAAGAGACAAAGCCCACACAGAACAACACCTGGAAACATCTGCCGAGGCAGCGACCCTGAAGACTCGCTGCTGCCGACAAAAACTATCACAATCCCACATTCTGACAACGGCAGAGTTAAAAAGGCACATTTTGCCATAAATAAAACATACGAGTGCAGCATTTTCGGCAAACTCCCCCAACGAAAGGTCCCAGGAGACGGATGCTGTTTGTGAACTCAGAGACTCAAACTCCAGTCCCACATCCAGCGAGGACTAGTCCTCTTTAAAAATTCATTCATTTACAGCAAAAATAGATTAAAGCGCCCAACCTAAAAAGTTTGGCTTGTGAATAGCATTAATAATGGAGGCGAGCATCCTAGACCTAGAGGCACGGCTTAGGTTTTGTTGCGCTTTATAATGGAGCGTAATTTACATTTTTTAGAAGTACTACAGCTTTTTGATGCTTGTTTATAATTACATTGTTTTACATGCAAATTGCCAAACAATTGTTCCTCATTAAAACATAACCAGGAGAGAGCAGCGGCTCAGTTTCTGCTGGAAGCTCTGAACTCTGCTGGGTTCACAACAAATGACAGGCCTTAAAAAGTGATCGTCCCCATCTTATCTTTTACATCTTCCTCTTTCAAATCATAGCAGCGCTTGCCGAACAGAATCAAAGAGGATTTTGACAAGATAAAAGGATTTGGTGCATTTGAATCCAAATTATGTGTACTTTCCTGGGGACAAGACCAAAAAACTGAAAAAAATCACACTGGCTGGGAGCACTCAGACAACTTAAAGGTACTTAAAAGTCCGCTGTAATGTGTCGTCAATTATTTTCTTTTTAGAGACAGATAGAGGCTAGAAGAGTCTCAGGACTATTGATTGGTTGATTTAATCGACACAAGCCGAGTCTGCACCTTCAGTTTATCACAGATGTTTCCAAAAGTTACTGAGGAAGAAGAATAAAACCTGAGGAAGTGTCACTAACTCCTTCACTCTGTTCATAATACACAAGAAGTAGAGTCTGTTTACACATTGAATTTTCTCAAGTTAGGGACAACTCCTGACTCAAATGAGAATAGTAATAGTGTAGCCCATCTTACTAAGCGCCTGTTATTTGAGAAATGGTCAGTTTGTGTCATTTACTGGCTGCATTTCTGTGCCCCATTCACTCCTGTTAAATGATTATCATCAAATCCAAATATCATCAGAAATACTCCAGATGACTCCAAAGTGAAATGGGTGAGTAAATGACAGTATTTTATCCCAGAAATAAGCTTGAGGCATTATAAGGGAAAGTGTTGCTTGGCTTCAATGATCCAGATGTGCACTGACCAACCTGGAGGCAACATGTGTCTGATATCATATTCCTGATAATAATGGAATAAATGGAGGAAATGTCCCTCTGAGTCTTCAACAAACATCCATTAATCTCAGACTCAAACTCTTGTCATGAACTCATTAATGCTCCTTCATTCCCAACTTCCAAAAAGTCATTATACACTTGTTTCTCAGCATTGCATTTGCTGACATTGGTGCTAATTACGACGACCTTTCCGATGATAAAACAGAAATCAGTGAAACATTATGAGGGTTCCTTCTCCTCACGTTTTCATGCGACGCTGCATCACGTTTTAATGAGGCATTTAGGGGTCTATGAGTGATCTACTGAGAACGTCTACAATGGCAATCAGCAGCGAGTGTGGCAGCTGCTCAGCAATTAAAAAGCCAAATTACCCTCAATCAACACCATTTACAAGCGCAAGTAAATCTCAGAGCAAATAATGATGAGAGAAATCTGTTCAGACAGCTCTCATCTTGATAGGAATTAAAGGTGCATCCAAATCAGGAGGTTTCCAGTCTGTCGCCCACCAACACTCAAACACACCTCTGGTCTGTTTCTGTGGTCCAGCATGCTCTAAAAACTGCTTTACAGGGCGAGATAGAGGATAAAAACTGCTTTACAGGGCGAGATAGAGGATAAAAACTGCTTTACAGGGCGAGATAGAGGATAAAAACCCCTTTACAGGGCGAGATAGAGGATAAAAACCCCTTTACAGGGCGAGATAGAGGATAAAAACCGCTTTACAGGGCGAGATAGAGGATAAAAACTGCTTTACAGGGCGAGATAGAGGATAAAAACCCCTTTACAGGGCGAGATAGAGGATAAAAACCCCTTTACAGGGCGAGATAGAGGATAAAAACTGCTTTACAGGGCGAGATAGAGGATAAAAACTGCTTTACAGGGCGAGATAGAGGATAAAAACTGCTTTACAGGGCGAGATAGAGGATAAAAACTGCTTTACAGGATGAGATAGAGGATAAAAACCGCTTTACAGGGCGAGATAGAGGATAAAAACCGCTTTACAGGGCGAGATAGAGGATAAAAACTGCTTTACAGGGCGAGATAGAGGATAAAAACTGCTTTACAGGGCGAGATAGAGGATAAAAACTGCTTTACAGGGCGAGATAGAGGATAAAAACTGCTTTACAGGGCGAGATAGAGGATAAAAACTGCTTTACAGGGCGAGATAGAGGATAAAAACTGCTTTACAGGGAGAGATAGAGGATAAAAACTGCTTTACAGGGCGAGATAGAGGATAAAAACTGCTTTACAAGAGGATAAAACTGCTTTACAGGGAGATAGAGGATAAAACTGCTTTACAGGGCGAGATAGAGGATAAAAACTGCTTTACAGGAGAGATAGAGGATAAAAACTGCTTTACAGAGATAGAGGATAAAACTGCTTTACAGGGATGATAGAGAGATA
This sequence comes from Synanceia verrucosa, assembly GCA_029721515.1. Taxonomy (NCBI): domain Eukaryota; kingdom Metazoa; phylum Chordata; class Actinopteri; order Perciformes; family Synanceiidae; genus Synanceia; species Synanceia verrucosa. The sequence goes on from CM056561.1 coordinate 25,777,695, forward strand.
GAGGATAAAACCGCTTTACAGGGAGAGATAGAGGATAAAAACTGCTTTACAGGGCGAGATAGAGGATAAAAACTGCTTTACAGGGCGAGATAGAGGATAAAAACTGCTTTACAGGGCGAGATAGAGGATAAAAACTGCTTTACAGGGCGAGATAGAGGATAAAAACTGCTTTACAGGGCGAGATAGAGGATAAAAACTGCTTTACAGGGCGAGATAGAGGATAAAAACTGCTTTACAGGGCGAGATAGAGGATAAAAACTGCTTTACAGGATGAGATAGAGGATAAAAACTGCTTTACAGGGCGAGATAGAGGGTAAAAACCGCTTTACAGGGCGAGATAGAGGATAAAAACCCCTTTACAGGGCGAGATAGAGGATTAAAAACTGCTTTACAGGGCGAGATAGAGGATTAAAAACTGCTTTACAGGGCGAGATAGAGGATAAAAACTGCTTTACAGGGCGAGATAGAGGATAAAAACTGCTTTACAGGGCGAGATAGAGGATAAAAACTGCTTTACAGGGCGAGATAGAGGATAAAAACTGCTTTACAGGGCGAGATAGAGGATAAAACTGCTTTACAGGGCGAGATAGAGGATAAAAACTGCTTTACAGGGCGAGATAGAGGATAAAAACTGCTTTACAGGGCGAGATAGAGGATAAAAACTGCTTTACAGGGCGAGATAGAGGATAAAAACTGCTTTACAGGGCGAGATAGAGGATAAAAACTGCTTTACAGGGCGAGATAGAGGATAAAAACTGCTTTACAGGGCGAGATAGAGGATAAAAACTGCTTTACAGGGCGAGATAGCGGCTTAATCCGTACGCTTTACAGGGCGAGATAGAGGATAAAAACTGCTTTACAGGGCGAGATAGAGGATAAAAACTGCTTTACAGGGCGAGATAGAGGATAAAAACTGCTTTACAGGGCGAGATAGAGGATAAAAACTGCTTTACAGGGCAGATAGAGGATAAAAACTTTACAGGCGAGATAGAGGATAAAAACTGCTTTACAGGGCGAGATAGAGGATAAAAATAGAGATGGAGGATAAAAACTGCTTTACAGAGATAGAGATAAAACTGCTTTACAGGGAGAGATGGAGGATAAAACTGCTTTACAGGGCGAGATAGAGGATAAAACTGCTTTACAGGGCGAGATAGAGGATAAAAACTGCTTTACAGGGCGAGATAGAGGATAAAAACTGCTTTACAGGGCGAGATAGAGGATAAAAACTGCTTTACAGGGCGAGATAGAGGATAAAAACTGCTTTACAGGGCGAGATAGAGGATAAAAACTGCTTTACAGGGCGAGATAGAGGATAAAAACTGCTTTACAGGGCGAGATAGAGGATAAAAACTGCTTTACAGGGAGAGATGGAGGATAAAAACTGCTTTACAGGGAGAGATAGAGGATAAAAACTGCTTTACAGGGCGAGATAGAGGATAAAAACTGCTTTACAGGGAGAGATGGAGGATAAAAACTGCTTTACAGGGAGAGATAGAGGATAAAAACTGCTTTACAGGGAGAGATAGAGGATAAAAACTGCTTTACAGGGCGAGATAGAGGATAAAAACTGCTTTACAGGGAGAGATAGAGGATAAAAACTGCTTTACAGGGTGAGATAGAGGATAAAAACTGCTTTACAGGGTGAGATAGAGGATAAAAACTGCTTTACAGGGCGAGATAGAGGATAAAAATAGTGTCTTTACTGACAGAGACCACACTGGTGCATTCAAGGCAGTCTATGGAAAATAAACCTAATTGATGAGTGTTTTCATTGTTGTTACCCTGACCATCTATTTCACATCTCTCTGAAGAGGGATCCCTCCTCTGTTGCTGTTTCTACCATTTCTTTTCCTGTTAACAGGGTTTTCCAGGGTCCTGTATAAAGGTCAGAGGTCAGACTTTAAAACCCTCTGAGGCTCATTAGTGCTGTGTGATATTAGGGTATACAACTAAAACTGACCTGACTGAGAAATAAAAAGTGATGCAAAGCTGTAAAAAAAAGGCAAATTAATGTCTTCTGACCATAAACCTGCATCAGATAAACTGTGACGACCAACTGTCTTTTTCTTTAACAGTACTGTTGTGATCAGTGTGCTAATAGAAGGTAACATGGCCAGCTTGTCCTAAAAAAGTCCATTATATTCCATTAGATGATAACTCTGAGGGAAATTCAAGTTCCCTGCAGAAATAACAGCAGAGGAGAGATACCAGAACATGAAGGTATACAGAAAATAATACATGCTAACACTGTGTAATAAAACAGCAGAGTGCATGGTTTAAATCCTAGTGATGTATATATGCTCTGTTTAAATGCAGAAATACTAACATGCACACATCCAGCCTGCAGAAACTTCTGGAGACACTCAGTGTGGTGCAGCTCAGCTGGTTGCTCTCATGTCACTCTTCCACCTCCTGACCTCCTGACCTCCAGTCCTGGAGCTTCTTCACTGCTGCACTTTTCCTCTCTGCTTGTCTGGATGCAAACTTGAACTAACTTGTCTGGCTGCTATCAGAGCTCCGGTGTCTGCACGCACACAGCCTGCCGGTAAGTGCGGTAAACCACCGGGCTGTCACAAAGCCTCTCCTGCTCACACTACTCACCGTCGTCGGTAACCGTGAACCGGCTCCGTGTTTTTTCCAGCCGCCTCTCCTGCACTTGAAAATCCCCTCGGAGACAAAAGCTCCGGCGGCGCAGCGGCGCTGTCAGTCGGGCTGAAGGTGCGGGGCTCTGCGGGGGTCCGCAGCTCTGCGGGGGGTCCGGCTGACCGCTGCGGTGGTCAGTGCACCGTCATGACGGAAGAAAACCGACCCGCAATCAGCGTTTGCGCCGCTCGACGACACGGAGATCCCGGTCTGAGTGCGCGCCGCTCGGCTGCTGAAGCACCGGAACTACTTCCAAGAGCAGCCGGAGCACAGTGAGGATAAATCCATGCACCAAGAGCAAGAAAGCACATCAGTTCAACTAGTTCCCTGTTTCAGTATTAATGAGGACACCACACAGACATCCCATAATTATATCCAGCATGACGCCTCACAGTACAGCAGGCTGATAATGACAAGACTGTCTTTTATCACAGCAGCATGAATAATACACACAAGATGAGCCAAATAATCACTGCAGCTACTACATGTGACCGTGCGTTTCTAAATACTGCTGAAATAAATGTGTGGTTTTTCCTGAGGTTTCACCATCTAGTGGCTGACTGATCAGAGTGATCAATAGGTGATCAATAGCACATTCAGGTGATTGCCATTGTCTGATGGATGAATTATGGCAAATTATTCAAACATGGCAGTGACTGTGAGTGTTTTAAAAAGGGTCAAATGTAGAAACACACTGTCTGCGCTGCCTCCAAAAAGAGAAAAAAGTCAATAATAAACTAAATGTTTCCTGCATTTAGCCTGTAGCCTCCTGTTGTGTTGCACCAGTAAACAGAGGCTTTAGTTTCTGCTACAGGTGAGATAGCCTGTTCGTCACTTACCTGTCTGTCATTTCTTCATTAAACACAGGGAGAAGCCTGAAGAAAAGCACACCTGGACGCCATGAGAGCTCCATGAAGATGATGTGTCTCCACTTCCTTCTGTACAATAAAGTGAAGCCAAAGTATTTCAGCCTGCTAGCATTAGCATCACCACAACACCTAATATCTAATATCCCATAATATCTCTATTTAACCGCTTTTATGATCAGATTGTTGTTCTACAGACTCACTCAGAGCAGCTACTTTACTGTGGTTTCAGTTACTTGAGTTGAACATTTTAAACTTATAAAAATATATACATCTGGATTTTAATGCTGAATGATGAGTGGCAGATGTTCTGCATGTGGCCTTTGCATCTACAGTAAATACAACATATTGTGGGTGACCTTTGCATCTGAAGGTCACACTATGAACATGTCCACAAACATAATATACATCATCCTATTAAAGTAACTCAAGCCTGAAGGTGCTGCAAAGATGAATATACAAAGAAAGAGGAGCTCACATCTTCACTCTGCTCTTCTGTCTGATCCCAGACCAGTTCCTGACTGGAATTTCAACCTGCAGATATAAACTGTATGTAGAGAGTTACTGAGAGTTAAAACCACAGAAACAGTCATCTTTTACCATCAGGAGCTGCTGCAGCTTCATCTCTTACAGCTTCCACTTACTGTGGTGTCCCACTGCAAATTAATGTGTGACTGAGTTAACCTGTAGATTCACATTAGACTCTCAGTAGATGCTCAGTAGACTCTCAGTAGATGTGTATCTATAGCCAGGTTCCTCTGCAGACGTTTTGCTGTGAACAAAGTGCACTAATCCCCTTAAGGCTGTGCTCCAGAGCTCTTTGCTGTGGATTTTAGCAGACAGCGTCATAAAGCCTGTAATTTTCACACATCTAGAGAAGATGAGTGTAACGATTCAGTCAGTAAAATCAGTCAGAAGGTAAAGTGTTTTCACTGGTGCTGTTCAACAGAGCTGAAGCCTGTTTTATTTGTAGAGCCCAGTATCACAAATTACAGATTATCCTCAGAGGGCTTTATAATCTGTGCAGGATATGATGACTCTCTCTGTCCTTTACTAATCATCCTCACATCACTGAGGAGAAATCCCCCCCCCAGAAAAAACTTTAACAGGCAAAATAAGTGGAAGAGCAACAGAGGAGCCCTGTAAACATCACTGTTCATCTGTCAAAAAACAAGCACAATACATCAGACACATTATGTGCTTTACTCTGTGGGCTCAGTCCCATTTTATCAACTCAGTGCTGCACTCGTCTGGATGGAGGAGGTGCTTGCATTTTCAAATATCTGTCAGATTCTGAGGATTTTCAGAGCAGAAATAAGCAGCGCTGGCATTTTTCCTTCATGAATTAAATAGTTCAGCTGAAACAGATTGTTGACTGTGAAGACAAATGGCAACACAGAATTATGTTGAGCATTTTTAAAATGATGAAGAACTATTTCATAATATTAATGCTGTTTTCTTTTCAGATAAATTAAGTTTCTTTGACAGTTTCAAACGTGAATATTTATTTATAACTCATATTGTAATTTCCTCCGGGCCATCTGTTGTAGTCAGTGAGTCCACCAGCAGAGGGCTCTCTAGGCTCAGACATGGTTTAAAAGCTGACCAAGGTGGTTTGTTTCAGTGCATCTGTGTTTCACATTAAATCAATCAAATGTGCTTTAAACACAGAAAATGAGAAGAAGCACCTGAACTCGCCGTTTCTTTCAGGTGGAATATATCAAATATGTTATATAAACATTAATAAATAGCATGACAGCAGGTGGTTGTTTAAACATAGACATCAGACTTTTATTTTGGCGACCTAAATTACGCGCATGCTCAGTTGCATCCAAAACAAATCCTAGCTATGCAGTTTTGTTTTGTGGTAAATTGACTGTAATAATACACTTTCAAGTTGACGTGCATGTTCTGTGAAACTAAACAGATCAACATGGAGTCTGCTGAACTAAAACTTGAGAAAAGTGCAGAATTAATTCATTTGTGATTATTTATACACAGTTGTGCTTTTTGTTATCTTTTTCATTTTTTCTTTAAAAATTGCATTTGATAAAAACCAAATATTACAGGCTTTATAACATCCTTTGTCCAACTTCTATCTTTGTTATGGGATCACAACTCGCATCCTGCTTTGGAGAAAAACAGGAAATATGCGTCATGTCGTCATGGAGATTGCCAGACTTTAGCATATATTTCTTTATATTTTCACACATCAGCTTCATCAAAAGTATGCCGAAGTATCTATTAGCAGTTCCTGGTTGCAACGCACCCATTCATGTAGAGAAATCACAGTCAGACATTTGGATTCCTTTGATGCAGAATAAAAAATGTGTTTTTTCTATGTGGATTCATGGCTGTTGTTACTGATGGACATTTAAGATGGTGTCCCTGGAAAACCCCAGGAATGTAAAAATATGTGGTGTTCGTGTGTGACTGAGCTGTCTGCTGGAGGAACCGGGAGAGGAGGGGGTTTCACCGACTCACTTCTCTCCATCATCACCGGGGAGTGTGATGCTCCCGGGCCGCCTCAGGTGTCCAGGTGGACGGCTGAACTGGCTGAACTCACGGTGCTGACGGGACAGACGGAGAAGGAAAATGGATGGCGTCGGTTTGTGATGTGACCTTGTTTCATTTCCTGCCTCTCTGGCTTGGAGACAGCACCGTCGGTATTCGCCAAACCTCCTGCACCGTCTGGTCTGAACCGGTTCGGGATGTGCGCGGGCTCGTGCGGACTGCAGACTAGTGATGTGTCGCTCGAGAACCGATTCTTTGTGGCGAACGAGAAGAACCGAATCCGTTGGAGAGAACCAGATCTTCAGGGCACCCCATCCGACCAGACGGATCATACCATGTTGCACATTTTGATTTTTACACTGTGTAAATAACTGCTATGCTCTATTACTAAATATGAATACCATTTTTATATCCATCCCAATACTTACTCACTTTTTATTATATTTCCACTCTGTTTTTATATGTCATATATTGTCTATTTCATGTGTGTCTAATACTGCTACATCAATCAAAGAGAGGCTAAACTGCCTTTCATTGTTTATCGACAGTAAACTTCTAATCTAATTATTATTTTCTAGTCTATTCTACCATTATGGAAAGAAGGAAGTGCTAATGTAGTGGTACAGTCCATGTACACACAGAGCCACAGAGGGAATTAAATGAAAACACGTTGAAAAAGAAGCAACATGTGGCTGCATTTCAGTGATTCTGGAGACTATTATCGTATTATATATATTACAATATTAGATATTACAAAGCTGAGTGCAGAATGTGTAAAAATGAAAATATCCATCAGATCAGGGTCATCCAGAACTGTGTATTTCTTTTGTCATCAATGCATAAAAATAAGGCTTTTATGAAACCACTGAGTGAAACTATGATGATTGCTGAATTGGGTTGAACCAGAAGGCTCAGAGTGACACTGTGACAGAGCTGCTCTTCTGAAGGAGCTGAGTTCAAAGAGCCTGATCTTTGAACGGAGCCGGACTCCCCATCATCACGCAGACTCCCAGCACTGGTTTCACGGCCCCTCGCGCCCTCTCCACGCTCCGCTCAGCCTGTTTTCATTGGTCAGATCTTCCGCGCTCTGATTGGATAATGAGCACGTCTCCGGGCTGTGATTGATCAAAGCTATCCGAAACTTTTATTTTGGGCCAATCCCCGTTCATTGTTCACGGGCGCGCGCAGAGCTGGAGTTGTAAACGAAGCTCGTGCACTTTTCAGCACCAACAACCCGTGGACAGCAGCCAACCGGAGGCTGCGGGACACTTTTTGTCAGGAACGGACGACTTAGCGGCTCGCGACGCTTCACAGCGACCGCGGGAAAAGTTCACCGGTAGCTCAGAGTCGGCGGGCGGACATTTTGAAGCTCGGCTGGGCAGCTGGACGTCAGGGTTCACAAATATTTTGGGCTCGCTTGTGTCGAATTTGCGCGGTCCGGGTTCATCTAAGGTGACTACATGGCCGCAGATGAAGGGAAACAAAGGTGATAGAGGAGCTGACTCTTGCTAGCCGGTCCGGTCCAGTCGGTTGAGCTCTGTTAGCCGCTACCTGCTCGCGCTGCTAGCCGCAGAGGTCTCCATTGTGTGAGCTGCCGCGCGACCCCCGGATCTCTCCCCGCACACCTGCCACCCTCCCGCAGACACTGCTCTGTGTTTTCAGACGGATTTTCCCTCCCTCCACGAATCCCCGCGAAATGTGTTCCCGGCTTTGGTTCGTGACCGACCGGCGCATCAGCCAGGAGTACCCGCAGGTCCAGATCCTCCGGGCGCTGAAGGAGCGCTGCGCCGACGAGGATGTTGAATTCCGCGCTCTGCTCATGGATCAGATCGTGCTGACGATCAGCGAGGGACAACTAGGCAAGTATCACCCTGTGAAAGCAGCCTTTGTCTGTGTGCTGAGCGGTGTGGCTGGTTACTGAGCTCCATGAAGTGAAAGGCAGCCCGCTGCTGTTTGGGGACCACCGTGCCGTGAACAGAGGGCCAGCCCGGTGTGCCTGCTAGCTAAGCGGAGGGTAGCCACCGCCGTGACCGCCTAACCCACTTTCTGCCAGCCTGCACAGGGGAGCGGGCTCTGAGTGCAGCTCAGTCCCTAACAATGGATATTTAACATCACAGAAGCCTCATGGTGGCACTGCTAACATCATGGCACCATTTCTTGTAGAAATTAAACATACCCAACTGAATATTTATGTGAAATATTAAAAGCTTTAAGGTGCACCAGACGGTAAAATTTAGTTTATTCAGGTTAAACGAAGACAAACAATAAGTATATCCTCCATCTATGGAGCCACAACCAGCACCTGTTTATTGTTATTACATGATAAATTACTAAAATGATCTATTGATTGTCAAAGTGATGTATGCCTTTATTCTCTGTGGTTTTCTTGAGAGCTGCAACGATTAATCACTGCAGCGATTCACCATTAAATGAACTGGCAGCTATTTCAATAATCGATTGATCAGTTTGAGTAAAGAAACAGAGTAAAAATGTCCTTATTACAGCCTCTTTTTCTCCTCTGTGGCAGTCAACTGAACATCTTTGAGGAGACAAAACAAAATATTTAAGGATGTCATCTTGACATTTTATAGCCTAAACAACTGATCTTCAAGCTAATGGTGAGCTGCAGCCCTCACTTTCTTTGCCTATGTCATAGTTTTTATGAGGTGTCACACTGGTGCTGCTTTGTCCAGAACACATTGTTAGCGTCCTGTCTGTTATGAGTTGACAGCATTTCACAGTAAACTGACTCGATGAAGTGACGCTAACAGTGGGAACTCAACAAACAGACACACATGAAATTTATCAGGGCGGCGTGAAGTGGGGCCGGTGTCACCAGATGAGAGGCGCTCACATCTCAATTAACACATGACCGGTGAAGAACATTTGGGACAAATGAGACTGATGTGACATCTGGTCATCTGACATCCGTCGTGGCGAATCTTTAAACTCAACGTGGGGGTTAAAACTAAACTGCTGTTTAAGCAATAACACATGCCAGATGGATATTTGTGGGAATATCAAGCACATGCTAATTACATTAGAGTGCAGCTCTTGCTGACCATGGCTGGATAATCTGCTCTAATGAATAGACTAATCTTCATCTAGGAGGTGCTCAAAGATAGGAAGGAAGGCGGCTGTCTAGACCTGTAGCTTAGCTTGAATTACACACAACTGGAGCAGGGCAGTTAGTTTGGCCTGTAAGCCACGTCTGCATACGTGTTCTGAGCCTGGTCTCCACATCACCGATTAACAGCCAGTGGACAGATTAACCACGCTGTAGGCTGGTAGATTCCTGGTAGAGTCTACGCTGAGCATTACCTGCTTTTATTTTGTTTACACACGCTACCACACAACGTAAAGTCAGAACAGAAACCATAAAAAACTCTTCATCAACTTAATGTTGCCTTAAATCCCTTCTGTCTATATTCATGTGGTGATGCAGCACAACATCAGTGAGTGTTTAGTCGTTGTTGTTTCATTGGAAACTTTCAGGTGATCAATACTTCCCTTGTGGTCTCTGACCACCTCTTTAAGTAGTTTACCACCACAGTCTGCCTGTCCCTCTACACATCATTTGATATAAAAATTAAACACTATTTCAGAAATGAATTTTACTGAATGAAAATGATGTGCCCCAAAATAAATACATGAAATCTATTAGAAATATAGGAAACAGGCTAAACCATAAAAGGCTGAGGTCTTTCCACTAATCTAAAAGTGACAGGACGACTGGAGGAGATGTTATTCCTTAAAAAGTGACACAGCCCAGCGTCCAGCCGGCCAGAGGCATTTCACGTCCCGTGATCCGAGCTGCGAGATGTTTAAACAGAGAGTGGATATGAACGTGCATGACAGTGGGCATGCTGTTACCACAAAGACGATAATTACAACACCTCCATGCCAATGAGCAGAGGGTTGGAACATTACAGCTGGTGTCTGCATTTATCAGCACACATGTGGCTCAGATACTGTAGCATTGATGCTAAATTAGTCCTTGTTTGGATATTTATGAAGCACAGTGCATTTTCTGAGAAGTGAGACCACATTATGATCTCAGCAGCATGGCATGGCTGTTGGTAATACAGCTTGTTCAACACGTTTTAGGCTCAAACAAGCAGCGGCTTGTTTACACGTCACCTCCAGATGAAAAGCACTTGTTCGTCAGATGGTTAGCTCTGCTGTTTCACGCTGGCCAGGAACATTTGTTTTATTGGTGGCTCACAGCACTGCTGCACTCTGTCCTGTAGAGAAGAAGAGAAAACACAGCGAGAGCTAATAATCTAAGTGAGAGCAATACTGATGGAGCTGATACCTGAAAAGAGATTCCTGGAGGAGCAGAACATCACCAGAGGGATGACTGGTCTTTCTGAAGAGACGCTGTCTACTGTGGAGCTTCTTTCTTTTTAAATACACTCATGCTGGAAACCAGCAAAGTACTTAATATATTTGAAGTAATGTCATGAATTTCAAATTTAACTGTACTGCATGCATTAAACTAATATATTATTTTCTGGTCACTGTAGTGGAAATAGACAAACATTCAGCACATTGAACTGCATTTTGCTGTGAGGTGTTTAAAGTCTTCATAAACATAGTTCATGTTTTTATCTGAATTATAGCACAAACACTGTTGAAATACCAGACACTAAACAGAGTCATTAACATCACAGTTAGTTTGATGTTTTTAATGAGGACATGGCAGACTGTGTTTTTTGGTGCGTTGGTCTCGTCAATCCAAACTGAACCGGAGTAAACTGTGGGTGGACCATCGGGCTGATCCAGACCCAGGCGCTGGACCACCAGACTGGACCACAGACCAGCTTTGTGACGTGGCAGCGGTATGCACAGAATGCCTGTTAGCTTTGTGAGGCAGATGGGCTGCAGGTCTACATACAGTCCACTGAGCCTGGACTACAAACAGCTCACACCCACGCTAAACGCAGACACTGTCACACAAAATAACCCCGGGTGCCTTTGTTATGGCCAGGAAGGGTTTTTTTTTTTTTTTGCCATGGTCACATGACGTACAGTATCCAGATGAATAGGACTAATTCATCTGTTTAGTTCCCTGGAGATGGAGATGAGCTCCCTGAACAGTGAATGGTGTCTGTCAGAAGGCATGGACCACGTCCCCTGACACTTCCCACTGTAATACCAGCCCAGCTGCACAATCACAGCAGTGTAACTCCTACTGCTGCCTCTCGTCACTCATCCTTTCCTCTGTGTGAACACATCCCAGACCTTACCTGCCTGCTCTCTGCTCTACCTGTCTGTGCAGAAAAACATCCTGCCTATACATCCATGATTTAATCTTCATGCATCTGTTTATGCACCACTGGCTGTCTGTTCTCATTATATATGCAGCAACCATCAAGCTTCTGGTGACCTCTGATGATCCCAGCCAGAGGCGCTGTCACTGCTGTGAGCCTGCAGAGCTAAGATGGCTGAAATTCAGGTCACAGTAGAGGTGAAGTGACAGACAGTGGATACAGAGATTAACAGATGGATAACAACATGGATAATTATATTTTATCATCAAAGAGCTGCACATATTGGTGGATTAACCATTACACAAACATTAAATCTATTCTGGTGATCAGTAATTCAGTGGTGGTACTGGGTGGAGGGTGATAAATATATTAAGCTCTGTATGTTCATGCATACTCGACACACCCAGCTGAGCTGCCAGCTAAAATCCCTCTCTGACTTTCTGTGTTTCCTCCTCTCAAGCAGTGAAACGCTGCCAGCGTCTCTGCTCAGCCTGGTGAATGTGCCATCTGTCTGTGTGAACATGAAGCCAGTGCTGCTTCAAGATCTTATTCTGTTGTCAGCGTGGAGACGGCCAGTAGAAGAGTTAGTGTCACGCCAGCTTCGTTCCTGCCATCAGGCCGTACAGGCTGGTCTTTGTGAAGCTCGTCCATGCTGTGCTGGATTCAAACAGATGATCACTGATCTATTCAGAGGTGCTCAGTTAGCCTGTTGTGTTTTCTTAGCTCACATTAGCATAATAAAAGTGGTGTCAGGCAGAGACTTTGAAAACCAGTTGGTGTCTCTGTGAATTTCTTCACATCATATTCACTAAATGACAAAGACTGACAGGATGATGAATTATTACCATATACTGTATTTCTAACCATGCTTTCCTCTGTGGTGTGTGTTCATGTGTGATTAAATGTGAGACCCTCAGGGGTCCAGACTTTATCCACTGCCCTACATTCAGAGTCTGTAGTGTCAGCACATCAGCAGATATATCTGTTTATATATCTGTCATATATCTAAAGCTTTACTAGCTGGCAGCACTACAGGCAAATCCTGTTCATGATCATATATTATGATATATGCAGCATGTATATTATCAGCTGGAAAGGCAGGTTCCAAATTCATGACTTCAGACCTCCGTCTTCAGAGCTGCCAGCCTCCTCCTGGTCCAGTCTGGTCCGGTTCTCTGTCAGGGCACTGTGGTGCCGACTGGAACGGGGTCCAAAGAGTCTCCAAGAGTCCAGTTCTCCACCAGGAGATGGTTTATTCCACGTCTCAGTGTCTCCACCTCCTGTGAATACAGCTTTACGGTGTACATGTTCTTTTTGTTGTAAACACATTTATTACAGCAGAGAGACTAGCCTCACAAAATGTTTCATATTTTAACCCCATAAACCCAAACCTCCTTCACAGACATCCATCTCATGTGGTTTGCATGAACACTTCACAGAAAATAGATAATAGTGAAAAATATGTGCTATATTTGAATAAACTTAGGAATAAATAAGATGTGATAAATCTTGATTGATCCCACAGCAGCAGGAAAGTGACAGAACAATATAAAGACATATAAAAAGAAATGAATAAAATAAAAACTATATCAACATATTTTTTAGAAAAACATAAATAAATCCAAAAATAAAAAATGACTGATGGTAGATGATAGGGAGGGTTTTCTCCTCCCTCCTCTCTCGGCTGGTGCTGCTTTCTGACGTGGTGAGTAGATGAGCCAGATGTTGGCTGATGGATCTGGATCCATGTGGACCAGAATCACAGAGGATGTGAGTGACAGAGTGCTCTGAAGGACTAATACATGTGAGAGTTCAGGTTTGTTCTCATAATTAACACTGTGTCGTCACCCTCCAGGTCTGCGGGTGGAGCAGGAGCTGGTGACGTCCTATCCACAGGTGGTGGTGGTCCGGGTGCCCACGCCCTGGGTGCAGTCAGACAGTGACATCACTGTGCTGCGTCACCTGGAGAAGATGGGCTGTCGGCTCATCAACCGTCCTCAGGCCATCCTCAACTGTGTCAACAAGTTCTGGACCTTCCAGGAGCTGGCCGGCCACGGCGTGCCTCTACCTGACACCTTCTCCTACGGTGAGTCAGTGCCTGGTGCTTTGAGACTGATACGATAAATACGCACAATGATAAGAGTTTTATAAAGCTGAAATGCTCATGTATATATAAAGAGTAATAATAACCAGCATCAGCAGCTTCTAACAGCTGTGTCACTAAACTATGGACAGAGGGTGGTTAGCTAGTTTTACTGCACAGCACTTACTCAAAGAATATTCAATAAATATCAGAGATAATCTCATGTACATAGCTGGACAGAGCCTGTAAACACACATGTAAACATATTGCTGGTCTCTACAGGGTGGGCTCTGTTCACCCTGTGCTGCAGACACAGAGGGGGTGTTTGGCCTACATTCCTCTGCTCTCTGAGCTCAGTAGGCCATGCATGCAGAGCGGCTGGAGAGCTTATGTAACACCCCCACCCTGTGCCCCCTCCTGACTTTTCAAAATAAAAGCTCTCTGGGACCCGGTCCGACCCACGTTTGTTGCTTCCTGCGCTCTTCCTGTGTTCACGTCTGTTCTGGAGAGAGGCAGAGACGCCACTACACCCTAAAACCATTCCTCAGTATTATTTCTTATTTCTTTTGCAGCCTCTGTTCAGAATAAAGCAGAGTGATCTGGATCATATCTGCTGCAGAGTTAGCTGCTTCACATTAGAGCATCCCTCTGGCTGCTCTGTCCCAAATCTCATGCATCAGGCCAAGCAGCAAAATGAGTGTGAGCTGGGGACAACAACAACGCTCCTGTTGCCGTGGCGACGGGCTGCTTTCCCATAATGCTGTCAAAACATGAGCAGTCTGTTAATGTCTTCTCACACCTCTGCGCTTTCCCCAGGAGGCCACGACAACTTCCGGAAGATGATCGACGAAGCGGAGCCGCTGGGCTATCCTGTGGTGGTGAAGAACGCTCGTGGTCACAGAGGTGAGAGCTTCCTGTTCACCACGCTGCCCCCCAATTAATTAACTGACCGAGGTTCATTAATGATGAAGACCGAGGCGCTGCAGCGGCACTCGGCTTCCCCGTTCATCACCTTTGTTTCTGCTAAATTGCCCCTGGTTTCCTCATGTTGCATGGACTCACAGGGGGCGTCACTGCTGGAGATAAGCCTCATTGTCCCATCGGCCCTTTGGCCTTCTCCCATTCATACTTACTGACACATGACTGGCTCGTCAGGGAATAACAATGCTCTGTGGCTCTCCCAGCCTGCAGTCTCCACTCATTGTTAGGGAAAGCAGCCGTTGGTCAGCCCATAACGTGACCCTTTTTTATACAGCTCTGCGTCTCAATGGTGGCTTTCCTCCTCTCTGTGGTCGCTCATTGTCACTGAAGTCCAGCTCGTCTTCCTTCTCCTGAGCAGAGATGAAAGCCTGTAAACCAGCCTCATAACAGACCAGGTCCCACGTTTAATGTAATAAAAAAACACAGAGTATGTCTTTGTGTGTTTCACTCAAACCACAATGCCTCGCTGAGTCACAGGACCATGATTCCTTGCCTTGTTTTTGTAGAGAGCGTCCGGTGTCACGTCTTCATCCTGTCAATGCACAGTGTCCACACACTGAGCAGTCATAGCATGGATCAGGAGCACTTATAAAGCAAACCGCTGTTTTCTGTCACAATATGAGACATGAACCCTGGTCAGCAGAAGGAGTTCAACCTCATCTAATATCATGCAAACATCAGACCCTGCATTTGCTTTTCTGATCCCCTCCCCAGGAAAGGCTGTGTTCCTGGCCCGGGACAAACACCACCTGACGGACCTGTGCCACCTGATCCGCCACGACACCCCCTACCTGTTTCAGGAGTACGTCAAGGAGTCGCACGGCCGCGACGTCCGGGTGGTGCTGGTGGGCGGTCGGGTCATCGGCTCCATGCTGCGCTGCTCCACTGATGGTCGCATGCAGAGCAACTGTTCCCTGGGTAGGAAGAGTCCATGACGACACTCTGAACCACTGACACACATTTATATGTTTTACTTTGCATCCATCAGTGAGCCTCAGGACAGCTCTGAAACAGGTGCCAAATCATGTCCTGCTCTTCCCCCACACATCCAGAGACAGAGATCTTGGATCAGATCATGTTGACACTTCTGATCTGATGTTCTGTATGTTCAGCTGAGGTGTCTGCTGTCTCTCTAGGTGGTGTGGGGATGATGTGTCCTCTGAGCGAGCAGGGGAAGCAGCTGGCCATCGAGGTGTCCAACATCCTGGGCATGGACGTGTGCGGCATTGACCTGCTGCAGCTCAACGATGGCTCGTTTGTGGTGTGCGAAGCCAACGCCAACGTGGGCTTCATCGCCTTCGACCAGGCCTGCGGGATAGACGTGGCGGGCATCGTCGCAGACTACGCCCTGTCGCTGCTGCCCAGCCGCCTCACCCGCAAGATGTCCCTGTTGTCCGTGGTGTCCAGCACCAGCGAGACCAGCAGCGAGCCGGAGGTGTGCCCCGTGCCCGCCGGCGGCGGCTCGCTGCCCGAGGCCGTCTGCAACATGAGCGTGGGTTCAACTTCCAGCGAAAGCGACCCGGAGCTGGCCGAGCCCTCCCAGCCCTCGCTCTGCCAGTCCACAGCCGCCGCCCTCCCAGACCCAGCCTACAACTTCAACGCCCTGCTCGCCAACGAGATCAAACTATTGACTGAGTAAGATCCAAGCAGCTTCATGCACACGCCTACACCACGTCACACTCCTGTACGCATCAGACATTCCTCTCAAACACATATCAGGGTTAGGTCTTAAAACACGACACAGATCTGAGGCTGCTCCCCTGACTCTCCTGCTTCACTCCTCTACTCCCAAACTGCTCGCGCCTCCATCCCAGCTCACTCTGCTGCATGGTGGAGGTCAAACCAGAGCTCTGCAGAGTAGTGAGGGCTGTTTGGGTTCACATGATCCCTCATTTTATTTCAAGCAGAATCAACAGTATTTTTCCTGCTGATCCAGTAGTGAGTTTTGGTGAATTGGAGGTGAAATGAAGTGTTTTTAACTTTAATTATCTCCTGGGAGAGGAACACCTCCTCATTATACTGACAGTCAAGTAGCAGCGTAGTGGTCTTATCAAGGACAGGATGGACAGCGTCCTGCAGCCACAAGAGAGTTTCACCTCAAATTCACTGCTATTCATAAGAAAACCACCGGGAGATGAGATGTTTAAACTCTTGAAAAACCTTTGACCGTCAATAAGAGGCTGTCATGGGTAAATATCAGCGTCCATCCTCTGTTCACTGTGAAAGCAGCAGTCTAATGTCAAACTAACCAGTTCAGTTTAGGAGCCCCAACCTGGAGTACAAACATGAATTTAGAGCCATGATAGCGTGTTGGGTTAGCCTTACAGCAGCAGCAGCAGCTGCTTTTTAAAATCCAGTCAATGTCTAGCACTTTATGATGAGCAGATGCGTCGTCTTTTTCACTCACATGACATATTTAGGAAAGCGCAGACAGGATGTGGAAGCTGCGAACAAAATATACCTCAAACCAGTGAGTGGTCACTGCCGTAGGACGACAGACATTCAGACACATATCAGCCGGGATCCTGAGGAACAGCTAGCCGTGGATTCTTTTCTATTCCTTTAATAAATATGTAAATATTTTAGGTAGTGACTTAGCTTCAGTGCTCACTAGTATCCAGCTGACATCAACTGCCAACATTGAAATTTTCATAAGCTATTGTGGACAAACCTGTTTGTACAGACCTGCAATATTATTACAAACCTTTTATTGCGAATTTGGTGCTAATATTCCTGGATTCCTGAGTGTTTTCTCAGTCATATGGTTTGTAGATTTTGTTATTTTCACCTTGTTTTTCTTTTTTTTGATAACAATTTAATATCCTAACCTAAAGTATGTTGGCAAAATGTACAAATAAAACATGGGAATATATTTTTGCAGTCTCTTTGAGTAGAATGTTATATTTTCTTTTCTTTGGAAAAGAAATGAAATAAAAATCCAGGGATTTCAGCGGCCGAGAGCCTCCTGCTTTTTGTTCCTGAGTTACCTCCTGAAGGCAGGGCTCATCAACAGTAATTTACAGCTCTGATGGAAAGCACAAAAGTCCGTCTATCTACGTAGTGACGTCCATGTTTTTAACGCTCACAAGCCGTTCCGTTGAACTCACATCAGGGAAGCAGCCTGGATCTCAGCCCCAAAGCCTCGACCCGTCAGAAACATGACAGCCTAAAAGCTGCAGGCCACTAAAAGACACACAAACAGAGAGGAGAAGTATAAGGTATGTGGTGTTTACCATGGTTGACATGCACTTTTTTTCCTTGCTTGTTTTATAATGTTCCTTGTTTTCTTCCTAATTTATAGTATTTTGAAAAGGAAAAAAGTGGTTTGTGTGCACTAATATTGTCTCAATAAAGTGAAACCGCTGTGAAGCTTGATTTTTATTTTCCTTTTTTGTGGGCCAAATTTGACTTTAAACTGCCTGAAAGGTGCCAAAGGCCGCTCAGGTTTAAAGTCTGCTGTCAGGTGATCACAGTGGGAGTAACTCCAGTCACACTGCCCAAAGAAAAGAAAGAGAGTTTCTGACAACAAACTGTGAAATCTGCAACATAAACGCTCATTCAAGTCTCCAGCTGCAACAAACCAGCCAGAGGGAGCAGTGAGATAACAGCCCTGTTGTTTAAATCTGTCCTTTGCACATCGTCTGTATGCACTCAGAGCACATCCACACATCTCATCTTACTGCCTTTACACTGGTCTGAGGGTCCCAGCTGATCCCAGGCCAGGCGGGTCTGCTTTCTGCTCCATGTGGGATAAAGTGGATTTTAGGCGTGGAAGCTAAGGCGTGGACTGGTCTGGTCTGGACTAGTCACTGTGTACGACACTACAGAGCACAATGTTTCCAAACTGCTGCTAACCAACATCTGGCTCAAAAATGAAAAAGGGAATATACGGGAACACGAGTGTTTCCATGTTTTGCTGCCTCTCGACACAGAAAATGAATCTGAATGCCAAAAAACAAATGTTTTGTTGTATGACTCACTACTAGAGACACTAGTGGTGACGAGGTTTGAACTCTTTGTTTTGATAAACTGAATAAATGTTTCAGAATGTAAATAATATGCAGCCGTCAGTTTTTTCAAAGGATCCTGAGGTGTGCTTGGTTTTACTGTAAACCTTGATCTGTGGGAGGAAAGTGCAGCGTTCATGACAGTACACAGACACTAGATGTCTTTAATCTGCATATCATGGTGAACTGATGATCGGCTGCTCGGTACGAGGGAAGCAACAGCACTGCGTTAATAACGGCCTCACTGTTATTCTGTTCTGGATCTTTCTGACAGTGTTTCAACATGGATCCATAAACCCTGTAATTCAAAATGATGTAAATATATAGCCCTCTTTTTTAGATCGAAATAAAGATGAGTCATTATTCAAACCAACAGAAACGTGTCTCCACCTCGTTTTACTGCTTTTCTCCAGCAAAGATCAAAAGGACACAAATATCATGTGGATTCATAAACCAGGACCAGGATCAGTCAGGTCCAGGACTGGAAGGTGTGTGTGGACTCTGAACCAGCTGCAGCAGGTCCTGGATCTGCTCCATCAGGTCCTGGTCTGGTATCAGCTGGCTGGCCTGCAGGGCACTGCTGCCAAATCCCAGAGCCTGGCAAACAAACAGCAGCTGCAGCTGTTAGAGTCTCCAGGGAGAGGAGAGCTCACTTCTTATTATTACAACAACCACAATAATGAGAAACTGCTGGCCGAACTCTGATTGTTAAATTTACATGGAGGCTCAGGTGGAGGTTCAGGTGGAGGCTCAGGTGGAGGTTCAGGTGGAGGCTCAGATGGAGGTTCAGGTGGAGGCTCAGGTGGAGGTTCAGGTGGAGGTTCAGGTGGAGGTTCAGATGGAGGTTCAGGTGGAGGTTCAGATGGAGGTTCAGATGGAGGTTCAGTTGGAAGTTCAGATGGAGGTCCAGTTGGAGGTTCAGTTGGAGGTCCAGTTGGAGGTTCAGATGGAGGTTCAGGTGGAGGTTCAGGTGGAGGTTCAGATGGAGGCTCAGTTGGAGGTTCAGGTGGAGGTTCAGGTGGAGGTTCAGATGGAGGTCCAGTTGGAGGCTCAGTTGGAGGTTCAGGTGGAGGTTCAGGTGGAGGTTCAGTTGGAGGTTCAGATGGAGGTCCAGTTGGAGGTTCAGATGGAGGTTCAGATGGAGGTTCAGTTGGAGGTTCAGGTAGAGGTTCAGTTTGAGGTTCAGATGGAGATTCAGATGGAGGTTCAGGTGGAGGTTCAGATGGAGGTTCAGGTGGAGTCTCAGATGGAGGTTCAGATGGAGGTTCAGGTGGAGGTTCAGATAGAGGTTCAGGTGGAGGTGCAGTTGGAGGTTCAGGTGGAGGTTCAGATGGAGGTTCAGGTGGAGGTTCAGATGGAGGTTCAGTTGGAAGTTCAGATGGAGGTCCAGTTGGAGGTTCAGTTGGAGGTCCAGTTGGAGGTTCAGATGGAGGTTCAGGTGGAGGTTCAGGTGGAGGTTCAGATGGAGGCTCAGTTGGAGGTTCAGGTGGAGGTTCAGGTGGAGGTTCAGTTGGAGGTTCAGATGGAGGTCCAGTTGGAGGCTCAGTTGGAGGTTCAGGTGGAGGTTCAGATGGAGGTTCAGGTGGAGGTTCAGTTGGAGGTTCAGATGGAGGTCCAGTTGGAGGCTCAGTTGGAGGTTCAGGTGGAGGTTCAGGTGGAGGTTCAGTTGGAGGTTCAGATGGAGGTCCAGTTGGAGGTTCAGATGGAGGTTCAGATGGAGGTTCAGGTGTAGGTTCAGATGGAGGTTCAGATGGAGGTTCAGGTGGAGGTTCAGGTGGAGGTTCAGTTGGAGGTTCAGGTGGAGGTTCAGGTGTAGGTTCAGATGGAGGTTCAGATGGAGGTTCAGGTGGAGGTTCAGATGGAGGTTCAGATGGAGGTTCAGGTGTAGGTTCAGGTGGAGGTTCAGATGGAGGTTCAGATGGAGGTTCAGGTGTAGGTTCAGGTGGAGGTTCAGATGGAGGTTCAGGTGTAGGTTCAGGTGGAGGTTCAGATGGAGGTTCAGATGGAGGTTCAGGTGTAGGTTCAGGTGTAGGTTCAGGTGGAGGTTCAGATGGAGGTTCAGATGGAGGTTCAGGTGTAGGTTCAGTTGGAGGTTCAGATGGAGGTTCAGATGGAGGTTCAGGTGGAGGTTCAGTTGGAGGTTCAGGTGGAGGTTCAGATGGAGGTTCAGGTGGAGGTTCAGGTCAGGAAATCCTTACCACTCTATTCAACATCATTAATCCACTTTTATATCTGTTACCTAGCAACCAGCTTCTCATCCCAAAATTTGCTCAGGAGGTAAGAGAAAAGGAGGAAGAGGATGAAGATAAAGTTATTTCTCTATATTAGTTCTCATTCCTGCACAGATCCATTAGTTTCCTCCTTATTCTACTGGAGTCACTGCTTCTTATTTTTCATATAGATCCTTTATTTAAGTGTCAGAGGGACGGATAAAGGACTGTTTATCTGTCTCCATCAGCTGATGCTATCAAGTGATGTGAAGAGGAAGGAGCTCTTCTGTCCACAGAGATTAACGGTCATCCTTCAGGTTACTGAGATCTGTCCTCACCTCACTTTCTTCCTCCTGCTATCTGATCTTTGTAGCTTCATAGAGAAAAGACACCATTTAAAAAGTGTGTGAGCTGTATTTCAAACCACCAGATAGACCACTGCTCCTCCTCCTGCTCCTCCTCTCCTCTTCCTCTCCTCCTCTACTCCTGCTCCTCCTCTTCCTCCTCCTCCTGCTCCTCCTCTCCTCCTCCTGCTCCTCCTCTCCTCTTCCTCTCCTCCTGCTCCTCTTCCTCCTCCTCCTGCTCCTCCTCTCCTCCTGCTCCTCCTCTCCTCCTCCTCCTGCTCCTCCTCTCCTCTTCCTCCTCTCCTTCTGCTCCTCCTCTCGCTCCTCCTCCTCTTCTCCTGCTACTCCTCCTCCTGCTCCTCCTCTCGCTTCTCTTCCTCCTGCTCCTCCTCTCCTCCTCCTCCTGCTCCTCCTCTCCTCCTCCTCCTGCTCCTCCTCTCCTCTTCCTCCTCTCCTTCTGCTCCTCCTCTCGCTCCTCCTCCTCTTCTCCTGCTACTCCTCCTCCTGCTCCTCCTCTCGCTTCTCTTCCTCCTGCTCCTCCTCTCCTCCTGCTCCTCCTCTCCTCCTCCTCCTGCTCCTCCTCTCTTCCTGCTCCTCCTCCTCCTGCTCCTCCTCTCCTCTTCCTCCTGCTCCTCCTCTCCTCTTCCTCCTCCTCCTCCTCTCCTCCTCTTCCTCCTCCTGCTCCTCCTCTCCTCTTCCTCCTGCTCCTCCTCTCCTCCTCCTCCTGCTCCTCCTCTCTTCCTGCTCCTCCTCCTCCTGCTCCTCCTCTCCTCTTCCTCCTGCTCCTCCTCCCGCTCCTCCTCCTACGTCCTCCAGCTTCAGATCCAAACACTGGAAGTCACAGACCTGATAATTCCCACCATCTTTGCGGCTTTACCAATTAGAGCTAATCCCTTCTTGAGGGTAAATGTGGAAGTGTGTCACGGTGTCAGACAGAGACCTTTGACACCTGGACTCCTCCACCAGGTGACTCACCTTCAGGGAGTCTCCTCCCAGGAAGCACAGCATGGCCTGGCAGTGGTTGAGCAGAGCGATCTGAGCCCAGTCCTTCCTGCAGCTCTTCTGCTCCAGCGCCAACATGCTGCTGAACATGCCGTCTGCTTCACCTCGCTGGGCTTGGAGTCATGGACAGAGAGCGTTTGGTAATCATTAATAATGATTAATGACATTCAGCTCCTCTGTATAGTTTGTGTGAGCTTCCACACCCACAGAAAGCCTGGGAAATGCAGCTAACAGGCTTAGAGAGATATGTAGGGCAGCAGCTGTGAGGAGGATGGCAGAGCTGCAGAGATGTGTCAGCGCTGCTCTCTGGTCAGCTCGAAGCATGCTAGGCTAAATCTGGGGTTAAGCCGTCAGACTGCACAGCAGGAGAACACATGATGCTGACGTCAGTGCAGCTCTCTGCTGATGTATGGTTGATGCTTCTGTGTTAACTTTATATTCAATAAGAAGACGCACCATAAGAGAGCTCCAACCCCACGTCAGGACTCTGGCCATCTTGGACGTGGGTCTTGAGGAGTTTGGTGAGATGGCGGTGCCAGGTATGTGCCACCTGCAGTGTGAGCAGCAGAGGATGAACCATGAAGCACCGTCCTTCATGCCATAATCATAATCATAATCATTGCCATAGTCATAATCACACCTGTTTAGTTTACCTGAGAGTACATGGAGCAAGCGACAGATGTCTGCCCCTGTTGGAAAAACACTCCAGCCATGAGGAAGAAGCCTCCACAGGTGACCGTGCTGTCCAGACCGAACTCCTCACTGGCAAAGTAGATCTGAGACAAAGCAGGTGAAACACTGCAACCTGTTCATCTGTCAATCTGCTCCTGTATCAATAAAGTTACTGAACAGCTTCAGGTGAGCGAGTTACTTATGACACGGACATCATTTGCAAAGTGAAGCAGAGCTGCGTTCAGGTCTCCAGTCGCTGTGTGGAGGCGTCCCAGGCTCCTGTGCAGCCGGTGGTGGACGCCATGTTCTGGGCTCCTGAGCACCGCCCACTCTGCCTGGCTCAGCAGCTCTGCTACCTGGACCAGGTGACCCAGGCCTGGAGAGATATACAGTGATGACACAGTGCTGCTGCTCTGATATAGCTGTTCAGCTGTGGATACCACACCTACAGGAAGGAGAACGTCTCCTCACCCATGTTAGCCTCAGCCAGCAGCAGGAAGGCAGGGACGGTGTGGACGGAAGCGGCACCGTGGACGTCTATGGAGCAGCGCAGGCAGAACTGGGCTGCAGGCAGCGCCTCCTGGTGCCTCCCTTCAGACAGCCTGCTCTGAGCCTCCAGCTTACAGAGCTCAATGAGCTCCGTCTGGGTGGGAAGAGAGAGGCCAGGTCACTTCTACAGCAGCTTGAATATCACTGCAGGAACGTCCAAACTGTTCCTTTATGTTGTTTATTTACACATTCATACATTAGTTACTGTTTACTACTAGTTATCACAGTCATACGTTTCTAAGTTGTTTGCTTATTGCTTGTTTACCTTTGTTTCCTTCTTATTCTGACATATTTTTCTACTTATTCTACTGAATAATTTAGCGATGACACTGCTTCTTTTTTTATTGTGAAGCTGCTCTGTCCTCTTCGCTGCTGGAACATTTTAACTGTTGCTGGGACGAATGAAGGATTATCTGCTCTGATGTTAAAAGGAACCTTTAACTTTAAGAAACGTTCTCAGCTGTTTCCTCTCTGTGGTATTTAATATTTCTGCTGTTCTATCACGTGACAAACTGCTGCTCAAACAACAGACTGAAGGGGTGGAGTTCTGAAGCATCAGCCTTTCTGATTGAAAGTATTTTAACCAACACCAACCAGCATTCATCGACGGGAAAGCACCAAACTTTTGTCTGTTACCTTTAATAAAACCGGTTTTCTCTGGTTTAAACATTCAGAATGATGTAAGAACACCACAAAGATACACATGGAACATCAGTGGAGTCATTTTAGGCATTTTAATGTGAAATTCTTACACATTATTTAATTCTACCTGAGATGTGAACCAGGTGTCTGGGTGAGCGGCACACACTTCCTCACCTTTCTAAGTCGTGTTTCGATGCGTCCAGCTTCCTGCAGACTGAAGAGCGTCGAGGTGCGAATGGGAACCAGCAGCTGACAGATTCTGTGGTGGATCCCCTCCCAGTCAGCCTGCTGGTGCTCCTCATCACTGGGGAATAAAACACATCAGGAAAAAGGACCTGAGCTCATTTTGATCAGTCAAGTCAATTGATAAGATAAGACTGTTGTGCTGCAGCTGTTATGCAAACTAGGAAATGAGTAGTGCATGAAGTGCACATCATGCAGCCCAATGAATCCAGTCACAACAAGACAAGACAGGAGAAGATGAAGTAAATTCAACAGCTTCTGTCCCTTTTAGGACGTATGATGTGAGTGCACAGAGCGCATCCTAAATTGTAAGCCGTTACAAAAGCGCTCTGTAATTTGTTCATGTGGCTCTGCTCTGCTGTGGAAACTCTCTTGGTTTTCCCTGCGTTTCTTTCTGCTGAGCAGCATGTGTGTTTGTGTTTCTGGACCAGAGACAGCAGCAGCAGCGATCTGTCCACATCACGTCCACAGCAGGGCTGGAGAGGCTGCTCGACTTTCTGCTGAGCTTTCCCTGCAATTACTAACATCAGTCTGCAGGCTGGTTAACCAGGAGCCTGGTAACTCATGACTCATCAGACCTGAGAGAAAGAAACCAGTTCACCATGAACAGTCTGACAGACAGATAAACAGATAGACAGACAGACAGACAGATAAACAGATAGACAGACAGACAGATAGATAGATAGATAGATAGATAGATAGATAGATAGATATATAGATAGACAGACAGATAGATAGATAGATAGATAAATAGATACATAGATAGATAGATAAATAGATACATAGATAGACAGCTAGATAGACAGATAGATAGATAGATAGATAGATAGATAGATAGATAGATAGACAGACAGATAGATAGATAGATAGATAAACAGGTAGATAGATAGATAGATAGATAGATAGATAGATAGATAGATAGATAGATAGATAGATAGACAGACAGATAGATAGATAAATAGATAGATAGACAGACAGATAGATAGATAAATAGACAGATAGATAGACAGACAGACAGACAGATAGATAGATAGACAGATAGACAGATAGATAGATAGATAGATAGATAGATAGATAGATAGATAGACAGACAGACAGATAGATAGATAGATAGATAGATAGATAGATAGATAAACAGATAGATAGATAGATAGATAGAGCCACAGCTGTTTCAGTCCTTTTACTTTCACATGTTCCTCTTCCTGAAGAAGGGGTCTCTGAGCTGTGAAACAAGATGGCGGACACCGCCACCTACCGTCCAAACTGAGTACATGTCTGTTTATGTGCAGTCTCTCAGCACCAGAAGCATTCTCTCAGGTTTAAACGATCTGACAGCCCCGAGCAGCCCGCACGGCTCATGCTAAAGAGGCTAGCTAGGCTAGCTGCAGCTAGCTTACCAGTAGAAGGTGACCCGGCAGGCTGAGCACTGCAGGTGAGCCTCTGCCTGACACAGCTCACACAGCTTCTCCTCCCCTCTGGGTAAGGAGAGAGCAACTATCCTGGAGAAGGTCCCCTGAACACCACGGTGTTTGTCCTCCATGATCACACTCAACACGATGCTAGCTGCTCAACACGAAGCTAACGCCAGCCGAGGAGCTGCAACTTTACGGTCGCCATGGCAACGACCACAGGTCCCCTCTGCTGGTAACAATGGCTTACAGCATGTAGCCCGTGCAAAGTCATATCCACTTTCATCTCATGCTATTATATGCTATTTAATGTCCATTTTACGTGTATTTCATCGTAAACTGTTTTTCATTGTTAAACAGCAATAAAGATATTATTCTATGCTATTGTGCAATTTACTACCATCAAAATATACCACAAATTAAGGTGTTGCAACAGTGATGGACTGGCACACATTCTCTTTCTGTTTCTGGTATTTATTTAAAGCATTAGGATACTATACATATCAGCTTTAGGTACAAAAATATACATATTTCTATCTAGCTTGTTTTAAGGGAAATTAAAAACAAATCCAAAATGCCTCATGCGGCCTACAGCTCCAACAGAAAGAATACACAACACTGCTTTGGTGTTCACCGTCTTATACAGTGAGCACATTTTAAAAATAATCTCAGCATTACATATTGGATTGATATAAATGTTTGGTAAAGAAAAAAACAATATACATGTCCTGATCTACAAAAAATCACATTAACCAAAGCCTGAGCAAGAAACATAACATGTGTGAGTCCTAGCTCCTGTTATTCTTCTTCTTAAAGACGTGTTTTCAGGTCACTCTTTCTTACGCAGGTGGATGTATATGATCCCACTGCTCAGCAACAAGGGCACGCACACCCAGGCCAGGATGAAGCAGTAGCCGAAGTGTCCTGACGTCAGCTCTCTGGAGTCCTGCAGGATTTCTTTGTTGTGTAAAGTGTAGATGAGAGCTGCAGAGAAGGCAGTCAGCCCTGATAACAAGACACCAGAACAGACTCAGCGATCAATAATCTGCATGTGCGATACTTTGATTAATTAATGTCTAATATCACTGCTTTTCTCTTTGTTTTCTTCATTTATTTTGCTTATGTACTAACTTAGTTTTAAACATTTGTATATATATATATATATATATATATATATATATATATATATATATATATAATTTTTTTCCCTAAGATCCATTAGTTTACTCACTGACACATATTCTATTTCCTTTACACTATTTATCCACATTACAGCCACACTGTATTGTCTTTGTCTCACCTTATGCTCATCATGTTTATTTTTTATTTTATTATATTTATGTCATACTTTTTACATCTGTAATATGTATGTGATGCAAACTGACTTGTTTCTGATTTTTGATCTGTTTACTTTCTGTTCTCCTTGTTTACTGAGGTCACTGCTTCTTATTTTTTAAAGAGGTCATTTTTATTAATGTTGCTCTGTCTTCTTTGCTGCTGGGACACTTTAACTGTTAGTGGGATGAATGAAGGATTATCTGCTCTTAACTTCTCTTCATCTACTTGATTAATGTCATATATAGTGATGAGCACCCTCTGTCCATCTGTAACTCTGTGTTAAGGCAGAATGTGTCATTTCAACATTTAGCTTTTTTGCCAACCGGTTAGAGTCATCATCCTCAGGCTTCTCAGACGGTCTCACCACACAGAGACATGCCAGCAGGACATTGTTTCACTCCTCTGTTACCTGCAAAGACTTGACACAGCCCAGTGAAGTAGAAGAGTCCTCCCTTGGACATGGTGAAGAGCTGACCCAGGAACACCAGGAAGGAGACCGAGGAGAAGACCACTGCGAGGACCATCAGGACCTGCACCGCCTGAAGCCAGTCTGAGAAGCAAAACACTCCTGACAGAAGTTCTCACATTCCACCTGTTTATTTGTGTGGCTTCACATTAATGTTTCTCACCAGTTTCTTTGGAGGAAGCACACAGCCAGGTTCCTGTGAAGTTGTCAAACCTGCAGTTGTACCACAGGTCTGCGTTCTCCATGCCGTCCCACACCCACCAGGACTTTAAAGAGAGATCAGACACACATCTGGATGAAATAACACACTCAAAGTGAACAGTCGTGTCCTGAGTCTTCATACCGACAGGCACATGATGCTTTAGTTTCTGCAGAAATATCAGTAAAGAGACTTGAACCTCTACCTTCTCCATAGTTGCAATGAACAGCATTGCCAGTGTGATGAGGTGCAGCAGGGTCACAAACATCAGCAGGTACGCCATTTTCACCTCCCTGTCAAAAAAAAAACAAGCAACAGTGTTTAATTTTAGGATTCCTGAGCAAAACACTTAGCGAGGAAATAACCTTTGACCAGTTTAACATGTTTGCTGGTTCCACAGTGAACATCAGTGTCGGGACCTTTCCTGTTTTGCCTAAAACATAAAGTGGAAAATCTGAGTGTCTGAACAGAGTATAGTCTGTGTTACATAAGACCTTCAAAACAGAGGACACTGACTGCTCTTTGACTGTGTGTCGTACAGAAAACCACAGAGAAACTGGGCCGCCTCCAAAATATTTACCCAATTAACCTCCGAATGTGTGTTTTCTAGTGCGCAGGTTCAGCAGTCTGTAATTCAACTTACATTTAAATTCATTAAAGCTGCTCAAAACTGTTTGACAAACAATCACTAAGGAGGCTTTTATAAAGAGACAAGCAGGCAGAAAAAAGACATCCATCTCAATACAATACATTTTTATAATAATACATTTTATGCCATTAAAAATCTATTTCTTTTCTTTGTTTACTACGTACTGTAATATTTATTATTTTTATTACTAATTCTATTATTTCATCAGTGTTCAGACAGTGCAGTGCTCATTCAATTGAAAGTGAATTTACCCCAATGGGGATGAATAAAACTATTCTATTCTATCCAACTGGATATAAATAAGAGACAGAAATTATCTCAAGTCGATCATTATCTGAAGGAGAGGTCCATCTGGGTGGGCGGCAGAGTCATGATTACTGTCAAATTATGTCATTACACCAGATTTCATCCATCACATGAAAGTCAGTGAAAGGTAATCTTACTGTGAGCATGGTTTAAAAACAGAGCAAATGAAAAGTCACTTTGGTGCAAGAATCAAATAAAATACACATATTACAAAGTTAAGAAGATTGATTTTGACCAGTTTTAGAGCTTGTCTTATCATGAGATGTGAAGTCAGAATCACTACAACAACACCTTTGTTTTTCAAATCAGCTGAAACCATGACTTAAGGAGTTGTTTGTTCAAAGAAAAATGTAAAGTCAGCTCACCCTGTGTTGCCTGTCCCTCTCAGAAGCAGCTTCTCCAGCTCTGTGGCCCTCTTGGTGGTCCTCTCCTTCCCAGCCTCACCACACCCCCTCATTTTTTCAGCCACTCCATCCAAACTTTCCAGGGAGAACGCCCATTTCCTCTGGGCAGAACAGAGCTCTCTTTTTACTGAGGCTTTAGTCCCTCAGTGCAGCATCACCGTCCAAAAAACACTCAAACCAGACCCACCCAGAGGAGGCAGAAGAAACCACATGAAAAGACCTCCTCTGTAAACAGTCACCGTGAAATTCTTTAATAATAAGCATTCAGAGTGACTGTGTTCCTACTGCACATGTGCAAAATAAACACACAGCTGCAACATTTCTATGAGGGAACATGAGGGTGGGTCACACCATACACTGAATATGAACTATAGACTTTAGATAAACTATAGACTGTTTTTAAACTAGTCAATATAATACAAACTGAATATATAGTATACAATATAGACTGTATATAAACTATAGACTGAATATGAACTATAGACTTTAGATAAACTATAGACTGTTTTTAAACTAGTCAATATAATAAAAACTGAATATATAGTATACAATATAGACTGTATATAAACTATAGACTGAATATGAACTATAGACTTTAGATAAACTATAGACTGTTTTTAAACTAGTGAATATAATACAAACTGAATATATAGTATACAATATAGACTGTATATAAACTATAGACTGAATATGAACTATAGACTTTAGATAAACTATAGACTGTTTTTAAACTAGTCAATATAATACAAACTGAATATATAGTATACAATATAGACTGTATATAAACTATAGACTGAATATGAACTATAGACTTTAGATAAACTATAGACTGTTTTTAAACTAGTCAATATAATACAAACTGAATATATAGTATACAATATAGACTGTATATAAACTATAGACTGAATATGAACTATAGACTTTAGATAAACTATAGACTGTTTTTAAACTAGTCAATATAATACAAACTGAATATATAGTATACAATATAGTCTGTATATAAACTATAGACTGAATATGAACTATAGACTTTAGATAAACTATAGACTGTTTTTAAACTAGTCAATATAATGCAAACTGAATATATAGTATACAATATAGACTGTATATAAACTATAGACTGAATATGAACTATAGACTTTAGATAAACTATAGACTGTTTTTAAACTAGTCAATATAATACAAACTGAATATATAGTATACAATATAGACTGTATATAAACTATAGACTGAATATGAACTATAGACTTTAGATAAACTATAGACTGTTTTTAAACTAGTGAATATAATACAAACTGAATATATAGTATACAATATAGACTGTATATAAACTATAGACTGAATATGAACTATAGACTTTAGATAAACTATAGACTGTTTTTAAACTAGTCAATATAATACAAACTGAATATATAGTATACAATATAGACTGTATATAAACTATAGACTGAATATGAACTATAGACTTTAGATAAACTATAGACTGTTTTTAAACTAGTCAATATAATACAAACTGAATATATAGTATACAATATAGACTGTATATAAACTATAGACTGAATATGAACTATAGACTTTAGATAAACTATAGACTGTTTTTAAACTAGTCAATATAATACAAACTGAATATATAGTATACAATATAGACTGTATATAAACTATAGACTGAATATGAACTATAGACTTTAGATAAACTATAGACTGTTTTTAAACTAGTCAATATAATACAAACTGAATATATAGTATACAATATAGACTGTATATAAACTATAGACTGAATATGAACTATAGACTTTAGATAAACTATAGACTGTTTTTAAACTAGTGAATATAATAAAAACTGAATATATAGTATACAATATAGACTGTATATAAACTATAGACTGAATATAGTTTATAGAATGTTTATATAAAATATAGACTGTATATAAAATATAGACTATATATAACTAAAGACTGTAGATAAAATATAGACTGTATATAAACTATAGACTATATATAACTAAAGACTACAGATAAAATATAGACTGTATATACACTATAGACTGTATATAAACTATAGACTATATATAACTAAAGACTGTAGATAAAATATAGACTGTATATAAACTATAGACTATATATAACTAAAGACTACAGATAAAATATAGACTGTATATACACTATAGACTGTATATAAACTATAGACTATATATAACTAAAGACTGTATATACACTATAGACTGTATATAAACTATAGACTATATATAACTAAAGACTACAGATAAAATATAGACTGTATATACACTATAGACTGTATATAAACTATAGACTATATATAACTAAAGACTGTAGATAAAATATAGACTGTATATACACTATAGACTGTATATAAACTATAGACTATATATAACTAAAGACTGTAGATAAAATATAGACTGTATATACACTATAGACTGTATATAAACTATAGACTATATATAACTAAAGACTGTAGATAAAATATAGACTGTATATACACTATAGACTGTATATAAACTATAGACTATATATAACTAAAGACTGTAGATAAAATATAGACTGTATATAAACTATAGACTATATATAACTAAAGACTACAGATAAAATATAGACTGTATATAAACTATAGACTATATATAACTAAAGACTGTAGATAAAATATAGACTGTATATAAACTATAGACTATATATAACTAAAGACTGTAGATAAAATATAGACTGTATATAAACTATAGACTATATATAACTAAAGACTGTAGATAAAATATAGACTGTATATAAACTATAGACTATATATAACTAAAGACTGTAGATAAAATATAGACTGTATATAAACTATAGACTATATATAACTAAAGACTGTAGATAAAATATAGACTGTATATAAACTATAGACTATATATAACTAAAGACTGTAGATAAAATATAGACTGTATATACACTATAGACTGTATATAAACTATAGACTATATATAACTAAAGACTGTAGATAAAATATAGACTGTATATACACTATAGACTGTATATAAACTATAGACTATATATAACTAAAGACTGTAGATAAAATATAGACTGTATATACACTATAGACTGTATATAAACTATAGACTATATATAACTAAAGACTGTAGATAAAATATAGACTGTATATACACTATAGACTGTATATAAACTATAGACTATATATAACTAAAGACTGTAGATAAAATATAGACTGTATATAAACTATAGACTGTATATAAACTATAGACTATATATAACTAAAGACTGTAGATAAAATATAGACTGTATATACACTATAGACTATATATAACTAAAGACTGTAGATAAAATATAGACTGTATATACACTATAGACTATATATAACTAAAGACTGTAGATAAAATATAGACTGTATATACACTATAGACTATATATAACTAAAGACTGTAGATAAAATATAGACTGTATATACACTATAGACTGTATATAAACTATAGACTATATATAACTAAAGACTGTAGATAAAATATAGACTGTATATACACTATAGACTGTATATAAACTATAGACTATATATAACTAAAGACTGTAGATAAAATATAGACTGTATATACACTATAGACTGTATATAAACTATAGACTATATATAACTAAAGACTGTAGATAAAATATAGACTGTATATAAACTATAGACTGTATATAAACTATAGACTATATATAACTAAAGACTGTAGATAAAATATAGACTGTATATACACTATAGACTATATATAACTAAAGACTGTAGATAAAATATAGACTGTATATAAACTATAGACTATATATAACTAAAGACTGTAGATAAAATATAGACTGTATATACACTATAGACTATATATAACTAAAGACTGTAGATAAAATATAGACTGTATATACACTATACTGAATATAAACAGCACCCAAGGATGAAACCAGTTACAGAGATCATTTTATTGCCATGACTTCTCCTGATTAGATATCCTTAAAACTAACTTGTACACTAACTTGTGTAAAGCTGTCTATTACAACATCTAATATATATACTATTTCCCTGGGATATTCTTTTCTAAATTAAAGCGAACGCCACTATTTGTTGGTCTCAACCACAGACATTCCTGATCGGTTGACCACCCCCATCCCTGCAGTGGTACGGCCCGTTGCCTAGGTGACAGTAGAAGCCAGTTCACCCGCCACGCCTGTGCTCGGCTATAAGTTTTCATGTCGCCTTTACCTTTTGAAAGGTAAGTACAGCTTTAGCGGCACACTCAGTATGGTGAAGAGATGAGCGTTTAAAGCAGGAGTAATCCACAGCTCAGCTCTTCTTGTTGTGTCAAGCGGCCACTGGACAAAGCTAACTGCTACCGTTAGCGAGCTAGCGCTAGCTGAACGTAAACTGCTCTAACAGTAACTTTGGCGTTAGCACTTACTTTGCTAACTGCCGAGCGCCGCGGTTAGCCTCAGCTGCTGTTATTTACTAGCTCTCTGTAGCACAGCGTGGTCAGGAAACGTGTGATTATGAGTTAACCACATATTTCTACTGGTGAGCTTTCGGTCAAAAGGAATGCAGTGGCCGCTGTCCCTAAAAGCGTTTGCTCCTCCTTGTCAGACATTTTGGGGATAATGGTGAGCTGGAAAACAAAGATTTTTAACCCCACATGAGGGGAAGTTGCTCATATCTGCAGGCAACCTTCCCAACTGCGGGCTCCTGCCTCCTCATGATCAGACACTAATCATCCTTTGCATAGCCTCAGTTGATGCTCTGTAACCCAGCTGTTAAACTGACCTGCCTGTCTGATCTCTGAGCTGGTGACTGCAGGCCCTAACATCACTGTGTGGAGCACTGTGTCTGAAGGATAATCTCTTGGCAGGGGAACTCGAGGACAGGAGACGTTGTCATGGATGAAGTGCAACAACAGTGGAAGTGATGAAGTTTGAAGATTTGCTGATCTGTGCCACAACACTGAGCTGTCTTCTGTGGGACAGCATGTAGGCTGAACAGCTGATCGGGATCAATACTTTCACCACTGCGGGAAAAGTTCATCATTCACAGATGCAGCTTCATCAAACTTAATGTATCACCATGGATCATGTGGAGGTACCATCAGATAACTGCTTTATTATATATTATATATATATATATTATAGTATATATTTTATTTACTTTATTTTTATCTTCCTGAACCCTGCATGTCCCTGTGTGTTTCCATCTTCCAAGCTGCTAGAACTGTGAATAAATTTATCTCTTCATCTATTTATTCCAGTTTTCTATAAGTTTTTATAATAACTATAAGTTACTCTAAAATTACATATTTACCGTTCGTGCTAACGTTCCTGTTGTAGTGAATACATCTCGCCAGCATTCGCCCATATTCAGAAGGTTGTTGTATTTGAGGTCTGATCTTTTATCCATTTGTTTCTATATGCTCACACACCAGTTGGTGTGATGTTTAAGCACAACAGGCCCATGAGACCTGATACCCAGCAGCGTGTTGCGTGTAGTTGTAGTGACTGCTCCTGGACTAGTTTAAATGCAGCACGAGGGGCCTGCTCAGGTTACAAAGCCTACAATGTACAGTATTGAGTTCAGCAGCAGGTGCTTAGTGCTGGCATGCCACTGCCATGTTGAGTCCCTCTGCTGTGTGTCACTCAGACAGGATCAGTTTCCACCTTGGTGTTGAACACTTTTGTAAATGTTGGAGTTTGCTGGATCATTGTAAAGTAAATAAAGTATGAATAGGTATTGTATCAGGTCACATATCATAAAAGTCATTGCCGTAGATATATATATACATATATATATATATATATATATATATATACATACAGCTGCATAAGATGCATACGGCAGTGAAGGGAATTTGAGTCAAATATGCATCATGCTATATCTAGCAAAGCTTTTGCATCTTTTATTTATTCCTATTTCTCATCTTTTTATAACTGCACTGTGTTTATACCTCACGCACCAACATGTCAAATTCAAATCAAATTCCTTGTGTGTGCAAACATGCTTATCAGTAAACTGACTGTGATGCAGCATCATCCAGGCTGCTCACTGACTGACAAGCTGCAGTTTAAAATAAAGAGTCAACAGTGTTGATTATCTGGTTGCAGGACATTGACCTGGTCTTCTGGGTTCTCAGGTGCGGACCGAGCTGGACCAGATCTCTGTGCGGCTCCAGGAGGATGGCCTGGCTGCGGGGGCCAGCATGGAGGAGCAGCGCCGCCACCTCTGGCAGCAGCTGCTTGCCAAGGAGGCGATGCTCCAGTCAGCCACCCAGGAGCTGCAGACCCTGCGAACCCAGCAGGCCAGTGAAATGAAGGAGGTGAACATTTTGGATTCAGTGGAGTTTTAGTTTACTCTCTGCTTGTGTTTGATGGAAAGCTTCCAGTGTAACATACATGTCTGAAACTGGATACATGTTAATGAATGTTTTGTCTGTCAGGTGGAGAGCTATGTTGCACATATTCGTGGGCTGCTGGAAGAGCGTGACTGTCTGACATCAGACTATGAGAGAGACAATGAACTCTTGCGCCAAGAGCTTCACCAGATCAGACAACAACAAGGTGAGTTCAGGGGGGTGTTGTCCTTCCTTTGGGTTGTAAACTAGCCTGGTTCCCCAGAGACCCTCAGAATGGTCTATATTAAAGCATACATGCTCTCTGAGCTGGTTGTTTGCAGCCATATTGCAGATACTCCTGCACTATTTAGTTAGATTTCCGTCTTGTATTTGATGTTATTTCATGGACAAACTGCTGACCAGTGAGAACTCCCATTTCTTCCAGAGAGCCAGAGCAAGGAGCTGGCGGAGATGTTGGTCCAGGAGGACCTCGGGGAGATGGGTCTGAGCAGCCCCAGTGAGCAGGTGGCTTACCTGCTGGTGGAGAGGGCCACGCTACTGGAAAGACTGGAGGCTGCTGAGAGAAGACTGGAAAGTCAGAGCCTCACCGTCAACTTCAGGGAAGTCCACCAACAGGTAAGAGACTGACCAGCAGAGAACAGGATGCTAGTTATTAACAAGTCAATTTAAATGTTTTTATTAAAAAAATATATGTAATATGGCACAATAGAGAAAGATATCTCAGTATAGAAACAAAGAACAAATAGCAGTAAAATAATTGTCTTGACTTCTGTGTATCTCAGTTGAGTTATGTTTGTTTTGAAAGTGTCCATTATAGAAACTCTTGTACATTAACACAACAAACAATCAAATATATAAAAAAGTGTTTCCATTAATCTGTGGATGGAAATTTGAAGAAGATTAAGAAAGGCTTTGACTTACTGTAAAACATATGACTAATACAATACGCATGACGGTGGAGTTAAATTTCAAGTTTTCCATTGAAAGTATACAGCCTCTACAATCACCATGACAACCATGGACCTGGAGTGTAATGGTTACCAGTCACACACAGAAACCATATGATCATGATTAATGAGTCTGTCTTGGACAGAAGCACTTTGACCACACCATGGGAGAGGAGCTGAGGCAGCAGAGGGACGACATGCAGCAAAGCCTCAACAACACGACCAAGGTGAGGTGGCTGTCATGACCTCACAGGTCTGTATACCTGCAGGTTGAATTCATGAGGAAAAGACGAGCCTGGTTTATCAAATGAAGGATGTGGATGCCTCTTGGTAGTTGAGTCTTTCCTCTCAGCAGTGTTCATCCCAGAGTCCATGGAGGAAGCTGTTCGGGCTGCGCAGGTCTGGTCAGAGCAGACACAATATCACCCCCGTAGGTTCCCTCCTCACAGCATAAACTAACCAACTAACACTGATGTCAGAGGGCATCGCTGGCTTGTTCCAGAGCGGTGCAACATGCTGACAGTGTGCCTTGATATCTGCATGACCGCTGTGATGCCTTGTCTCAGTAACACATCTGAATGAATGGGGAACAGTAACAGCATGCTATGCCCACATATACAAGCCTCTCTGCACTCCTTCCCAGGCTTTAGGTGATGATGACCTCTGAGTGCATGTCTCTTATTATAACAGTGTGTTGCCTCTCCAGTTTTAGTGTCAGTCTTCTCTTCCTGCTGCTGATTCCTCCCACTTCTCTGACACATAAGGCCCACAGCGAGCAGATTTCCGAGGAGCGAAATGAGCGTCAGCGGCTGGAGAGGGACCTTGAAGAGGCGTCACAGAGGCTGGCGATGGCTCATCAGGATATCCGCAGACTCACCAGTGAGCTGGACGCTGCCAAAAACAGCAACCAGGACCTGAGTGGTATGTTGTAAAGACTGACAGTATGTATCCGTCAAAGAGCTGGGAGTCTGTGTGATGTTTCTAAAGACTAAAAACACTTCTGCTTGTTGTTTTTGCTGAATTAAGTGGTTGTAAGAAACAGTTTCTAATCAGTGCCTTTGTAATGTGTGTGGCTGCAGGAAGTCATTAACAGAAGAAATGAATGAGCAGAAAATATATCTTCAGCTTTATCAAAATGTGCTTTAGGTCTCAGGATCTGAGTTTGAGGGAAAGAGCCAAGAGGTAGAGAAGCTGAGGAGGGAAGTGGACAAACTGAAACACAATGGTGAGACAGACTCAGGAGAAAGTTAAAAAACTGTCGGCCACACTGTTTACAAGGCAGAGAGGAAAGTGAACTTTCGTATCTAACGTGTTTAGTGGTAGATATTCATGGTTTTATCTCCTCACAGATGGGATAAAGCTGCAACGAGCCAAAGAGCAAAATGAACGACTGGATACTGAGAGCAGAGCTCTGCGAGAGAGAGTCCTCAGTTTAGAGACCGAAAAGAAAAACCTCCTGGACCGGGTCAGGGTTTCACTCTTTAGTAACATATGAATACATAAATATTTACAGATCATTCCATACCCTCTACTCCTCCTGCAGTCTGTGTTTCATTGCCTTGTACTTTGACATGTTTAATGACAATAAAATTGAATCAAATTTAATCCAGTAAACAGGTTGTGTTGTTGTTGCAGAGCTTGGCATTGTTTGGTTTTGTGTTTGTCCAGTTGGCAGAAAATGACCAAGATGTGACCAAAGAGGAAGGAAAGGACAAGAGGTCGAGCAGCAAACCACAAACCAGCCTGTCTGACTCGTCAACACGGGAAAAGGATTCCATCCACAGACGGTAGGTGGTTTATCGAGTGATGAATGAATCCCAGCTATTCCCCCTGACTTTAGTCCTCATCAATGTCCGACAGGTGTCATGAGGCGATGGAGGACGGGCTTGTACAGGTGAGGGAGCTGCAACGGCAACTCCAGAGGCTTCGCAAGGAGCAGGAGGAGCTGGAGGAGAGGAACGAGGAGCTGGAGGCGCTGCTGGGGGAGGCACAGAACAGCAGCAAGGTGGAGAGGCATCGTCATGAGGGGGAGCTGGAGGGACTGCACAGGAGGGTAAGGACCAGCAGGTTAACTGATGAAGGCACAGTGGCTCAGACTGTGTAATTTAGGACCAAAACTAACTGAGTCCAAAACTAAACTGCAGATCAGAAGTCTGGAGGCAGAGCTGAAGAAGCAGGACGTCCACGAAAAGATGCTGATGAACGGAGAGGAGGTCAAACCCTCTGAGTCCTACATGCAGGTGGTGAGACATTCCTCCCTGCTGAGTCATTAAAGTGTTAAAAGAGCAGGAACAAAGAGGTGCGATCCTAACACTTAAAACAGTGTGAGCTGTTACTGTTATTTTTATTATTATTAGCAGGACAGTGAATGTGACTTTACGGCCATCCAGGAAAACTGTTTCTCATGTTTGACCAAAAACATAAAATAAAGTAAAATAGAGGTTATGGTTTTACTGTACAGTCACATTCTTACAATACTGTCCTCTCAGATGTCATACAGAGAAAATTAAATGTGAAAAAGAGGAATAAATTATAACCTTTTATTTGCTTTTATTTACCTCCCAACATGTGCAATACGTCTTTTTATTCCAGCATTTAGTCCATTTTGTTCATTTATGTTTATTTGCTGACTTTTTCATCTGGTCTGTTGTTTATTTACACATTTATTCCTTGTTTACTATCAGTGCTGCACAGATCCATTTCTTTACTTCCTCACCTTTGTTTCCTTCTTATTCTGACATATTTTTTCCTTCTACTTGTTTACTGATGTCTTCTTATTTGTTATATAGGTCCTTCTTGTCATGTTGCTCTGTCCTGTTTCTCATCCCTATTTGTGGGATGACTTCAGGATTATCTGATCTTATCTGGTCTATAATTCTTCCCCTTATGAAGCACCTCAGGGACAGCAGCCAGGAGAGGTTGGCTCTGCTGGAGGCTCGTCTGACTGAGGAGAAGGACTGGAGGAAACAGCTGGAGGTCGACCTCAGCGCCGCCCAGGCTGCGCTCAAAAAAGACAAGGAGGTAAAAACACAACAACACAACACTTTGTCTGGCAGAAAAACACTCAATATTCACTTCTGGAGGTTTTAGTCCTGAAGCAACAAGTTCTTCTTGTATTATTTTACAATATGTACAAAGTTAGAGTTACAAGCTGCACAGAAACGGTCCCTCGTCCTCTCCTTCAAAGGCTTTGCAGATAGGTGAGCGGGAGCTGAAGAAGCTGAGGCTGGAGGTCAACAGCCTTCAGACTGAATGCCAACAGGGGAAGACACTCATCAAGAGCCTCACCCAAGTCAAGGGGGAAAAAGCCGTTCTGGAGGAGAAGGTTTCTTCATTTTAGAAGCTTCCTGTCGCTGACGCCTCATGATGAAACTGATGACAAAATCACAGCACACATTTTAAAGGAGTGTCTTTGCCTCTGACAGGTGGCCCAGATGGAGCGAGCCCACAGCCGGCTCCAGAACGAGCTGGACCGCTACAAGGTCCAAAACCAGAACCAGGAGGACCGGAGGGAGACCAGGCTCCAGGTGGACCAGCTGCAGGAGCAGGCTGACCGGCTGGTGGCTGAACTCAGCAGCCTCCAGACGGCACACAACACTTTGAGGTCAGCAGCGTTGGCAGATAACTGCTGTGTCTGTCTGTAGACTGGACTTGACACAACGGAGCTCACTGTGTTTGTGTTGCAGGGATGAGATGGTTTCTGAGCGGCTGCAGATGGCCGAGCTCCAGGCTCTGCTGAGCTCCAGTGTCCAGGAGAAGCTGAGCGCTGAGGGGGAAAGACAGAGACTGGAGCTGGAGACACAGCGCCTCAAAGAGCAGCTCTCCTCCACAACAGAAGCCCTTATGAGCAGCCAGAGACCTGAAGTACCTGCACCACCTGTAGACTCCAGGACCAGCCTGCTGGAGAGGACGGAGGAGGAGAGCTTGGACCAGGTAAAAGAAAGTTATTTAGCTGTTCAGAAACTGTGATAACAGGGTGCAGAGACTGTCCTCCAACATTATAAACGCCACTGACCAAAGACTGAGGCTGGTCTTAACCTTTGACCTTTGACCTCATTTGTGATTCATACTGTATATGTGTTTGTAGCTTTCATGTGTGAAGCAGGAGCTGAATGTGCTGCAGACCAAGCTGGACTTGGAGCAGCAGTTGGCCTCTCAGCACCAGCTGGTCCTGCAGGCTCAGGTCAACGAGGCCCAGGCACGAATCAAGGTGATCAGAGGAGCTGAACACACTAAAACTAAACTGTTTCACACATCCACCCTCCATAGACCATCAATAAAAGCACAGATGACCTGTGGCATTTCTGTCAGTTTCCCTCTCTTTTCTATCCATAATGAATAATTATTATTCACACAATATTTCAGGTCTCTTCATTAACATTGGATTGACCTGATGATTCACAGCTCCCACAGAAAAGCTTATTTATCAGCGTAAACACTTCTCTTGTTTCTGGCCTCCCTCCTCAGTCCCAGGACTCGGTGCTGATGCAGAAAGCAGAGGAGGCCAAACAGATGAAGCAGGACCTGCAGAGAGCCCAGAGCCTGTTCAGCTCTGCAGAGAGAGAGCTGCGCTATGAGAAGGAGAAAAACCTGGACCTGAAGAGGCACAACAACCTGCTGGACCAGGAAAAACTCAAGGTCAGGATCTAATCACAGCACAGATTCCCTGGGTGACATTCATCACCTAATCTTCAATACTGAGCAAACTGTGACTGCAGAGACTCAAAGTGTTTATTGTCACGTGAAGAGGAAGGAAAGTACAGTGAAATACTTCATGTTTTCTGTCCACAATGAACGCAGAGCAATAAATCAAAATGTGAAATAGATCAAAAATAGATAAATAAAGGCAGCTTAAATGGTATTTTAAAGGCAGCGATGTTAAAAATACAACATATAGGAGTGAGTGTGGGTCTCTTGATGACGGACCGTCAGCTGTTAAGGACTCTTGTCTCTTTGTGCTCCAGCTGTGTGCAGAGCTGAAGCAGGTCCAGACCAGGCTGGTCCAGGCAGAGCAGAGCGTTCACACTCAGACTGCAGAGGCTGAACGGCAGCAGCAGAAAGTCAGGGATTTGGAGCTGGAGCTGGCTCGCTCCTGCACCAACCGCAGCGCCACCACCAGTCTGCAGGAGGACCTGCAGGCTGAGAGGACGAAGCTCATCGCTGCTGACAAAAAGGTCAGTTCTGCTCTGAGGGCATCAAGATGTTTATGGTCATGTAAGCAGTAAATTCTTCCTTGATGTCCACAAAGAACACTGAGCAATAAATCAAATGAATCAAATAAATAAAAATAGATCAGTAAAGGCAGATCTTCACCTGGTGGTAGATCTGCTTCTTCTGTTGGTTTTTAATTTCAACTATTCCTATAGGAATGCTCTCACTGATGGGTTGGCTAATTAACTGGGCTGTTTGGTGGCCTTACTGGTGTCATTCTGGTTTCTAATTTCATGCTGTGTGACAAAGACCTGAGGTGATTTTATCTGTTTAATTTCTTCTCTCTTGTTGAGGATCTGCTTTTTAGTGAAATCCCCAAAGAAACCTCATGATTTAATATAGTTTCCAAGTTTCTCTTGGAAAATACTACGCAGCACAGGATCTGATGTTGCAAGCAGCTGATTATATCTTCAAGCAAACACGAGTACCTGAAGCATGATTTCTGTGGCCTAGTTTACCTCTGAGCCAACATTAAGAAAGCAGAATAAGCAGATTCCTCCAGTGAAGAAAGCTCAGGACAGGAGTAAAAGTGGTTCAGCTCTTTTGTTAGACACCTTAGTCTGGAAACATGAGAGCTGGCTGTTCAGTGTTTGTCAGGCTCACTGATGCTGTGTTGTGTTGCAGGTGTTGGAGCTGCAGCAGCAGCTAAAGAGCGTCCATCACCAGCTGAGGGTGGAGGAAGCCCGGGCCGGAGAGAGCAGCCGGCTGGAGAGGGACAGCAGGGATCTGTCTGATGCTCTGTCAGCCCTGAGAGCCCAGCAGCAGGAGGAGCTCATCACCAGGTGACAGGAAGCTGCAGCAGTAGTCCTGTAACTCAGCACCGACATTATGAGTTTAACTCTTCCCTCGTTCCTCTCCAGGAAGCTGTTGGAGCAGCGAGAGGGGGAGCTGCAGCAGCAGCTTCGCTCCCTGAGGCTGAAGGAGGCCTCCATGTCCAGGACCAACACTGAGCTCAGCCACCGAGGCCAGCAGCTGGACACCCGGCTGGCCGTCCTTGAGACCGAGCTCAGCAAGGCCAGGGAGGAGGTGAGCAGACACACCTCTTTAGAGTCACTGCTTGACTTTTGGAAAAATAAAATATCTCTTAATGTCTCTTTATATCGTTTTGTCTCTTTTCTTTAATAAAGGTTCCTATCTTAACTCTGACAGAAGTCAGTTGACACAGTCCTTACATTAAAGTGCTGGCCATGTTGCTTGTTTCTATATTTATCCTTATATTTCATGTCCTTCAGATGAGGGACAGCCAGAAGTCCGTCCACAGGCTGCAGGAGGACTTGGTGTCCAGTCAGCAGGACTGTGACAGACTTCAGGAGGAACTTCAGCAGGTCCTCCTCCAGCTGGACTCACATTTCAGGTGAGATACGTCACATTAAGACATAAGGTTAAGAGATAATTAGTGATTAAGACACATGGAGAAGAAATTGCATTGTATAGCAGTATGTCACTGGTACATATTTTTAATAAAAAATACCTACGACAAAATGATACTGTGTCAATGAATCATATAATGCATTCCTAGAAAGTTCAGTAATAATGTCACATATGCCATGGATTATACGTGGACCCACTGAAGTCTGTCAGTCCTCTTACAATGTGCAGCAAAAAAACATCACAAGCTTTTTTTGTCAGTCCTAAAGAGACTGGTTACACAGGATTAAAATTTGATCAATATTAGAATTATTTGCTATTTCTGATCAGCTAAACAATGTTAAAGGTTAATTCTCAATCGAGACAGGTGTCTTTTTCTGAGGTTCATGTCCTCGTCTGCTAAACCAAACAGGAAGTACAACGAGAAGCAGACTCAGCACAAGACCAGGCTGCGACAGGCCAAGCATTTGTTCCTCAAGGAGACGGCTCAGAGGGATCGAACCATCCAGGAGCTGCAGAACCAGCTGCTGCTGACCTCCAGCCTCCTGCTCAAGGTCACACAGGAAGCAGAGTTTCCTCTAATATAATCATTAATTATATGAAGTGATTCTGTCTATATTCATTCCTTCCTGCTGGCTTTCAGGAGAAAGAGAGGATCCACACAGTGACAGAGGAAAACGAGAAGCTTCTGGAGGAAAAGAGGGAACTGCTGAGGAAGATGATGGAGGCAGAGGAAATGGGAAGCCAAGGCATGAGGACCGCCTCCACCGTCCAGCACAGGTGATCCTGATCAATCACAGGAGTGGCTTCATGATCGGATGTCAAAACACCAGATAACATGTGACGGTGCCCTCACTGATCAGGAACTCTCAACCAAGAATTTAAAGATTATTGTCAACATGAGATCAGATAATCTTTCATTCATCCCATTAACAGTTATATCAGGACAGAGCAACATTATAATAAGGATCTGTAAAAAAAAAATAAGAAGCAGTGACATCAGTAAACAAGTAGAATAAGAAGAAAATATGTCAGAATAAGAAGGAAACAAAGGAAAGTAAAATAATGGATCTGTGCAGGACTGATACATAATATAGATCAGTGAACAATGAATAAATGTGTAAATAAACAACAGATCAAATGGAAAATGCAGCATATAAGGAAATCTACTTCATGAATAGGGTAATAATAGGAGTTATGGTTTCCCAGGGTACAGAACAAACAACCAAATGCATAAAAATCTGAGTATGTATCAGATTTACTTTGTTCCACTCTCTGTAATATCCAACATATCCAAGCATTATTATTACTATTACTATTTATTAAAGATAGATGATGGGTTTTTTAAGCATTATATCCTGATTCTAAAGTAGATCAATATCTTCTCCCACCTCAGTATTAATGAATGGATACTGCTCTGTGCTGCAGGGTCAACATCTTAGAGGTGGAGAACCGACAGCTTCAGGACCGAACCGTGAAGCTGTCCAACCAGGTCAGCTGTTTGGAGCGAGCCCTGAGGAACGGCCAGTCCTTCTGCAGCCTGGAGGTAGTCCATCATGTTCAGAGCAGCTTTAAGAGAGGAGAGCATCTCTCATCGTCTCCTCACTGATGTATTTCTTAAAATGCTCAACAGAATGCCAGGAAAGGCCTCCCGTCTGACAGCCTGTGTGACGGCTTCCTGCACACATCCACCCTGAGGTGAGGAGGCTCATTCATGTTTGGAGCTTCATTAGGCAGCTTTGGTAAAGAGTTCACGGCTTAGTTTTCAACACTCAACACTCACTGACCACTTCATTAGGAGCACCTTGTTTGGTGTCATCAACTCAAGAAGGTTCTGGAAACATTCCTGTCAGATTCTGCTTCATATTAACAAGATAGCATCACGATAGCTCCATGATAGCAACATT
Source organism: Synanceia verrucosa (assembly GCA_029721515.1). NCBI lineage: Eukaryota > Metazoa > Chordata > Actinopteri > Perciformes > Synanceiidae > Synanceia > Synanceia verrucosa. The sequence goes on from CM056561.1 coordinate 25,822,290, forward strand.
ATAGCAGCACAATAGCATTATGGTAGCTCCATTATAGCATCTCAGCTGATTTGTCAGCTGATCATCATGATGCTGATCTGTCATTCGTCCACTTCGCAGAGGTTCTACTGGTCTGAGATCTGCTGAGAGTCAGATGATCTGAGCTTTGAGATGCGGAGCGTTCACTGGATATTTCCTCTTTTTCAAACCTTTCTTTGACACTCCCAGTCGATCATCACTTTCTGAAACACTCGTTCTGATGCTCAGTTTGAACATCAGCAGCTCCTCTTCACCACGTCCACCTGTCTGAATGTACTGAGCTGCTGCCATGTGATTGGCTGATCAGATATTTATGTTAACCAGCAGTTGAACAGGTGTGTATCATTGTTTCTTCTCACTTCGTCTGTGGTAACAGTCTGACTTCAGGTTCCTGCGACCCGCTGGACGCTATCTGCCGTGTGAAGGTGCCTGATCGTGTGGTAGACGTCACCCAAGCGTCCGTTTCCACCCTGCAGCCACCAGAGCAGGGCTACCTGAACCTCACCTCCCCTCTGGTTCCTCCAGACACCAGAGCATCAGAGGGCAGCTCTAATAACAGTGAGCAGGTATGAAGACAACGTACTGCTGCAGTACAGTCTGATTATAAGTCCTGTTTTTAATTCAGTGGGGAAAAGCCTGAAAGTGGCTGTCAATCAAATGTTTTTCTGACCTTAAACAGGAAGTAACAGGAGACCTTAGACTCAGCCTGCTCTGAGATCAGAGCGTCAGCAAATGTTATTTTTACAGGAACGGTCTGAGATACAGACGGCGTACTTCACAGCTGTGCAGGAGTGTCATAAAGAGTTTGAACTGAGCACTTTATCACCAGTCCTTGTGTTTACATTTTTGGAAATGTAGCAGTGGAATATAGCAGCATATCTACGTATTTTCAATGAAAAAATGCCTACAGTGTTGTATGTTTGTGTCAAAAAAAGTTCCTACGAGTTTACAAAATCAGTAATTGTGTCATATAAAGTACTGATGATACTGTGGACACACTTTATGTCTATTAAGAGAGGGAAATTTTGGACTCTCCAGTATTTACAATGAGCAGCTTGAAGTTTTAAAAAGCAGCAGCTTTTTATTTTTTATTTCTAGCATCACAAGCTGTTTTTCTCATTGGGCAGAGATGTGTGTGGCACGGGAACTATTATTATTTCGTCAGTAATATACAGGTCACTGTGGAAACCATCAATTATTTTGTTTTTAATGTGCCTCAAGTGTTGAACTTGATCTCGCTGCTGCATGAACAGAGAATATTAACAACAGTAAGAACCTGAAACTCTGACCTTTCTGTACCTGTGTAAATACATTTTAAACGAAAGTATTTTCTTAAATAAAAGTGAATAAATAACAAACTTAATGTTTGATTTGTGTCAGTCCAGTTTTCAGTAGAAGCCGAGCGACCAGTGATGAATTTATAACAGTCTGTTTATTAAACAAGGTAAAGATACAAAGCTTTCTTTCCTTTTTTAAACACTGATAACCTTAGTTTAACATCTCAGTCTTGGCTGTGCATATTTAGTTGTCTAGAAACCGTATATGAAACCACAATGCAAGACAGGAAAAAGTGTAATAAATCTACGCAGAATATCTTTTCATAGAGAACATGGGTTAACAGATATCACACAGATTACAGCTCAGGAACTCCATGCAGGAGGAAAAAAATGAAAATGTTTACACGACTGAATACTGCAGAACACAATACAGAGTGTAATGGGAATGGGATGATAAAACAGTTAAGGCTTACATGTAGATAACTGATATAAAACATGAATATTAATAACATATGGGTCGACTAAAATAATTACAGTAAGTTCATACAGAAACTTTTACAAAACCCAAACAGAGCATGTTTATGAAAACTAAAAAATAGGTACTATAAATGAGTAGCATGATTTACAGTACAGCAACATGTACATTTTCCCATTATCTCAGAAGAGAGAGTCCGTTGAAGAGGCAGGGTCTGTTGTTGGCGTAAATGTCTGTCTGTCAGGTTTTTAATTCTTTTGAAAACATACGATATACTGTATAATTATGTATTTTACATTATTCTCAGTTCCATCTCAAACATTAAGCACCTTTTTCTGAAGTGCCCTGAAGAATACAGGGTACTCTGTTAGTACCATCCAGAGGTTAAAATTACAGTAAAAATACGACAAACAATACTGTGTACAATAAAAAGAATATGAAGGAAATGAAAAAGGAGACGCTTCACCTCTGCTCTGCCTCCCGACGCAGGCCTGTAGAGTTTGACTTTTACTGCAGGTTTTTCCAAACGGGTAAAGCTTATTAAAGGTTTAAAAAATACTTAACTGGGTCTGAGACGCTGTACGATAACTTCACATTTTGGTCCGATGTTTGGGTTTAAGAGTGAAGGTGTTTAAAAGAAGAGTAGAGCTGGCTCATGATTTCACCCTCTAATCCTCTGGAAACCCCTGAAAGGCTTCACGTATGGCACTGGTCAGCATGACGGGAAATGTGTCTTTGATCGTGTTATGATCATAAAGGTGCCGTAAGAAATGTCAAGGTGTCAAATATGGAAATAAAATCATAAAAAAAACATTCATTCTTCTTCCCTTCCATGTTGCTCTACTTTTTGTCAATACAATCATTAAATGTTTAAATTGTCATCCACTGATTGCCTTTCTTCAGATTTAGATGACCCTGTAAATGTGTTAAAAAAAAACAAAAAAAACAAAGAGAGTAAGAGAAAAGACTGTCGTTTCTCCACAGTCGCTCCTCTTAGCTGCCATAAGTAATGCCTTCTGGCATTTCTCATCCAACATGATTGAAATAATTTGAGCTAAAACCACAAGGCCTAAAAGTGCTTTAAGATTATCTTTGGATGTTTCCAGAATACACCCAGCAAACATTTAATTTTATTCTCTCAATTCTTCAGAAGGGCAAATATCATCTGGCACGTTTTGGAAACCCATTTCATGGAGGAGGGAAAAAAGAAAAGAGGAACAGACCTAACTAAAACCTTTCTGATGGCCAGTTTACATGACGCTTACGAAAGTGCTTATTAAATCTGACGCAAGACATTCCTCGCCGCTCGACACCTAGCTGTATTTTTACATTCACGAAATAACACTGTGCTCATTTGTTGACAGACGGCCCGTGTCGAGATGGATGGAGGTGGCCTGTTGACTGAATCTAGCGCTGAATGCTCATGTCAGCTGTCATAATACTAAAGTAAGCCTGATTTAGTGGCGGGGCTGCAGGCCCTCGTCAGCTCCAGACTGACCAGGATGCTCAGATGAGGGAGATTCGTATGGGGATGCTGGGGGACTCGGTCCTCTGAGGCGACTGGTGGCTCACTAGGTGCTCCACCACCGTGTGTTTGGACATGTGCTTCATAAGGTAGGTCTCCTGCAAAACACAGGAAAACACATGAAAAGACACCAAAATAAAATTAAAAACACTGCCTGGAAATAAATACCAGCAAAAATTTATCTCTTAATTTATGTTAAAGAAAACATTTGATCAAACAAAACATGTTGTTTTTAGGACTGACCTATTAGACAAGATATAATATTTTATATATATATATATATATATATATATACACACACACACACACACACACACACACACAACAGCACTGAAAGTCAGTAAATACAAATAAACTGTATTTGAGTTTCTGTACATTAGCCTGTGAGGCTTCCAGGTGGACTGAATATGAACCTTTCACTCCTGTTTTTAATAGTAGAAATGATCCAGTTAACAGCTGAAATAAGAAATTAAGTCACTTTGTTTCTGTGTGCTTGAATAGAGGCAGGAACATGTGGTCTTGTTAAATATCACAAACAGGAAGCAGCTAGTTAAAGGCTCAGCAGCCATGAGTAGAGTTTCTCTGAGCCAGGTAACCTGAGGTGTACTCACTGAGGTGTACGCCCGGCCACACATGCTACAGCAGTAGGCCTTGGCGTTTTTAATGGCATGTGCTGACAGGTGGATCTGCAACGACGCCGAGTCTGAGTAGGCACGATAGCAGTTTGGACATTTGTAGGGCTTGTCTTTATTGTGCTGCCTCTGGTGAGACTGCAGGGCAAGAAACAGACAAAAAATATTATGCACCATATGTAAGGTAACAGGTGTTACTGCAATGAAGCTGTTTGGCTTTACTGACCTGAAGGTTAGACAGCTGGGTGAAAGCCTTTTCACATCCAGGGTGAGCACATTTATAAGGCCTGTCACCAGTGTGGATTCTGTGGTGAAGCAAAGGAAGAAACAAGAGCGATTAACCTGAGCGATTAACCTGAGCTTTGTCAGCAGAAAAGAAGAAAAAAAAAAAACCTGAGCGATTAACCTGAGCTTTGTCAGCAGAAAAGAAGAAAAAAAAAAAAAACCTGAGCGATTAACCTGAGGTTTGTCAGCAGAAAAGAAGAAAAAAAAAAAAACCTGAGCGATTAACCTGAGCTTTGTCAGCAGAAAAGAAGAAAAAAAAAAAACCTGAGCAATTAACCTGAGCTTTGTCAGCAGACAAACATTAACCTGAGTGAAAGACTGCAGGGATTACACTGAGTTAGTACTGTGAGTTAGCACAGTCAGTTAGTTAGCACTGTGAGTTAGCGCTGTGAGTAGAACAGTGAGCGCTGTGAGTAGAACTGTCAGTTAGCGCTGTGAGTAGAACTGTCAGTTAGCACTGTGAATTAGCGCTGTGAGTAGAACTGTCAGTTAGCACTGTAAGTTAGCACTGTGAGTAGAACTGTCAGTTAGCACTGTGAGTAGAACTGTCAGTTAGCACTGTGAATTAGCGCTGTGAGTAGAACTGTCAGTTAGCACTGCGAGTTAGCGCTGTGAGTAGAACTGTCAGTTAGCACTGTGAGTTAGCACTGTGAGTAGAACTGTCAGTTAGCACTGTAAGTTAGCACTGTGAGTAGAACTGTCAGTTAGCACTGTGAGTAGAACTGTCAGTTAGCGCTGTGAGTAGAACTGTCAGTTAGCACTGCGAGTTAGCGCTGTGAGTAGAACTGTCAGTTAGTACTGCGAGTTAGCGCTGTGAGTAGAACTGTCAGTTAGCACTGTAAGTTAGTGCTGTGAGTAGAGCTGTCAGTTAGCACTGTAAGTTAGTGCTGTGAGTAGAACTGTCAGTTATCACTTCGAGTTAGCGCTGTGAGTAGAACTGTCAGTTATCACTTCGAGTTAGCACTGTGAGTAGAACTGTCAGTTAGCACTGTGAGTAGAACTGTCAGTTAGCACTGTGAGTTAGCGCTGTGAGTAGAACTGTCAGTTAGCACTGTGAGTTAGCGCTGTGAGGAGAACTGTCAGTTAGCACTGTGAGTTAGCGCTGTGAGTAGAACTGTCAGTTAGCACTGTAAGTTAGCGCTGTGAGTAGAACTGTCAGTTAGCACTGTAAGTTAGCGCTGTGAGTAGAACTGTCAGTTAGCACTGAGAGTTAGCGCTGTGAGTAGAACTGGCAGTTAGCACTGAGAGTTAGCGCTGTGAGTAGAACTGTCAGTTAGCACTGCGAGTTAGCGCTGTGAGTAGAACTGGCAGTTAGCACTGCGAGTTAGCACTGTGAGTAGAACTGTCAGTTAGCACTGTGAGTAGAACTGTCAGTTAGCACTGTAAGTTAGCGCTGTGAGTAGAACTGTCAGTTAGCACTGTGAGTTAGCGCTGTGAGTAGAACTGTCAGTTAGCACTGTGAGTTAGCACTGTGAGTAGAACTGTCAGTTAGCACTGCGAGTTAGCACTGTGAGTAGAACTGTCAGTTAGCACTGCGAGTTAGCACTGTGAGGAGAACTGTCAGTTAGCACTGTAAGTTAGCGCTGTGAGTAGAACTGTCAGTTAGCACTGTGAGTTAGCACTGTGAGTAGAACTGTCAGTTAGCACTGCGAGTTAGCACTGTGAGTAGAACTGTCAGTTAGCACTGTGAGTTAGCACTGTGAGTAGAACTGTCAGTTAGCACTGTGAGTTAGCGTTTCTTTCCCCCACACCAGCAGTACTTTCCCACCTGGTGTGCTGCTGCAGGTGTGACAGTTGCCGGAAGGAGTTCTCGCAGTAGGAACAGTGGTAGGGCTTGATGCCCAGGTGGATGCGCAGGTGTTGGGACAGGTAGGAGGCGTTGGCGAACGTCTTGGAGCAGTGGGGACACTTGTGTGGTTTGGCCTCTGTGTGGGACTTTGAGTGGATCTGCATCTCTGACTTGGTTAAGAAGGTGAGCGGGCACACTTTGCACCTGAGGACAAAATAAAGGTTAAAATCTGATAAACATGATCAGGTCAGGTCATGAAGGCCATGGAAACAGAGTTTGAAAAAAACTTTCATCCACATCCCATGGTCTTCCATGATGAACAGGTACACTTATTATGATAACTGATTGTATAATAAAGTTATAAACACTGGATAAAGATATGAGGACAGTGTGAAAAGTTGCTACGTAAACAGTAAATAAGTACAGACAGGTCAGACACTACATATTAATGAGATGTGCTGTCCCATAAAGAGACATTAGCCATTAGCTCGGACATTTAGCTGCTTTGCTGAATCCTGTAATATTCAGATAAACACACAGAAAAGCTTCAAACGCAGATGAAAGATGTCACGAATACAGAGTGAATACAGAGTGTTTAATTCAAATATAAAAAACAAGGTTTAGTAGCTGACTAGATCCAACTCCTGCAGAGCTGCCTAAAGTCTGACAGGTGGTTGATCCTGATCTCAGAGGAGGACGACACCTTGAGAGTCTATTCATCTTCTTCTCCGACAATTACATTTATGGACCTTAGTGAGGCCAGACCCCCCACCTGTAAACAACAACAGCAGCTTCCTGTAGCCTACCTGTAAACAACAACAACAGCAGCTTCCTGTAGCCTACATGTAAACAACAACAGCAGCAGCTTCCTGTAGCCTACATGTAAACAACAACAACAACAGCAGCTTCCTGTAGCCTACATGTAAACAACAACAGCAGCAGCAGCTTCCTGTAGCCTACATGTAAACAACAACAAGAGCAGCTTCCTGTAGCCTACATGTAAACAACAACAGCAGCAGCTTCCTGCAGCCTACATGTAAACAATAACAACAGCAGCTTCCTGTAGCCTACATGTAAACAACAACAACAGCAGCTTCCTGTAGCCTACATGTAAACAACAACAGCAGCAGCTTCCTGCAGCCTACATGTAAACAATAACAACAGCAGCTTCCTGTAGCCTACATGTAAACAACAACAAGAGCAGCTTCCTGTAGCCTACATGTAAACAACAACAGCAGCAGCTTCCTGCAGCCTACATGTAAACAACAACAGCAGCAGCTTCCTGTAGCCTACCTGTAAACAACAGCAGCAGCTTCCTGTAGCCTACCTGTAAACAACAACAGCAGCAGCTTCCTGCAGCCTACATGTAAACAACAACAGCAGCAGCTTCCTGCAGCCTACATGTAAACAACAACAGCAGAAGCTTCCTGTAGCCTACCTGTAAACAACAACAGCAGCTTCCTGTAGCCTACCTGTAAACAACAGCAGCAGCTTCCTATAGCCTACATGTAAACAACAGCAGCAGCTAGCCTACCTGTAGGTTTTGCCTTCTTTGGGCGCCACGGTGACGCAGCCCTGGTCCGCCAGGATCGGGTACGGCACCACCAGCAGAGGACCAGTGGCGTTCTCAGCCTTGATCTTCTTGCGTCCACGGGGCGCCTTGGGAGGAGGACCCAGCAGACCGGCCAGGCCTCCCACCTTCATGTGGTCCATGCCTGGACCGCTGGCCAGCCCAGAGATGATGTTCACAGAGGGAGCGCCGCCCAGACGGTTCTGGCTGCTGGAGGTGGGCGTGGTGGGGGTCAGGGCCTCTGAGGTGCTGTGGCTGTCAGGTCGGGATGAAGGAGCCAGACCTGAGGAGGACCAGAGCTGATCACCTGAGCACACCACACAGGTAATAACACAGGTTCACATGTTTACATGTGAACAAGCACTTCTGAATGCATGCTGCATAACACATTTACATTCCTCTGTGTAGATCAGGTAATATTTCATTAATTTATTTTATTAAATCTCCAGAGTTCCAGCAGCAAAGAGGACAAAGCAGCATTACAACGAGGAGTCTGAGAGTCCCAGTGTCCAGAGACCACAGAGACCACAGAGACCAGAGAGACCAGAGAGACCAGTACCTGAGCGGTGGTTCATCCTGCTCTGCTGTTCACTGAGCTGTCTCATGTGCCAGTCTTCCCACAATCCTTTGGCCTTCACTGCTGACTTGTCGTCCATGTTTCCATCTGGAAGTTTGACACAGACAACCTTTAAACTGTGTTTAAGTCATGTTAACAACAATAATCCACAGAGACCTTCAGAATAAAACTAGACCTTTAAATGTTTGTCAGTTAAACAAACTAATAGACTTAGTTCTAGTTCGATATTATCTGACCCAAACTTCTGTCTAATGTTTCCTGACAGGGGACCAAGTGCAGCCAGTACCTGGTCCTGGTCCTGGTCCTGGACCTGGACCTGGTCCTGGACCTGGTCCAGAGCTGGAGGCAGGTCGAGCATGCAGGGCGATGTCCGGCTGCCCGGAGCCCTGCGGCTGCTGGTGGTGGCCCTGGACCACCTGCTGGGGCTTCGGCACCGACATGACGTGCTGAGTGCCGCCGTCCTGTGACGAGGTGGGCAACAGCAAAGGCTGCTGGGAAGGGGTGGAGGTAGGCGGAAGGTGCAGGGGGCGGATCTTCTCGGCCATCAGCTGCTCCTTGATCTTGTTAATGAGCACCAGGTTATCCAGCTGAAAGGGTTAACGGGTCATGCTCAACAGAAAACAGCCACCATGTGTGAATGTCTGCAAGTCCAAACTGATGCTAGAACCTCTGGCCTGCCAGAACAACCTGAGGCCTGGGTCTGGGTCTGGGTCTGGATGGCCCGAACAGACATTCACACATTGAACCAGGTTGCAGTGAAAACAGGAATTATCATATGTGATCATCAGAGGACTTACCTGGCCAGGCATGGAAGGAGGCGGCGGCCAGAAATAAGGATTGTTAAATCGAGGCTCCGCCATCCTGAAAGAACAAACCGTGTTTAAGCACTGAGCTCCACCTGTACAGGTGTGTTCAGGTTACATACAAGCATCCTACCTGTACAGGTATGTTAAGGTTAAATACAAGCATCCTACCTGTACAGGTGTGTTCAGGTTACATACAAGCATCCTACCTGTACAGGTGTGTTCAGGTTACATACAAGCATCCTACCTGTACAGGTATGTTAATGTTAAATACAAGCATCCTACCTGTACAGGTATGTTAATGTTAAATACAAGCATCCTACCTGTACAGGTATGTTAATGTTAAATACAAGCATCCTACCTGTACAGGTATGTTAATGTTAAATACAAGCATCCTACCTGTACAGGTATGTTAATGTTAAATACAAGCATCCTACCTGTACAGGTATGTTAATGTTAAATACAAGCATCCTACCTGTACAGGTATGTTAATGTTAAATACAAGCATCTTACCTGTACAGGTATGTTAATGTTAAATACAAGCATCCTACCATTACAGGTATGTTAATGTTAAATACAAGCATCCTACCTGTACAGGTATGTTAATGTTAAATACAAGCATCCTACCTGTACAGGTATGTTAATGTTAAATACAAGCATCCTACCTGTACAGGTATGTTAATGTTAAATACAAGCATCCTACCATTACAGGTATGTTAATGTTAAATACAAGCATCCTACCTGTACAGGTATGTTAATGTTAAATACAAGCATCCTACCTGTACAGGTATGTTAATGTTAAATACAAGCATCCTACCATTACAGGTATGTTAATGTTAAATACAAGCATCCTACCATTACAGGTATGTTAATGTTAAATACAAGCATCCTACCTGTACAGGTATGTTAATGTTAAATACAAGCATCCTACCTGTACAGGTATGTTAATGTTAAATACAAGCATCCTACCATTACAGGTATGTTAATGTTAAATACAAGCATCCTACCTGTACAGGTATGTTAATGTTAAATACAAGCATCCTACCTGTACAGGTATGTTAATGTTAAATACAAGCATCCTACCTGTACAGGTATGTTAATGTTAAATACAAGCATCCTACCATTACAGGTATGTTAATGTTAAATACAAGCATCCTACCATTACAGGTATGTTAATGTTAAATACAAGCATCCTACCATTACAGGTATGTTAATGTTAAATACAAGCATCCTACCTGTACAGGTATGTTAATGTTAAATACAAGCATCCTACCTGTACAGGTATGTTAATGTTAAATACAAGCATCCTACCTGTACAGGTATGTTAATGTTAAATACAAGCATCCTACCTGTACAGGTATGTTAATGTTAAATACAAGCATCCTACCATTACAGGTATGTTAATGTTAAATACAAGCATCCTACCTGTACAGGTATGTTAATGTTAAATACAAGCATCTTACCTGTACAGGTATGTTAATGTTAAATACAAGCATCCTACCTGTACAGGTGTGCACAAAGTTTATTTGTTAATGTTTTAAATCATTTTTACCAAACACTCCATTTAGAGATGTAAGATAGTGTATTTTCTGTTAGGCTGGTAAAACTGATCTTGATCTTCCTCTGTTGAGGAAAAACCTTGAAATTAAATTAATCCAAAATCCAAATATGTAATTTATATTAACGGATCTCCTGCTTTAACCTTGAAAACAGCAGTAATAATAGAGTCATAACAGCTGGATACAGCTGTGAGGACAGCTGCTTCAGAGTGTTTATATTAATTAGTTAGATGATGTGCAGACATGTCAGACATTAAATATAAATATAATGTGTTGTCCCTCATAAACAGACATTAGCTGTTAGCTCGGACATTTAGCTGCTCTGCTGCTTTTGTCTCAGACTCAGATCCAGACAATAATCCAGTAAATGTTCAGATTAATGCTCAGAAAACTTTCCATCCCGTCTCTTCTCGGACCAGTCTGCGGTCACGGAGGACCGGACCGGACCGGACCGGGACCCGCCGAGGCTTCCCCGGATCGAGGCTCCCGCAGCAGACCTCCTCAGACAGTTTTCTTTAAACATTTCCAGACAAAAGAGAAACAAAAATGGCAGCCTTATTTTTATAAGGCGGGACGCCATATTTTGCAGACCCCCCAAAAAATGTTGGAGGCTGGCGGCGTCCCGGTGAGGAGGGAGCCGGGGAGGAGGCGAGGCGAGGCGGACACAAAGGTGCGTTTATCACCGAAGGCATGAAGGATTGTTTACGGAGAAAATGAGGTTTGAATAGCCCGGCCTCCCTGCTGGAAACACCGACACTTCCTACAGCAGCCTGCAGCGAACACAGCAGCACGGACCGGATCAGCCTGGACCCGTCCAGCCACCGGGCCGTGCAGGGCTGAGCGGCACCGGGGCTGATCTCCGGGTCTTTCCCCTCCGGACCTTCGGCTCCACATTTCACTTCCACACCTGCTTTTTTTTCACATTCTGCAACTTTTGGACGAAGCGCAGCGCAGCTGCAGATTTGATGCACAAATGTGCGGATTTCTGAGGCTTTGAGCCGCAGAGCAGCGGAGACAGGAGGGACAGATACCTGGGGTCTGGTCCTGGTCCTGGTCCTGGGGTCCTGGTCCTGGGGTCCTGGCGCAGATCCTCAGCAGATCCAGCTCTCATAGAGAAGCCTCAGCCCGACCACCGCTTCCGGGTCGCTTTGTTCACTTCTGGTGCTGCAGGCTGAGCTCAGATCCTGCTAATGTGGCTTTGTTATTTTTACACGATGACCCACTTTTATCCACGTTTAACGGCCACGACAAGCATCCGAGGACGGCTCCACTAACAGTGGGGTTTGGGTCGGTCTGGGATCTGCAGGATCTGTAGTGAAACCCTAAAATAGAAACGACACAAAGCAAAAACAATGCGATGAAAATGTCCCTGAGTGTGTGCTCAGTGGTCCACAGGAAGGGTTCAGCAAGAGAAAGCCCCTCTCCACGGTCAAAGCACTGATGGAGAAATGCATCATGTTTATCGCCTTCAGGTGAAATCAAAGACAGATGAATGCAGTGAAGCTAAAACTGCAATATTTCTAAAAAAAAAAAAAATGATCAGCTTAAATAGAAAATCGTCCAAAAATTAGATGCCCCCCACCTCCATTAAATATTGATTGAATGATTTCTTTAACAAACTCTCACATAAAATGTAGATGAATAAAACATTATTATACAGCAATAAACTATATCTGAAATAAACACAAAAAGCAAAAACACTGACCACAATCAGGGAAATCATAATTCTAATTTCTTTCCTGCTATTCTTGGCACTCATAGGCCCTTTACATTTCAATAAGAAAAAACACGAAATTTCTCATTCTTAAAGTGGATAGAGCAACATTAAAAGACCGATGTAAAGATCAGAACAATATATTAAATAATATAAATGTGACCACAGATTTAGTTTGAGGTCCTGTCTTCACTCTTATCTGTATGTTCAGTTTTAGTTTCAGTCTCTTTTCATTAGGAACACTTTATCAGCACCTTAATTCCTGGTGTCATCAACATGACACGGAGCTGGAAACATTCCTCTCAGATTCTGCTTCATATTAACATGATAGCATCATGACGGCATCATGAAAACATGATAGCATCACGATGGCATCATGAAAACATGATAGCATCTCTCAGCTGCTGCAGATTTGTCAGCTGATCCAGGATTCCCGCGGTTCCCTAAAAAGTCTTAAATTAAAATCTGGGTGATTAAGGTCTTAAATTGTCTTAAATTTGCCATAAATATGATGTAGGTATTAAATTTTCAGATGGTGTGTTTAATGTCAGTCGTAAAACACAGCATTCAGTATTTACTGCACATTATTTTGTTCACAAAGTTCACTACTTTGTTCTTGAAAGTTGTGAAATTAAAGTTGTAGAATAAAGTCAAATGTTATGCCTTCAATTTATATCGCTGTTGCAGGTGTTAAAGGGTTGAAAAAAAATTAATTATAACTTATTGTCAGAGATTAATCATTTTTCTGCAAAATATCGATAACTGTGTCAGCCTCAGAAAACTCCATATTGGTTGGGAAGGCTGTGGAGGTGAAACCAGACTCAGGTGCTTCTAAGGAGAATACCTCCTCTAGGTCCTCTGTGACCTTCACATCCAAACGGCCGAATTATTCTCATTATTGTGTCACCTGGTCGTTATTATCTCAGAGGAATTACAGGAAACGATCAGACAGAGGAAGTCGTTGACAGTGACACTTCATGTCAGTTTCCTGTCTCTAGCAGCTTTTCTCTAAAGACCTGACAGCTCTGACCCACATAGTCAAACACAGGCTTCCTTTAGAGCCTCACATTTGACTCATCTTCAGAGGAAATCTGCAGAATGCTTCGTCCATCTGATGAATTCGTCCTCGTCTGCTTGTGATCATCTTCTTTTATTTCTGTTTTTTCAGATGAAACCAACACTCCTCTCTTCCAGCATGAAGTTTGTTTTGGTAAGTAAGCCAAATTATTTATCTTTTTTTATCTTTGCATGTGTGTACCATCATGAGGCTGAACTTATATACAGGAGCTAAGTTCAGCCTCATGGTGGTTTTAAGAGTCCACGTTCAGGCTCATCAGTCGCTGCTGAACATCAAGGCTGTTTTCATGTTGAAGAGAATAAAGAGGAATAAAAGGATCTAGAAACCTCCTACATTTCATCATTTCTGTAACTGTTTAATCTACAGATTGTTTGATTCTTGTCAGGGAGAAAAGCATCCAGATGAGACCATATTCACCTTTGAATCCACACAGCCTTTGTGATTATTATTATGTTCTGTTGGTTGACTAATAGATTATTAGATTATAATTCGCTCATCGTTGCAGCTCTTTACATATTTAGGTAAGATCAGATAAACCTTTATTAATCCCACAGACGCAAAATATAAGCGGAGCAAAGTCAATATAAATAACATATCATATAATAAAATAAAATAAAAAATAGCGTATACAGACAGTGTAATCTCTGTATAGATGTAAATATATTACACAATTAACTGTAATAAAATCAGATGTTTTGCTTGAATAATGAATATTTATATTGCACGTAAAAAGTCTTATTTACGTTTTATAAATCACAACTTTGGTTTTTGCCTGTTATTGTCAACATCTCCACATGTTAAATATTCCATAAATGACAAAGTAAATGATTGTAGGTGATAATTTTAAACGTCAGTCTGTCACTTCAGATTAAATATTATATTGTCATCACAGCAGTGTGATTGTTGGCTGTTACTAACTTTGTCCATAGTTTATTCTGGTTTCTATCATAGTTCATGAATTACAGAGCAGAGGCTCATCGCTAACCAAGCTAGCTTGCTAGTGCTAGCGTTAGCTGATAACACAGTGGTTGCTATGCTAATGGTACCAGTGTAACATACAGCTCTGTCTACCTTCTTGTCTGTGATATTGACTGGAATGTTAACTGTGGCTCAACATAAGGTTACGTAGCGGTAAACAGTGTTTCCTCAGATGAAGGAAACATGAGCTGAGAGCTCATCAGTGCTGCTCCTCTTCAGCAGAGACCTGTCAATCACACTGTAGCTTTATGTGTTTTTTTCACCATATATCAAACCATAATTCAGTAACAACAGTAGAACAAAAAGTGTTTCTGAACAGAATGACAGACTGGAGCTTTAAGTTCTTTGCTCAAGGACACAGCGACGTGTGGACAGTAGGAGAGGAGGATGGGATGGATGGAAAACAATTTATAAACATGCTAAAACTAAAATGTATAATAAAATAGTGTGCAGGTATACAGAAGAGTCCATTTATACGTGTGTGCAGAGAATGGATGTGGCATAATTTAGTGAATATAACCTGAAGACCTGCTGAGGATGTGCAGCTGTGGTCAAACTGAAACGTCCTCTTTTTGTTTCAGGGTTTCCTGCTGATGCTCTCCATCCTCTCCAGCAGGCAGAGTTACGCTGCAGTCTCTGAGTTATGTTCTGAGCTGTGTCCACCTGGTGAGCTCCTCACAAAGCCCTTCTGTTGCTCACTTATCACTGGATCAATCACATATTAACTCATCCCGTCTCCCCTTGTCTCCACTCTGTCTCAGGATATTATAAAGTTGGTGACTGTAACGATCCAGTTGCGAAGCACAGATGTAAAAGATGCCCTAACGGCACGTTCACCGATATAAAACACACCCTGACCACCTGCCAGAGGTGTGACCATTGCAGCAGTGAGTAGCAACAGCATCAGCTCTTTAAGTTAAGGCTCTTTATTCCAGTGTTGACCATCAACATCACTTATCATCTCTTCACGATGACGTTTATTAGAACAGAATACAAACTTTTTTATTAATTAATGGTTGGGGGAAATACAGCAGCAACAAATGATAGGTAAGAAAAACACTAAATAATGAAATAATGGAATAGATAATAATAATAATGATAATAATACATATTTACAGTATGTACTAAAAAACAATCAAATTGGAAAAATAAAGTAAAATATTGAATATGTGTCAGAAGGACCCTTCTTATGGTTTTGATCAGAAATCCTGGCCATCATAGATTCATATGAGGCAGTTTCTGTCGTATAATTTCTGGATGTTTGGAAGTTTGGAACATTAACTAGAAAGAAATATGATGAAGTTAACATGTAGGAGGTCCAAGGTGGATTATTAGTGCAGAGTAAGAGTGGTATTTCCTTATTATTTTTTATTATTTTTATTGGAACAGGTGCTTCAGTGTCACCTGTCAGGACTGTTTTAATGTGTCTGTGGTTTGGATGTTTTCCAGGTTATAAGGTTGTAGTGAGGCCCTGCTCCTTTAACAGTAACGTGGTCTGTGACTGTAAAGAGGGATACTTCCACAGTGTGAAGCCCTCCACTGATGTGGTGTCATCCTCCGACTCCACTGTTTGTTCAGAGTGCCGCTGTGGACACTGTGAAGGTCAGTTAACGTTAGAATATATTCTTAAAGCTCTGCGTTACAATATATTCTTAAAGCTCTGTGTTCTAATATATTCTTAAAGCTCTGCGTTATAATGTATTCTTAAAGCTCTGCGTCATAATGTATTCTTAAAGCTCTGCGTCACGATGTATTCTTAAAGCTCTGCGTCACGATGTATTCTTAAAGCTCTGCGTCACAATGTATTCTTAAAGCTCTGCGTCACAATGTATTCTTAAAGCTCTGCGTCACGATGTATTCTTAAAGCTCTGCGTCACGATGTGTTCTTAAAGCTCTGCGTCACGATGTGTTCTTAAAGCTCTGCGTCACGATGTGTTCTTAAAGCTCTGCGTCACGATGTATTCTTAAAGCTCTGCGTCACAATGTATTCTTAAAGCTCTGCGTCACAATGTATTCTTAAAGCTCGGCGTCACAATGTATTCTTAAAGCTCTGCGTCACAATGTATTCTTAAAGCTCGGCGTCACAATGTATTCTTAAAGCTCTGCGTCACAATGTATTCTTAAAGCTCGGCGTTACAATGTATTCTTAAAGCTCGGCGTCATAATGTATTCTTAAAGCTCTGCGTCATAATGTATTCTTAAAGCTCTGCGTCATAATGTATTCTTAAAGCTCGGCGTCACAATGTATTCTTAAAGCTCGGCGTCACAATGTATTCTTAAAGCTCGGCGTCACAATGTATTCTTAAAGCTCGGCGTCACAATGTATTCTTAAAGCTAGGCGTCACAATGTATTCTTAAAGCTCGGCGTCACAATGTATTCTTAAAGCTCTGCGTCACAATGTATTCTTAAAGCTCGGCGTTACAATGTATTCTTAAAGCTCGGCGTCAAAATGTATTCTTAAAGCTCGGCGTCATAATGTATTCTTAAAGCTCGGCGTCATAATGTATTCTTAAAGCTCGGCGTCATAATGTATTCTTAAAGCTCGGCGTCACAATGTATTCTTAAAGCTCTGCGTCACAATGTATTCTTAAAGCTCTGCGTCACAATGTATTCTTAAAGCTCTGCGTTATCATGTATTCTTAAAGCTCTGCGTCACAATGTATTCTTAAAGCTCGGCGTCATAATGTATTCTTAAAGCTCGGCGTCACAATGTATTCTTAAAGCTCGGCGTCATAATGTATTCTTAAAGCTCGGCGTCATAATGTATTCTTAAAGCTCTGCGTTACAATGTATTCTTAAAGCTCGGCGTCATAATGTATTCTTAAAGCTCGGCGTCATAATGTATTCTTAAAGCTCTGCGTCATAATGTATTCTTAAAGCTCTGCGTTATAATGTATTCTTAAAGCTCTGCGTCATAATGTATTCTTAAAGCTCGGCGTTACAATGTATTCTTAAAGCTCGGCGTCACAATGTATTCTTAAAGCTCGGTGTCATAATGTATTCTTAAAGCTCGGCGTCATAATGTATTCTTAAAGCTCTGCGTCATAATGTATTCTTAAAGCTCTGCGTTACAATGTATTCTTAAAGCTCGGCGTCATAATGTATTCTTAAAGCTCTGCGTCATAATGTATTCTTAAAGCTCGGCGTCATAATGTATTCTTAAAGCTCGGCGTCATAATGTATTCTTAAAGCTCTGCGTCATAATGTATTCTTAAAGCTCTGCGTTACAATGTATTCTTAAAGCTCGGCGTCATAATGTATTCTTAAAGCTCTGCGTCATAATGTATTCTTAAAGCTCGGCGTCATAATGTATTCTTAAAGCTCTGCGTCATAATGTATCCTTAAAGCTCTGCGTCATAATGTATTCTTAAAGCTTAATATACTCTCAAACACAAACATCTCATGTGTTTTTCAGATCTTCATAATCATCCTGACTTCTGGAGGAGATGTCAGCCATGTGAAAGGTGAGATGGACGCTGCTGGTGTTGCTGCTGCAGCTGCTGCCCAGCTGTAACGCATAACAGCCTTATGTTTGCTGGCAACCTGCTGTTTAGCAGCAGCAACAGCGGCAGCTATAACTGCGAGCAACAGCAGCGACGCTGCTGTTTAGCTGACAGCAGCAGCAGCCAAACAGCAGCAGCAACAGCAGCTAGCCTTAGCAGCGACGGCAACCTTGTTTAACCTTGGCCGATAACTGGCCAACAACTTAGCATATGGCGAGCCCAACCAGCGGCTGGCAGCAACTGATTTACAGCAGCGGCAACCAGTATTGTGACAGCTTAACCAGCTGACAACAGCGACGGCAATATGTTCAATATGCTGACATAATGACAACAACTGGCTGACGGCAGCGGCGGCAGCAGCTGACAACGGCAATGTGACCAGCAATGTGGTTGTAACCCAACCAGCTGACCCAGCAACTGACAACAATAATAACTAACGGACAGCAACAACCAACCAGCCTGACAACGAAATAACAATGACAATAACTGTGTGACCAGCTTAACAATCAGTGCCGCGATATGCGAACTAACAACGTGAGCAACAACAACCAACAACAATAACAACAGCTTGAACAACAACATATGCTGCTCTCGCGTACATGCTAGCAATAACAACAGCGTTGCTCTGCTGCTATGGCGGCAACAACGACATAACGCAACATGGTTAGCAACAACAACCTTATAGCGGTTGCTGCTAACCTTAACAACGTTGCTTAAACAGCGGCAACAGCAGTGCTAACAACTGACCCATGTAACAGTACCTTAACAGCTGTGGTTCAGCAGCAACACTTAACAGCTGCCGACAACAGCAACGACCTGCGGAACAGCAACAGCAACAGCGCGAGCAGCAACAACAAACAGCGGTAACAACAGCAACAACAACAAACTGGCGAAACCCAAACAACGTGCGACTAACGTATAGCAACGGCAGGCTGACTGACGGCGGCAGAAACAACGACATGACGGCAGCGAAATGGCGTTGTGGCGGCGAGCGACTGACGACCAACTGACGAAGCAGCAACAACCCAATGGCTGAACGACGAATGACTAACGTGGCGAAACCGGCGGGCTGACAACTGGCGAAACTGGCGGACGCGGCGAACGGCGACCGACGGCGTGACGGCGGCGGCAACGGCGAAGCCGGCTGGCCGACTGACGGCGACCAGCGGGCGCGGCGAAGGCGGCGAGCCAACTGACGAGCGGCAGCGGCGGCGACGACGACGGCGAGCGGGCGCGGCGACCGAACGGCGGCGACGACGGCGAGCGACGAGCGAGCGGTGACGCGAAGCCGACGCGACGACGGCGGCGACGACGACGACCGGCGGCCAGGGTAACCGACGACCGGCAGCGGGTGAGCAATGACGCGACAGCGAAAAGCAGCGCAACAACCCTTGGCAGCGACGCTATAAATAACAAACAACATAACTAACCAACATAACATAGCCATAACAACATATGCAACAACAACAACAACCAACATAGTGACAACCTTTAGCTGACAACAACCTTAGCAACTGTAACAACAACAGTAAACAACAACAATAATAAACAACGCAGCAATAACGTAACAGCGACAACCTTGGCAGAAGCAAACAGCAACAACGGCAGCGTGACAATAACCTTGTCAACGTGGCAGCGAAACAACTAACGCAGCGGACAGCAACAGGCAAACATGTGGCGGCAACCTTGTATGGCAGCGGCAAAACGGCGACTGGCAGTAGCAACGCAGCAGCAACGAAGCAATAACGACAGCGTGAGCGTGGCGGCAAACGGCGAAACAACGGCGGCGACAACGAAAACCCAGTGACAATGGCGGCGAAATAATGACGGCAACGTGAACAACCGGCGACGGCGCGGCGGCGAACAACGCGACAGCTGGCAAACAATAACCAACGAGGCAGCAAATGTGACGACAACGGTAACGAGCGGCAACCAACGGCGAAACTGGCGACAGCAACTGGCGAAACGGCGGTAACTAACGGCGAGCCAACAGCGACCAACGTAAACCAACCGACGGCAGCGGCGTGAGCCAGCGGCGGCGAGCGGCGAGCGGCGACGGCGGCGGCAATGACCGACGGCGGCGAAATGGCTGACTGACGGCGAAAGCGGCGAGCAACGGCGGCGCTGGCGACGTAATGGCGAGCAGCTGACCGGCGGCGAGCGACGACGACGACGGCGGCTGGCCGGGCGTGGCTTGGTGCGTGGCATGGCCCAGAAACCAACGCAACAACGTGGCCCAGCTCAACAACAACATATAACCAACAACAACAATAAGACAACAACATAACCTTAGCGTAACTCTGTAAACAACAACAACAACAGCAAATAATATAACAACATAACAACAGCATGTAATAATATAACAAGAGACAGCAACAACCCATGTATGTGAACAACAGCAACAGCAAACAACCTTGTGGCTGGCTGACAGCAACCAGCGAAACAATGACAACCAGCGTAAGCAATAACCAACAACCTTGGTGTAATAACTTGGCGAAACCAACGTAACGGCAGCAGCGGCAGAGGCGAGGCGACAACTGGCGAGATGACTGACGGCAACTGTGGCGAAGCGTGACAACGTGGCGGGCAGCGGCAATAATGCCCAGCAACCAGCAACGGCAACTGAGCTGGCGGCCGACGGCGGTAAACGACGACGACCAACGACGTGACGGCGGGCGGCGGCGGCGGGGCAACTGACAACGGCGGCGAACTGACGACAACGACGGCCAGGACGACGGCGGCGTGACGAACCAGCGACAACGGCCGGCAGCAACGACGGCGGCGAGCCGGTGACGGCAGCGGCGTAACGGCAACGACGAGCGGCGGCAACCCGACGGCGGACGGCGACGACCCGACGGCGGTGGCGATGACGGCGAGCGGACGGCCGGCGAGCGACCGGCCAGCCGGCGGCGAGCCGGCGGCGACGGCGAAGCCCGGCCGGTGACGGCGCAGCGACGACGACGGCGAAACCGACGACCGGCGGCTTGGTAAACGGCCCGACTGACCGGCTGGCCAGCGCTGACAACCGGCTTGTTGCGCGCTGTGTGACGGCAACCGCGCAAACAACAACAACCATATAACAACAACTGCATATATAACATAACACTCATATATAACTCACTCTGTACTCTTATACTAAACACTGTAAATATGTGTACATATAACAACTATATAAACAACATATAACAACATAGCAACAACAACAGAAACAACATAACATATTAACAACATAGCCATAATAACAACAACAACAAACAACAACGAACTGCTGTTGTATTATACTTAGAAAAACAAACCCTCTGCCATACCAACTCTTTGCTTACTTCTAGCAAAGCTCTTAACAACAACATAACTATACTTAACATAACCACTCTTAAACTAAATAACAGCTAGTTAGCAACTAACAACATAAACAAACTATATAATATATATAAAATAACATATATATAGTATATATAATAATAATAAACTTAAATAACTATAACATATAATATAAAAATATTAACATAACATATATATATATATATATAACATAACATATACATAACAATATAACTATAACATATAACATAACTCTATATATAACATAACAACATAACATAACATATATATATATAACATAACATAACATATATAACATATATATATATACATATATATATAATTAACTAACTATATAACATATAACTCATATGATCTGATCAGATAAACAGATCATTAAGTAATTTTTATAAATCTATTTAAATCTTTTCAGTCTTAGCATAAATAATATTATGGTTTTTAGTTTTCAAGATTCATATATAGTTGATCAAAAAGATCAAAATATATTTTCTTTTGTTGGCTGCCTTGTTTTGGGGCTGAGTTTCTGGGTGTTAAGAGTGTGTGGCAATGTCTTTGTTATTTGAAGGGACTAGGTTGGCTCTGTGGTCTGGTGTCCGTAGCGGACATAAAAATCATCCCTCTGTTCATTCTAGTCATTTTTTTGGTAATATACTGTTCAGTTCACAGACCACTGTACTCTAAAAAAACTTCCTCCTGCTGAAGCCTCGTCTTCACCTCAGATAAACTTTGAAATATGTTTTTATGCTGCAGCTTCCACTGACTCCATCAAGGCCTGATCTGTAATGTCCAGTATGAACAGCAGGAATGAAGACAGTTTTAATGTCCTTATGGCTGAATATTGTTCTCAGATCTTCTCCTGTGCAGATAAATGTGAGCCGTCTGTTTCCTCTCTTCTGTCAGGTGTTCGACATCCTCAGCGTGTCAGAGAAACTGTTCAGCAAATTCATCCAAACCTCCGACAAATTTATCTGCAACAAGCCTGACGGACACGTCAAGTCCTGAAGTGAATCCAGTTCCACACAGCTGTCAGTGCTAAATATGTACTGTACACTGAGTACTCAGTGTACTCAGTGTACTCAGTGCACTGAGTACACTGAGTACTCAGTGCACTGAGTACACTGAGTACACTCAGTGCTCGTTGTACTCAGTGAAGTCACAGACGTTGTACCTTATCCTCAGATTAGTTGTTGTTTTAGCACCTTCAGATCCTGTTGACTCCCAGCATCAAATAAGATGAGATAAGTTTATTCATCCTGAAGGTGGAACAGTACACTCCCTGGCCACTTCATTAGGTACACCTTGCTAGGAAAATGTTGGACCCTTTTTCCTTCAGAGCTGCCTTAATTCTTAATTCTTCCTCACAGATTCTGCTCCATATTGACATGATAGCATCCCTCCGCTGCTCATCTTTTTGGTGTCTTTTCTGGATCATTCTCTGTAAACACTAGAGATGGTTCCAGTGAAAATCCCACTAGATCAGTTTCAGTTTGTGAAATACTCAGACCCACTTCCTTGTTCAGAGTCTCTTAAATCCTCTTTCTTCTGCATCCTGATGCTCAGTTTGAACTTCAGCTCGTTGTCTTCACGTCTACATGACTGGATGCTTTGAGCTGCTGCCCTGTGATTGGCTGATTAGCTGTTAGTGTTAATGAGCAACTGAACAGGTGTACCTAATAAAGTGGCCAGTAGTGTATAAAAACATGATATATTATAAGAACATGAGATAAACCGATTAACAGATTCAGGGTGACCTGGATTAGACAGAACTGCTGTATTAAACTGTTTCTGTGTCCACATCAGGGACTGAGACACCCTGGCTGATTCTGATCCTGTTCCTGGTTCCGGTCCTGGTTCTGGTCTTCTTTTGGATCCCGCTGCTCTTCACCAGGATCACATCTTCAGACTGTGGACTCTGCTGGAGAGCCAACAAAGACCTGGAGCCTGTGGACAAATCCACCGGTTGGTACCTCTTGATGTATCTGAGTACTTTTACTGGAGTACTGAGGTACAGCTTGGAGTCACTGAGTACTTCATGAAACGTCTCCCTCTACTTCACCATATTATACTTTTTTACTCCACTGCATTTATTTTATATCTTAAGTTACTTTAGAATAGAATAATTTTTTTTTGTTGGTCCGTCATTGGAGGAAAATTCACTCTCTACAGCAGCATAAACAAGTTATAGTAAGAAACAAACAGTAATGAAATAATAGAAGAATTTATAATAATAAATATTTACGGGATGTACTAAAATAGTGTTAGTTTATTTCTACTGTGGATATTACCTATAAATTATGAATTTTAAAAATTTACATAAAATAAAAACAGTGCAAATTAGTTATTGAGATTAACATTATATAAAAACATATGATCAGATTGTTAAACTTGATATTCCTACTAACCACCTAAAAGAATGATCATCCACTGTTATTATTATTATTATCATTATTATTTTTATTATTATCATCCTGTAGGCTGCGTTCTGCCCAGAATAAAGAGAAACTGGTGATTCGAAGGATGAAGGAGCAACAAGCATCTTTTTGATAAAAGGAGGAAGATTATTGTGAGGGATTATTTTAATCTGAAGTCTGAGAGAAATAAAAGACATGTCATGACTGAAAGAGTAAGTTAGGACAATGAAAGCTGAAGGTGAAGAAAATGAAGAAGGTTCAGATTTGTTTCAAATGCTTCTCACACATTAATTCATCTTTAATGATAATCCACTGTTAGTATTAAATGCTGTCATTTAACACTGTGCTAATGCTCCAGTAGTAGTGCTTTTAGCTGTCAGTGGGTCTGTTCTAGTTTTTACCTTGTGTAATTATTACTTTTGTGTTAGTCCCTTTTTTCACCTCTGACAGTAATAGAAGAAGCTTCTTCTGGGTTTGTAGTTATTTATAGGAGAGATTCAGACATCAGATTAATTAAGATATGTGTCCATATAAAGCAGGTTTAAAAGGGCTTTCAATGCAACACAAGTGTCTTTTCACAGAAATGGAACAGTTTCTCTTGTAGTTTGAAAGCGTTGAAGCAGGAAGCTCACTGATGATATCTGCTTTCCTCCAACAGAACAAAGTGGTCACCAAAGCAGAGGCTCGAATTCGCCGGTTTGTCTCAATTTTCATGTTTTTTGTGATTTCAGATTAAGATTTAGATTGTTGCTGTAGGCAGACAAAAACACTGAAAGGTCACTGAGAGCAAAGGTGATCACAGCTGGATTTATTATAGATTTTAGTCAGCATTACTGTGTAACATTTAACAGCTGAAGCAGAGTCTTCTTTTTCCTTTCAAGACATTTAATTTAATCTGCGAGGAAAACCCCACGATGACTGTGAGCCAGAGTCCAGCCCACATCAGTCCTCTGCTGCCAGACGCTCAACTCAAAGGTGACATCCAGGATTTTTTACCAGCACTACCATAAATTAACGGTGTTACTGATCACCAGAATATACGGTATATTGAATGATTCTGTGACGGTCAGTCCACCAGCATGTTCAAGCTCTGTGTTAATGTTTCCTGATGTTCGTTCCTGAACAGAAAAATGTGTTTTAGTGGTTGTTTGTTATTCCGTCCAGTTAAAGTGGATGGGATGATGCTCTGATATGTTTAATAATCACTGTATATTTCGATAAATCTTGTGATGTTCATTGTTCTTTGGTCAGAAGCCCTCCTCATGCTGCCTTCATGTTCTACCTATAGGAATGTTTTTTACGGCATCACGTTGAGTTTTCCAGTCAACAGTTTTATGCAATTTCAAGCATATTTCAGTAACAGGGTAATTCAAAGTGTTTTCCATAAAACATGAAGAATTAAAAGCATCAAAATATAAAACATTAAAAGCAACAGGACCTAGAACTTTAACACTCATAATAACTGATAAATAAACTGTTGGATCCTCACTCTCCATCAGAAGAAGACGAAGAAGAAGAAGACTTACTTTATTGATCCCTCAATGGGGAAATTACATTTTTTTTTTTTTTTTCAGTGACCCTATCAGTGGCTTCATTAAGTAAAAATAAGCTAAAATAGAATAAGACAGGTAGAAAATGCAAGAATAAAAGTTACAGTGCAGAGTGAGAAATTAATAAAGAGCAGCTGCAAACAGAAAGGTCTTCAGCCTCCATTTAAAAGCTGATATAAGGATATAAGGAGCATAGAAACTGAACTCTGCTTCTCCATGTTTAGTTTAAGGCCTGAAACCTGAAGCTACTAACCCCACCACTCTTAAAAAGAATAATCTAGACACCTCACTCATGAACACATTGTTTAAGGCCTTGAATTAAAGCCACTTAAGCAGGTACAGATGAATTAATTACACTTATAATCATCTGAACATAGAAAACTCTCCATTCTCTGGCCTTTAACCAGAATCATGCAGATTTATATAAAACAATATCACCAGGTTTTGGTCCCACACAAGCTCTGAATGTGCTAAAAAAGTCAAGATAAAAACAGAAATGATCCTGTTTGGACCCAAAGAAGAGCATTACATATTTAACATCCTCTTTAACAGATTTAGAGGACTGACGCTCATGTTGATGCTGGGATTTTTAGATCTTGTCTCTTTCAAAATAAAACTCCGGTTCATAATATTAATAATAATCTGATCTGATAGCTCAGTCCATCCGCTTTCTTCTGGTTTTAACTTCATCATCTAACATCTAAAAATGCAGACCACAGATGTTTGTTATTAATCTCAAATCAAGAACCAGCTTTGATCTTTTATTCTCTCGTCCTCTGCTTCATTCATCCTGATCAGCTTATTTACTTATTGCCCAGAAAACCACTTGTAGGAAGTGCATGTGCTTCCTGTCAGCGGTGATGTCATGTTGTGTGTCTGCAGTTTACTGCTGAGCTGGAAACCCCCCAGTGTTCATGGTGCTGCTGGGGGGTTGGTTTCTCTGTTCCCTTTCATTATTTAGGCTGAACGCTTTGCTTTGACTGGATTTTATGAACACCTGGTCACTGAACGTTTAACTGTCCTGTGTTGTTCATCATTTAGACTGTTTGTGCTAGATGTTGAGTGAAAAAGAAAATCAAACAAAAGTCATTTTAGGAATGAGGGCAGCAGTCTGGACACGCTGGTTTCATGCATTTTGTGTTGTGGTGAGATTTAGATCAAGCTTGCAGCTGTAGGTGGACTGTCAGAGAACAACACTTAAAGGTCAGTGAGAGGTTATTTTACTTGACACATGTTGATCTGATCAGTATTTTTTTCTTACAGAAGACACAAAGCTTTCAGAGCTGTTCATTGTTTTCTAAGGATCAGTAATTACAGCTGCAGCTTTTGGCAAACAGTCAGGAGGAACAGCTAATCAAGATTAAATTAATAACGTTTAATCATTAATGCAAACAGTGTGGAGCACAGAGGTAACAGTGGTTTTACAGTAGAATCAGTGCATTCTTGGTTTCCTTGAAGATCACCTGAACCTTTCTGGATTATTTATTTATTAGACATTTGACCTTGACTTTCTCCTTCCAGCTGGACAGGATGATCAAACAGAGCGCTGGCCGGCCATCGTCCTCTACGCCATCATCAAGGAGGTGCCTTTACGGAGGTGGAAGGAGTTCCTGCGGTTGCTGTCGGTGGCCGATCAGCAGCTGGAGCGGGTGGAGCTGGAGGCCGGGCTGGGGCTGGGCTCCATGGAGAGGCAGTACCAGATGCTGAGGCTGTGGAGCCAGCGCTCTTCTGCCAGCCTGGACGACATCTTCTCAGCCCTGCACTGCATGGACTTATCAGGCTGCGCCCAGCTGCTGCAGGAGAGGCTGGACAAGCTGCAGTGAAGGCCTGAGCCTGCAGCTGGTGCTGGTAAGGAGGCACTACAGGACACCTGTCAGTGCTTCGCCTGTGAACACCTGCAGCTGCTACCTGCTCTAACACAGAAAGCTGCTCTACTGGCTCATACTGAGTAATACTGAGCAGTTTATGAAGTAGAGAGTTGACTGGCTCCAGCTGCCCTCTTCTACCAAGTAGATATCATCTCTCCAGGTGTATGATGCTTTCTGCCTTGAGTCTTTATTTTTCCTTCAAATGCAGATTGTACATGAAGAAAACACTGGATTTGTTGCAGTGCAGCACTGAAGATGTGGTATTCTTAGGGATGCCTGTTGACGCTCAGGCAGATCTCTAGTAATCTAAGAGAAGGTTTAAAATAAAAAGGAAATCCCCTTCCCTGCTCTGAAAACACCCTCTATCTCACTGTCTCACCTCCAGCTTCTGGTTTCCCTCTGCTGAATAGTCCATCAGCTGAGGCCTGAGGTTTCACAGCTAAAATGTAAACCTGCGTAACTCTGTGAGTGAAGAGAAACCTCCTTGATTTCTGAAGAAGGAATCAGTGTGTATTTTATATTGAACCAGCCTGTTCTTCAGTTTGAGGTTTGAAATCTCTGATGTTTGAGCGAGTCGTCTTCATCTCCTTAGAGAGCGAAAGTCGCCTCTCTTTCTTGTTTATCACCCTTCGTAAGGGAAGAACACTGGAATTCCCACAAGACGTCACATTATTCAGTTTCCTGCAAATATAATGGTGTCAAGGTGCAGCAGGCTGGGTTTTTCCTCACCACACATATTCCATCCAAAACGATGGTTTCCTGTTGTGGGGTTAGTGTATCTCACTTTGAGAGTTTTAGTGTGTCACTTCAGTTACTGTCAGTTCAGGACTTTCCAGTAAATATTCTGTCATATATATATATATATATATATATATATATATATATATATATATATATATATATATATATATGTGTGTGTGTATATATATATATATATATATATATATATATATATATATATATATATATATATATACACATATATACATATATGTGTATATATATATATATATATATATATATATATATATATATATATATATATATATATATATAATAGTTATTATTTTATGTCCTCATGCAGGATGTCTTTAATAAAATTCTTAGCCACATTATTCATGTGTTGGGAAGTGATTTTCCAACGGTACTTGAACGCAGCATTTTGGTGGATTTTTTTTTTTGTGGCGTCTCATCTCTTAAAATAAGCCACAAGTATTTGCTTTATTTATTTATCCCATATAAGACTTGATAATCTAGAACATGGGAAAATTACAAATATTTCTCAACCATCTGAGACGTAGAAGAAAGTTCCAGTTGGCACAAATTGTGACGTGTTCAGCCTCATTGTGGAAATGCATACCCAGAAAATTATGATAAAATGATAATGACGGTGTTTCCGGTGGTATTTAAATAATGATAAAATGATAATGACGTATTTCCGGTGGTATTTAAATAATGATAAAATGATAATGACGGTGTTTCTGGTGGCATCAAAATAATGATATAACACTGAACGTGTTTCTAGAGGCATTTATATAATGACAAAATAATATCATATTATAAAATAAAGTAATAGTGAACATGTTTCCGTTGATATACAGATAATAAATAGTGAAATCAGTGTAATAGAGCAGGTATTTAAATCATGATATAACGATAATAACTCATGATAATTAAGCAGGTATTGAAATCCTCCACAGCCTTGTCTGGCTCTCAGCTCTCAGCGTATTACACCTTTTATCGCGGTATTTTACTTTAAAGCCTTAAAAACCGTCTCAATCTGCTCTTCCTGTGAGCGCGAGCGAGACGTTAGTAGTTTCCATGGCAACCGGACTCGAGCTCAGAGGAACAACAGCTCGAGTTTCAGGACAGGACCGTCCCGCAACAGCAGGAAGCAGCCAGGAGGAGTTTTTACACCAGGAGCGAGGAGTTTGTTTGTTTCTTTGTTTTGTTTGTTTGCTTGTTAGTTAGTGTATCTTGTTGTCTAAGTGTCCCCACACTAAAAAAAACACACTTCAAAAAAGGTGTTGTGTGAGCGACGCGTTGTCATGGCAACCCTGAGCCGAGCTATCGGGCGATAGTCACAGGAAGTGAAGTGACGCCATAAAGGTGAGTTTTTTTTTACTTTCAGTAAATTATATTAACTGGACTTTTTATAGAGGTTATTTTCTTGTTCTTGCAGTATTTTTTTAGTATTTTTAAACAGTAATTAAGAGTTTCATGTGAATATATAGCCTACATATATCAGTAGAAATAATATTTAACTAGTTAATAATAATAACTTATGTTCATACCTTCCCGCTGTCATAGGTTACTTGTTTACAGAAGACCTTTACATGAAGACCTTTTTCCTTTTTTTTTTTTAGGTAGACGGAGACGGAGGACCAGATCATGGCGGCTCTGGTTCGACCTGGACTCAGTGTTTCAGCGCTGTGTTCAGATGGAGATGAGCTCCTGGAGGCTGGAGATCTGGGGAGGGCTACCTCGCTGTACATGTCAGCCTTCAGGACCCACGCCACCTCCACCGTCTCCCACATGCGGAACCTGAAGTCGGGCCTGGGTGGGGTGATCTCCACCCTGGAGGGTTGGCTCGACGGTCGTGGAGAGAACCGTCCTGCTGAGGGTGTTAATAAAGGTCTGGCAGCTGTGTTTCTGTCCACACTCTGCCCCAACAATCATTCTGCGACCATTTACAAGATGGAGTCTCTCCTCCAGAGTGGCAGCCATGGCTGCGAGGAGATCTTCGCTCGCTGCACGGCTCTGCTCGACAGCATGCGAATCGCTCATCCCAAAGACTTGACTTGCGTGGCGTTGGAAATAACTGCTGCTCTGGCCTGCTTGTTCTCAGAGCCTCAGGGTATGAAGGCGCTGACGCTTTACCTGAACGCTTACCGGAGAAACAAATCTGAGACGGCGTCGCTGGTGAAGAGCAGACAAGCTCAGCACCTTCCCAAAATAGTGACGGCCTTTACAGACAAAGTGTTGCGCATGCATCCCTGTTTAGAGCTGGACAGAAAGAGCACAGTGACCACTGAGGAGGCTGACAAGCTCGACGTGGAGACATCTACAGAGTTTTTATTGGCTATTTCACCTGATAACAGAGATGTGCAAGAACTTCAGGCAGCATATCTGCTGTTAACCGACAGGTTTGTGGACAGTGCTGAGGCGTACTCTGTCCTGTTACACTGTCAGAAACCAGAAGATGGTTCAAGTAAGTCAATCCACAACACTCCAGAGAGGAGAGCCAGACTCTTGACCAGTCGAGCGGCTGCCTGTTTGTCGGCCGGTGGACGGACCGCTGAGGCCTGCAGGGACCTGGGCGAGGCATTCGACGCCCACCCTGCCACGGCCAGACTTTATTTCCAGAAGCTATTCACAGATCGCGGGACAGGTCTGGCTGCTCGCAACCACCTCCGTCAGCAGGCCGAGCGAGGCCTGTCTGCTTACAGAGACAGAGTCCTGATCCGTCCTGACCTGCGGTCCTCTGAAGGAGTCCAGCTCCTGGACCCTGTGATTGCTCAGTTACGGACTCTGTGCCATTTGGAGCCTGGCGGCGGCAACAGGGAGCTCCGGGTCCGTCTGGCCGACTGTCTGCTGCTCAGAGGGGAACACAAAGAGGCCCTCTCCATCTGCAGCCAGCTGGCAGCTGCTCAGGGCCACCAGAGCTACCAGAACACGGTGCAGGTCCTCCGAGGGTACGCTCGACTTCTGTCTGACGACCACCAGGGGGCGCTGCAGGACTTCCAGGCCGTGATCGAACACAGCACCCCCCACCCATCCAGCTGTGTGCGGGCGCTCTGCGGCAGGGGGATCCTGCGCATGATGGCCGGCCTGAACTACCTCACAGCTCTGGACTACGTGACGGCCAGCCGGCTGCAGCCTCAGGAAACGGCGCTTACGGTTCGCTGCCTGGTGCCGTGGAACTACCGGGGGCTGCTGGTCACCGTTTTACTGGAGCAGGGACAGGTGATGCTGGAGGGGACTGGAGAGCATAGATCCAAGTCCAGCTCCAGTGAGGACTCCCAACGGGCCCAGCAGGGAGATCAGGTCCCACCAGAGAGGGACAACCACAGATCAGGGTGCGATGCTTAGCTCACTTTTCTTTTTAGGAACATACAGGTGTAATGAAGTTAATGATGGCTAAAATAATCTAACTGCTACTGTTCCAGGTTCGTTCTGGGTCACAGGATCCAGTCTGGGTCATTCTAGTCTAGAGGGTCTCTGGTTCTAGTCTGTTCTAGCTTTTTTGGTGTTTCTTACGTTTTCTTGGTGGTTGCACTATTTTACCGCACCAGGACTCCTGCTGGTGTCCAGTCTCTGGCGGCTCTGCTGATGGAGCTCCAGCCTGGCTCTGATGGGCCTCAGACCCTGGCAGCAGACTCCTTGTATCAGCTGGGTCGGGTGGAAGAGGCCTACCGGCTGCTGCTCTCCATGGGGCCCAGCAGTCCTCGGGCACCGGTCCTGGCTCGCCTCGCCCTGCTGCAGCTGCACAGAGGCTTCCTGTATGACACCAACCAGGTGTGCAGGTTTGGGGTGGTGGGTCCGAAAGGAAAGTGCAGAAGAAAACAAATTTTAAACAGCAAAGAACTGTTGACACATTATACTGAAGTGAACAGCAGTGAGGAATTTCCAGAATAACAAACAACCACTAAAACACATTTTTCTGTTCGGGAATGACAGGAAATAGGATTTTTTTTCTTATTCTACTTGTTTACTGATGACACTGCTTCTTATTTTTATACAGGTCCTTATTATAATGTTGCTCTGTCCTCTTTCTGCTGGAGATTTAAGTGTTAGTGGGACAAATGAAGGATCTGTTATCATAAAATACCGTGTTTTGTCTTCATCATTATTCTGAAGAGCTACAGTAAAACAACCCAGAGGTCAGGTCAGGAAGTCTGAGACCTTTTGCAGTTTTCCCAGTGAAGTTGATGAAGCGTTAACATCTCTTTCCTGATGAATAAAAAATATTCTTTTCTATTCCTCTGCAGCTGCTGAAGAAGCTCATCCAGTGCAGTGACACCAGCTGTTTGCGCCCCCTGCTGGCTGTGGCTCAGCAGAAGGACCGCTCTCTGCTGCAGGTGCACTGCCACGCTGCCGCTAAACGCATCCTGGAGGTCACCAGGGAGGAGGGCGCCGTCAGGGAGGCCGTGGCGTACCTCTCCATGGCCATCATGGCCTCTGGTGAGTACAGGCTCACTGATGGAGGTTTTTTTGTTGGTCTGATTGTTGACTGAATAAATACTTGTGAAGCTTTAAAATCAGTGAGAGAGGAGACGGAGGTGCATCGAGCAAACTTTACTCTCCACTAAAAAACACTTTTAAAAAGGTGCAACCAATGGGCAACACCAGTCTGTTCAATGAAGCCCATAAGGAAGTCTCTTCACCAGCCAGCAGGGGGCGATACTGGGGGTTTCAAAAAGTGTCCATTTTCTCACCGAGTTTATTACCTCTGTAAACAGTGTAAACATGAGTTTATGAGCTCAATGATTGGTTTAAAGTCTCTTTTAATACAACAAGATGCCCATTTAGTGAATTATGGTCAAATATGTGGTGAAAAAAACTTAAAGCAGGAGGTGCTTTTTCTCTATCGTGGGTCACCAAAGGGTAATACTGGTGTAAAAAAGACAGCAGAAGTATTTCACAGTGATTAAACACATTAATAGATAAGAAATATAAAAAAAAAATGCACATGTAGGTTATGAGAGGGTTGCAGCTCTTTCTCAACACTACTGTTATTGTAGTATGTGTATTAATATTCCACATGAGTCTATTTGTTGCACATGTCCAGTATATTGTTGGATGTGTGTAGATTAATGGATTAATGGACACTGAGTGTGTTATAGAGTCTGATCAGAGGGATGAAGAGTTTCTGTGTTTGGCTTCAGTTCAGCAGATAAACTTTCTGGACTCTGAACACACAGCAGTGTGTAGTTTTATTTATCCAGACAGCCACACTTACCGAGTGTTCGGATCACTGCTTGTTTAAATATGGAAGTGAAGCGATGCTGTGATTTTTGGAAAACTGAAGAAATGATTGTGTGATTGTTTTTAAGGTGGAGAGGCAGCAGAGTCTTTGCTTGAGAGAGCGAGGTGTTATGCCCTGCTGGGCCAACCCAAGACGGCCATCTTTGATTTTAGCGCCGTCCTGAGGGAGCGTCCGAAACACGTCCAGGCCCTGTGTGGAAGAGGATTCACCTTCCTCATGTTGAACCAACAAAAGGTTGACTCGCACTTTATTCCTTTTTCCTTTACAGTAAAGATTTACACGTTCTCTCTGAAGAAAGGCCTGATATTAAACTGTTGATACTGATTAGATAAGGGGGCATTTCATGGTGGCATCATGAAAGGCATCTGATTTCATTTCACTTTTTATTCCAGAACAGACACAATGATCAATAACAGTTGGAGAGTCGCAGCTCTCATAATCTAATGAGCAATTCTTTTATTTATTAATGTGTAATATCACTGTTCAGTAATTCGCTTTATTTCCATTTATGTTGTTTATTTGCTGACTTAGTTTACTTCCTCTCCTTTGTTTCCTCCTTATTCTGACACTTTTTTCTTCTCATTCTACTCGCTTACTGAAGTCACTGCTTCTTATTTTTTCTGTAGATCCTTATTATAATGTTGCTCTGTCCTCTTTCTGCAGTTTTAACTGAAGGATTCTTTTATCTGTTCTTAAACCATAAAAGTGTCTGATGCAGCTGTACGCTTCATCTCTTCAGGAGTGCACTCATGATATCCTGGCAGCTCTTCAGATAAACGCTGACATCGTCACCAAAGACATCCTGTCTCTCAAGGACAAGGCTCGGACGCTGGTCTGTGATTGGCTGCATGGGTTCTGTCGGACCAACCTGACGGACATCCTTCTGGCTAATCCTGTCCCCTGCCAGGAGGAGCAGCTCAGAGATGCTTTTGTAATTGCTGGAGCTCTGATGAGGACTGCCTGCAGAGACCCCAGGTGGCATCTCCTCTATGTGGACACACTCCTGGCCAAAGGTGAGCCTGTGCTGCTGGAAGCTCTGGTGGATCCTGGGGTGTCCATTAAAGAACCGCTGGACCTGCTGTAACCCAGTAATCCTTTACTCCATCTGCTCCAGGTGACGTCAAAGCAGCGGGCGCTCACCTGTGCCAGGTGTTTGGCCAGGAGCCCAGGGATGCTGCGGCCCAGGCCAGGGTGGGGGTGGTGGAGGCCTGGCAGCGGGACTACCCTAGTGCAGCTCGTAGGCTCAGCAAGCTGACCGAGAAAGACCAAACCAGTCTAGTGTTCCTGCTGGACCTGATCCAGGCCGGGCAGCGCAAACGCATGGCACAGGTGAGCCGTTCAGGTGATGTTTTATCTCTCTGAACTAAGCTCCTGATTCTGTCTTTCTCAAGATGATTTCTTATTATTTCTTACTATAATCTTGTCTGTCTGATGAGCGTTATTCTTATTAACTTCACTTTGTCTGTGCAAACTGAAATATATCAAATGAAACCAAACTGCAGCAGCACCTCTCTGAGTTTCTCTCTGAACATTTCACAGTGAAAAAGATGAAAAATATGCAAAATGTATGATGATGGAGATCATGAATAAATTATTTCACAATGCTTATGAGACACTTTTCACAAATTCAAAAGTGTTGGTGTGACCTCAGATTGAGGTGTTTATTTCTACCTACGGTGGCCCAGAACAGACAAACAGAACTGTTCCTGCTGGCTTTAACCAGTCCAGTGTTACTAAGCTAAGTTCTGTAATTAGGAATATTTCTGTGTTAATGATGTGCATATTAACTGCTCTGTGTCTGTGTTATTAATACCAGGCAGCAGCTCAGGAGGCCGGCAGCGTGTCGTCAAGTGGTCACTGGGATCAGGCCCTGGCTCTGCTGACTGTGGCGGTCCAAGCAGCAGGTCACCACAGACTCCAGTATCTTCGTCAGCGAGCAGCCTGCCTCGCTCAGCTGGGCCTCCATGAGCGGGCTGTCAGCGACCTGGACAGAGTGATCCAGAAACACAACGGATCTGACTCCAGATGCTCAGAGGACCCTCTGGTCCAGACAGAGGACCTGTGTCGGCGAGGCCGCAGCCTGGTGCTCTGTTCCAGAGAGGCAGCAGCTCTGCAGGACTTCAGGCGGGCCCTGGAGCTCCACAGGGACCAGACCCTCCAGTGTGTGGAGGCCAGTCTGGGCAGGCAGCGTCTGGCTGAGTGCTTCCTGCGGGGGGCGCTGCAGCACTATGGGGAGCAGCAGCTCAGTAAAGCCTGGACCATGATCGAATGTGGCCTCGCTGTGGACGCAGAGAACCCAGAGCTCCGCAGGCTGAGGGCAAAGGTCAAACGAGAAGTGGCCAGTCCATGTAACGTCAACTAGTGCTGATAGACAGAAGCACTGAGGAGCTCCAGAGAAGATGGAGCAGATCATCTTAATGTTGACTCCTCCTTCCTCTGGAGCCAAAACGTTCTGGTTCGTTCTTTAAGAACTTGCTGCTTCGGTTCACATCATGTCTTCCATTTTTTATATATATATATATATATATATATATATATATATATATATATCTAATAGATCAAAACAGTTTATCACATGTAAGAGAAGTTGTCAGAATGTTAGAGATTTTCAACACCACAGTTTTTAATGATTTTTTTTATTAGCCCGTATTTTATGACAGATTTTTTCTTCCATGCATTTTATGAGTGATGACAGTAATTTAATTATAACTTGAACAAATCAAGATTAATTAAATGATATGAAGGAAAAATCACACGGTATGAAATTAAACATTGTTAAAGTGAAACCATCACACCCAGATAACTTCAGAAAGTGCCCAGTGTGCAGGTTTTATGCTTTTGAAATGGAGAAAGGCACAGTTTTCTCTCATCATATCCATGACAGCAAATATAATTTAGTTGGCATAAATACATGAAAGCAGAAATAAATCCTGTAATTTAGAGTATGAGTGTTTAAAAGCAGGTACAGAGTCAGTTGTTTCTCCTCAGAGCACCTGAGGAAGGATGTTGGATCCAAAGAGCGAAGAAGAGTCAGCTTTCTTGAAGCTTTTTGAAGATGTTTCACATTTCAACTGTCAGAGTCCGGTCGACTCTTCGTTGCTCTTTGTGTTGACCTGGTTGACTGAGACGCTGCACATGCTCTGGTGTTACGCCAGCACAGTGATGTATTGTGGCTCCATGTTGCCAAAGTAGGATCTCTCCCACTCGCTCATGAGGTCGAAGTGCAGCTGGCGGTCGCAGAAGTTGCAGGAAGCCGTGGCTGGGTTGTTCAGCAGCAGCCCCGCCTCCTGCCAAACCTCCACCAGTTTCTCTGGGAACAAAAAAAAAAGAATAAAAACATCCATTTCTCTGTCGTCATGTGATCGCTGCTCATTTTAGGAGTGTTGATGTCTGCCTGGTGCAGGGTACAGAGACAGGAGACATAGAAACCTCTTAATGTCCTTCATGTGATGATGATGATGGGACGTCACGCTCACCTGTAAAGTACTCCATCATGTCAGGGTTGTGATGAGGAGACGGCGCCAGACGCAGCAGCTCCTCGCCTCGAGGCACCGTGGGGAAGTTGATGGCCTGGACGTAGATGTTGTGTCTCTGCAGCAGAGTGTCACAAACCCTGGAGTTCAGCTCAGCGTTACCCACCTGCAGAGTGGATCAGAAGATAATAAGATAAGATTATCTTATCCCATCATGACAGACAGCCTGGTCATAAAGTAAAGTAAAGGCAATTACTGGGAACATTATCAGATTTATCTACTTTTTAAATCAAAGATGTTTAAATTTTAAAATCGCGTCAGTTTAAATGCACAGTTTAAATGCAAATTTAATTAACTTCATGCTCATCATTGCTTTTGTCAGGATTATAAATTGTGGTTATAATTAATTATTCCGCTGACACTCTCTACACTGTGCAGCCTATATACCAATATGTGCTGACAGTATGAAAAACTGTTGAATAGAGTGGTTCTGACAGAAAGGTGTCAGGCAGGTGATGCTTCTCTGTGACAGCTCTGAGATGAACTGTTAGTTCCTACAGTCTAACATCAGGTGAGGAGATGCTGGAGGACTGGACCTCTACCTGTATGGGGATGATGTGGCTGGGGCAGTTGACCACAGGTAGGCCTTTATCCATCAGCAGCTGCCTCATGTGCTTCACGTTCCTCTGGTGGGACCGGCGGAGCACCTGGCCCTCGGGGCTCTTCAGGACCCGGACCGACTCCAGGGCTCCAGCGAGGACCATAGGGGGCAGGGCCGTGGTGAAGATGAAGCCGGCAGCGAAGGAGCGCATCGTGTCCACCAGGTCGGCGCTGCTGGCGATGTATCCTCCGACACAGCCGAAGGCTTTACCTGGAGCGACAGGTGAAGAAGAGGACAGGTCAGCAGACAGGAAGTAATCAGTATTTAAAAGTAAAAAGTTTTATTTCAGTGAGGACACTATCTACTAGTCCTGTACATAAGTGTTTATAAGATCCAGCTGTTCCTGCTGCTCCTCACTAGCAGAGGCAGTTAGAGCAGTGGGAGTTCAGCCAAGAAAAGGAATTAATCTCCAACCGTTAGAGGCTGCCTTGCCCTTCTAGTGTGACTCCATCCTCTGAGATAATTCCTTAACAAGACACTGACCTAAGGTCCCGGAGACAATGTCCATCTTGTGCATAACGTTGTCCCTCTCTCCCACTCCAGCTCCATGGGCTCCATACAGACCCACAGCATGAACCTCATCCACAAAAGTCAGAGCTCCATGTCGATGAGCGACGTCACACAGCTCCTCCAGAGGACAGATGGCACCTGAAGCCATAACGTAACGTAACGTAACATAGTATAATACAGAATTATAACACAGAATAATAGTACAAACGGCAGGCTGCATCTTGTATAGGAACACAGCCTTTTATTGTTATGCAGTCGGCTTCACTTCTGCTTTATGGAGCTGTCAGAGGTTTAATATCACACAGAGAAGCTGAAAATCTATTTCCTCCCTCAGGAAACACAGACTGAATAATTCTGCTTTATAGAAATATACTCCAAACACATCTCTTTATTATTATATTTATAGCTATGATTATCGTTGCATGGAGAATTAGCAAAGAGTCATTTCCTCTCATCATTCACTTTTAAACACTTTTTAAATGTGTTAAAACCTTCATACGTTATGTGTATTAAAGGTTCACAGATATATTATGGCGTAATTGTGAGATTTTCATTATCACATAGCCACCAATTTCAAGACATACATTTATATATTTTCTCTTTCAAACTGCCAAATAAATAAGTAAATATATGAACGAATAAGCACTTTATTTCAGACAAATGTGATGTCCTGTCCGGACTTCCAGGCCTCTTGATATAACTGATAAATATTTCAGCTCTCTCTGTGATTTTAACTGCATGAATGAATTAAATGAGCAGACTAGCAGGACTCACCGTCCATGGAGTGCACCGTCTCGAACGCCACTATTTTGGGCGTCTCGGGGTCGGAGCGCTGCAGCAGCTCCTCCAGGTGTCGGCTGTCGTTGTGGCGGAAGATGAAGCGCTTGGCGCCGCTGTTCCTGATGCCCTGGATCATCGAGGCATGGTTTCCCGAGTCGGAGTAGATCTCACAGCCTGATGGATAAACACCATGAGAACAGATCAACCCTGAGGTGCTACCAGCTTCTCTGTGATGCAGGAAAGGTCAGAGGTCAGCGTTTACCTGGCAGCATCTTAGCCAAGGTGAACAGGGTGGAGTCATTGGCCACGAAGCAAGAGGAGAAGACCAGAGCGGCATCCTTCTGGTGTAACTGAGCCAGTTCCTCCTCCAGAGAGACATGGAAGTTACTCGTTCCTGAGATGTTCCTGGTGCCTCCTGCTCCAGCTCCATGTCGGTCCACAGCGTCTCTACCGTAACCCAGAAAAAAACAAACAAGAAAACTCAAAGATTTTACCTACAAACTAAGGAAGCGAGAACAGACTGACCCTTCAGATAGACCTGGGTCATCCTGCAGACACAAGTACAGCTGAAATACTCCTTAAATCACGACTCTTCCTCCATCTGCTGTTACCTGACGGCAGCGAGGACCCGTGGGTGTCGGCTCATGCCCAGGTAGTCGTTGCTGCACCAGACAGACACCTGAGCGCCCCTCCGTCCAGAGTAATCCTCGGCGAAGGGGAAGACGTCGGCGCTCCTGTTCACGGTCTTGAAGACTCGGTATGTGTGGTCCTTCTTCTTCTCGGAGATCTTCTCAGCGAAGAAGCGGTCGTAGTCGTAGCTGGGGCCGACTGCAGGACCACAGGGACAGTTTGAACCACATAAAAACACACAATGCTTCATGTTAAAGTGGAATTATTAATTATTAGAGGGCTCATGTGAAACAGACCCATGTTGTCTTTGAGGAGATGGGTGATGCTTGATGTTGGCAGGACTGGACCCTTCAAAGCCTTCAGCAGAGGAGTCTTCAGCCCTGTGAGAGAGGAGTCAGTCAGTCTGGGGTGTCTGCTCTGGTTCAGCCTCCTGACGGCTGCTTCCTACCTTCCTGGACGTCCTCCTGAACCTCCTGGCTGGCTCGGACCAGCCCGATTTGAGAGGAGACGAAGGGGCAACCATTGGAAGCCGACACTGCCACCTGAGCAGCCGTCTGGGCGAACAGCCTCCGGTGGTCCACGGTGGGAAGGGGCTGGCTCTTTGGTTTGGAGGGCGAGGCACTCACGGTGATCTGGCGAGTGATGATGGGGCAGCGATCTGCCAGAGACAGCAGGGCGGCTCCGGTTCGCCTCAAAGCTGGTTTGGGTGCTGACTTTAGGAAAGGGCAGTGGTGAAGGAAGGCAGCCATCTTTGTCCAGCTGTTCTTACTCTGTGTTAGAACAGAGGACAGGAAGTCATCATCCTACTAAATCTACTAAACCTACCGGCTGTGGGGTTTGTCATGAAAACCTACCCAGCCAGTCAGTCCATCAGAAAACAAACCATTTAACTCCCTTCTTCTGTCACATGCAGGTCAATCACATATTTCCTTCCCACACATGGAGATCTACCTCTGCAAAGGTGCTCCATATTTTTCTCACCATCCAATCAGAGCAGAGTGACTTTTTTTTCTCTTTGCAGGAGTGTCAAACTTATTTTAGTCCACGGGTCGCTCAGTTAAGCTGTCAGTAAAAAGCCCTCCAGATGTTTCCCTGTCTTTTAATGTGAAGAGTTATAAGTTTATTCTGTAAACATTCACAGACAATCCATTTACAAACGAGATGAACAGCTTGAAATGATTTCTTGGTTACAGCTAAACTCTTTGATCTTTTCCTGTCTGTGGACGGTGTTGTGTCACATAACCTGGACATAACTCCATTAAATAACAAGATGTCCAGTCATCCATTGGGCCGCATTGGACCCTTTGGTGGCCTGTGGGCCATATGTTTGACACCCCTGTCTAAAGGAGACAAGCCCTAAACCTGAGCATGAACACAGGTACATTCAGACAGACAGGATGAGGAAATAATAATAATAGAAACAGTAAATACAAGAATGAACGTGGACATGAGTTTGATCTGAAAAGTCAGTGAGAAGGCTGAACATCCCGTCATATTTGCTAACATGCTCATGGATGTGCTGGTTGGGTTGAGCTCCTCCAGGGTGCGGCAGCTCCTGCTGCTTATCTGAAGCCTGCAGACGCTGCAGAGACGTCACCGTCTCAGGCTGATCACACATCAAATAATCTGGATGAATGCTGCACGTCAATAATCCACCAAAATGAATCCAGGTTTGCATTTGCTGTTGAGCAGTGAGCTCTTTAATCAAATGATATCTTCAATGATAAAATATAATTATTGTTGTATCCACGAAAAAAAAGTATCAAAGCACTTATTATTTATTTGACAGAGATGTCATTTCCTGTCCTTCCTGAACAGAAAAATGTGTTTTAGTGGTTGTTTGTTATTCTGGATTAATTCCAGTGTTCTGGCTCAAATTTGGGTGTAAAAAGGTGAATTCACTTTAAATTGCTCACTCCTGTTCAAAATGGTGAAGAGTAATGAACTCAGTGATGGTGATGCTGCTCTTATATATTTGATAAACTCTGGATATTTACATATACATATATACACACACACACACACACACACGTATGTAAATTTGTGCTTAGTTGACAAACAAAGGTTGCATCACTTCCCTCCTGTGGTCAGCTGATAAGACCTTTCTTGGAATCTGTGGTCAGATGTTATCTGACAAACACTTGTGTCTTTTAAATACCACAAATAGGTCAGAAGTTGTCTTGAATGTTTTTGTTATTGTTGAAAACTCGTCATCACATGCAGGAAAAGCTGCATGTCCTGTCATTAATCTGTCGCCTCCTCATCACTCAGTCATCAGAAGTCATTCAGGAACACTCAGAGCACCAACTCATATTCATTCATACAGCGAGTTCTGCTCCACACTGATGAAGACATAACGTCATATGTATGATATATTCATGTGTAACATGTAACAGTAATCACTGTTATTATTGATTCTAATACTATTCTAATGGTATGATAATATTAATAATAATAGTATGACACCACCATCACCACCACTACTACTGCAATAAAAATAATAATCCTAATAAAAGTCCAAATTTTAATAGTAATGCTAATAATATCAATAACAGCAACAATACATAACCTAATATCATGACAATCATAAATAGAGGAATAAAATTAATAAAAACATAAATAAATAAAAAAACATAAAAATAAAGGAATAAATAAATAAAATTCAAAAAGTTAATCATTAAGGAGCTCACCTGTTGACCTGCACTGAGGACGAACTTCAGAACAGCGACCAGAAGGTCAGGAAGTCAGTTATTAGTGAGAGGAGGAGCACTATGCAATAATCATGTTAAGAGGAGGAGGGTGTGTGTGTGTGTGTGTGTGTGTGTGTGTGCTGATAGGGTGTCTCTCTGTAATAATAATGATAACATTATATTGATATTATGACACATTTAAACATTATATAATATGATATTCTTATATTATATTGTAACATGTATATACACGTACCGTCTATCTATACTAG
Source organism: Synanceia verrucosa (assembly GCA_029721515.1). Lineage (NCBI taxonomy): Eukaryota > Metazoa > Chordata > Actinopteri > Perciformes > Synanceiidae > Synanceia > Synanceia verrucosa. The sequence goes on from CM056561.1 coordinate 25,864,250, forward strand.
TGTGTGTACTGTATACCCCCAGTCTATGACGTGTTGTCACCAGCAGGTGGAGCTTTTTTTTATGAATCGCTGGTTGTCAGTGAGGAGGAGGAGGAGGAGGAGGAGGAGTCGTGCAGGCTGAAGCTGAAGAGGCTGAAGAGGCTGAAGGTGCTGAAGCTGAGGGCTGCAGACAGACTCCATCTCATCCAGCATCATCCACCCTGAACACACAGGACAGCATCTATTTTTGATCTTCTTCAGCGGATCCAGAGCGGAAAGATGCTGGCCTGCACAGAGATGATCACCATGTGTCTTCAGTCTGCAAAGCACGAATACGTGAGGAAACAGGAGCTGCAGAACCAGCAGAACCAGCAGCAGAAGCAGGGCATCCCTCTGTTTCATGATGTGAGTAGACTCCACCTCCTGTTATCCTCATGAAAACACCGCTCGCTGTGCTTCATTTCACGCATGATCGCGTCCATTTCCAGCCATGTTCGTCTCTCCTGTGAAAGAGAAGGAGCGTCAGTGCTTTTATTCATCCTGTCACTCACATCGAGCAGCAGCTCTTGTTTCTCCATCAGAGCGTCAAAGATCTGATGTGACACAGAAACAGGATTCATTTTTTTACAGTTTTATTTGATAACGAGGCTCATGAATGTCAGGATGCCTGGTGTCTATGGGAAACATGATAGGTGTGAATTTTTAATGAGCACAGCTCCAAACACTAATTTAAAAATAGAAAGATGTGGAATTATTTATTTCTTGCGCAGTTTGCAGAGATTCCCTCCCTCCATTCAGATATGAATGCATGTCCTCTGGTTTACTCAGAGGACACTAACTGTCTGTTAGCTGCATCATTTCCTGACAGCTGGCTGCAAATGTAATTCTCCAGTTTCCTGGAGGCTTTATTGACCAGCATTAGAGTGCAGCGAGTTTAAATATCGAAAGCATTTGGTCTCTAACAGCTGCAGAGCTTAGCTGTGTGATCACTGGAGGGTTAACTGATCAAACTGATCTCAGCTCAGCACATGTCTGCACTTTAATGTGCACAGACACCAGCTCTCTTTTAGACCTGAGACTACTTATTAATAATTTGTACATACTGCATATTTTGTCTCTGTCTTACTATTTTTATGATCAGATGATCTGCAGGACTCGTTGTTTGATTTGACAGGCTGTCGTTTCACTGTGTTCAGTAGGAGTCAGAAAGATGGAAATTAGCAGCATCATGAAGCTAATTCTGCTTTTAGGAGGAGTTCATGTGGGATGAGCTTCTCCAGCCTCCCACTGAGCAGCACACAGGAGGAATACCTGCCAGTAAATCTCCTCCTGAGGCGTCTCAGACGGGACGCTAGCTTCAGCACTTCTGCAGTTTGAGCAGGTTTGACAGTGATGCTGCTGTCTGAAGACTTCACAGCATCACCTGCAGCAGCCTGGTTCAGTCAGTGCATCTACTGCAGGCACACCAGCATGAATAACAGCTGGAAAAGGAAAAGATGATCACACAAGTCCAAAATATGACCATCAATATGTAGATAATACTTTAATATTGAGCTGGAGACTCAGAACTCTAAGTAATGACAATATGATTAATAACACAATAACATAAAAGAAACCAAGCAAAGCGTTTCAGTACAAGAATATCTGACTAAAAGTAACGTCAGAGAGAAAAAAAACTCCTGACAAGCTAAGGGCTGAAAATAGCTAACAATAAAAATAGCTAATCAACAGCATCACTCAGTTAAGAGGAGGAAAGCTTGATCGAGTTTGAAGAGGCTGCTAAGTGGTTCAGTAGCCTGCAGGAAAAGAGGGAGACTGATGGTCCTTGAGCTAGAAAGGAATGAAAGTGGTCAGTCATGTTAAATAATGGTCCTCAGTGCATCTTCCACAAACGCTGAGTGTGTTTTCTGTCTCGTGTAGATTTCTTTGAGGCTCAGTGTTCATGATGTGTTAGACAGGTGACGGCTGGATGAACGGTGATGCTGCCGGTCCTCACAGAGCAGGGAAAAAACACACTGAGATGAAGGAGGTGTCAGTCACTGAACACCTGAAGAAGTCAGTGATGATGATGATGATGATGATGATGGAGCTCACAGCAGAAATCAATGAACACAAAGCTGCTTCGTCATGGGCGCACAGACCAGGCGACTCTTTTCTTAAATTCACCTCCTCTGTGCATAAAGAGAAGAAGCTGCTCTCCTTCACATTAACTGCCGTCTTCTGTCCTTTGTTCCCAAACCTAAAAAACATTAACCTGATCCTCTCCTCTCATTGCAGATTTTCCGCCGGGCAGACAAAAATGGTGAGTAAGCAAAACATGCAGCTAATTAGATGCTGTGCTGATTAAAAGTCAGCTGTGCTCTGAGGGCATTCAGGTGCAGCTGCATCGCTCTGCTTCTGGATGTGATTGGATCTGACAGGATGAACTCCTTCACCATGAGATGAGCTCATCTCTCTGAATCCATCCTCAGAGATCCTGACTGACCTGCAGTCTGTAGAAAACACCTTTTTACTTTAAATGGTACTAATTCAGTGGAGACTTGCACTGACAGTGGTTTTAATAAACGCCCTCCCTCTTGATTAATGGGCATCATTCACACACTCATCTCCTGGGAAATATTCTGCACAAACAGGAGACAGGAAATGTTTCTGCTCTGCGCTCGAGATGCAGCATGAAGTGGAGGTTGTTTTATGGAGATCTTCAAACACCAACAACACTTAGTGAATTATGAAAAGATGCCTGTGTCAGGTGTTTAAAGAGAAACACAGCAGAGGAGAAATAAAGACAGCTTTTAAGTGTGAGTTCATCCAGCCTTCAAAGCTTCACGTTGGATCAGGTGTTTCTGTCTTTATTCAGCAGCTCTTCACTGAGAGTCACCCTATCCTACCATCAGCAGAGCCACAATGAGTCCCGCTAATAATACTCAGTAAATACACTGAAGGAAATAATGATGTAAATTAGATTAGTTGCAATTTAAATGTAATGAAACACAATATTTAGAGTGTTTATATTATAACCCTCATATGACATGTTGAAAAGCAGTTTTCCTTTGAATCTGTTGACATCACAGATGATGAGAATCACTGTGAGGTTTCTGCACTTTTATTAATTATTGAGAGCAGAGAGGATGAAGAGACAGAAGAGCTGCTGGCATTTGACAAAACAATTAATCTAGACTGACAGCAGAGTAAACTGCATAGTGATTGGCTGGTGGAGCCAAACTTCATAGACAATAATTAATTAAAATAACTGTCTTTATGAGAAGATCCTGCAGAGACACATTTTCAGACGTTCATGGCTTCAGAGCTGCACTTTTATTTAGTGTGAAATGAGACAATTAAATCCAAACTGTCTCCATCCTGTCAGCGACTGATTCACCATCTGTCTTAACAACATGAAGCCTGGGGATCAATTTTCTGCCATTTAATCTCAGCACTGAGGGATCTGTCAAATTTAATGTAAAACAGAAAAAGACTCACATTTCAGAATGTTTGTTTGATAATTTTACAGTACAGCATGCACTGTAAATTTATTCATTTATGTAGAACTTTAAAAACAAACAGGTTTGCTTCAAAAAACAGAAATATATAGAGTATAAACTCACACATTGTACTGATCATTTAGACAGAGAGAGAAGCCCGTCACAGAGACATCTTTGGAGGTTAAACAGGTGAAAATGGAACTTATCAAACACAAAAGTGAGAGAATAAAATGTGTTTTAGTCTCACTAATCGACTGACTGATCTTTTCAGTGCTAATGAACTGAGAACATAATTTGAATGTTCAGCTGAAGCTTCATCTTGTCGATCACCGTCCTCCTCTGCTGCTCTGCTCTCCAGCAAACAGCAAACACTTGCATAACGCACCATCTGAGCGGCTTGGACTCGTATTTCTGCGTCTAATTGGTCGTGGAGGAGATGGCTGCAGAGTGAGTCAGAGGTGCAGCAGCTTGTGTTTACTCCTACATGATGAGAAAGAAGTCATAAATAAGTGGAACAGCTTCATTTCCAGACCAACGCTCAGTGAACACACACACACACACATTTACATCTGAAAGGTAAAGCCTTATAGTGGAGTTTTATGAGGAGCTTGTAGTCTGCAGTGGATCCTGCTGCACCTCAATAATCAAAGCATGCTTTATATTTAGACTGCTTTACCTCAGACGGCCTTTCCTGACAGGAAGTGACTCTGAACTGTCCCTTTACCGGCGTGATTAGGAAGGATTAACAGTGAAAAACACTTTCCACTTTCATGCAGTAAACACAGAAATCAGAAGCTAATCTTTTCTGGAAGTTTGTCATTTTATGCCTTCGCTGCATCGCTTCCAGAGCTTTCCATCTGAATATTTCCAGACGATGTGATTTACTACCAGAAGCTCTGAGTCGGGTCTCAGGTGGTTTTCAGGACGGAGGCGAGATCTCAGCTCCGTCTGAAGTTTTCTGCTGAGATGACTGGAAGCAGCCCTCAGTCCTGGCTAACAGTTTCTGTAGGACTCTGCAGACCCTGTAGACCCTGCAGAACCTGCAGACCCTGCAGAACCTGCAGACCCTGTAGACCCTGTAGACCCTGCAGAACCTGCAGACCCTGCAGAACCTGCAGACCCTGTAGACCCTGCAGAACCTGCAGACCCTGCAGACCCTGCAGAACCTGCAGACCCTGTAGACCCTGTAGACCCTGCAGAACCTGCAGACCCTGTAGACCCTGTAGACCCTGCAGACCCTGTAGACCTTGTAGACTCTGCAGACCCTGTAGACCTTGTAGACCCTGTAGACTCTGCAGACCCAGTAGACCTTGTAGACTCTGCAGACCCTGTAGACCCTGCAGAACCTGCAGACCCTGCAGAACCTGCAGACCCTGTAGACCTTGTAGACTCTGCAGACCCTGTAGACCTTGTAGACCCTGTAGACCCTGCAGACCCTGTAGACCTTGTAGACTCTGCAGACCCTGTAGACCTTGTAGACCCTGTAGACCCTGCAGACCCTGTAGACCTTGTAGACCCTGCAGACCCTGCAGACCCTGTAGACCTTGTAGACTCTGCAGACCCTGTAGACCCTGCAGACCCTGTAGACCTTGTAGACCCTGCAGACCCTGTAGACCTTGTAGACCCTGCAGACCCTGCAGACCCTGTAGACCTTGTAGACTCTGCAGACCCTGTAGACCCTGCAGACCCTGTAGACCTTGTAGACCCTGCAGACCCTGCAGACCCTGTAGACCCTGCAGACCCTGTAGACCTTGTAGACCCTGCAGACCCTGCAGACCCTGTAGACCTTGTAGACCCTGTAGACCCTGCAGACCCTGTAGACCTTGTAGACCCTGCAGACCCTGCAGACCCTGTAGACCTTGTAGACTCTGCAGACCCTGTAGACCCTGCAGACCCTGCAGACTGTGCAGACAGCTAATCATTGTGTGTACCCTCTAGTATTTAAGTCCTCATTAAGCTGGTCAAACCCTCACTGAGGTGTCTTTTGAACGTCTCTGTCCCCTCAGATGATGGGAAACTGTCCTTGGAGGAGTTCCAGTCCTACTTCACTGATGGGATCCTCACCGATGACCAGATGCAGGAGTTGTACCGATCCATCGACAGGCAGCAGGCAGAGTGAGCATCATGTCCACACAGAGCCTTAAAACCAAAACAAAAGCCTTTATTGGCATCATACGACAGCAAATACAACGAAACTAGAAGCTCTGCTCCACTGGTGCTGAAGACAAATTTACAGTCAAGAGTAAAAAAGTAATAAAACATGGTAGAAACATATAAACAGATATTAGTCATCAATATTCCAGTTTTTGATGTCCCCCGTTATTGCAAAGACTATCTATATTTGAAGCTCTATGTCTCTTCATGTGTATTATCTTAATCTAATTTTATGCTCACTGTTTATTTTTATTTATTTCTAATTCTTTTTTGATGTACTTTTTATATGTGCAGTCTATTTATATTCCACGCAGACTGACTTTGATCAATTATTTTTCTTCCCATCGCAGCAACCTGGACATAGACAAACTGTCAGGTAATTTCAGTACTTTATGCACAGTAGATAAGACTCAACTTTAAGAGTAAAATCACTCGGAGTACTTCCTCCTCTCCTCCAGAGTACTTCACTCCACATTTGGGGGAATACGTCAACGTCCTGTCTGCTCTGGAAAAACTGAATGTGGCCATTTTGAAGGCTATGGACAAAACTAAAGAGGTGAGTGACGACGCTTTAATATCTGTGGGTTATTATCTGTTTCAGAACGTTTGTAATGTGACTGAATGTACTCACTGAACAGTATATATATATATATATACTGCATATATGTAGGCCTGTCTCAGCAAACACAGAGCTGCAGCCTTTTTCTTTTGATTTCTAAAACAAGACACGGTCGTGTCTAGATGGTAACCCTAGATATGTGACCTCTGACCTCTCCCAAAGATGCTCTATAACAAAGATGATGCTTACGCTTGATATTTACACAGCTAACGGTCATCTTTAGCATCATGTTTTTATTCCTCCTTAAAGCAGTAACCAGTGTTCAGACTGATGGCAAATTTATGGCCTTTTTTGGAGCTGCATTGAAGATCGATGCTTCTCAGTTCCAAAGAGCTTTTCCACCACACGTGTTTCCAGATAAGGACGTCATGAAGCTCAGTGGAGTGGTGCAGGGCTGGAACACTGAGACATAATCCACAGCTCACTTTTCGATTGATTCCCTCTAACCCTCCGTGTTACTGGTCAGATGTTTTATTCTCTTGTTTGTGATGGAGATGACGGTAACTGAAGCTGACAGACCCTCCAGCTGTCCTCCACAGAAGTGAACCACACAGATCTTATCTCTTCTCTCTGTCCCTCTGTCTGTTGTTTTATCTCTTTTATTTCTTCTCTCTGCATCAGACAAGCCTTCCTGCCTCCTTACAGCTCATGTATTTTTCATGTTTGCTGTTAGTCAGAGGAAAATCTTTCCTTTGCCCTGAAGAGCAGCAGATCTGCCTTATTAAATTCTTTCTGCCAACCCAGAGATCAAGACTCTTCAGGCAGGAATGACTGACAAGTGTCTTCGGTGCTCTTCTGTCTGCAAAAGGACAGGAGGAGAAGTTTAGAAAAGGTTCACTTGTGTGGAGGTCTGGAACCAGGAACCAACAAACTGCCTGCTGGCTTTGTTCTGGAGTTCATTCAATAAAACAGCAGAAACTAGAAATCCACCTTATATTATCTCAGATCTTCTCATGTAATCTTAAGTCATCTTAATTTATATTTTCTCATCTCGTCTCGTCTCGTCTCATATCGTCTCGTCTCGTCTCGTCTCATATCGTCTCGTCTCGTCTCATATCGTCTCATCTCGTCTCGTCTCGTCTCATCTCATCTCGTCTCGTCTCATATCGTCTCGTATCGTCTCGTCTTGTATTGTCTCGTATCGTCTCGTATCGTCTCGTCCTCTCCAGGACTATCAGGGCTCATCAGTGCTGGGTCAGTTTGTGACTCGTTTCCTGCTGAAGGAGACCTCCACCCAGCTCCAGTCCCTCCAGTCCTCCCTGGACTGTGCCACGGAGGCGGTACATGAGCTGGGCTGCACTGGGAGGAGGACGAAGAAGCCGGAGGATCTGCCGATCCAGAGGACGACCAAACGACCCGGCAGGCGCATCCAGAAGAACATGTGTCTGTCCCCAACCGACCCGTACTCCGGCATGCTCACCACAGGTACGACTCAGGATCGATCTGAGCTGAACACACCTGGTCCAGACTTCCTGTGCTGATGTTGTGTCTCTGGGGTCAGGGGTCAGCGTGGAGCCGGACAACCACTGGGGCTCCCAGATCAACCAGCTGGAGCAGCTCATGGACAAACTGGAGTGTGAGGTCTGTATGAAAGCTTTACTTCCTGCTTCCTGTCCTTATGCTAAGCTAAGCTAGCTAGCTGCTGGCTGCAGCTCCACATTCATATAAAAAAGTCAATCCTTTGATAGATATTATCATGTTATAGATTCATCTCTGAATTTGAAGAATTTCCTGGAATAGAATAGATCTTTATTGTCCTTGTTGTTTAAGAATGAAAGGCAGTTTAGCAGCAATAAAATGTATTTCTAAATCTATAAACTGATCAGTGCATAAAAATGATTTTCCAGTGTCTCACTTTAGTTTTACTTTTTCATCTCAAATTCTAGATGCAGCATTTTGGATAATGAGCTGCTAACGCGCTCATTATTATATTGTCTTGGTCATAGAGCTGCAGTCCTCAGGCTGTTGGAGGGTTAATGTGAATAAAATACTTTGTGACAGACTGTAACTGGAGGCCGTTGTTCTGTTCGTATTTGTGTCCTCTTTTCAGAGTCCACATCTTGAACCTCTCAAAGAGGACTCTCTGGCAGGAACGTACAAATCTGTGAGTCCATCCTGTGCTGGATGTACATTAAAAGTTGATTACATGTGATGTTTTGGAGCTGCTGGACGTCTCTGAGTTGATCTGTGATCATGGTTGGTTTCCTCTCTCCAGAACATCCTCCTGGTCCAGAGACAGATGTCTGTGAAGGAGAAGGACGTGGATCAGTTTCAACAAGCTCTTAAAATCTACACAGAAACCACGAGCAGCCAGATAAGCAACCTGCAGTGCGTCCCTTTATCTGTGCTTGAATGCAGACGAACATTCATGAGCTGAACGCTCACTTCCTCTCTGTCTGGTTCTGTTTCCAGTGTTTCGGTCCAGAACCTGCCAGACAGATCCTGCTTCATCATGTATGAGTTTTGGCAGGACCGTCTGTCCTGGATGAGGTAGGAGAAGCTTCAGGCTTATCAAACCTGTGAACCTGCTCTCTCTGAAGCTTTCTTTCCTTTCTGTCTCTGCTGTCAGCTACCTGCAGTCGTCCATCAGTAAAACCTTCCAGCGCTGCATCATCGACTCGCTGGAGGAGCCGGAGATGGTCTCCACCATGCTGCTGCCAGGTACACAGCTCACCTTTAGACAGTCACCTGCAGCCGCTTCATTCACTTCGATGTGCTTCATCAAAAATATGGACAGATAAAAATAGCACGGCCTCTCACACAATTAAGAAGGATGACGTGGGAGAATAAAGAAAACATATAATCAGGAGCTTTACAGGTAAAAAATGTCATTTAACATTGACTTAAATTAAACTCATAGACATAGACCAGTAACATGCAGGTCATGAAACATGTCACCTTTACTATTCTATCAGCCAATCATGTTCCAGTTCCCCTCACAGAGTTTGAGTTTCTGCACGTTTAACGTGAGAAATACTGTGTTACATGTTAGTCACGTCACTCATTAAACACTGATCCTTAATGACTGTTTGGTTTCACAGCGTCTTGGTGGATAATGAACAACAACTGACAGGATCAACAGGAGGAAGAGCTCATACTGCTTTTTATCTTTTCTTTTTGCTCTTTGATATCCACCTTTTCCTCTCGGCATGACCAGGATTGTTTTTTGCTCCGAGGCTGTTAAAAAAGAAGATTAGTGAGATAAAAATTAGCTCGGAGTGAATAAATAAAAAAGAAAGAATGACTTATTGCAATATTTTACCGTGTGATGAGGATTTGTGCCGGCGTTTATTTAACAGACTTCTGGTCTAATAGAAGCTGAAAGAAAAAAAAGACTTGCATGATTCCTTATTTCTCAGTGCTAGTTTATTTCAGAAGTGCATCCTAGAGATATAAGATATAGAAACACAAGAATGAGAAATGATCCGTACGTCACTCGTTCTCCAGTTCAGACAAAAACAGAAATAGTCGGGTTTACCTGCATTTCTTCTTCCTCTGTCTGTGGTTTCGTGCTTTGTTGTCCCCTTCAAAGCTTTCGGGTTCGATGGTCAGTAGATGGAAAATAGTTAACAAACGATTATCTGAGCGTTTGTCATCCGTGTGTCACTCCTGCACTTTAGAAGAACATATGAACATGGACCTATTCATGAGGAATGGATATTTACTGTAGATTCTTTATTGAAAATGTAGAATTAACTGCTGTTAGAATGAGTTAACAGTCTGCACATCGCTGTGCTGTTACTCTGAAATAAAACCCAGAAGCCATCGTTTTAGGTTTGCAGCGTGCGAGCAGGACGTCCCCAGAAGTTTCTATTTTGAGTACAGAAATCAAACTGTTTGGTGTGAATACATTAGGCAGGTTATGTACAGTAGTGACCATAGTAGAGCATCAGTAAATGTACAGTATAATGAGCTGATCATGTGAGGAACGAGTGTCTTTTATCATTTCGTTTATGAAGAGTAAACAGTTGTTTATGTGGATGCTGTGTTTGTTTTCTGGCATGAAATAAAGTTCATGACTTGTTGATGACATTAAATGAAGCGTGAGATGTGTTCATGACTTCATCAGTGGATTCATGGTTGAAATGGTCCACTGTTATATTATTAACAGAATGAATTATCAGACTGAACCCAGAAACATCTCATAAAACAAAGGAACTCTTTCCAGCTTCTGTAGAAACATGTTCAAAGACATTTTGTCCTTTTAAAACCTGAAGAAGTTTAAGCCCAGAGTTTCCTCTGCAGCACATCCACAAATACCACAAGATGGATGGATGGATGGATGGATGATAGGTGGGCGGAGACGTTTCTGATCCTTCCTCTGCATTGAAACAACAGCAGCTCTGTGGGCTAAATCATCTTATCTACATGTTGGGCTCAATATGCTGCATGTAATCAGGTGATCAGTAAGGAGGAGAGAGAGGAGGAATAGAGGAGGAAAAGAGGAGGAATAGAGGTGTTCTTGACATGTTCTGTTCAGAGAATAAGAGCAGATCCACTGCAGTGAACATTATCACTAAATACCCTCTGCTGCTTTACAGAAAGGGGTCTGGTGGATATATCCTGACTCATTATCTGGATGTTCTGTCCAGATAAAATGTTAGTATTATTATATTCTGACTCATTATGGTCTGTCTACAGACTTGACCAGCAGTGACGTAGTGGAGAGTTTCAAGAGGATCACAGAGATGAGATGAAAATCTGAGGTGAAATGCAGCTGCAAGATCTAGAGCAGAGCGAGGAAACATAAAGCTTTAATTTGCAGAATCATTATGTTGTTCAGGCTGAGATGAGTTATGAGGAAGTCTGATGAAAAGAAATGAGACCAAGAGGAGACAGGAGGAGCTTTAAGGAGTGGAGAGACGGTAAATTATCTGCAGGGAGAAATAATACAGAGAGCAGGTGGAAACCTGCAGAAAAGATGCAGCTGTACACATCTAACAAAATCTAACATGAAAAGAGTGTATTTCTTGGGTTGTGTTATGGTTTAGGTTAGACCTCTAATATCCAGTAAATGTTGATACTGCAGCATCCACTTAGATCTTATTCAGTGTTTTATATGAGGCAGCATCACTGTGATAAAGTGATGATGGTACAGCCTGCTGCAGTTTAGTGTATCGTTAAAGAGTAAAACAGCATAATGACATATTAATGATATAATCTGGAAAATACTATTTACTCATCAATTATTTAACACTCTTCTTCCCTTCAATATTTGACTGCTTGGCTGTGAACATTTTATATGTTATTACCACTGCCTGCTGTGAAACTCTACAGTATTTCTAAAATGTTCCAGCAGCTCCTGAAGGACATGGAGCACAAATGGCCTCAATTTAAATGTAGAAGAACAAAAGGTTTATTATTATGAAATATTATGAAAGTTATTATTATTGTTGTGGTTATTATTATTATTATTAATATTAACCAGCAGGATTACAGTTACCAGCAGTGAAGTGAAATACTGATGTGGTGATAAATAGCCCCACCTGGTCTCCACTGAGAGAACTACTCACCCTCACCTCAGGGGTCACCAGGTGGGCTTTTCTACAGGTAAACACTCACCTTTTCCTCGAGCCACGGTGAAGAACACCTCCACTTTGAGCTTCCGCCCTTAAAGGTAAGAGAAGATTAACATTAATGATATGCATTTTGCGGTTTTCCTCACTTCTGTGCTTCAGACATCCATGATGTAAACTAGTGAATCTTTCACTACATCACTGTTAGCTGCAGTTAGCCTACTAGAGCAGATTAATATTAAAAAAAAAACATATGAGTATCAGTATTCTGTTGTCACTTAAACCGTTAACGTATCACCACAGACTGAACAATCCTGTTAAAATTTGGAGTATTGTAATTATTTTTTAGTGCTGTGTGAAGGAATAATTGATGAGAATAATGACATACATGTGCGGTGGCCATAATGTGGCTGATGTGCCTTTAAATATCCCATGAGCCCTTGCGGGTTTTGCCTCAAAATCTAGCTTACTTACAGACGGCAGGGGTGATATTTATTAGTTTAAGCTTCTGCCTGTTTGTTGTAATAATATTATTGATTAACGACACATCGCGGAACCACATTTATTATTACTGTTTAATATATGAACACCGTGATTGAAAGTAACAGACGACTGTTGTCCTTCTTATACTCAGTATCCGCCATGTTACATCCGGGCATTCAGAAGGCTTGCAGTCTGGGCTACTAGCGGAGGACCTGGTTTCTCTCTCCGCCCAGGGGAAAGTCCCCGGACCCGTGGCAGAAAGTGCCCTGGAGGGATCCAGCGGCGGCGCGCGCTCCACTGGATGAGCTGAGATGTTCACGTGAGCGGAGCTCGGTGGTCACGCGCCTGCCTTTGTCAGCAGCGATAGTAATGCGAGGAGGCGGAAGTGACGCCAAACAGAACGGGGCTCATTCTCAGAATGCACTTTTTACACCAGAGCAATGACTTATCTATCTGAAAAGCAAACCAGACTGGTGTGTTTGATCGACGTTCATCATGACGTGAGGGAACAAAGACGTCTCTAGAGGGTGGAAGTATGACCACCCTGCTCTAAATTTTAGACCTTTAGAATCTAAAGCTAACAGAATGTGACGTTAAAGAAGTAAGAAGCATTTTACTGTGAAGGGTTGTTTGGACTGATGTTCACGACTTCCTGTCAGCTTTGTGATGTTGAAGAGCAGAAAAGACTGCTCTTATTATTGGCATTATCCGGTCCCTACCGGAAACCCGATTTGTACAGCGTGTGTACTACTACCATTACTCTACTACTGTGACTACTACCACTACCACATGAGTATTACTGGTATCACTTCCTGTACTTCGTGTCAGAAACAAGCTCCCTGTTTGAAAGACTCCATCTAGTGGCTGATGTTGTGAAGTGCTGCTCGACTGCTTGGTATGAATCACAGGCTGCAATCTAACAGTTAGTGAAACTTAACTGTTGCTTAGTGCTGCTACTAAAATGATGTTCACTGTACTTACATATACTTGCACACTATTTGCAGTTTATTTGGTACATAAATGGACATTTTGGCATACTTGCACACTACTATCTGCACTGTTTTTAGTATATAATTCTTTATTATAGGATTTATGCAAGTTACATCTTTATTTTTGATAATATCTCCAGTGTAGCCCCGTTGTTCTTATTTCTCTCTCTCTCTCTCTCTCTCTATGTATATAATATATATCTATATATCTATATATATATATATATATATATATATATATATATATATATATATATATATATATATATACATATATAAATTAAGAATTTAATAATAAATAAAGAACAAAAATTGAGTGAAATAAAATAAAAATAAGATGTTGGACTTACATCAATGTAAACAGTGTGTATACTGTGACAGACCAAACTGCCAGATGGAGGGCATCCTGTCATCACATTCAGTTCCTGTTTATTATATCATTAGGTCAACTATTCATTGTGATTAACTAAGAACATACAGTCAATGGCATGAGCTGAAGTAGAGAAATATATAAGTACACAAGTATAAGGCACACAAGTCACATAGATATATTCAATATGAAATCATAAAAATATATCCAACATAACACTGTTGAGATTAAAATGGTATCTTAAGTATCAGGTGACACTGAAACTTCATCACCATTATTCTGCTTTGTCTGCAGGGAACATGAGGCTCCATTTTCTCCCTGGTGTCACCTCGCTGCTCCGTTCAGGGAACAACGACTTATTTTGGTCACTAGAGGGAGCAGCAGGTCTGCAGCATCCCTGCTAATTCTGCCCGACACATGGACGCACCGTGTGCTGCTGGATTAACACACAGGGATTAGAAACCCAACAATGGAGTCAGTCAGTAACCTACTTCTCCCTCAGAGCCACGCCGTCATTCACTGTGAGTGGGCGTCGGCTCAGGCAGCATCATCACAAAGGTCCAGCTCCTCCCTGCATCCTGGGGGGGTGAGGGTCAGATGAAAACCAGTCTGAGCAAATGAAGAGGAGAGTTAGTGCGTGAGGGAGGACGAATCAGGAGGCGCTAGAGCTGGAAGGGAGGAGGTGGGGGAGGATTTAGTGTTTGAGAGGAATCCAGGCAGGAGAAGGAAGGAGGCATAAAGGGAGGAAGGAAGAGGGGCCAGGAGGAGCACAAGACAAGACAAGGCAGCATCAAAAGAGGGAGGATGGCCGAGCTGAAGTCATGGAGCAGGGAGAGCGTTGCCAAGGCGGCGAGCCAGGAGAGGATCGGGGGTAGGTACCGTGCACCCTCACTCTCCTGTACATGCCACATGGTGTGCAGGCTGCATTAGAGTCCGCCATGCGCTCTGATGCAACACTGCCTGATGCTACAGCACCTGCAGACTGGCATGTGGTCTGGGTGTCCAGGTGAGGAGGTGCTTTATAGTAGAGCTTTAAACACCTGACGAGGAGGTGCTTTATAGTAGAGCTTTAAACACCTGGCGAGGAGGTGCTTTATAGTAGAGCTTTAAACACCTGACGAGGAGGTGCTTTATAATAGAGCTTTAAACACCTGACGAGGAGGTGCTTTATAGTAGAGCTTTAAACACCTGACGAGGAGGTGCTTTATAATAGAGCTTTAAACACCTGACGAGGAGGTGCTTTATAATAGAGCTTTAAACACCTGACGAGGAGGTGCTTTATAGTAGAGCTTTAAACACCTGACGAGGAGGTGCTTTATAGTAGAGCTTTGGACACCTGGCGAGGAGGTGCTTTATAGTAGAGCTTTAAACACCTGACGAGGAGGTGCTTTATAGTAGAGCTTTAAACACCTGGCGAGGAGGTGCTTTATAGTAGAGCTTTAAACACCTGGCGAGGAGGTGCTTTATAGTAGAGCTTTAAACACCTGGCGAGGAGGTGCTTTATAGTAGAGCTTTAAACACCTGGCGAGGAGGTGCTTTATCGTAGAGCGTTAAACACCTGGCGAGGAGGTGCTTTATCATAGAGCTTTAAACACCTGGCGAGGAGGTGCTTTATAGTAGAGCTTTAAACACCTGGCGAGGAGGTGCTTTATCATAGAGCTTTAAACACCTGGCGAGGAGGTGCTTTATCATAGAGCTTTAAACACCTGGCGAGGAGGTGCTTTATCATAGAGCTTTAAACACCTGGCGAGGAGGTGCTTTATCATAGAGCTTTAAACACCTGGCGAGGAGGTGCTTTATAGTAGAGCTTTAAACACCTGGCGAGGAGGTGCTTTATAGTAGAGCTTTAAACACCTGGCGAGGAGGTGCTTTATCATAGAGCTTTAAACACCTGGCGAGGAGGTGCTTTATAGTAGAGCTTTAAACACCTGGCGAGGAGGTGCTTTATCATAGAGCTTTAAACACCTGGCGAGGAGGTGCTTTATCATAGAGCTTTAAACACCTGGCGAGGAGGTGCTTTATCATAGAGCTTTAAACACCTGGCGAGGAGGTGCTTTATCATAGAGCGTTAAACACCTGGCGAGGAGGTGCTTTATAGTAGAGCTTTAAACACCTGACGAGGAGGTGCTTTATCATAGAGCTTTAAACACCTGGCGAGGAGGTGCTTTATCATAGAGCGTTAAACACCTGGCGAGGAGGTGCTTTATCATAGAGCTTTGAACACTTTTCTTGATGAAACTAAAATACAGTATATCAGAAAATGAAAACTTGAAAGAACGTGTTCAGTTACTCTCTGCTCTGCTGCCGTCTGTCCTCCAGAGTCAAACCCAGACCAGGATCAGATCGTGGACCAGCCCAGGTCTCCGTCCCCCCCGGCGCTCTCCTCTCCCACCGCCGGCTCTCCAGCCAAAGGGGAGAAGATTGAGCTGAAGCGCAGCATCACCCTGTTCAACGGCGTGGGGATGATCATCGGTACGATCATCGGCTCCGGCATCTTTGTCACTCCAACAGGTGTGGTGAAGGAGACCGGGTCAGCCGGACTCTCCCTGATCGTCTGGTCGGCCTGCGGCGTCATCTCCACCATGGGCGCCCTGTGCTACGCTGAGCTGGGCACGACCATCACCAAGTCAGGGGGGGACTACACCTACATCCTGGAGGTGTACGGCGAGCTGGCGGCTTTCCTGAAGCTGTGGGTGGAGATGCTAATCATCCGGCCGTCGTCGCAGTATGTGGTGTCGCTGGTGTTCGCCACCTACCTCCTGAAACCCCTCTACCCAAACTGCACTGTGCCTGACAGCGCCGCCAAGCTCATCGCCTGCTTGTGTCTCAGTGAGTTTATAAAGGATTGTATTTGTCTTACCTGCAGGTGGTCACTGTCCTCATGTCTGTGCTTCATCTCCTGCAGCCTCCCTGACCTTCGTCAACTGCATCAGTGTGAAAGCAGCCACCAAAGTACAGGACCTGTTCACCGCATCCAAACTGCTCGCTCTGATCATCATCATCCTCTTCGGCTTCATCCAGATTTTCACAGGTGAGTCCTGCAGACTGGGTTTATGGTCTGTCCTGGTCCAGAGATCTCACAGTTAACATCAGATCATCCTCTGTTAACACTCCAGAGTGAAGTAGATAGAAGACGGACAGAAAGAAAAAATGTCTGAATAAGAAGGAAACAAATGGATCTGTGCAGGACTAATAAACAATAAACAATAAATTAATGTGTAAATAAACAACAGACCAGATGAAAAACTATGTCAGTAAATAAACAAAATGGAACCATAAATAGAAATATTGCACATGTTGAGAAGTGAAGAACAGTGATATTTACACAGAAATAAATAAAAGTGTTGCACATTATGAGAAAGTTCTCATCTCTTTAGCAGAAGTGTTATTGATCACTGTGTCTGATTGGTGTGATTGATTACTGGGATCAATAGAATAAAATATAGCCTGAAATAAAGATAAGAAAAATAATTACACTCTAATTAAACAGACTAATTATTATTGTCATCTTGCAAGCTTGTAATACTAGAGTAAAATCTTTTGAACTAAAATAATATAGTTTCACAGCTGTAGACTAAAAGCTCCTTAGGATCACCTGGATCAGCAGTTGTCTTCAAGTCCACCAGGACAGGAAGGATCACAGTTTGCAGCTTTTATTGTTGTCTCAGTGTGGACTCTGCCTCCTCTCAGACAGTCAGCAGTGAACCGAACACTTTAAAGTTCAGATAATTGGTTCGTCACATGACTGAACAATACCAATGTAAATATGTCTCCTGTAGATATAATAATAATAAGAAGAATAACAATGCTGCAGAACATGGTGTTAAATATACAGAGATGAACAAACAGAGCAGCATCATCAGCTTCACCTCAGCATCATCTGGGTTCAGTTTAAATTCCTCACTCCTGTTCAAAATGGTGAAAAAATTTAAACTGAATTCACCTTTTTAGACCCAAATTTGAGCCAGAACACTGGAATTAATCCAGAACAACAAACAACCACTAAAACACATTTTTCTGTTCAGGAAGGACAGGAAATAACTGAAGAATTTAACATCTCAGTCAAAAAATAATAAGAATGTGATTTGGTATTTTTTGTGCTTTTTTTGTAAAACTGTAAAATTCCTGGATAACTGCAATAATTATATTTTATCATTGAAGCTTGAACATTATATTATATATACTGTATATGTACATATATCTTGGGAACAACATGTCCGTCATTTTCCGCCTTTTCAGCCCCCCCCTTCCTTTTTATTGAGGGGGGCTGCCTGCGTCCATTGTGCTCCACGCTGCGTTTCCATGGAAACTAGGCGTTGAAGCTCGCCGGCTGTCACACTGTGGTCTTTCAGAGCGTGAGGACAGAGTGAGGAAATAATGTAATATAATCCTCACGTTAGGCTCATTAGCATGTGAAAGAGAGCCACTGTCCTTCAGACAGAAACTGACCAATGAGAATCATTTAATGTGAAACCTCAGGATCATTCATGGGCTGAGCTGTGATAGACAGGATGTTCTTTATGTGGTGCTGATCCAGAAAACATCAGTGAACTAGACTAGATGTGACGTCTCCATAGAGCAGCAGATACCGTTTGAGATTTTAATCTGGTTTATTTCATAAAAACAAGAAAACAGGAATGAAAATGAAAATTCTCTGCTTGATGAAACTTTCTCTTTAAACTTAACTCGTGTTTTATGTGGACTCCTCTTTATAAGAGACATAAAACGTTGATTGTTATTGCTGTGTGCAGGTGATGTGCCGTACCTGACTCCAGAAAAGGCGTTTGAAGGCAGCAGGCTGGGGGTGGATAACGTCGTCTTGGCTCTGTACAGCGGACTCTTTGCTTTTGGAGGCTGGTGAGGCTTTTTGAAGGAATCACAGACCAGATTTATTCAAAGCTGCTGACTGTTGGCTTTAAAACAATAAGTTCAGTCCATGAAATCCTGTCATACTATTCTTTTTTCTTTCAGGAATTACCTGAACTATGTGACGGAGGAGATGATCAATCCAGAGAGGTGACTTAAATGTGATGAAGGTTGTTTTCAGGATTTCTACAGCATGACTGCTTCATCCATCACTGAGTCTGATCATCACTTCACTGCATGGAGAAAGTGTCCTGATGCCTTTTTATTTTATCATTATATAAAAAGAAGAGAGAAAACCTTTCAGATTTTTTTCTGATGAGGATGTGCGCGCAGATTGAATTAGGAACAATGTGTCTGGGTGTTTGTCTGCAGGAACCTTCCTCTGTCCATCATCATCTCCATGCCCATCGTGACGGTGGTTTATGTTCTGACCAACCTGGCCTACTTCACCACCATCCCTCCTGACGTCATGGTCCAGTCGGAGGCTGTTGCCGTGGTGAGCGTCGTATATTTAAACGTAAACACATCAGCTGCATTGCGTCTTCTCACATCCTGTTTCTGCTGCAGAGTTTTGGGGAGTACCATCTGGGGGTGATGTCCTGGCTCATCCCCGTCTTCGTTGGCCTGTCCTGCTTTGGAGCCGTCAACGGGTCCCTGTTCACCTCAGCACGGTAAGAAGACCACTAACACTAGAGTTTATTACTGTTTAATACGACTAACACTAGAGTTTATTACTGTTCAGTACGACTAACACTAGAGTTTATTACTGTTTAATACGACTAACACTAGAGTTTATTACTGTTTAATACGACTAACACTAGAGTTTATTACTGTTCAGTACGACTGACACTAGAGTTTATTACTGTTCAGTACGACTAACACTAGAGTTTATTACTGTTTAATACGACTAACACTAGAGTTTATTACTGTTTAATACGACTAACACTAGAGTTTATTACTGTTCAGTACGACTGACACTAGAGTTTATTACTGTTCAGTACGACTAACACTAGAGTTTATTACTGTTCAGTACGACTGACACTAGAGTTTATTACTGTTCAGTACGACTGACACTAGAGTTTATTACTGTTCAATACGACTGACACTAGAGTTTATTACTGTTCAGTACGACTGACACTAGAGTTTATTACTGTTCAGTACGACTGACACTAGAGTTTAGTACTGTTTAATACGACTAACACTAGAGTTTATTACTGTTTAATACGACTAACACTAGAGTTTATTACTGTTCAGTACGACTGACGCTAGAGTTTATTACTGTTCAGTACGACTGACGCTAGAGTTTATTACTGTTCAGTACGACTGACGCTAGAGTTTATTACTGTTCAGTACGACTGACACTAGAGTTTATTACTGTTCAGTACGACTGACACTAGAGTTTATTACTGTTCAGTACGACTGACACTAGAGTTTATTACTGTTCAGTACGACTGACACTAGAGTTTATTACTGTTCAGTACGACTGACACTAGAGTTTATTACTGTTCAGTACGACTGACACTAGAGTTTAGTACTGTTTAATACGACTAACACTAGAGTTTATTACTGTTTAATACGACTGACACTAGAGTTTATTACTGTTCAGTACGACTGACACTAGAGTTTATTACTGTTCAGTACGACTGACACTAGAGTTTATTACTGTTCAACACGACTGACACTAGAGTTTATTACTGTTCAGTACGACTGACACTAGATTTTATTACTGTTCAGTACGACTGACACTAGAGTTTATTACTGTTCAGCACGACTGACACTAGAGTTTATTACTGTTCAGTACGACTGACACTAGAGTTTATTACTGTTCAGCACGACTGACACTAGAGTTTATTACTGTTCAGCACGACTGACACTAGAGTTTATTACTGTTGAATACGACTGACACTAGAGTTTATTACTGTTCAGTACGACTGACACTAGAGTTTATTACTGTTCAGTACGACTAACACTAGAGTTTATTACTGTTGAATACGACTGACACTAGAGTTTATTACTGTTCAGCACGACTGACACTAGAGTTTATTACTGTTCAGCACGACTGACACTAGAGTTTATTACTGTTCAGCACGACTGACACTAGAGTTTATTACTGTTCAGCACGACTGACACTAGAGTTTATTACTGTTCAGCACGACTGACACTAGAGTTTATTACTGTTCAGCACGACTGACACTAGAGTTTATTACTGTTCAGCACGACTGACACTAGAGTTTATTACTGTTGAATACGACTAACACTAGAGTTTATTACTGTTCAGTACGACTGACACTAGAGTTTATTACTGTTCAGTACGACTGACACTAGAGTTTATTACTGTTCAGCACGACTGACACTAGAGTTTATTACTGTTGAATACGACTAACACTAGAGTTTATTACTGTTGAATACGACTAACACTAGAGTTTATTACTGTTGAATACGACTGACACTAGAGTTTATTACTGTTCAACACGACTGACACTAGAGTTTATTACTGTTGAATACGACTGACACTAGAGTTTATTACTGTTGAATACGACTAACACTAGAGTTTATTACTGTTCAGTACGACTAACACTAGAGTTTATTACAGTTTAAGACAACTAACACTAGAGTTTATTACTGTTGAATACGACTAACACTAGAGTTTATTACTGTTCAGCACGACTAACACTAGAGTTTATTACTGTTGAATACGACTGACACTAGAGTTTATTACTGTTCAGTACGACTGACACTAGAGTTTATTACTGTTCAGTACGACTAACACTAGAGTTTATTACTGTTGAATACGACTGACACTAGAGTTTATTACTGTTCAGCACGACTGACACTAGAGTTTATTACTGTTCAGCACGACTGACACTAGAGTTTATTACTGTTCAGCACGACTGACACTAGAGTTTATTACTGTTCAGCACGACTGACACTAGAGTTTATTACTGTTCAGCACGACTGACACTAGAGTTTATTACTGTTCAGCACGACTGACACTAGAGTTTATTACTGTTCAGTACGACTGACACTAGAGTTTATTACTGTTCAGCACGACTGACACTAGAGTTTATTACTGTTCAGCACGACTGACACTAGAGTTTATTACTGTTCAGCACGACTGACACTAGAGTTTATTACTGTTCAGCACGACTGACACTAGAGTTTATTACTGTTCAGCACGACTGACACTAGAGTTTATTACTGTTCAGCACGACTGACACTAGAGTTTATTACTGTTCAGTACGACTGACACTAGAGTTTATTACTGTTGAATACGACTAACACTAGAGTTTATTACTGTTGAATACGACTAACACTAGAGTTTATTACTGTTCAGTACGACTGACACTAGAGTTTATTACTGTTCAGCACGACTGACACTAGAGTTTATTACTGTTGAATACGACTAACACTAGAGTTTATTACTGTTGAATACGACTAACACTAGAGTTTATTACTGTTGAATACGACTAACACTAGAGTTTATTACTGTTCAGCACGACTGACACTAGAGTTTATTACTGTTCAGTACGACTGACACTAGAGTTTATTACTGTTGAATACGACTGACACTAGAGTTTATTACTGTTGAATACGACTAACACTAGAGTTTATTACTGTTCAGTACGACTAACACTAGAGTTTATTACAGTTTAAGACAACTAACACTAGAGTTTATTACTGTTTAATACAACTAACACTAGAGTTTATCAGTTTAATTTAATTTATAATAATAATAATGTTTAATAGTTAAACAGTGATAAACTGTAGTATTAGTCATATTAGTGAGTTTATCACAGTTGATGGTGATAAATTAGGTCAGGGAGCACTCGTTTGTGTTTTCCATAAAGAGAATATTAATACATTTTTAGATAAACTGCAGTAAGACTTCCAGTCTTTACGGCGCTCACAGTCTGACAGGAAGTGCAGTTTCAGATGCCATGTTGTGACTGTGAGGCTGTCACTGGTTCATCTCCTCTGGTTTCTTCTGATTCTTCCAGATTGTTCTACGCTGGAGCTCGAGAGGGTCAGCTTCCTGCTGCTCTGGGTTTAGTCCACACTGACCTCTTCACCCCGGTGCCGTCCCTCATCTTCACAGTAAGACCATGATAGAAATACTCATCATAACAGTGTGTCATTTTAATATTCATTACTCGAGCAAAACATCTGAACATCATTTCACTTAATTTTCACTGACAGCCTGCAAAATATTTCTATTACTGTTATTATATTGTATTTATTTTTATATTGAACCTTTTTCCACTGTTGCTGTCTTGATTTGATTTCTTTGATTTTTTTGCTTTATTTGAGTTTATTTTTATTACATATTTCTATATTGTCTTTGTAAATATCCCCGCTGTGGGATAAAGGTTTATCTTTATGTTTATCTTATCTTGTCTTGTCTTGTCTTATCTTATCAACAGTTAATCGGTTCGGTATAACCAATATTGACAGCATCAGCAGGTGTCTGACAGGTGTCCTCTCATTTTAAGCAGATAAATATGGTCATTAACTATTTTTATGACAAGAAACAAAAGATAAACAATGAAGTAAAATGCACACAGCTTATAGTTTGACACATATTCCACTCGTAATGAGTGAATAATATGTGTGTTTCGATGTCACTGTGTCGCCGTATGACACACTCATGTCATGCTCTTTCCCCTGCAGTGTTTACTGTCCATGATGTACGCCATCTCTCAGGACATCTTCTCCGTCATCAACCTCTTCAGCTTCTTCACCTGGCTGTGTGTTGGCATGGCCATCGCCGGCATGCTGTGGCTGCGCTTCACCAAGCCGGACCTCAAGAGGCCCATCAAGGTAGAGCAGCCATGTCTGAAGTCCTGGGGTGGAGCTCCAGCTTGAACCTCCTCCAGCTTCTTTGTCTGCCCAAAACATCAACAGGTCTCCTGGTTTCATAGAGCTTTCCCTGAAAGCACCATTGTATCGCTGCTCTTGTTGTTGGTTAGAAATGGACCCATACTGTGTGTTCAGAGTGGAGTTTCCACACATACATGGCTCTTTGTTTTTGCTCCTTCATGGGAATATGACTGTGGTTCAGTGCTTTCATCTTTCAGCCTGAGTGCTCTCAGCTTGTTTCTTTCATGACGTGAACTTCTAACAGGGGATAAAATTAACTTAAAATAAAGTACCAAAATACTCATTATGCAGGATGGAGAGTTCTGCCCCAGGGATCAATAGTCTTATCTCTAAGTGTATGAATTATTATGCTTTGGAATATTAATTTGAATTTGTAGTAAAAGCATATCAAATGAATGTAGTGGGGTAAAAAGTTTCCCTCTGAATGATCGTCCTTCTCTCTGATTTATTCCCTCAGTAAACAGGAGTTTCTCTGGTTTCTAGTCTTCATGTTCATTTAGAGTCAGACTGTAAAGCAGAGGATGCTTTAGGGCACGGCTACCTGCTGACTGACAGCTCGTTACCACGGCGATGACCACCTTAACCTCTTTGACTCTTTAATTATCACAGAAAAATTAGAATATCTCTTCAGTGTGAATCGTTGTTTTTTTCGTTAGCATAGAAGCTAGCCAGCAGTGTTGTTATGTTTTCTGACATGTTAAGCAGACGTTAAGTAAAGTACAACTACCTGAGGAGATTTACTGGTTTTAACAGGGGATGTGACAATAATATAAAAAATAACAATAACAAATTCTAAATGTCTGATTTCATTTCACTTACACTTATATTTCATAAATTAGGAAATAATAACTTCCTGTTTATCACCAGTTAAAGTTGCATTATATTGATGTTTTACAATGATTCAGTATATGATATTTATAGTTGTATAGCTGTGTAGAGATGCATGTTTTGAAAGTTTTGACAGCACAAACCAAAGACATTTGTCAGATATCAGTGCTCTACCTCTTCTTTTCTAGCTAACCCTCCTGCTGCTGTGTCTTCTTTATTCTCTGCAGGTCTATCTGTTCATCCCTGTGACGTTCGTCCTGGGCTGCATCTTCATGATCGTCGTGTCGTTCTGGGCGGCGCCGTTCGAGTGTCTGGTCGGCAGCAGCATCATTCTCACCGGCGTGCCGGCGTACCTCCTGGGCTACAAGTGGAAGAAGCCCCATGTGGTCCAGAAGATGCTGGGTGAGTGAGACATCCCTGCTGCCTTTGTGTGTTTATTCAGCGAGGCCGGAGGAGCATTCATTACAGTTTGTGGTGAGAATATCAGCTCTGATACGTTTGGTTTATAAAGAACAGGAGTTCTGATCTGATGTTTAACACCACCTCCCACCTGCAGTAAACCCAGAGAAAGAAAACAGTGTCTGGCTGATGAGATGAGTTGTTTCTCCTCAGAAATCTTCACCATGTTCTGTCAGAAGATCTTCATGTCTGTTCCTGAGGAGAGGGATCGACCAGAGGCCGAATAAATGCTGGACAGACTGAACACACGGAGGACTGAGCCAATGTTTTCATCGTGTTTACATTCATTCACATGTGATTCACCTGTTACTAAGCAGGCAGTAACTGTGGAACAGTAAGTGGTGTCTCTGTAAAGGAGGGTTGATGCTCTAAAGCAGGTTTCAGATGTTAAAAATCCTCCACTGACTTCATTCACATTCGACTATTAGATCCCCGTAAGGCTACAACATGCGACACCTTTAATTAAGTAATGGAGCGTTGTGCCCTTTGACCTTTGGCTAAGCCCCGCCCCTCACCAGCTGCTCCTGAGAGCACTTCCTGTTTAAAAATTATAATCTGGTGTTTGTAAGAAAGAGAAGTCAGAGAGAAGCTCAGAGAAGGACCAGAGGCTAAAGTCTCTGTAAGGTTGGTAGGTCTTTGTCCACCTTTACAGTCTTTAACAGGACAGAATACCTTCAGCAGCTAGCATAGCTTAGTGCTAATAGTGCTAGTTAATATAGGCCTTTTCACAGCAGACATTTTGGACTTTCCTGGTAGAACAAGCATGAAATAACATAAAGAAGAAGTCAGTGAGGACCAGCCAAAGGTATTTATCAGCTAATGCTAGCTCCATAGGCCTCTGTCTGCTAGTGCTAGCTCCACAGGTTCTATTTGCTACTGCTCTATTTGCCAATGCTAGCTCCACAGGTTTATATTAGCTAATGTTCTATTTGCTAATGCTAGCGCCACAGGTTTATATCAGCTAATGTTCTATTTGCTAATGCTAGCTCCACAGGTTTATATTAGCTAATGTTCTATTTGCTAATGCTAGCTCCACAGGTTTATATTAGCTAATGTTCTATTTGCTAATGCTAGCTCCACAGGTTTATATTAGCTAATGTTCTATTTGCTAATGCTAGCTCCACAGGTTTATATTAGCTAATGTTCTATTTGCTAATGCTAGCGCCACAGGTTTCTATTTGTTAATGTTGTATTTGCTAATGCTAGCTCCATAGGCTTCTGTCTGCTAATGGTAGCTCCACAGGTTTTATTTGCTAATGTTCTATTTGCTAATGCTAGCCCCAGTGAAACAGTGAAACTGAACGTTTTAGGAACATTATTTTGTATATCGTGCCCTGATTGGCCAGTCTGTGTTCACGGGGCGGGTCTTAACAAAAGGTTAATCATTGCAGACATACTAAATTAATAGATTAATTTTAATGAGATTAGACAGACAAGATAAAGACTCAGAAGTAGACTAAACATAGTTTATCATAGTTTACACTTTTGTAGACATTAAATGTACTAACCTGTTAAAGAGGAGCACTTCCTGCTGCAGTTTGAATTAAAAAAGATCATGGTAGGATGTCTAGAATAACACATCATACTCACACTGCTGATAGCTGTACTTCTTTTGTTTTCATTTGTAAAATGATGCACAACACTATCTGAAAGCACAAAGTGACATAAACCCGTGTGTGTGATGTTTGTATGTCATTTTATTCAGACATGTGATGATAAGAAAGTGCGTTCTCTGTATTTAGAAACCTCCTCTGTAGTGTTTTGTGTTGCTTGTATTGCCATGTCAGTTTTTGTTTTTTTTTTTTATTGTCACGATGAGAACGAATGACGCTGATTTAGCCAGGACTTCAGCTTTGCTTTTATATTTTACTGTTCCTCTATAAAATCTTGTTTTGAAACTGGATATTCCCCAAAAGTTCTTGGAAGCACATTCAGCGAAGTCTGAAAGTCTCAGTGGGAAATGTGTTTGTTTGAGTCCAGGTTCAGTCCAGGACACAAAGCAAAAGGAAACGCTGTACTCTGACCTTTGACAATAATCCACATTTGTTGTAGGGCTGCAACTGAAGATTGTCTTCATAGTCAATTAATCTGTTGATTGTTTTCTCCATTCATAAATTAGTTATATGGTTTATAAAATGTCAGAAAATAATGAAAAGTGAGGGTTTTTGTCCTCAAATGTCTCAAAGATAATTCAGTTTACTTTCACAGAGGAGGGAAGAAACCAGGAAATTTAAAACTTTCAACTCGACGATTTAATGATAAAAATAGTTTTCATATAGATTTAATAGATGACACGATTAATTGTTGCAGCTCTACTTTTGATAAATAGCATCACAGACCTCACTCTCATAAATTCAGCAACAAGCTAAAGCTTCATATTTTATATCAGTCAATTTATTTTTAAAATATCTGGAAAAATCTTTTTTCATAGCTGTTTTTGCTGCTAAAAGGTAAAATGAATGCTGCTCTTTCAACACAAAGGTTTCAGAATTACTCAGCAGAAAGAAGACAGACAGCATTATTGTTAATAAATATGTTTTCTTAAGACTGTCTTCACCAGAGAAAGATGTGCTGCCTTAGAATGAGCTGTTCATTCATTATTAATATCCATTTATTTTCATATTTTAGTTCTCTACAGAGAAGTTTCTGGTTGTAATCTGTAATCTGTCTCCAGATCCTTTAATGGCCCAAAGCAACAGGATAAACTGAAAATCAAAGTTTAAAAATACCATAAAGATGAATCTTCATACCTCTGTTATCACCACCAAATCATCTGCTGTGTACACCAGATTTAAAGAGAGCTTGACAGAAATAATAATGTCAGACCACAAACAGAGAAATAATTACCTTGATAAATCTGGTAAAATGGAACGGAGGGTGTCAAAAATAAGATGAACACTTTCTGAAGACCCCGTCATACATTTCATATGACGCACAACATGCTGTATCTCTGTGTACAAAGTGGTACTGTGTGTGTGTGTGTGTGTGTGTGTATTTATATTGATAATGATAAGGCCTTTAATGGAGAACCAACTCTAACAGAGTATTTTTAATCTTATTGTAATGTTGTGTGTCAGTGACCATGGCAGGTACACGTAACAATAAACATATTTTTGTTCAAACATGGCCTGAATGCTTGTGTTTCTTATAAAGCAGCTGGAGATCAGATGAAGTGTTTTCAGCAGGATGGCTATCTCCAGGTATCTCCAGGTATCTCCAGGTATCTGCTGCTCCATCAGGCAGCTGTCCTCTCCTGTTTGTCTCGTCTCGTAGCATTCATATCCGCCTGGAGAGGAAATGAGAGGCTGTGACGTCTAGGGATAGGACCAGGATCAGAGCTGCTGGACTATATTAATGATGGGAGATTGGACAGCCAATATTACACTGTGGTGTATTATTATTTTTATTCCTCCTGCAGAAAGCTCAGCATGGATCAGTTCATTTAATCTGTAAACATACACATGTACTGACACAGACATTAAAACATACTGAAGTGTGTTTGTTAGCATTCACTGACATGCGTTACATATTTTTTTTTTTTACAGATACTGTCACTTCCTGCATCAGTCTGGACAAAATCTGCATGAAGTTTCAACAAATTGAGGTGAGAAAACATGTCACCAACCGCTTATGTTCTAATAAAACACAATCATAATTATGTTATGCATAATTTGTTTGTGTTGATCCTTTGAGATCTATTGTTCATGAAACAGGTGGATTTCTGTCAGTGAGGTGAAATAAGTTGAGCACTTTGACTCTTTTCAAGGAAATATTAAAAGAGTAAACATAAAGATAAAAGAAAATTAACAAAGGGTATTCTATCAATCAATTTTTTTGTCTTTAGTATTTTAGTCTTTGACAAAATGATTTTGTTCTGTTGAATAGCCTAAAAGGTGAGAATAAATAAAGACAAGGTTTTCCTGGGTTTTCTCTTTATATTGCTCTCAGTTTATATTTTTAAACATTATGTATAATAAAGGCCCTAAGACAGCTGGGATAGGCTCCAGCCCCCCCCCCGACCCTATGAGGATAAGCGATAGATAATGGATGGATGGATGGATGTATAATAAAGATGTTTCAGGGATTTTAGGTTCATCACTTCTAGATTTGACCAGCAGGTGGTGCTAGGGGACCGTCGATGGTCCAACACCTGACTGATGGAAACACCTGGAACTGTCAGTGTAGAGAACATCTGTCCTCCTCCTTCAGTGGCATTTAAAGGAGATTATCACAAATACACTTACATCTATATCTGCTCTATTTAATCTGGAAGATTCCCAGTAAGAACAAACACTATATGAGGTTTTATTTTAATATAAATTCATTCAGCATGCTGTCATATGGGGCTCTTGGTGACGTGATGGTGAGGTTAAGGCCTTGATACTATGGACTTGAACTGGGAACAGGATTGTCGGTAGATGTCCAAGTCCAAGTCTAGACTGGTAGCTGGAGAGGTGCCACTCCGCTCTCCTGAGCCCTTGAGCAAGGTGCTGAACCCTGGGGTGCCTGTATATATCAGCCCTTTCACTCTGACACCTTCATTAGTTTCTGCATCAGGCCCTGAAGTTGCTTTAATGTGTACTATCTATATTTTTACTTTGTTTTTTTTATATTTTTAAATTTACATACATTTCTTGTGTATTTGGCTGCTATTGCAGATTATTTTCCCTTTCGGGATTCATTAAGTCATCTATCAATCGATCTATTTATATTTTTTTATTTTGTATAAATATTTTATAACCTGTGATGTGCAATAAAGTAAACATTCTAGGGATTAATAAAAGGATTACTTTTTTTAAATAAATATTTCTTTTTAAAGGAAATGGAAAAGTGGTGAAGTTTTATGAATGAGCTGTAGGGGGCACTGTGTCGTCATCATCATTATCTTCAGCAGCACAGACAGACAGAGGAGGGATGATGGTGTCTTTTTCTACTCCTCCTTTAATCCAGCTGTCAAATTCATAACTAAAAGCAGCTCTGTTGAGAGTTTCATCATCACATCTGCAGCCAGAGGTTAAAGTTTAATACAGGTAGAGGTGAAGAAGCCTCAACTCCTCACCTGATGCCATCCCATTAACTGTCCTACACCCATCAAATTAATGTGATGATAAATTAATCAGTCATGCACGTCATTTTGTCCACTTTAAACATTTTATTACAGACAAAAGAAAACAAAAGTGTTTGTGACACAAAATGAGTCTAATGCGGTGGAACCGCACCAACAAGTTCTGAAAAAAATATTTATTATTCTAATAATCTTGTTGTTTGATCAATATTAATAATAATAATAATAATAATAATAATGCACCCTGATGAAAATAAGCCAAAATGTTACTTCATATCATTCATAAATAGATGTGAAACCTGCAACCAAATTAAATAGAATGACCATATTTTAAAAGTTGACATCCAACAAAACAGAATGGTTCTGTTGTCACTGGCTTTACAAATTAAAGAAGAACATTTGGCAGTTTTTTTTTTTACACACAAACTTAAAATATCTACCCCCCAAATTCCTGCTACAGTGAAAAAACAAAAAAATCTTTTTTTCTCGTCACAAAAAATGATAAAGATGAGTTCAACACAATTCTAAAACATCTAATAAAACTAGTCCAAAACTTTTTTTTCTTTAGTAACATTTCACATTTAGCAACTTTTTTTTCACCTGTACAAGTGGTGCTAAGAGGGGGCGGGGCTACAGGTGGGGCGGGCCTTACTGACTGGAGGGGGGTTAAAAGGAGAGGTATCGACCTTTGACCTCTACAGTTCACTGACCTGAGGTCGTTTCCAGGCTTTGCTTGTCTCTCCAGACCAGTGAACACAGTTTGAACTTTTAGTGTGTATTCCCTCACTGCAAACCACGTGACCAAACCAAAATATGTCATAAAATAAAAAGAAATAAGAAAGCGAGGGGCGTCAGCTAAACACACACAGGAGAGGGATCCATTGAGGTGATATTTACACTCACTCTGTGAGGAGGAAAGGAAAGGAGGGAGGATTTACACATGATGGACAGTTTGTCCAGTCCGTCCTGGACGTCCACCCCTGCTGAGGCGACTGTCTCTTCCTGCTTTAGCTTGTCCAGCCTTCGCTGTGAGGACGCTCAGAGCGTTTCACCTCCTCAGTGAGGCAGGCCATGGCAAACACTGAGTGATGAGAGGAGGGAGTGTCTGAAAACATGATGACAAGACCTCTTTTTTGGTCTTCATTTCCAGTATGGTGGCATGAGCTTGAAGCTCTCTGCCCCCACAAAATAAATTTAAAAAATAAAAATAAAAAAGGAAAGTTGCCCGATAAGGAAAAAGCAAGAGAAGTGCCTCAGGCTTCTGGCCCATCTAAGTGCTTGGCAAACAGGTGAAGTTACTGCAGCAGTCTTTGGGATTTTCAAAATCCATCACAAAAATAGGAAAAGGAAACGGTGTAGAAGCAGACACATCGATGACGTTATGGTGGAAATCTCCCTGGAGTCGACATTTGGAGGTCTTTCAAACTTCAAGTGAGGTAGAGAGGCTTGTCCCGAGCGCCCATGCCACTGCTGAGGAAGAACAAAGCCTGTCAATGAACGTCTGGACAGAGCAGAACATCAGAAACAGCTCTGTTTACTGGACATAGTTCTTCCTGATGATTTGATCCACACCTGATCCTCAGCTAAAATGACCTGAGCTGGATGTGTCACTTTCTTCCAGCACTGTTCTCCTGCAGCAGACTTTCTTTATTAATACTGTCTGTGGAGCTGAAGTGCTCAGAGCACTAACTGGACTGGATCTATATTTTAGTGTCGTCCTCTCCATCGTTCCCTGAACAGTGCATCATGCTGAGCTCACCTGCAGTGGTTGGGTCCACAGTCCCTGTTGCAGTATTCGCTGTCCCAGTCTGGGTTCTGGCCGTGAACTGGGTTAGGGGCCCCTGGAGACTGGGAGCCCCCGACACTGTTCTGGTAGTCAGCCTGAAGGTGAGAGAATCCCTGCAGAGAGGCACAGGTGACATCAGCCTTTAAGGTGTCTGCTGGAGATTTTTATCAGAAACATGGAGAACACTTTTTCTCTCTTTTTCCATTTACTCTGATGGAAAAAAAAGAAATCACACCGACATGAACCTGTCGTTTCTGAATAAAATACTTTTGCGGACTTTTCTTTGATCTTTATTTAGATACTAAACTCACTGAGGCCTGTTTTTGCAGACAGACCTCTCATATATCAGTGATAGCAATCAGGAAGCAATAATAGTAGTTTTTAAAGGACAGAGGGAGTCATATCCTGGACAGACAGTAAAACCTTCTGAGGATAATCTGTAATATTGTGATATTGGATTATACAAATAAAAGTGACTTAGTGAATAAGTGTCTTCCTGTTTAACGGACCCACCTGTTGGCTGAGGGGGGGGGAGTGCAGAGGTGCCTGCAGCCCCATTTGGTGAGAGATGATTGGCTGCGGCTGCTGCATGCGGATTGGCTGGTTGAGCAGGGAGCTCTGGTGCAGGGACAGCTGGGCGTGGGGGTGCAGAGGGGGGCTGATCTGGAAGGGTGCTGGAGGAGAGGCACTCATGCTGGGCGGCAGCATCTGGGATTGGCTGAGGGTCTGGGCCAGGGCGTGGCGGGGCGGCCCTGCGTAGCTCTGGAGGTCTGACAGGGGGAAGGAGCCTGGCGGGCCCAGGTAGGGCGAGGAGGGCTGGGGGGGCACGCTGTACAGGGGCTGCTTGGGAGGCAGCATGTGGGAGGGCTGGCTGGTCTGCTGGGCACTTTTTGGTTCAGGGTCGTTGTACGTCTGTGGAGGAATAAAAACTATCAGTGAGTCTTCACAAAGCTGTGACCTTTAAGGACCTTTAGGTCATAAAAGTTCCAGTATTTCTGCGTAAAGACAGTTGAACAGGAAGTGGCCTGTTGTTTTCTGGGGACTACCTCCTGTCCTGGTTGGACTGGATCTAAGGAACTGTTTGGGAGCCATGGCAGCTGTTTCCAGTGGTTGTGCAAAGCTAAGCTATCTGTGTAAAGAGTGGTTTTGACCTCCTTATGTAACGTTCACCACGAAACTGAATCCCCACACATTTTTCTTAAAGATGAAGCTACGTTACGGGTTAAATCGTTGTGTCAAGAACACCAACAGTTGGAGGAACGCTGGACTTTCCCTTTAAACGTTCATCAGAGGCCATCCTGTCTTCCCTTTAGCCGTCTAAAACACATTCACATCTCCTAACAGAGACTCTGCTTCAGTGGACTGATGCTCTCTGTGCAGTGAAGACTTTATAATTCACATTTCATTTCACACCAGAAACACCCAAACTTGACCTTCTCTTTTGGGACGCTCTGAGCAGGTGCAGCACCTACCGACACCACCCCCCACCTCCACCCTCTCCTCTATGATAAGCTGTCAGATTGCTCATCTCCAGCCATCAGTGTTGATTAGAAGGTAATGGAGCCCATTTGTATGAATGGAGCCAGGCTGGGGTAATGATCAATAGACACCTTGACAGATAGATGAGGAGCAGAGCGACACCCAGGCTGCAGAGAAATGAGGCTGTTTGCCTGCAGAACAAATGGAATGACAAAAGGAATCTATGCTGTGTGCTGTTAATACGAGGCGGCACTAAACAATGCCATCCACAGTCCTCCTGCTC
The DNA here is from genome assembly GCA_029721515.1 of Synanceia verrucosa. NCBI lineage: Eukaryota > Metazoa > Chordata > Actinopteri > Perciformes > Synanceiidae > Synanceia > Synanceia verrucosa. Next base: position 25,897,486 of record CM056561.1, read on the forward strand.
GCCTTCCTTTATTCGCAGCGCTGCGACGCTGGTGCATACCAGACGCCATCATTCACCGCCGCCATTGATCTGAATTAGCAGGCAGGTGTCAGAGGTGGAAAGGGCAGGAAAGCCTTGCATTGATTTGGATGCACTTCCTGTTTTAGATGATGGAAATCGATGATCTAATGTACGACCCAGGTGTGCGATGGTGTGAGATACATCCAGGGTTTGTATTTATTTGAACTAAATGTTAAGTACAGCACATTTTCTCTGCTCCGCCCTTCACACACTGTTAGATGTTTACTGTTAAATCAAACTAAATAAATCCAGATGTGCATTTCACAGCTGCTGTAGTATTTAGATGAACTGCAGCATTATACTGTTATTTTTATCTTACACTGTTAGTGTGATGAAATGCTACTGACATTAATTTTACACAGCTGCTCCATAACCTTCAATATGTTTATTACAGTAAAAAAAAAGCAGTTCTTTAGCTGTTGATGTGAAATGAGGATGGAGGATGGTTGTTTTTCTCAGTCAGATATTATTCCTGCACTTAAATTTACTGTCATATTTTCACTAACATAATGCAGTAATATCACAGGATGGATGTTGACCCCTCCACCCAGCATCTGCAGCCTATGGAAATCAGGTATTGTTCCAAATACAGACGCTCTTTTGCATCCCCCCACCTCCTCCTGAGGAGGCCCCTCCCAGCCCATTAGCAGGGATTTTCCATCCAATCCATCACCAGTCCTCGCCTCTGTGTCATGGGTGTTACCTTGGAAACCAGACTGGCTCGGTACGCCGCCAAGGCTTTCAGGTACTCTTTTTTAGCCGCCTCGGTTTTCCTCTTGTAGGCCTGAGAGGAGAGAAGAATAAAAAGCACAGTTTTTTTTATCTTAAACACACACACATATGGCCTTAATGCCCCTCCCTCCATCAGAACCAATGGGACAGAACTCCTCTATTTCCTCATCACAGCACTTAAACTCCCTCATCTTAATGTGTCTTTATCTATCGCAGCAGCACATCATTTCCATCCCAGTCCACCTGGAGAAATGAAGCAGAACTCCTCACTGACTTCATCCACACACATTTGGCACATTAAGACGTGTTTTGTTTGAAAGTGTCAGATAAAACCGACTGAATCAGAGAGAGCAGAGAGGCTGGAAAGAAGCTATCAGCTATAAGGGCTATGGGCAAAATTATGTCTATTATGCAAAACAAAGAGCAGAGAATTATGCATGTTTGTCACTGGAAAGCTAAAGTATGTAAGCGCTATACTTTTTACATAGGGCTTTAAACTGCTGATGCGAGCGCTGGTGTCAAAATAAATAATTTTACCAATAACTTACCTCCTTTTTTCATTTAGCAAAGGCAGCAAAATGTGTCTAAACAAAAACTGGGCTTTAACAAAACAGTGTAACTGTGGCAAAATAAATCTCTGATCAGACAAAGTATGTATTAATCCAATGATGCCAGCTTTGTTACTGGACAGTTTTCCATACTTGGTGCTTAGTTTATTGAGCTTGATGCTGTAGAAGAAACTGTTAAATACACGTCATATACCCAAGGACGGCATATTCATAAGACAAATTCCAGGGGCCATAAACATTTTTAAAATACAGCCTTTGTTGTTGAGCACCGTGGATTTTATTGTCAAATTAAGATTAACTGCATGAAAACACCACTCTGTTTCACCAGAATGATCTGATTTTTCACTTTTCTAAATATTTATTCATATTCTAAGGAGGAAAAAGTAAAAAAGACAAAAAATATATATAGAAAAAAAATTAATTTATAAAGAAATTTCAAGGCCTGGTAGAATCAGAATTTCTGCATGAGAATACCGTCTTCAATAACAATAGTGATAAAAAAAAGATATATAATAATAATAATAATCATAATAATACACAGAGCACCTTTCTAAAGAGAAAATGCTGCTCATTTCAAGAGAAACGTTAACGATTAAAGAAGTTAAACAGTGTGGTTTCTCCTGCAGTTATAATAATAATATTAATGGTCTGGAGCTTTGTGGGATTTTCTCTGTATTTGTGAAAAATATATTTTAGTGAGACCACAGACAAAAAAACTGTCTTTGTTCGTGTCTGGGTGTGATGTATGTATGAAACACCCGTCCTACGCTCTGGACGTGTCCCCAGGTGAGTTTAAATCCCCTGAACTGGCCATTAAAACGGTTGACTTTGTTAGTCTCAGACTGTTTTACGGCTCCTCCTTCACTTCTCTTGAATTAAATTTAGAAAGGAAATCATTTGATGAGAGTCAGGGGAGCGGAGATAAACGGGTGGATTATCTTAGGAGAGAACCACCAGCTCATCAAGGTGATATAAGATAATGTCTCACACTATAGCTGGTATAATTACACATCCCATAATACTGCAGCATGGACGCCATCTGCTGGTGATGAGACTGAGAGTTCTTCCTTAATGACACTTTGAACCACTAATTTGGCAGCTAATAATGTTCTTATATTGTTTCTTTTTGGCACTAGTCTGTTCTGTATATACAGAGATTAACGCTGTCAGATGTTTACCACCACTACCCTAAATTAACAGTATTACTGATTCATGTTTTCTACCTGCTTCTGCTCCTCTCCCAGGCTGTCCCACATGGACGCCACGATCTTGGAGACGTCGCCAAAGGTGGCGTTGGGGTTCTGGCCCTTGATGGCGGCCTGGGTGTCTCTGAAGAAGAGAGCGTAGGCTGACACGGGTTTCTGAGGCTCGTTGGGGTCCTTCTTCTTCTTTTTCTTCTGAGGTTTGGGTTTGGGCTTCATCATCTCTGCAGACACTCGCTTCTCACTGTTTATCTGGAGGCAGGAAGAGACACCAGTCAGCTGATGGGAATCTGCAGCTACAGAAGCTTGAGGAGTCATTGCATGTATCTATGAACATGATGACATTATTCTAGATTAAATAAACATCAGCATTAAGCACGGTGCACGTCGTAAAAATAGAACATTCAATTAACGCTGAGGAGAGGCTTTCAGCTGTTCTGGGAGCTGCAGCTTGTTCTGAGAAGAGAAAACAGGACTGAATGAAGACCAAGAGGACGTCAGCAGACATGGACCACAGTCCTGCTCACTTTATCAGCTCTTAAATCACTGCATTCATGGATGTTTTCAGTCTTTGTTTTGTCTCTTTCATGTCGAGCATCAACGCCACTTTCTGAGAAAACCATGAAAAAAAGGATTAGATCTATATTGTCTTCTGTTTGGATTGTCAACAATAACACACTGAGATCTCAGTTCATTTTCAGGAAAAAAAATGCTCACATCTGCACTCGATCCAACGTGCATGAATACATTTTCATTTGCCATTGCAGGGCTTTGACGGGGAGTCAAATCCAGGTCACCTGATCCTGGTTGTGATTCTATATGGAAATTGCCTCCTTTGCCGTGGAGAAACACATCAAACATGGGAGGAAGAGGAGGAAGAGGAGGTGCAGCCTGATGTTGTCATTAGTATCAGTGGAACATCAGTTAACCTGGTTTCTTGGTTGCTATAAAGGCAGGAAATAACAATCCAATTTCCATCCATATAATAGAAGATATAATGACACGCTGAATATGTGATGATATACAGAGGTATTATGTCAAATGAAGGATGTTTATGCGCACTATTTACGGGTGAGAGGTGATGAGAGCGAGCACCCATCTCCTCTTTCATCAGGCAGAATTTTAGAACATTTTAAACAGTTTTGAACGCTGACTTTTACAATCCACTGATCCTGGTTTCAGTGTAGAAACTCAGCAGGAGGGAGAGCAAACCATGAAAAAGATTTGTCCCTGTGCGAGTATCAAACAGCAACTGGAGGACATTTAAAGACGTTCACATCCATCTAATGCATACTTATCACAGGATTAAGCGACAGCCCTGTTTTCTCCTTTAACTGTCAATTGGAAAAATGACTGCCTTTGAAAGTGGCATTGTTTCAGCAAAGTGTTTCTCAGCCCAACAACACGCTGTATTCCACACAGCATGAAATGAACTAATCAAAATTCAAGGTCCAGGAGCACATTTGGCAGCTGAAGTAAAAACTTCAAAATGGCTTTTGTGGTGTGTGGAAATGAATGGATGTTCTCGTTCAGGCTGATGTGAAAGTATTGCTTGTCTATTTCACAGCTTACAGGTAATATTCTTTTTTTCTGTGTGAGTATGCCTGGTTTCATTAAAAAATAATCATCCCTCACTTTTAGGCAATGAGGCAGAAGACAGGCATTTGAAACGACATCTGTTCCAGTCAAGCCTTTGAAGTGAAAATAGAATAAACTGAAGGTTGAGCTAATGGAATGACAAAATAGGAAAAAGGCGAGGCTAAATAATCTGCAGGAAAATTCCCTTGTATTCATAAAGAGACAAGAGTGATGGCACACAGCAGCTACAAGCAATCAACCAGGAGAACAAGGGGCAAATTATGTTCTTTATTTTTAGCTCTAATTGTGTCTCTCATTGCTCATGTTTGTGAACTTATAGGAAGCCAAATGAAATGTCAAAATGAAAGAAAAGACAGCTCAGCGTACGCTGCCTCCACTCATCACAGTTTATCGGTGTTAAAGGACAAATCTGTTAGATTCATTTTCCATCAGCCTGTCTGATCAACATTTACTGCTCTTAGTGGTTTCCTTCAGAAAAAAAACCCCAATTCACTGCAAAAAAAAATATTTGCTTACTATAATATACAACCCATTTCTGGTATAATAAAGTATACTATAGAGTACTTGTATTGTTAAAATTAAAGAAGTATATTCACTCTCACAAAGTCGTTGTTTTTTGTACTTGCACTTTTTTTTTGCACTACAACAGAAGAGATGAAGAGCAGCTGCTGCAGGTGTGTCTGCAGCCACTAGAGGGCACAGTTCCGGTACACAGTGATGACGACATGATGCGTCATTAATTTGTGTCTATTTCATTTTTCGTTTTCGTCCTCAGCTGACTTGACGTCCTGGAGCTAGCACTTCAAGAGCAGCTGAAGTGTGGATTTTATCCAGTGTTTGCTCATATGAACATTATCTCCAGATAGTTCAGATCAATGCTGCTTCTGTCTGAACCAAGAACCTGAGCTCTGTGAGGGACACCATGCTGCTAGCAGAGGCTACGTCTGGCTAGCATGCTAAGAAACCAACAAGGTAAACTCTAACAAGTTAATATGATAACCACTGAAACTCTGAAGAGCTAACATGCTAACAAGTTACACTCTAACCAACTAACATGCTAACAAGTTACACTCTAACCAACTAATATGCTAACAAGTTACACTCTAACCAACTAATATGCTAACAAGTTACACTCTAAAGAGCTAACATGCTAACAAGTTACATTCTAAAGAGCTAACATGCTAACAAGTTACACTCTAACCAACTAACATGCTAACAAGTTACACTCTAACCAACTAATATGCTAACAAGTTACACTCTAAAGAGCTAATCTGCTAACGAGTTAAACTCTAGCAAGCTAACATGCTAACAAGTTCTACTCTAACAAGCTAACATGCTAACATGCTAACACACCTTGTGTTCTGGGAGCAGAGAGGAAACCAGAGGACTGGTCATACTGGGAGCAGAGAGGCATCAGACAGGTGAGACAACAACAACAACACTCACTGAACTGTCGTTACCGCTTCGTTGCTTAGTAACGAGGTCGCGTGTGTGCGCTTTCCTCTGCAGTGATAGGATGTGTTTGAGAGGCTGCAGCTGCTGTGGAGGCTGTTTACATGATGTTTTTATTTATTAGTGATATTTTTCTGGTGAATTATCCCGTTTACGTGATGTTTTTATTTATTAGTGATATTTTTCTGGTGAATTATCCCGTTGACGTGATGTTTTTATTTATTAGTGATATTTTTCTGGTGAATTATCCAGTTGACGTGATGTTTTTATTTATTAGTGATATTTTCTGGTGAATTATCCTGTTGACGTGATGTTTTTATTTATTAGTGATATTTTTCTGGTGAATTATCCCGTTTACGTGATGTTTTTATTTATTAGTGATATTTTTCTGGTGAATTATCCCGTTGACGTGATGTTTTTATTTATTAGTGATATTTTTCTGGTGAATTATCCCGTTGACGTGATGTTTTTATTTATTAGTGATATTTTCTGGTGAATTATCCCGTTGACGTGATGTTTTTATTTATTAGTGATATTTTTCTGGTGAATTATCCAGTTGACGTGATGTTTTTATTTATTAGTGATATTTTCTGGTGAATTATCCTGTTGACGTGATGTTTTTATTTATTAGTGATATTTTTCTGGTGAATTATCCCGTTTACGTGATGTTTTTATTTATTAGTGATATTTTTCTGGTGAATTATCCAGTTGACGTGATGTTTTTATTTATTAGTGATATTTTTCTGGTGAATTATCCCGTTTACATGATGTTTTTATTTATTAGTGATATTTTCTGGTGAATTATCCCGTTGACGTGATGTTTTTATTTATTAGTGATATTTTTCTGGTGAATTATCCCGTTGACGTGATGTTTTTATTTATTAGTGATATTTTCTGGTGAATTATCCCGTTGACGTGATGTTTTTATTTATTAGTGATCATTTCTGGTGAATTATCCCGTTGACGTGATGTTTTTATTTCTTAGTGATATTTTTCTGGTGAATTATCCCGTTGACGTGATGTTTTTATTTATTAGTGATATTTTTCTGGTGAATTATCCCGTTGACGTGATGTTTTTATTTCTTAGTGATATTTTCTGGTGAATTATCCCGTTCACGTGATGTTTTTATTTCTTAGTGATATTTTCTGGTGAATTATCCCGTCTACATGATGTTTTTATTTATTAGTGATATTTTCTGCTGAATTATCCTGTTGACGTGATGTTTTTATTTATTAGTGATCATTTCTGGTGAAGGTGGTTGTATATTTCTATAGTTTCTGTAGTTTGTACTCAGTCTGCAGAGTTTCCTTCTGTTGGTTTGGACAGGAGTCGTCTTGTTGCTCATGTTGATCTTCTGGTGTGAAAGTTGGCATTTGCTGCAGTCTATTTTGTAGATAATTTAACAGTAGCATCTATCATCATGCCCCCCTTCTTCCCTTACTTATATTTAAACTTTTAGCTGACCTACTTTTTACTTTTCCTGAAGTAGGCTCAGATACTTTGACTTGAGGATCCTACTATGCTCTAGAATTCTCTTCACCTCTGTCTATTGCTTACTTTTGTTTCCTCTTTCCTTTAATCGCAAACATTCATCGCAGTGGTTTTACTCGCTGGCTTTATGAATTATATCCGGTGGATAAACAGATGCAGCAGCTTGTTTTCGTTGGTTTTTGTCGTGCAGGTGCAGAGAACAGTACAGTAGTGATTATGACAGCTCTTGTTGTCAGAGTCACATCCCTTATTCATAACACAACATCTTGTGGGTGCACTGCATTGGGCTGCATTTCTGATGCTGTCAGAGGAGCGATGGTATCTGGTCCTCCTGCCTGTGTGACTGTTGATGCTAAATGATGAGCGGCTCTTTGATTCTGACATTCACCATCGTATTTCAGACTGAGGTCCATTTATCTCCAGTCCTGCTCCTCTGTAGTTATGCTGGAGATATTGTGATGTGAGATGAAGTGACATGATACGAGATGATGTGACGTTTCATTTCAGTCATGAACTTCATTGAGCACAGTGCAGAGGTCTGCTTTAGGTCACTGTCTGCTTTATTTAGCGAACCACAGGCATGTTTGGGGTAAAAAGTGGATGAAATGAGGATTTATTATCATCATACTGACGTTCACTCTAAATATCAGCAAATATTTGATGTCAGTTTTCAATAATTACACCTTTTGGCCTGTTATGTATTGAAGTGAGTTGAGAAATGCCTTAAAGCTGCATCCTGTCTGTCAGCCAGCAGGGGGCGACTCCTCTGCTTCTTTAGCAGTTTAATAGAACTAGATTTAGTCCCTCGGTGACCATTGGAGACATGAGTTTATAGTCTCTAGTTTCAAGTCTTCATGTTCATTTAGAAATTATGAAAGTTAATTAATAAGCAGACTAAATATGAATATAATATTCATATTTTATTAGCCTGAACCTGAGAATTGTTGTGTTCTTGTTGGCATATCAGCTCTTCTATGGACTTACGGCGCCAAAAAGTCGTCCGTGTTTTCATCGGACAACTTTATTGAGAACAGAATATATAAAAAATACTTTTGCTTTTGTTTTTTGATGCATTTATCAGACAAGAGATCAACAGATAGATAGATAGATAGATGGTTACTTTTTTAATGCTGAGGGAAACTCAAGAGGACTTTTATGTAGCTGATGGATATTAACACTGAAAAACTATAGTTTAAGATATGTATGTATATATATATACACGTATATACGTATATATATACACGTATATACACGTGTATATATACGTATATATATACACGTGTATATATACGTATATATATATATATATATATATATATATATATATATATACGTATATATATATATATATATATATATATATATATATATATATTTTTAAGACTATGTGTCCAGTGCAGTGCAATCTAAATATATATTGTTGGCAGGTTTCTAGTTTCTGAACCACACTGTCAGCCTCAATGTGCTCATCCCATCAGCGTTTCTGTTGTCTGGTGGGCTGTAATAGTGAATGGACAGCACTGCGCTGGCAAGACAAGATTAGAATTGACAGGCTGATAACTGCGTCACGATCAAAACAGCAGAGAGAAAGATAGAGAGAGGGAGAACAAGGAAATGAGAGAGAGGAGATGTAAAGGAAGAGAGAGAGAGTCGATAAAAGAGGGGGAGATAAAAAGAAGGATGGACAGAGTTTAAAAGATGTGGAAAAATAGACTGTAAAATGTGGAGAGAAGTGTTTGTCCAATCACTGCCTCCTGAATATATGCATCATCATCATCATCATCATCATCACATACACTCAGAGTGCTGTGTGGTGTATTGATTGGAAAAGGTCATAAAAACAAACAGGAAGTGCTCAGAGGTGATGGTTGGATCACATCTGGAAGCCAGACTCAGTGAGGAGTGAACAGAGAAGCTCCATGACGCTGTTTTAACAGGCTGCTTCTAGCAGGAAGTGTCTGGATGTTCACTGCAGGATGAAGCAGCAGCTCCAGAGGAGGCTCTTTAACTCACTTCAGGACTTAGATCAGTTCAAGGACTCAGTGCTCAGAGAGAAGTCACTTTAACTCTGTGTTTTCTCAGTTCCCTAGCTTATTACCTGCAGTAGATTTTCAATACAATTTTGGCTCCACTTAAAGGACAACAGCTGTTTCAGAAAGTTGAGTGTCTGAATTCTGGGTGTGAAATTTGTGCTCTGTGTAATAAATTGAAATAATGCCACAATGGAAAGAAAAGAAGTGAAGTGTGGTCGACTGTGCTCTGCAAACAATCCCACAGTGCAATGATGTGAAAAGTACAGTTACAGTCACAATTAAACAACAAACAACCTACGTTAAATATAGATATTTTCATTGCCATTTGGTTGCTGGGGCAACAATTTTGGTCCAGGTGTACCTGCCTGTTGCCTGTTCTGTTGTCAAGATTTAAAAAAGGTCAATACCAGCAAACTAGACTGATCTCAGTCACAGGAGCAACATCTGGATCTGACTCCTCTGCTTCTAGATCAGTCTGACAGAAAAGGATTTATTCCATCTGTGAACACTGGTTTCCAGTCTTCATGTTCATTTAGAGTGAAACAGGCCATAAAGCAGAGGATGCTTTAGGGCACGGCGACCAGGTCGTTACCACGGTGATGACCAGTTTAACCTCTTTCACACTGAGTTTTGTGTTGAAAATGTAATTAGAACCTTTTTAGTCTTATTCGGTGTTTGGTTGTGGAGTCACTTCTGGTTGCAAAATAAGAAAATGTGAGGCTTAAGAATCGTCCACAAACCAACCCGTCATGGTGACCACGTCTGTAGTCCAGCTCCGGTCCTTCTTTAAGGTGTCAGGTTATAAATACTGCAGTGTCCGTGTGGTTCAGTGGAATAAATCTCAGCAGTTTGAGCACGGACCAACGTGCTGCAGAGCAGTGCAGCTTAGTGCAGCTGTTTCAGAGGGTTTATAAATAGATAAATGGACGTGGTTAGAGGAGCAGCACTGACAATAATGTCATTTCAAAATCCAGCAGCCTATATCATTTTTTTTTGCAATTTCCAGCAGCAACCATAAGCCACAGCCTTAAAGACAAAGTGGGTTTGTGAGAGCTTGTGTTGTGCACAAAGTTCACGTCTTTCAAAATGTAACAGCATGTTTGTATGGAAACATGATAAACGAAGAATATCATCTAAACATCATGTCTGCTCGCCTCCACTGTATGAGCCGACGGAAGTGAAGAAAAGCTGGGTGGGTTCTGAGAAAGAGTAAGCAAGTCTTTGCTAAGTCTTCATAATTAGGGTTGGGATCATGTGGGCTTACATTTTAATTTTCATTACAGGCATTTCGTTGTTATTTAGGTATCGCTTTCACCTCACATTTCAAAGTGCCCCAGTCTGTAACGCTGTCAAGATTGTGGCCTTTCAAAATGTTGGCAGGCGAGACGAGAATGTAAACAGAGCAGTTTGAGACGTGAATGATTCAACTTTCTCTAAACTGAGAGTGCCTGCAGACGTCATGGATGGAAGCCAGAATGCTAGCTTGTTAAAACTGAATATTACCAATACAATATGTGTGATAAGTCCCTGTCCCTCACATCGTTCTACCTGTCAGCATTTTACTGTCTAGTCATTATGTATTCCCATCATGTCGTATGTCTCAGAGTATATACCGACTCATGTGGAGGTGATTACACCTCCAAGTCAGGCCACCCATCTGTGAGCAATGAGCAGAACCAGAATCAGGTCCTGGTCCATAAACTTAAAACACAGCCCAGCCCAAACAATGAGGAACAGGAAGTACAGCTCTAAGAGACATGAAAGCAATACTATCCACTAAGAATCAGTCAATAAAGAATCAATCCATAAAGAATTGAGCCATAAAGAATGGAGCCATAAAGAATCAGTCCATGAAGAGTCAATCAAGAAAGAATCAGTCCATAAAGAATGAATCAATAAAAAAATCAATCTATAAAGAATCAGTCCATAAAGAATGAATCAATAAAAAGTCAATCTATAAAGAATCAGTCCATAAAGAATCCACCCATAAAGAATCAGTCCATAAAGAGTCAATCAATAGAGAGTCAGTCCATAAAGAATCAACCTATAAATCCATAAAGAATCAATCCATAAATTCATAAAGAATGAATCCGTAAAGAATCAGTCCATAAAGAATGAATCAATAAAAAGTCAATCTATAAAGAATCAGTCCATAAAGAATCCACCCATAAAGAATCAGTCTATAAAGAGTCAATCAATAAAGAATCAGTCCATAAAGAGTCAATCAATAAAGAATCAGTCCATAAAGAATCGATTCAATAAAGAATGATTCAATAAAAAAATCAGTCTATAACGAATCAGTCCATAAAGAGTCAATCAATAAAGAATCAGTCCATAAAGAATCGATTCAATAAAGAATGAATCAATAAAAAAATCAGTCTATAAAGAATCAGTCCATAAAGAATCAACCCATAAAGAGTCAATCAATAAAGAATCAGTCCATAAAGAATCGACTCAATAAAGAATCAATCCCTAAAGAGCCCATTATAGATCCAGTCTCCAGCTCAAATACACCTGCTCTTTATGCTGTGGAGTGTTTCCATGTTGCAGAGAGCAGTGCTCCAGTATGGCAGATATTTTAATTCAAACATGAGGCTGGATGATTTATCTGATGTGAGGATGAGTGACGGCTCAGAGGAGCTCCTCCTGACGCTGCTGGACCTCCTTAATCAGCCTGAACACAGCGAGGCCCAGGCGCTTGTATTTGGTAATGTGGTGAAGACCATGGTAAGTGAGAGCTAATTAGATTAACGGTAGTTTAACGAGCTGTTGGAGGGGCCCCTGCAGATTGGTTTTTAATAAATAGTGGCAAAAGCATCTGCTCTGCACTTCCTGGCTCTGCTGGCGTCCTAATTGGCCCCAGTGGGTTCCTGTAGCTCAGTAATGCACTGCACAATTTAGGAGGGAGGGGGAGCAAATGCTGTTCTTCAGTCCAGGTGAGGCTGGGAAAATCAACGTGTCTTTATGATGGTACGGCCTCACAGGCTGAGGAAGAGAGCATATCTCCACACCCAAATAAAACACGTTCATCTTTTTTCTCGTTTGTTTTCAAGATTAAATGTTCTGTTGATGAGGTCTTTGTAGAGGCAACAGCACAGAGAGGAGAAAAAAACAATTAATCAAACATGAGTGAGCGACCATGGCGAGGTTATTTCCATAGCAACAGCCTGAGGGGACAACTTGAACCCTTTAATGTGAGCTGGTGATGTCTCTTTGTAAACATCTGCACAGCGGGGGGGTAGCCAATGAGAGAGCCTGGCAACAGAGGCATCACAGGCCAACCTCTGGCTAACAATCGAACTTTCCATTATCTGCTGCTGAAAGGACCGAAAAGTGCTCTGAACCGTCGTCTTTGTGCCGCCGCTGATCAAACATGGAGGCAGTTCACCGTGAAGCCTGCCGCTAAAACAACAACATGCAAACGATGAGCAGAGAGTGACGCTTCAATAAGAAGTCAGTGTCTGTTGGACACCAGAAACATTTATTCAAACCCTGTTTCTCCACTTTGTTCCTCCAACATCAGTCATTTCTGTCAGATTGAGTCGCCTGGTTCAGCCTCCAGCTGAGCCTCACAAGGGTTCAACAGTTATCAAGTCTCAGGTTTCTGTTCGTCCTTCTGTTCGTCTGTTCGTACTGTAGTACTGCTACTGTACTACTATACTCACTGTACTTCACAGACCTTATCAGACCCCCGTGGTACTGAAACCACTGATCAGTGACTCAAAGGAGCCCAGCAGCACCTCTGACAGGACCAGGAGTAACCAGGACCAGGTCTCACTAACCAGGACCACTTATTATTAACTAGCACCAGGACCAGGACAAGGTCTCACTGACCAGGACCACTTATTATTAAGTAGGACCAGGACCAGGTACCCTGGTTCCTAGAGAGTACTGTCCTGTTCTTAGTGGACAGCACAGTGCTGCTGTGGAATCATTGAGTGGTTAATTGAAACGAATGACTCGAATGAAGGGACATTATCCTCACAGGCTGACTCTGTGGTCTAATTAGTGCTGTGGTGGTGAGGAGGACGAGCTGATCCCTCTGAGGAAGCAGCGAGGTCCCTTTTAAGTGGGCAGAGCCGACGTGGTCCATGGAGACATGACTGGACCAGATCAGCGCCTTTTACTGACATTCTACTGTTATTTTACTGTTACTTTACTCTCATTTTACTCTAATTTTACTGACATTCTACTGTTATTTTAATCTCATTTTACTGACATTCTACTGACATTCTACTGTTATTTTAATCTCATTTTACTCTAATTTTACTGACATTCTACTGACATTTTACTGCTATTTTAATCTCATTTTACTCTAATTTTACTGACATTCTACTGTTATTTTACTGTTACTTTACTCTCATTTTACTCTAATTTTACTGACATTTTACTGTTATTTTAATCTCATTTTACTGACATTCTACTGACATTCTACTGTTATTTTAATCTCATTTTACTCTAATTTTACTGACATTCTACTGACATTTTACTGCTATTTTAATCTCATTTTACTCTAATTTTACTGACATTCTACTGTTATTTTACTGTTACTTTACTCTCATTTTACTCTAATTTTACTGACATTCTACTGACATTTTACTGTTATTTTAATCTCATTTTACTCTAATTTTACTGACATTCTACTGACATTTTACTGCTATTTTAATCTCATTTTACTCTAATTTTACTGACATTCTACTGTTATTTTAATCTCATTTTACTCTAATTTTACTGACATTCTACTGACATTTTACTGCTATTTTAATCTCATTTTACTCTAATTTTACTGACATTCTACTGTTATTTTACTCTAATTTTACTGACATTCTACTGACATTTTACTGCTATTTTACTGTTATTTTAATCTCATTTTACTCTAATTTTACTGACATTCTACTGACATTTTACTGTTATTTTAATCACATTTTACTCTTATTTTACTGTCATTTTACTCTTATTTTACTCTCATTATATTTTCATTTTACTCTAATTTTATTTTAACCACATTTTACTGTCATTTTACTCTAATTGTACTGTTATTTTACTCTCATTTTATATTCATTTTACTCTAATTTTATTGTTGTTTTATTGTCATTTTACTCTCATTTAATTGTCAAGTTTGACAGATTTTATCAGAGCAGCAACACTTTCTTTAGCAATTGATTTTATTTTTCAGTAAATTAGTGACTAATATGGTGGAGATAGTGATCAATACATATTTTGCCAACAGTAACTGTTTCAAAATGCTTGTATTGACGAACCAGCTGTATAATAAAAATATATTCCTTTATCAGGTTTGTCCCATTGAGATCAACTATGTCTTTTTACATTAATGATCAGATTAAACATTAACATACATCCTGGATAGATTTCACCATAGTTTTAAAGTCACTCATATTAAAATGAGGAATCTAATTACTACATTTCATAAGAGGCATTTCATAAGCTTTTCTGTTGACTGACTAATTGATTAATCAGCTAATAGTAGTGATCATTGTCACCCTGGTCGTCCTCTCACATGGAGCGTCGTTGACTCGTAGCTAATTTGACAACATGACTTATTGTTTTCAGATGTATTTCCATCTCCGCTCAAATGTGTTTTTTTGCCGTTCCTAATTGTTTACCCTTGTTCGAGATGATCCCAGGAAGTCAGTGCTCAAATCTCTGTGACCAAGCTGTTTTAAATATTCAGCAGTGGTAACAGTCGCCTAAGGTTATTTGAATTAGTGGCATGAATATTCATTAAGTGCGATGAATGTGCATTTGTTTTTAATGCTCAATCTGTTAATACGCCTCTTCATTACTTCACTGCATAATGAGCAGCACAAAGCAAAGCTTTACTTTTTAAAGCAGGTCTCTGGAAGCCGGTTTGTTTCGCTTTAAATGAAACGGCGATGCCCTTCCAATTATCTCACTGTCATTTCTCCTGACAACTACAAGACACATTGTTCACCCCTGTTGTGGAGCGTGGCGCTGAAGGGCATCTGTCTTTTTGTGGAATGAAAAGCTGCAGCAGAAAACATTTCGACTGTTGCAAAAAGTGATTTATCTGGGAACGTCACTGAGATGTCATATCTATCTCAGCGAAAGGCAGCGGAGCATGCAGGTCATATGAGATATGTCTAAAAAAAAAGATTGCTGTTTCAGTTTTAAAAAACACAAAGTAATCCAGCTGCACTGAGAAACTGCTTCACATTTCCTCCTTTCAGATGAAGTTTATTTTGAGGAAGTTCTCCTCATTAGAGAGTAGAGTTCTGTCTATGCTGTGGCTTATTTATCACTATATTTATCTGAATCTCAGCTCAGGTTGCTGTTGATATTCTTCTTTTTCTCATATTTTAACCACTTTATTTGGCCTCTATCCAACCATCCCTGCACTGTCAATAAACCCAGCTGTCAATATAGTTTTTATGTCGCTGCATTGAAATAGTTATGGCCTTTTTCCCCCCGCTGTGTCTGTCCTAAATGCCAAGTGATGCAAAATAACTCTCCTTTCACAAATTAAATGAAGTCAAGCTCAGATAACCTCAGATAACCTTGTAGCACACAGTGACTGTGGAAATAAAGAATAAAGACAGACTTAAATCGTTATTGCTGACAGTTCTAGCAAAGATCTACAGTAAATGTGAAGAAATATCAACAGCAGTTTGGAGAACATTAATAATGACTCGTCTTATCAAAAACGTGAATCCAGCAGCTCCAGTTTAACCAGACTGACTGACTGAAACATGAACTAGTGAAGCTGGCAGCAGTTTCTCGGCAGCAGGTCTTCCTCGTCTCTTCCCAGCTTCATTACTCCACTAATGAGAAGGGGCTGCCGCTCTCTTTCAATATTTAAAGTGCTGGCACCCCTCAGGGCTCCATGTTGGGGCCGTTCTGCAAACCCCTCCACGACCCCTCATTACCATCTGCTGGTGGTCCTCCTGCTTTACTTTTCAAAGCACAAGCCGAGGCCTCAGACCCCGACGATCAGGGAGCTTTGTTGAACATGAGACCCTGAACGCCTCCTTTTCCCCGAACGCCACGCTGACAGCGAAGCTCCCACAGGAAGTCATGTTAGGTTACATCCTGTGATGTGAAGCAGAAGGTCAGTTAACTCCAGAGACACCTCGGTCTGCTACAGCGCCACTGCTGATCCTCCTGCTCCTCTCAGTCCTTTTCACGTCTGAGAAATGGTTGAAAGTTATGTGTTAATCCTATGAAGATCAACACGTGACTGCAGCAGAACAGATCAAACCCTGCATTGGCTGGAAATAAAAATAGAAAAACCTCAATGCATTTATTTGACACCTGCTTATTCCATCTGCTTGACATCTTTTAGACTCTCTGGCTAATAATTGTGCTGCCTGTGGAGTCATAATCAGATGGAAAAGAGGGGCTTGTCAGACGTAATAAATTTAGCTGGAAAAAAAACAGGGCTCTTGTAGAGACATATGCTGTTCTGCTTGCCAGAAATCATAAGATTATTATATAGTCAGCTGTAAATGAGCAGGAATGACAGGCTTTAAAGCTGCTGTGTTGGGTTGGCAGCATGGAGACGACGGTCAATCCGCTGCTCTCACTGCTGTAATGATTTAACTGTGTTTGCTGTAGGATCGATGTTTGCTGGAAAAGAGAATCCCAAAGCAGGGAGAAGTTTACAGAGCTTTAGCCTCGGGCTAAATGTTGTACAAAAACCAGCAACAACATCCCTGGAGATGAAGCGTATCTGTTGCTCCAGCTGAGCTTGTGCTTGTAGGAGGTTTATATGAGCGCTGAGGCTTTTATTGAGGAGGAGTGTGTCCTGAAGGTAACGCTGTTGACTTTTTATTCACTTCCTCAGCTACGGTGATAGAAGGCCGCTGAACAATTTGGTTTTCCAGCTCTGTCCTCCACTTTCTGTGGGTTTACTGAAAGGCTTTTGTTAATAGGATAAAACAAAGGTAAAGGCCTCCGGTCACACTGAGAGCCTGTTTCCATCCAAACTCATTACTCTTTGAGCATTCAGCAGGCATGAATTCAATCTCCCTCATTATACCTTTATCAGTATGAAATTAAGGTTAATTGACTTTGTTGGGGAAACATCAGATGACATATCCCTAATGGAACCAAAATGAAAATAACGTCATCTTCAATTGCTTTAAAATATTTCTCAATATACAGCCTGCTTTGCTCTTCCACAGCCTCAGAATAAGCTGCTCTTGTCCCAGGAGATAATAAATGAATTGAATCCCCCCCAACACCACTCCAACCCCCTCCTCCTTCCTTATCGGTCATCTATTTTTCCAGAGTAAGCTATTACTTGCCGGGGGTTGCTAGGCAACAGGAAATATTAATAGCGTCTATTATTAGCCGGGCTCTGCTAGAGTAGTACTAAAATGTGGAAGTGGGAAACATGAATGTGTTACATAAATCTCCGGACCTTTCACAGCGTGTGCAAGTCTCTGTTTGTGTGGTGATTTATTACAACGTCGGTTCATTTATGAGAAAAGAGGGTGTGAAATAAGAAAATGGAACGTTACCCTGAAGGGCTATTTGAAAATAAATAATTGCAAAGGTGAAACAAAAGCTGTTTAAGAAGCAGGCACTCCCCCTCTGTTTCCTTTCAAAATGCTGCTTTATATATATATATATATATATATATATATATATATATATATATATATAAATAAATACCTTAACTGTTAACTTTATATATACATAAATACTGTTACTGTTAACTTCACTGCTTAACTACTTTACTGCAGCATTACTGTTAGCTTTATATATAAATAAATACCGCTGCATTACTGTTGGCTTTATGTATAAATAAATATCGCTGCATTACTGTTAGCTTTATATATAAATAAATACCGCTGCATTACTGTTGGCTTTATGTATAAATAAATACCGCTGCATTACTGTTGGCTTTATGTATAAATAAATACCGCTGCATTACTGTTGGCTTTATGTATAAATAAATACCGCTGCATTACTGTTAGCTTTATGTATAAATAAATACCGCTGCATTACTGTTAGCTTTATGTATAAATAAATACTGCTGCATTACTGTTAGCTTTATGTATAAATAAATACCGCTGCATTACTGTTGGCTTTATGTATAAATAAATACCGCTGCATTACTGTTAGCTTTATGTATAAATAAATACCGCTGCATTACTGTTAGCTTTATGTATAAATAAATACCGCTGCATTACTGTTGGCTTTATGTATAAATAAATACCGCTGCATTACTGTTAGCTTTATGTATAAATAAATACCGCTGCATTACTGTTGGCTTTATGTATAAATAAATACCGCTGCATTACTGTTAACTTAATGTATAAATAAATACCGCTGCATTACTGTTGGCTTAATGTATAAATAAATACCGCTGCATTACTGTTGGCTTTATGTATAAATAAATACCGCTGCATTACTGTTGGCTTTATGTATAAATAAATACCGCTGCATTACTGTTAACTTTATGTATAAATAAATACCGCTGCATTACTGTTAACTTTATGTATAAATAAATACCGCTGCATTACTGTTGGCTTTATGTATAAATAAATACCGCTGCATTACTGTTAGCTTTATGTATAAATAAATACCGCTGCATTACTGTTAGCTTTATGTATAAATAAATACCGCTGCATTACTGTTGGCTTTATGTATAAATAAATACCGCTGCATTACTGTTGGCTTTATGTATAAATAAATACCGCTGCATTACTGTTAGCTTTATGTATAAATAAATACCGCTGCATTACTGTTAACTTTATGTATAAATAAATACCGCTGCATTACTGTTGGCTTTATATATAAATAAATACCGCTGCATTACTGTTGGCTTTATGTATAAATAAATACCGCTGCATTACTGTTGGCTTTATGTATAAATAAATACCGCTGCATTACTTTTAGCTTTATATATAAATAAATACCGCTGCATTACTGTTGGCTTTATGTATAAATAAATACCGCTGCATTACTGTTGGCTTTATGTATAAATAAATACCGCTGCATTACTGTTGGCTTTATGTATAAATAAATACCGCTGCATTACTGTTGGCTTTATGTATAAATAAATACCGCTGCATTACTGTTAGCTTTATGTATAAATAAATACCGCTGCATTACTGTTAGCTTTATGTATAAATAAATACCGCTGCATTACTGTTGGCTTTATGTATAAATAAATACCGCTGCATTACTGTTGGCTTTATGTATAAATAAATACCGCTGCATTACTGTTGGCTTTATGTATAAATAAATACCGCTGCATTACTGTTAACTTTATGTATAAATAAATACCGCTGCATTACTGTTAGCTTTATGTATAAATAAATACCGCTGCATTACTGTTAACTTTATGTATAAATAAATACCGCTGCATTACTGTTGGCTTTATGTATAAATAAATACCGCTGCATTACTGTTAACTTTATGTATAAATAAATACCGCTGCATTACTGTTGGCTTTATGTATAAATAAATACCGCTGCATTACTGTTGGCTTTATGTATAAATAAATACCGCTGCATTACTGTTGGCTTTATGTATAAATAAATACCGCTGCATTACTGTTAGCTTTATGTATAAATAAATACCGCTGCATTACTGTTGGCTTTATGTATAAATAAATACCGCTGCATTACTGTTAACTTTATGTATAAATAAATACCGCTGCATTACTGTTAGCTTTATATATAAATAAATACCGCTGCATTACTGTTGGCTTTATGTATAAATAAATACCGCTGCATTACTGTTGGCTTTATGTATAAATAAATACCGCTGCATTACTTTTAGCTTTATATATAAATAAATACCGCTGCATTACTGTTAACTTTATATATAAATAAATACCGCTGCATTACTGTTGGCTTTATATGTAAATAAATACCGCTGCATTACTTTTAGCTTTATATATAAATAAATACCGCTGCATTACTGTTAACTTAATGTATAAATAAATACCGCTGCATTACTGTTAACTTAATGTATAAATAAATACCGCTGCATTACTGTTGGCTTTATGTATAAATAAATACCGCTGCATTACTGTTAACTTAATGTATAAATAAATACCGCTGCATTACTGTTGGCTTTATGTATAAATAAATACCGCTGCATTACTGTTAGCTTTATATATAAATAAATACCGCTGCATTACTGTTAACTTTATATATAAATAAATACCGCTGCATTACTGTTGGCTTTATGTATAAATAAATACCGCTGCATTACTGTTAGCTTTATATATAAATAAATACCGCTGCATTACTGTTAGCTTTATATATAAATAAATACCGCTGCATTACTGTTAACTTTATATATAAATAAATACTGCTGCATGCACTCAGTTATTTGTTATCCTCATCTCAAACTCATCCAAATCATTGCAGAGGTTTCAGGATCCAGTGAACAACGTCTTTGTAGATTCAGCACAGCAGCAGCTGGATGGACAGCTAATCCTGGAGACTGGCTCTAATGGAGGCCTGAGCCACTGGAAAAAACAGAGCTTGCAACTTACGCAGTTTGGTTCTGAAAATCACATAAGACCTGATTAACGAAGGATAAATGCCATGGATGCTCACATTATAGCATAAATATTCATGATGGAGGGCAGAGAGAGAGGAAAAAAGTAATATTTATGTCAGATGAAAGTATATAACGTTGAATAATTCACCACACAGGCCATCTATAATTCATCTGGTTCGATCCTATGATTAAAGGGTTTGAATGTGTTCGCCAGGGGTGTTTATATGTTCAGTCTGAAGCATGTTTAACACAGAAAAAGTCCTTTCACTGGATGGGGGGCTCAGCATCCCTCTGAAAAAAAGAATCAGCTGACAGGGGATATCCCGTCTCCTTGTCAAGACTCCATCATAATGAAGGAAAATGTGCAGTTTCTTGGCTCGCTTTGAGGAGCTGTGCTGCAGGAGTCTGGTTGTTAAGGAGGCGTTTATAAATGCTGCAGCGCTGCTCACTGTGGCCTCGCTCCCTCGGCCTCTAACCGGGCTAATTATCCCTCTAATGGAGCAGCGCTTTGCTGCTCATGAAGAATAATCGCAGAAGAATTAGTAATTTCACTGTTTATACGCTCGTAGCTTCAGCTGGCTGTGAGAAGCAGCTTTTTATAGAAACAGGTAAACTTTCAGCCGAGTCGCTGGTTGACCTCCAGCTCTCAGTCCACCACAGCTCAATGAAACAAAGGTAGACTCACCGAGTGCATAGGCCCCGAGAGGAGGTGGGTGTCCTGACCCAGCATGTTGGACATCATGAGGGCGGGCAGCTCGGGGTAGGAGTAGGTGTTGAGCAGGCCGTTGTGAGGCAGGGAGTGGAAAGGGTAGCCCGACTCGTGCTCCATGAGGTGCAGCAGCGATGGGTCGGCGTGGTTGGGTGGCGTGATGGGGGGGATCTCATAGTCCTCGTCTCCACCGCCGCTGTTAGCTCGGCCCTGACTGGAGTAGCTCTGCAGACACACAGGGAAGTGATCACTGCGACCTCCAGTCATTTTCAGGGTCATCACAGGATCATTTGTGTAAAAGCATAAAGACAATTAGAGCCCAAAACCCACCGAGAGTAATCTGGACGTGGGAGGAAAATCCACACATATAGAACAACAACATCAGACCATTGCACGTCCATGTCTGAACACTTTTGGTTACAGCAGAAATAAAACACAGCCGTTCTGCTGACAGACTGCGGTTCAGTGACCAGCTAACAAAGGATGTTCCAAAGAGTAATTAAAAAGAGTCTTAATTGGCTTTTAAATGCACCTGTTGCATGTTTGTTGTTCACATTCGTGTTTCGCAGCAGTCAATTCAGGCTGTTTTGCCAAAAATAAAAATAATTAGAAATGCAAATTTTCCCGCTGACAAAAGTGTAAAGAATGAATTCAACACAAACATACACAGCAAATTAATTAGGGTTAGACAACAGCTGCTGTACGGAATAATTTGCTTCAGAAATCTTGACAGCTTTAAAGCGACAAACTGCCAGCCTTTAAAATACAGTTAATCAAATTCATTATGTGGAAAAACACCACAGACACTCTGTGGCTATTTTATAATCTCATAATTATGGTGCCAATCATGTTTGTTTGAAATAGAAAGAAAATAAAGTGGACGAAACAAAGCTCCCATTCCTCATCATGGTTTCCCGTTCGATCACATGGCAGCAGGTAAAACAGCAGATTTTCTTTTAGTATTTTAGATTTTGTGGCACTAATAAGGTGACAGATGAGCAGAGCTTGTCTTCTCCACTGCCTGTCTTGACATAATATTACGCTGAGAAATATGATTGTGTGCTCTCAGAAAGCATACTGAGGGTATTCACCAGGGAATGAAAAGCAATTTTGTCAGAGGCAATCTGATGCCAACTCCCCTTTATAATGACTGAAGAAAATTAATCATCACAAATAATATTCCAGTGTCAGCCATTCAAGAGCTTTTTAATAGAATTTTTATTATTCATGTCTCGTGGTACACATCAACCAGTCCGTTCTGCAACATTTCAGAAATCAATTCAGCATCGTCTCGGTGTAGGCTGTCATCTCGCCTGCCACAGCAGCAATTCATCTCACAAACAAATACTTTTAGCAAACAAATGGTAAGAAATGACGAGGAACAGCAGCGATGTCCCCAGCAGCAGAACTGCTGCTTGAAGATAGGATAAAAGTGTCATAATGTGCTCGATCATTAGAGAGACGAATCCTAATAATAACAAAAGGCAGTAGTTTCCTATCAGGGCCTGATGTGCTCTTTTCTCTTCCCATAACACTCACTCCTCACAAATATCACCACTGACAATTGCTTTTTCCCACGATAAAGGTTTTGCAAACGTGTCTTCGATGTCTAACATTTATTCTGGCTGTCATTTGTTATTACTGTTAACAAGCGTATGTGCTAGCTTTCATCCAGTAAACAAACACAAACAAATGTCTCTGGTTTGTGCTTCTGCAGATTCTCACATGGAAGCTTCTGAATAAACAGAATCTACCTGTGGGTTTTATTTTAAACCAGACCTCCTTGACCTCTGAGAAGCAGTGATGGTGAGATTTATCAAGTCAATGAGAAAATATCCAGCAGATTTATCAACAGTCACTTTTTTATCACTCTGGTTAAATGACAAATATGTGTAGTAATGCTTTTTTTTCTTCTGAAACATCAGTGTTTGGTTGACCTGATACAGCGGCACTGTCTCTAAAAAAAACAAAAAAAAAAAAAAAAAAGTCAGAACGGCTAGGAGGTGAGGCTAGGAGGTGAGGCGAGGAAGTGAGGCTAGGAGGTGAGGCAAGCAAGGAGGTGTGGTTAGGAGGTGAGGCTAGGAGGTGAGGCTAGGAGGTGAGGCGAGGAAGTGAGGCTAGGAGGTGTGGTTAGGAAGTGAAGCTAGGAGGTGAGGCTAGGAAGTGAGGCTAGGAGGTGAGGCGAGAAAGTGAGGCTAGGAGGTGTGGTTAGGAAGTGAAGCTAGGAGGTGAGGCTATGAGGTGAGGCTATGAGGTGAGGCTATGAGGTGAGGCTAGGAGGTGTGGTTAGGAAGTGAAGCTAGGAGGTGAGGCTATGAGGTGAGGCTATGAGGTGAGGCTATGAGGTGAGGCTAGGAGGTGTGGTTAGGAAGTGAAGCTAGGAGGTGAGGCTATGAGGTGTGGTTAGGAAGTGAAGCTAGGAGGTGAGGCTACGCGGTGTGGTTAGGAAGTGAAGCTAGGAGGTGAGGCTATGAGGTGTGGTTAGGAAGTGAGGCTAGGAGGTGAGGCTAGGAGGTGAGGCGAGGAAGTGAGGCTAGGAAGTGAGGCTAGGAAGTGAGGCAAGGAGGTGTGGTTAGGAGGTGAGGTGAGGAAGTGAGGCTAGGAGGTGAGGCTAGGAAGTTAGGCAAGGAGGTGTGGTTAGGAGGTGAGGCGAGGAAGTGAGGCAAGGAGGTGTGGTTAGGAGGTGAGGCGAGAAAGTGAGGCTAGGAGGTGTGGTTAGGAGGTGAGGCTAGGAGGTGAGGCTAGGAGGTGGGGCGAGGAAGTGAGGCTAGGAGGTGTGGTTAGGAAGTGAAGCTAGGAGGTGAGGCTAGGAAGTGAGGATATAACACGTTGACCTCAGAGGCTGTCAGAGGCTTTCTTATGACCATCTCTTTGGTGTTTCCTTATTTCCTTTAGCTTTCTCTGATGCCCTTGGAGATAAGACACAGGACAAGGACATCACAAGTTTAATATTTTCAAGCATAGATAAATAATTCATAAATACGCTGTCTTTCAGGGGAATGCATAAAAAAGAAAACAGCAAATGTTGATTCAGCCTTCTCCTCTGTGACCTCTGATCTCCTCCAGAGGTCAAATGGAAGCAAATCTGTCATTTTCCAGGACAAGGACGTTTCTCTGCACATCACTTCAGTCTCTCTTTGTAACTTAAACACAGTAGCATCCTGTTTCTTTGTGTGGTGCAGTGTGGTGCTTTATTTTGTAGATGATGTTCATGCATGAAGCAGATCCTGGGTCTGATCATTCACCTCATAGGAGCATGTATGGAGGAGCTACTGCTGACCTCAGATCAGATTAAAGCACAAACATCACAACATTAAAAACAGCTTTGCTCACTGTTCTGAACCTAATATAAAGTTATTTACATTTAATAATAAGTAAAACTCATCCAGTCCTCCATAACTGACTCCAGTTTTTAATTAATGCTGGTAGCAGTAAGAAGCTGAGTATTGTTATTGTTATTATGAAATGAAAATGAGGCCAAGTTCCAGCTGAACAAAATATCTCTATTTCATAATCATTTATTTTATCTTCAGCTTTTAGGATTTCTAAACCAATTACATGCCGTCCAAACTGTGTCTTGTTATTTGATCAATCACAAAAAACTATTATAAAAACACTGTAGATCAAGCATTATTTACACAGTGATTAATCACGTTAAAGACTTAATATGATGTATTTCAAATATAAAGATGTACAGAAATAAATTTCATAAGAACAGATCATTTTCTTGTCAGTCTACATTATGTCGCTTGTTATCGTTAATTCTCGTTATTCTTACGCACCTGAACGCACCTCAACTCAGCTTTCATTACACACAAAAAACATTTTCCATGTTGTGGTATTTTCACCCTGAACAGCAGATTTTAGTCACGAACACGTCTGCAGAGATCAGAAAACAAAATGATTGGCTGCCACCTTTTTCCCATCTGATAGTAACGATGGAGCCTCAGTCATTTATGAAGAATATATATGAATATTGATCAGTGTTCATTGTGCTGTGAGAGATTCATAAGATTTATAACATGGTTGCATGGAAAAGGAAAACTCCCAGTAAACATGACCAAAACATTGAGACGGCCTCAAACTGTATTTTAGTGTATTTTCTTTTCATATTTATATTTCTATATTTATCTTTAGTTGATATATTTATTTGTGCCATCTGGTTCCAGAGTCTTTAGTTGTTGTTGTTGTTTTTTTTAATATATTTATAGATGATGATAGAAATAGGAAAAAAAAAAAACAGCAGATAGTTTTCTTGAATTCTTCTCTTCTTCCTGTTCTGTTTTCATTTTCTAGTTCAGGGACAAAAAGAAAGCGATGTGGTTTCTAGTTTCTCGTCCTCATCTTTCCCTTGGTTTGCTTTGTGGACACGGCGCATACATGCTAATATTCTCATGGCGTGTTAAACGTGTCAAAGTTAAAATTCACCTCGCAGCTTTAAAGTCTGCAGCCAAACAGCTTCGGCCTGTCAGGTTCTCCTCAGTAATTAAGTCATCTAAAGTGGAAACCAATGAATCAGCTCAGCTCAAAGTTTCCTCGACACAAACGGCCGGGAAGATGAGTTGGAGTCATTAGCTCTCTGATGGAGTCATTGGTGGCCTATGAGGTGTTTAGTGGAGACAGCTCATCTGGGAACAATGAAGTGTTCGTCACAAGCAGCTCAATGAAAGCGTGGAGCCTCAGAGAGCCTGTCATGGCTGACGGCGGCCAAATTGTCCAAAGACAAGAGCTGTCTGTCTTTGATGGACTTTGTTATTACAGCGTCAGCCGCTGACACACTTCCTGTAGTAACTCTTTTTACGTCATGAAGTCGTATAACTTTGAGCGTACGCGTCCTATGGAAAGTCATCCAGCCATATGCTGCGTTTTAAAAAATGACAGAGCTGCATGATTTTAGGGACAAACAGCAGCTGGCCGTGCATACATCAAGGTGGACGGACGGCTACGCTCTACCTGGAGACAATCTGAGGACAGCTTCACCTTCAAACTCATCAGTGACCATTACAGTGATGCGTGATGGGAAGCAGACAGACAGACAGACCGGGGATAAGTGAGGTGTGCCAGGGTGGAGGGGCTGTGCTGCTTCAACCGATAGCAGCGCTAAGCTAACCTCCCCCCCATTCACCAGCAAATGTCACATCAGAAAGGACCTGATCCAGGTCTACCAGGTCTACCTGAACTCTCGAGGAGCGACTGCTGCATCAATTTAAAAAAGATCAAAGATGAAGGATGAAAAAAAAAAACAGAAAGAAATAGAAAAATTATTTACTGTTTCTGACCAAAAAGACAGCGTTTTTTTTTCTCTTTCTTTTTTTGGTGGAATAATACCGTGGTCTCAGACACATCCCCTTTTCTTATTCATTAGAGAGAATGACATAAATAAATAAAATATGTTGTCTCGGAGTCACTCATCCCCCCCAGGGAACATGGAAGCCCCAGTAATCACATATGGCACAATAGCTCGCCCATAATCCCCTTTATTTTTATTTTCATGATGTCACTCTCTTTAAGCCTCTTGCTTTATGAGTCGCAAACGGAGTGGAGAGGAAAAAGCAAGGGAGGGGTGAAAACAAATGATGTGGATCCCTCATTGTTCTTTCTCTATGCCCTCATTCCAGTCAGGGTAATAAGAGAACATTGTGATTTACTGTCAGCGAAGCGCAAGAGTGCATCAGAGAGAATCCACTGCGGCAGGGACCATTAAAATAGATTTAACTTCCCTCAGTATTAGGCCAGATGTCTACACTTCTATTATATTTCAATCAGCCATGACCTTGGTCTCCATATGATGAGGAAGATCACTGGTAGAGAGAGAGAGAGAGAATACAGGCTGGAAACTGATAGAAATATCAAACTACTTAGATTAGACTAAATCCATCTGCTCCACTGTGCAGCTAATGCAGAGAGGCTGGGACAGAAATAGAGCCACGGTTTGGAGTTTTCTTAAAGGACTGGATGAATCATTGAGTGCACTCTGGTTTTTCTTGTGAGGTCCGTTTAAAACCTCCTGCTGTTTGCTCACTAATAGTCTCAGTAAATCTTTTATTTCATGTAAAATCCATCCGTTTGAGCTCCATGCCAGCAGAGCAGAGCTCAGAGCGTCTTCTGTTGCTGATGCTAATTGGACTTATTGGCTGACATGGACTGACCTACATAAAGAGCCCTGGTTACAACTGTAACCTACAGTCCCTCCTAGCATGGGCGTGTGTCGTTGTTCCTCTGATGTTCCTCCAGCATTGTTTTCAGGTATTTATGCTCTCAGCTGCACAAACTGTTGAAATTTAAATCCGTTCAGTACGCTTCTGCGCTTCGTCGTGGCGACCTTGCCGGCGGCGCTGTACTCCCTCAAAGAGGATGTGAGATGTGTGTTGGCGTTCTCAGACCCTCAATTTTCATTTTTCATCCTTTGTCTCAAATGTCCCCCAAACTTTTTCTTGCAGGGAAAAGATGCAGGAGGTGGAAAAACGAGATAGAGTAGAGATGGAAACACTTTGACTGGAGGATGGAGGAGGGTGGGGGTGGAGAAGTGGTGTGGAGGTGGGGGGGTATGGTGGTGCATTGTGAGTCACTGTTAAGTAACGGTGCCTTTCCACATCAGCGTCGACCCACATAGAGCAGAGTGCTGAGCTGGGGAGGAGCAACATGTGGATTTCTGTGTGGATGATTGATAAAACTTCATCATGTGACACAAAGAGCTGTTTGAATTAAACTGCAGTCAGCAGCTGGTTAGCTTAGCTTGAACAAACAATTCAAACATTAACCTGAGGACGGAGCAAAGATCGCTAAGCTAAGCTAAACTAAACTAAGCTAAGCTAAGCTAAACTAAGCAGCGGCTGGCTCCAGCTTCATATTTATCAGACATGAGAATGACGAATAGACATCCTGTTGATTTAAATAGTTTTAATTGACTGATTTAATTGATCATCAGGTCAGCTTTAGAGGTAGAGGAAGACATAATTAATCCTGAGGGAAATAAAATGTTTCACTCTGTTCTTATTATACAGACATGAAAAACGTGGTTAGACCTTCAGTTTCTTGTTCATGTTAATGCCTGGTACAACTAAAGGGGCAATTGTTTGGACAAATATAAGGATAACCAGGAAAGCACTGTCGGTCTTCACATGAGCAGTGCTGCTGATGACAGGAAGTGACCTCTAATAGACCCTGAATACCATGAAGCTCCAGCAGGTCGAACAGGACAGAAAACAGCTGCCTTTTTCTGTCCTCCTCATTGTTTTCTTCAGGTGACAAACCTTTAGTGGTAGCAGGCATTAAGAGGAACAAGGGTGGTTTAATCATTTTTCTTTGACTGTATATTCTAAGTCTGAAAACAGGACATATATATATATATATACATCTATTGAAACTCTGCACTTTGTCCATACGGGACTTGAACCTGCAACCTTTCAGACTCCCTCCAGACTGATCTAATGCCGCCCAATTAGTCATCAGGAAGCCAGTCTCCCATTTGATGATCTCAACACTATGATATGATTACATACTTTCTGATCAAAACTTCACGCAGATTAAAGCTTCAGCAGAGCTGAACGGTGTGAAGTGAAGTTAATGTTTGTGTGGCTGAAGACCAGGGAAAGAAGAGGATGTCGAGTAAAGAAAGACACCAAAATAAACAGAAACACACAGGTTTCTATTCTCATCTCAACCATCAGCTCCTGTTCTCCTGCAGCCAAATCAATAGAGACGCTCAGCAAGACACCTGGAAGCAGAAAACACAACCTGAGCTTCCTCTGCTGCACAACAACACAAGTCAACAAGTCCAACACAGCGAAACGTCCCTCCCTCTTCCTGCCACCGCCTTGTTTTCTCTGTCAGCCCTAACCAGCCATTTCTCTAAATCCACCATTTTCTGCCTCTAATTTTCCATAATCTATCGTATGCACACACAAACCTCACAGGCATGCTTCCCCATGGACTGATTACAGGCTGCAGAGAGGCCAAATATACATACATACTGTCTGCACACAGTCACTCAAACTGATATGAATCTAAATGCAGCGCACTGATTGTTCCTTTATACCAAAGTAGAATAAATGAGGCTGTGATCGTCTTCATGTTGCTGCTTTATGGCTGAAAAACCATGAAGTGCAGTCAGTGTTACTTCTGTGTGGATTAAATCCTGATAATCTGAGTTTATGCCCCATTATTCCACCTTATTTTTCCCTCAGTAATGACTGACAGGTCTGGAGTTACAATTGTATTGGAACACTTTCTTCACATTTTTGGAAAGAAATTATGATTTTTTTTTCATGTTATTATAATAACTCAAAACTCCAGTAACTCGCAGCTTTGACTGGCTAATAACCAGACCTACATGTGTTTGAATCACTGGCAGTCTGTACTTTCAGGTTTCTGGATGTCTTGTGAGTGAATGTTTAGGCAAAATATTTTGTCCCAGTTGTTTGTATATTATGTGCAACTGTAAGAACTTTGTAAGGGCAGCTGTGGTACATATTAAAATGCCATATTTAATTTAAGAAATCATTAGCCAGGAAGTATAAAGAGCAACAATAAGGATGAGGTTTGGGTGGACTGGAAACCGATTTGAACGTCAACGTTGATTATTTGTCACGTCACACCCTTTCCTTACTTCTTTTTAAGCCTGCTACGACTTTTTCCCAAACCTAAAGAAGTTTATTTAGAAGAGACGGCATGTATGTAACGAGCAGAAGTTGACCTGTGTTTTTGGAAAATGCACAAAAAATAAGGAATACCTTTTCATGCGGAACGTTTGAAAGAGGATATGGAGCACATTCTCAGTCGTCAGGGTAATACAAGACATTTAATAATCTGTAATTTAACAAACTGTCCCTCTATAGCTTTGTAGTCGCTGTGTGTGGGCAGATATAACACTGGCTGATCAACAGAACAACACACCCACACTTTTGCATAGAGGCTGAAACCTGAACAGATGAGCCAAATGGAAAACATCAATATGAAAATGTCTGGGAGCTCCATATGTACAGAAAGCGTAGAGTATCCAGAGCCTTGAAAACATCTTGTTTGAATGGACAGATTGTGTCCAAGCGTAGAGTAAACGGCCCCTTTAAAGCTGGTTCTGATTAGCGGTTTTCTGTCTTGAAAAGCCCAGAGATGTTATGTGTAATGTAATCTGCAGACGGCTACCTCAGTGCAAACAAAGGAGTCTCTGTTCTGGACTCATGCACCTTTTTCACAGGCACACATCATGTAAAGGCTGGCCATGTTAAACCTTCAGCTACTGCAGAATACCTGAAGAACAAATGTCTGACCGCAGAGCTGCAAAAATAATAGAAACACACCAGAATGTAGGCATGCATCTAGACAGTAATCATTTCAAATGGATGTGTTCCATATTTGCACCTGCAGTTAGTCTAGTTTAACTTGAAGAGAAAGCACAGATAATGCAGACCATTAAGATCAGTTAAGAAAGGAGTGACTCATGCTCACAGCGAGCAGAGTGATGAACGTAGAGTGACGCATTAACATGAAGATGTTTGTGTGTTAAACCTCCTCAGGCTCTTTGGCAGGTTAACCACATGCATGTTTTCAAGAGTAAGTTTTAATCATTCAGACTTCTAACAATACAAGGAAGCTCTGTTTATGTTGTTATCCAGACCATAATAACTACTCAGTTATTCTCTATTAGGGCTACAACCTTTCATTTAAAGGGGCCGTATCATGCTCACATTTCATGTGTTAATGTTTAAAACACATTATTTCTGTGTATGGAAGGGGAGTCAGATCTCTGATCCTGGCATCTTATTTCAGTGTGTGTGTTAAGTAGGAACTCCAGAAAATGAAAAAAAATATTTTGTCATGATTTGCATCTTTAAGGAATGAATTAAATCTGCTATATTAAAAGGAAACAGTGTTGGGAGAGCTGTAAGCTGTTACTGGCATGTTTAGAGAAGCAAAGTGAAGCTATCTGTTGACACACTGAGGACCTGTGGATGATGACTGACTGCTGCTGCAGCAACTACAGAGAAACTCCTGAAGCTGGACATTTATCCCAATTAGCACACAGCATGTATGAGGCACAGCGACATAATCAGGACAAACAGGGAAACCTCATAGTGCAATGTGTGCTGTAAGTAGACAATAAGCTGCTAAAGCTGCACTCGACCCCTCATTATAGTCAGTCCTGACATCAAAGCAGAGACAGCCTATAGGATGGGGGGGTTCACATGTGTTTTTGTTCATCAATCTGCTCGGACCAATTCAAGTTTTACACCCTGCTAGTCAGCACATTTTGGAAAGTCAAGACTCTTCAAAGGCTGTTTAAGGGTTCACAGCTGCTTCCAGGGTTAATGTGCTAATTAGATTATTTTAAAGGGACTGAGCTGCTCCACTGACATGTTAGTACTGGTTTAACTGGACTGAGCTGCTCCACTGACATGTTAGTACTGGTTTAACTGGACTGAGCTGCTCCACTGACATGTTAGTACTGGTTTAACTGGACTGAGCTGCTCCACTGACATGTTAGTACTGGTTTAACTGGACTGAGCTGCTCCACTGACATGTTAGTACTGGTTTAACTGGACTGAGCTGCTCCACTGACATGTTAGTACTGGTTTAACTGGACTGAGCTGCTCCACTGACATGTTAGTACTGGATTAACTGGACTGAGCTGCTCCACTGACATGTTAGTACTGGTTTAACTGGACTGAGCTGCTCCACTGACATGTTAGTACTGGATTAACTGGATTGAGCTGCTCCACTGACATGTTAGTACTGGATTAACTGGACTGAGCTGCTCCACTGACATGTTAGTACTGGTTTAACTGGACTGAGCTGCTCCACTGACATGTTAGTACTGGTTTAACTGGACTGAGCTGCTCCACTGACATGTTAGTACTGGTTTAACTGGATTGAGCTGCTCCACTGACATGTTAGTACTGGTTTAACTGGACTGAGCTGCTCCACTGACATGTTAGTACTGGTTTAACTGGACTGAGCTGCTCCACTGACATGTTAGTACTGGTTTAACTGGATTGAGCTGCTCCACTGACATGTTAGTACTGGATTAACTGGACTGAGCTGCTCCACTGACATGTTAGTACTGGTTTAACTGGACTGAGCTGCTCCACTGACATGTTAGTACTGGTTTAACTGGACTGAGCTGCTCCACTGACATGTTAGTACTGGTTTAACTGGATTGAGCTGCTCCACTGACATGTTAGTACTGGTTTAACTGGACTGAGCTGCTCCACTGACATGTTAGTACTGGTTTAACTGGACTGAGCTGCTCCACTGACATGTTAGTACTGGTTTCACTGGACTGAGCTGCTCCACTGACATGTTAGTACTGGTTTAACTGGACTGAGCTGCTCCACTGACATGTTAGTACTGGTTTAACTGGACTGAGCTGCTCCACTGACATGTTAGTACTGGATTAACTGGACTGAGCTGCTCCACTGACATGTTAGTACTGGTTTAACTGGACTGAGCTGCTCCACTGACATGTTAGTACTGGTTTAACTGGATTGAGCTGCTCCACTGACATGTTAGTACTGGTTTAACTGGACTGAGCTGCTCCACTGACATGTTAGTACTGGTTTAACTGGACTGAGCTGCTCCACTGACATGTTAGTACTGGTTTAACTGGACTGAGCTGCTCCACTGACATGTTAGTACTGGTTTAACTGGACTGAGCTGCTCCACTGACAGATCAGTTAAGAAAGGAGCTGCTCCACTGACATGTTAGTACTGGTTTAACTGGACTGAGCTGCTCCACTGACATGTTAGTACTGGTTTAACTGGACTGAGCTGCTCCACTGACATGTTAGTACTGGTTTAACTGGACTGAGCTGCTCCACTGACATGTTAGTACTGGTTTAACTGGACTGAGCTACTCCAGTGACATGTTAGTACTGGTTTAACTGGACTGAGCTGCTCCACTGACATGTTAGTACTGGTTTAACTGGACTGAGCTGCTCCAGTGACACGTTAGTACTGGTTTAACTGGACTGAGCTGCTCCAGTGACACGTTAGTACTGGTTTAATTGGACTGAGCTGCTCCAGTGACACGTTAGTACTGGTTTAACTGGACTGAGCTGCTCCAGTGACACGTTAGTACTGGTTTAACTGGACTGAGCTACTCCAGTGACACGTTAGTACTGGTTTAATTGGACTGAGCTACTCCACTGACACGTTAGTACTGGTTTAATTGGACTGAGCTACTCCAGTGACATGTTAGTACTGGTTTAACTGGACTGAGCTGCTCCAGTGACATGTTAGTACTGGTTTAACTGGACTGAGCTGCTCCACTGACATGTTAGTACTGGTTTAACTGGACTGAGCTACTCCACTGACATGTTAGTACTGGTTTAACTGGACTGAGCTACTCCACTGACATGTTAGTACTGGTTTAACTGGACTGAGCTACTCCACTGACATGTTAGTACTGGTTTAACTGGACTGAGCTACTCCACTGACATGTTAGTACTGGTTTAACTGGACTGAGCTACTCCACTGACATGTTAGTACTGGTTTAACTGGACTGAGCTGCTCCACTGACATGTTAGTACTGGTTTAACTGGACTGAGCTACTCCAGTGACATGTTAGTACTGGTTTAATTGGACTGAGCTGCTCCACTGACATGTTAGTACTGGTTTAACTGGACTGAGCTGCTCCACTGACACGTTAGTACTGGTTTAACTGGACTGAGCTGCTCCACTGACATGTTAGTACTGGTTTAACTGGACTGAGCTGCTCCACTGACATGTTAGTACTGGTTTAACTGGGAGTGTTGTTGCGTAAACATGGTCAGCGTTGATGCTTTAATCCCTCTGATGCTAAAGATGTGATGTATGTTATGTTAAAGCGCTTTAGATGAAATCATCTGTCAAACATGTTTTGTGGACTTTAAGGGACACTTTGGCTTATGAGGAATTAAGTGGTATTTTTTCCCTACTTAGCGAGAGAGGACGCTCTTTTTAGAGCGATGCTCTGATTTCAAGGCTGAATATTTCTGTTATAAAGATTTCTAGAGAAAGCTTGATAGAGCTTTTTACTTACATTCAGTCACCTGATAAAACTGCCAGCATCCCAGCTGATGAGTTCATGTGGCCTTCAAACAGATTGACCTTCATCACAGAGAAACTGATGCCAACACACTGACTTAATCTGTGGATTTGTGTGTGCACACTTCAGCTGAGGTCAGAAACCATAGACTGTATATAAAGATGGACACAAAGTGAAGTCAAAGTATCCGACACAGGAGCAGCCATCTTGGGATTCTGACATAATTTGGAGCCAGTGATTTTTACAGCATCAAATAACTCATTGAAACCAAACAAACACTAACATAAAACAGCATGATTAATAATCAGAAAGCATCTTTGGGAAAATTAATTTGATGTGTACCGAATCCTTTAATCTCGTTCATATCCCATCCATTAATGTGGACAGAAGACCTTTACTGCAGCCAGCCACCAGGAGGCGATCCAGATGTTTTGGCTTCACAATTATCGTCCCTCTTCGTAGAATCAGTTTCAGAAAACCCTAACTTTCTGGTTTTGTTTGTGTAAAAGAACATGTTAATTTACTAATTGTGATACTATAATTTTGATTATAGTTACAGTAAATAGTTGTTGTGTCTTTCAAGCCAAACCTAAACCCATCTCAAGATGGCTGCTCCGATATCTGGGATAATTTGGCTTCACTTTTGTTGAAGTATACAAAGGTAAGGCAGCATGGAGGACGTCCTGTTGCATGTGAATGATCTATTATCGCTTAAAACACATCTTTATTAGCAGCCAAACTGCACTGTAAATGTAGGCTACAGCGCAAACAAAGCCGGACTTCCGGTCGCTCTCAAAGTAAGCCTTCAGAATAAAAGCATATAAGGGATTACACCGCAGAGGAGACGGAGGAGAGAACAATGGAAATTAAAAATTCATCAGAAAAAATACTATATCGGAATATATATCGTTATCGGGATATAAACTTGGCTATACCGGGATATAGAATTTTATCCATATTGCACAGCTCTATTTACAACCAACCCCATATTCTGCTAAGGAGCTGGCAAACATATTCATTTATTATTTTCCACCACTTAACAAAACACAGAGCTATAAAGTCATCTTGATAAATGCTGACAGCTGCAAAACTGGAGCTAACAACAGGAGAACTTTAACAGACACATATTACGTGTGTGTGTGTGTGTGTGTGTGTGTGTGTGTGGGGCTTAAAGGGAAAGGTGTGGGCTGTCTTACCTGGTTTGGTGACCGAAACTCTTGGTTATTGTCATTCATGTACATGTTGTCACCATCAAACTGTGGACAGAAACAGAAAGAGGAATAACTGTGGTGTGAAAGGAGGAGGTTTGAGGAAAAGAGTTATAAACAGGGAGGCTGAGGAGGTGGAGCGAAGACGAAAAGCTCTTTACGGGTGGCCTGAAGTGTGAGACTAATGACTTTGTCACTTTGGTTAAACCTCGTGGTGGCATGGCAGCGTAGGTAATTACTGCTCGTCAGCGGGCCGCTAATTAGACTACATAAGCACAGTGACGGGAGCTGGGCTTTTCCCTGTGGGCTCTGCTGAGTCTGAGAGAGCATGAAGCTGTGTGCAGCTGAAGCTGTGGCTAACAAGGCACTGAAAGATCACTGTGGCTGCAGGAGATGAAAAAACACTGTTTGACACCACAAATGACCCTTGACCCCCAGGGCTGCTGGGAAAAACACCAGGTCACCAGGGGAGCGTCCATGCTTTAATATCCAGTGTTGATAAGAGCTCAGCTGCTCTATAAATGAGGAGAAAACGTGAGAAGATGAAGCTGTGTGGTGTCAAGGTGGCTCATGAACCACCACCACGTTAAGAAGAGCTGCCCTTGGAGTCTTTTCAAACCAGGCTGGAAAATAACACCCAGTGTGTTGAATAAAGCCTCCGTCTGAGGTCGTTCTGCAATATCAGTGCGCTGAAGTGTCGAGGAAAAGACGACATGATCAAACTAGACCAGCATTCCTTGTCACATTCCTCAGATGAGAGGATCTAGGTGGTCCTCCTCTAGAGAGAGCGACTGGAAGATAAACAGCAGCGAGATACTGTATGAGATATGATCATGAGAAATACCTGCTCAAAACAATAACTACACTAATGGACGGAAATGGGTGAATTCCTGGGGGTGAAATCTAATATCTCCACTGGCAGACAGGAAAAAAGTCCAAACGTGAGAGTGGTGAGGTAGAGGAATTACTGTATGTTAGTGCCTCAGGGTGACGCTAACGGTGCTAATCATGGATTCACTTGGTTATTCTAATGAGAACATTTACAGTCAGGCAAACAGCAAACTGACTTATTCACAGCTGATATGGCTTTATGACATGATAAACCCAAACGCCTGGCAGGAAAACTACATGTTTATTTCCAGTGAACACAGACTGAAGTCACCTGAATGTAAACCCTTCACCTAAATGAGCATTTTCACTCCATTCAAACCCACTTTGATATCGTCGCTGACATGATGCCGTCATCACGGAGCACAGTCCCTGAATGCCACATCTGCTATTTAACTTATTTTGCAAACTGATTTCTTCTCCCAGCTTTTTTTCTTTCATGTCTAAAGTAGTAACCAATGCTAGTTTTTAACCAGTTACTCCTGTGACATAATATATCCCCCCAAAAAGGCCAAAGGCAGCCTGGAAAAGGTCAGCCATTTTGTGCTTCAACATGGCTGCTCATATATTGCGATGTAAAGCTCTTCTCTTCATAGCTCTCCTTTGCACCGCCTCTCGCTCTCCCACTTAAAATGCCAATTTATCCTGGGCTCAATGCTATCAGCTCTGCCATTACTCCACATTTACTGCAGAAATCACCCTCTCTTTCTCTCCGCTCTCTCCATCTTCCTCTGGTCTCACCTCCATCCCTCTCTTTCTTCAGCCCTGGCATCGTTTCCTCATCGGCAGTCTAATTGGGCATTCTGCCTGAGACAAGGGCCTCATTAAGCAGTAATTACACACATGTTGTTTTCGGCAAACATCTCTATTTGGATTGCTTTGCATGGTAATTGTTCAGCAGGGACCACTGCTCGCGATGTTTTCCTCCGTGACACTCGTGGTGCCGGCAGAGAGGAATAAAAAACCATGAAGAAGAAAGATAGAGCGGCACAGAAAGAGAGGGGGATGTGAGAATAGAGAAAAATAATAATAGGCTGTAGAAGGAAGACAAATTGAGAAATAAAGAATGCATACACAAGAGAGAAGGAGGATGAGAGTCAGAGAGAAGAGAGACTGAGCGGATGAAGGTGATGCTGAGGCAGTAAATGGAGAAAGACAATGAATAAATGACAAAGAAAGAGGATTCAGTGTGAGAAGAAAATGAGGTGGAGCAGCAGAGAAAGACGGAGACATGGAGGAGTAAATGAGGAAGGAGAGTGAGAAGACAGAGTCCCAGAACTGGGTCACAATCAGAAATAATGAAGCCACAAGGTGGAAGCAATGCTAACTAGCATAGCCAGGGAAAACGTGTAATATTTACAGTGTGCTAATGGTGCGACACTATCTTTTCATCTGGTGCTGGAAGGACAGGAGGATAAATTACAGACTGAACACGCTGTGGATTGATGGACAATTCAAGAAAACTCCTCACAAATAAAACCTCTGCAACATCTGCTGGTGACAGGATGAAGCACTCAATACGACTGTCCTGGAAATAATTAAAAAAAACAAAACAAAACCTGAACTCCAGTTCATGTTCATCACAAGCTTTTCTCAAAGTGCTCTACAACTGGTGGAAAGTTTGTCAGTACATTCACTGAAGTTTGAGGAACCTCAAGTATTTATATTTTATACCAGATCATCCTTCATTCATCCCACTAACAGTTCAATCTGCAGAGTTCAGCAGCAAAGAGGACAGAGCAACATCATAACAAGGAGCTATATATAATATATATATATAATATAATACAATAATATATATAAAATAAGACGCAGTGATGTCAGTAAACAAGTAGAATAAGAAGAAAAATACTGTCAATAATAATGCATATAAAACAATAATATATATAAAATAAGACGCAGTGACGTCAGTAAACAAGTAGAATAAGAAGAAAAATACTATCAATAATAATGCATATAAAACAATAATATATATAAAATAAGACGCAGTGACGTCAGTTAACAAGTAGAATAAGAAGAAAATACTATCAATAATAATGCATATAAAACAATAATATATATAAAATAAGACGAGTGACGTCAGTAAACAAGTAGAATAAGAAGAAAAATACTATCAATAATAATGCATATAAAACAATAATATATATAAAATAAGACGCAGTGACGTCAGTTAACAAGTAGAATAAGAAGAAAATACTATCAATAATAATGCATATAAAACAATAATATATATAAAATAAGACGAGTGACGTCAGTTAACAAGTAGAATAAGAAGAAAAATACTATCAATAATAATGCATATAAAACAATAATATATATAAAATAAGACGCAGTGACGTCAGTAAACAAGTAGAATAAGAAGAAAATACTATCAATAATAATGCATATAAAACAATAATATATATAAAATAAGACGAGTGACGTCAGTAAACAAGTAGAATAAGAAGAAAAATACTATCAATAATAATGCATATAAAACAATAATATATATAAAATAAGACGCAGTGACGTCAGTTAACAAGTAGAATAAGAAGAAAAATACTATCAATAATAATGCATATAAAACAATAATATATATAAAATAAGACGAGTGACATCAGTTAACAAGTAGAATAAGAAGAAAAATACTATCAATAATAATGCATATAAAACAATAATATATATAAAATAAGACGCAGTGACGTCAGTTAACAAGTAGAATAAGAAGAAAAATACTGTCAATAATAATGCATATAAAACAATAATATATATAAAATAAGACGAGTGACGCCAGTAAACAAGTAGAATAAGAAGAAAAATACTATCAATAATAATGCATATAAAACAATAATATATATAAAATAAGACGCAGTGACGTCAGTAAACAAGTAGAATAAGAAGAAAAATACTATCAATAATAATGCATATAAAACAATAATATATATAAAATAAGGCGCAGTGACGTCAGTTAACAAGTAGAATAAGAAGAAGAAGAAAATACTATCAATAATAATGCATATAAAACAATAATATATATAAAATAAGACGCAGTGACATCAGTAAACAAGTAGAATAAGAAGAAAAATACTATCAATAATAATGCATATAAAACAATAATATATATAAAATAAGACGCAGTGACGTCAGTTAACAAGTAGAATAAGAAGAAAAATACTATCAATAATAATGCATATAAAACAATAATATATATAAAATAAGACGAGTGACGCAGTTAACAAGTAGAATAAGAAGAAAAATACTATCAATAATAATGCATATAAAACAATAATATATATAAAATAAGACGCAGTGACGTCAGTTAACAAGTAGAATAAGAAGAAAAATACTATCAATAATAATGCATATAAAACAATAATATATATAAAATAAGACGCAGTGACGTCAGTTAACAAGTAGAATAAGAAGAAAAATATGTCAGAATAAGAACAACAAGCCTCTGGATCTTTCTTTAGTGTATAAACTGAAAAAAGAGAATCTATAAAACTGTGACTTTAAAAGCATCTAAAGTCTAAAAATAATTCTCCCACCGAGTGGAATTAATAAACCCAGAACAGTAAGAGCCATTCTGAGGAGGGTTCATCAATATGTATGACTGAGCCTCTTCATCATCTCCTCATGTCCTCTTCATCAAAGAAAGAGAGGAAAAAAGAAAGAAAGAAAGGAAGGAAGAAGGAAAGAGGGAAAGAAAGAAAGGGGGAAAAGAGAGAGAGAGAAAGAAAGAAAGAAAAAGAGAACAAGAAAGAAAGAGGGAAAGAAAAAAGAAAGAAAAAGAAAGAACGAAAGGAAAAGGGAGAGAAAGAAGACAGACAGGAAGTTCTGGCATATAGATTTCAGACAGAAAAAGGCAGAAACATTTGAGGTTGTTGTACCACACCCTGACAAACAATGAACATGACACACACACACACACACACACACACATATAGACGTACACACGGCCCATAAAAAGCGCAGCCTGTGGCCATGGCGACACACGCTCTGCTGTCGTTAGATAAGGGAAGCTGGGCCTCTTCCTGGGTGTGAACCCTCTGCAGCATCCAAGTAATGGATTACTCTCTGAAAATACCCACTGCCTCAAGTAACTAGTTACACTACTAATTCCATTACTGTGGATTTCTCCATAACATCACCCGACATACCAGATAATTTCAAAGTAAAGCTCCCTAGTTGGAATAAAAGGAGGACAGACACCAGATAATTTCAAAGTAAAGCTCCTTATTGTAAGAAAACATGGACAGACACCAGATAATTTCAAAGTAAAACTCCTTATTGTAAGAAAACATGGACAGACACCAGATAATTTCAAAGTAAAGCTCCCTAGTTGTAATAAAAGGAGGACAGACACCAGATAATTTCAAAGTAAAACTCCTTATTGTAAGAAAACATGGACAGACACCAGATCTCTCTTAAAGCTGACAGGAAGTAGTGAACATTGGTCCAAACAGCCCTCCACAGTAAAAGTCTTCTCACTTCTTCACCATCTCATTCTGGTTCCTTTAGAGGAACAAATCGTCAGTAATGTTCATATCTCCACCCTCTAATGACGTCGTAACGGCTCCTCCATCTTTGCTCCGTCTCCTGTCCATGAGCTCGAGCTCTGAAGTCGCTCAAAGAGGAAAAGAGTCGTTTGTAATGTGATTACTGGAGTTAACAACAGTAAGGTTTCATTACTGCAGATATCAACAACACATCAGCTCCTCTTGTGTCTCTGAGTTGTTTTGATGGTTTCTGCTGGTGTTTCCTGGTGTCTGTTAAAGACTGAGCTGCACATCTGATACTATCCAAGGAACGCTTAGTTTTATTGTCAGTGATGAGCGTTGGCTCTGTTTGATGTCATTAGCTCTTTTCACAGTGAAACAAACACACCAGGAAGTAAAACTCAGCTTCCAACCACTTCCTGCTTCACCTGAACTGGGATGAGTAAAAATAAATTTATCCACTTCCTGTTGCACTGGAGCGACCACAAGACAGAGGCAGCAGTCAACAGCAGAGATGAGAGGACAGATAGAGGAGCACGAGCGTGTGCATGAGACTGTGCACATGCTGAATACGGTTTGTGAACTCCCTGATGGTGATGCTGATAACTGTGAGGAGCAGTGAGAAGAAAGTATAAAAACACTTTTCCTTTTTTAGGTTTTCATGATATAAGATGACAGCATCATGAACATGAAATCATTTCTGCACTGATGGCAAAATAAATAACAATTCAGTTTTAATATGGGGATGGTGTGAAATAGGAAGCTGACAACAAGTGAACTCATGCCGCATGGTGTCAGCAGACGGGAGAATATTTTGTGTTTGACAGATCACAGATCAGTTTGTACAAAATAATAATATTCAGAAGGTCTTTTAAGGAACTACTGGCACCACTACTTTCTGTTGACAAGATATCTGGATTTCGTTGATGCAAATTCATTTAATCTGTCTCAGTTTTTATACCTTTAACGAACATTTTTTGGGATCACGGGTGCTTGTACGTGTACTTATAACAGTCAGATGTACTTTCATATAGAATATATAATAAAGATGCAGCTTTAGCTCAGAGCTTCTTTTTGTGCACCATCAGAACAGTCTGTCTGTCTGCAGTAACTAGAACACAAAGAGTGAAAGACAGTTATGGAACTTATCAAAGGTTTCTTGTTGAAATGTGGGTTTTTCCATGGTGAAAGTGTGCCACGTGTCAGAACATGTGCAGAAAAACATGTCAGACCAAAGTTTCAGCCACACAGCCTCCCTCATCCTACCTCTGTGGCCTTCAGCAGCCAGTCTGCTAACCAGAGCTGGGAAACACCTTCCAAGCAGCTAGCACATGCAGTTAGCATCACGTGCAGTTAGCATTATATGCAGTTAGCATCACCTGCAGCTAGCATCACATGCAGTTAACATCATGTGCAGTTAGCATCATATGAAGTTAGCATCATGTGCAGTTAGCATCACATGCAGTTAGCATCATGTGCAGCTTGCATCAAGTGCAGTTAGCATCACGTGTAGTTTGCATCACGTGCAGCTTGCGTCACGTGCAGTTAGCATCATATGAAGTTAGCATCATGTGCAGTTAGCATCATGTGCAGCTTGCATCACATGCATCTTGTATCACGTGCAGTTAGCATCACGTGCAGCTTGCATCATGTGCAGCTTGCATCACGTGCAGTTAGCATCACGTGCAGTTAGCATCACGTGCAGCTTGCGTCACGTGCAGATAGCATCATGTGCACTTAGCATCATATGAAGTTAGCATCATGTGCAGTTAGCATCATGTGCAGCTTGCATCAAGTGCAGTTAGCATCACATGTAGTTTGCATCACGTGCAGGTTGCATCACGTGCATCTTGTATCACGTGCAGGTTGCATCACGTGCATCTTGTATCACGTGCAGGTTGCATCACGTGCATCTTGTATCACGTGCAGCTTGCATCACGTGCAGGTAGCATCACGTGCATCTTGTATCACGTGCAGTTAGCATCACGTGCAGCTTGCATCACGTGCAGCTTGCATCACATGCAGCTTGCATCACGTGCAGTTAGCATCACGTGCAGCTATCATCACGTGCAGTTAGCATCATGTGCAGTTAGCATTATATGCAGTTAGCATCACATGCAGTTAGCCCCAGCAGGTGCAGTGCATAGCCATTACCCATTAGCCAGTGGTTATCTCTGGTCTACCTCAGACTCACTGCCTGAGGTGAGAATGTGTGTTTTTGCACCTTTTCTGTTTGTATCCTGGAGTCTCTACATGGTGAGGTTTCTCTGGCAGATGATGCAGAGCCAAGCCACTTTTAACTGACTGAGGTAAACAGTGATGAGAGCAGATAAAGGGCAGAGTGAATGTCACATTACCCAGCCCTTTGCCTCTGCATCAGATAACTGCAGCAGGAAAAAAACCTGCCTGTTTCCTCTAACATATAATTGGTTATCTCAGTGAAATCTACTGCCTCTGCAAGAGGAAAGTTTGAAAGAGCAAAGGAAAAGGAAAAAAGACTTAAGTCTGACTGTTCTATTCATTATATAATATTCATTATTATAGGAAACACATCAGGTCTCCTACATGCAGCATTAAACAGAGTTAGGAAGTGTTATAGATATTTTATTACTAAAACATGGAATTAGGAAGTGTTATAGATGTACTATTACTGACAGGTAATGACAGGTAGTGTAAAACACACATTAATAGTTTTATAGTTTACTTAACAGGGAGCTGTGTGTCATCATCACCATCAAGAAGTGACATGCTCATAACGGGCTTTCCACTATTTGCATTTTATTCTCTGTGAAATAATTCTGCATTACAGTCATTTCTTAATCATTAAATAAACTATGTCAGTGGTGTTTTCAGTTTCAGGCTTAGTTTGTTCTGATAAAGTCACTCCGTTCGACCTGACTGTAACTACAGGGCGTATTTTGCACCTCTGCATTGTTGTCACACTTCTGTTGCTGCAATTAAGAAGCAGAACTGTTGACCTCGTCTGTAAATTCCCGTTAAGAGCGCTCGTTTTTCAATGCAAATATATGCAGTACTTTTGCTGTGGGGTGGAGAGTATAAAATAATGATTTTTAATGCATGTAGAAAACATCGACACAATGTGTTCTTGTGGAGTATTTAAGTAAATATAATAACTCATCATTATTCATCATCTCCATCAGTTCTTCAGATCATCTTATCAAGGAGTGTCTGATCAACGATGTCAGGTGACATCCAGCCAATCAGACCAGAGTGTTCATGATGTTGACTGGAGTTAACTTCTTCGTTTAGTTTCATCCTCAGCTCTGTGGACACTTGATCACTGACAAATAGGAGCTTTAGCCTGTTAGCTGTTAGCATCTGTCTAATTAGCTGCACTAGCATTAGCTTAGCTCCTAGCTGCTAGCTCAAACTATTCAGTTTTACACAAGGTGCATATTAGGTTTGATGAGTTTTTCAAAATAAAAGCAAGCGCTCAGAGGCAAACAGAGGAGGTGTGTTTGGGCCTTTCTACTGAATCTCACCACAGCAGTGGGCACTCTCTTCCTGGCCTGGCTGAGGCCTGGAGGCTGGGCAGAGTGCAGCCGAACCCCTCGGTCAGCCACACTGTACCGGGCCTGTTCAGAGACAGAGAGAGGACACAGAGGGAGGGCTTTAGTTTGAGATACAAGCAGGGCATCTGTTCAGGAGCATGTGTAGACCTCCCCCCACCTCCTCCATGATCCTCCTCTACTCTGTGTTCAGGAGGAGGAGTAATGACATGAGGCTTTCACTGTGACTCTGGAAGAATGGAGGTTAATGAGCTGACAGCCCTCCACCCTGAACACACCTCCTCCCCTCTTAACAAGCCGATCAAACCCCACGCAGCAGCATCCTGGAGCTGCCAGTGGATTTACTCTGCATGAACAGAGCTCAACACATTATTTATCCCTCCACCCCGTGTCAGGTGTTTACCACTGCTGTCATAAATTAACACTATTCTAGTTTACCAGAATATCTTTCTAGTTC
This sequence comes from Synanceia verrucosa, assembly GCA_029721515.1. Lineage (NCBI taxonomy): Eukaryota > Metazoa > Chordata > Actinopteri > Perciformes > Synanceiidae > Synanceia > Synanceia verrucosa. The sequence continues at coordinate 25,942,424 of CM056561.1, forward strand.
TGCAATGGTTAATCCACCAGTATGTGCAGCGCTTTAATCCAAATGATATATTTAATGATACAATAATTATTGTTGTCATTCCATGAGTATCACTAAAAAGCAGAACAAAATATCAAATCACATTGTTATCGTTATGTATTGACTGAGATGTTAAATTCTTCAGTTATTTCCTGTCATTCCTGATCAGAAAAATGTGTTTTAGTGGTTGTTTGTTATTCTGTTCTGGATCAAATTTGGGTCTAAAAAGGTGAATTCAGTTTAAATTCTTCACTCCTGTTCAAAATGGTGAAGAGTAGTGAACTCAGTGAAGAAGAAAGAGTTAAAGATAAAGTGAAGGAGATGATGCTGTTTTGATACATTTGATAAACTCTGGATGTTAATTATTAGTAATCTAACATAACAATAATTTAAACATCAGCTTATGATCAAATGTCAGCCACAGTGAGGCTAAAATATGAATACCCCAAAAACAAAAGCTGTTGATATCTAAACCTGTGAAGACCGACTTCCATTTTCTTTCATTTAAGTCTTGATTTGTTCTCATTTCTAAAGTATTCAACGAGTCTATCTGCTTTCTGTAACATTTATCCTGTTTATCTAATGAAGACAGTAGGAGGAAAATTCATTTATACACAAACTAGCAGTTTTTGTGAATTGAGTTTTGGCGGTGGTGTAGTGGTTAGCACTGTCGCCTCACAGCAAGAAGGTACCGGGTTCGATTCCCGGCCCGGGGCCTTTCTGTGTGGAGTTTGCATGTTCTCCTCATGTCTGCGTGGGTTCTCTCTGGTACTCTGGCTTCCTCCCACCATCCAAAATCATGCATGGGGATTAGGTTAACTGGTTAATTTAAATTGACCGCAGGTGTGAATGTGAGTGTGAGTGGTTGTCTGTCTCTATGAGTCCTGTGATGAACTGGACACTTGTCCAGGGTGTACCCTGTCTTTCACCCTAAGACAGCTGGGATAGACTCCAGCCCCCCTGACCCTATGAGAGGATAAGCGGTAGAAAATGGATGGATGGAGTTTCAGCGGTTTTAAAAAGTGGGCTCCTAGAAAAAGAAAGTTTGGGAGACAGTGATCTAAAACAAGGATCCTGTTTACTCTGAGTGTGAAGACAGATGAAACACAGAAACAGTCTGAGCATCCTAGCGACCACTGAGCAGCCAATCAGACCCTGCGACCTGTTTCTGGGTTGTCATGTGATGAGTGTGGGTGGATGAGATGTAAAGTGAAACCTCAGTGGCCTTTAAGTCAAATCACCGGAAAACCAACAAGGTGACAATTTAGAGCGGATAGAGTTCATCTGAGCTGAAGCAATAAAATCAAATCAAATACACTGAGGTCTGAAGCTTCAGGAGACTTTTCACCTCACAGAAACATGGAGATAAATTTAACCCTGACAGTTTTAACAGTTCTGCACGGCTCCCACTGAATATCCACATCTCAGCCGTCTGACACACTCTGTTAGATATATTTAGCCTCTGTTAAATAAAAAGCCAATAGACTGGATCCTGCTGGAATAGCCAACATGCCTTAATTGCCTCAAATGAAATGAGTAAAAAATAAAAATGTAAAAAACGTGGGTAAAATAATGTTCTTCATAACATAAAAGACAAATGGAATTGATAATGGAGCACTGAAACACTTACAGAGCTTGAAAACAATAGAAGATGGATGATTGGTCATTAGCACCCATTGTGAATCTCTTTCCAGTGAGTAATTTGTGGGAAGGCTCGTGCATTTTTAATATTCTGAAACTGCAGAGCGCTAAGAACACAAACTCCATGAAATAATAACAGGCGTTTCACCTTAGCACTAGCCCAGCCTCTCAATTATTTACCACTAATGAATTGCCCCGAGCAATATTCCTACTAAGTACAATATGAAGCATCCCACAGAGGCTGAATCAGCTCGCTCAAATACTGAAATACATCGACTCAATTATGCTCACTGTCCCCAATATGAAGGAGAGCAGGAGGGACAAACGCTCTGCTGCAGCCCAGCACCATGGACTCTTTCAGAAAAGGTTTCCATGGAAAAACTGTAAAGGACATGAAGGGATGTGTGCTGATGTTGTGACGTCTGTCCTCAGAAACACAACATCCAGCAGGTGTGTCCTCTGCAGCACAGGTAACCAACAGGTAGGATCATCAGCAGTAACAGTACTCAGTAACAGCGTGGAAGAAAAATCAGTCTTAAAGATTTCAAAGTAAAGTGCAGGAAACTGACGAATAACCTTCAAACTGATCACCTGTGTGGCTGTAAATAGATCCTGCCATCTGTTAGCGTCTCAGGATTGTTATGCTCTTATTTATCCGGAAACGCTTTAGAGGGCGACAGTACAAGCAGACTGTATTTTAGGGTTTTGGTGTCATTTGTGCGACACAGAAGTAAGTCCTGCAGTTCAGTTTTGGCAACAGAATCACTTGGTTAGGTGTAGACACTGAAACCTCTTGATAAGCTTGTTTGGCTGAAAATAATAATACTGAGATGTGGATGGAAACAGCATAATATCTGTAAAGTCTTGAGCTTTATCCTGTCATGTGGACTGGAAGCACACAATATTTTCACATGTTGATATTTGCTACATGTGCTTTTTCACATGTATCATATTAAAACATGACAGTAAAGTTGTTTTTCACATTTCATATGCACATCTAGTGCCTTTTTTCCCAAAAGCAGTTTATTTTTTCTAAATTGCTTTTCACATATTTCACATATTTTCAAATTTCATCAATATAAATGTTTTGTATTTTTCACACGCTTGAAAAGTGTTTTTTTTTTTTTTTTTTTCAAAGAGCAGTTTATCTGAGGCTTTCACATACTTATGGTTTATAGTTTGGACATAGAAGAGATACAGCCTAATGGACTATAATATAATATCCTGTGTCGTAGTGCAGCAGCTCTGTCCTGTATTCAGGGTTTTCACACCCAGCGTGTGCAGCTGTTCATAAGTGCACATTTCTATGATCGATGTTGTTTCTGCAGAAACTCTCAGCTCGCTCGTGTCCAGCTTTTTACGGCTGGAATCACCACAGACATGAAAGCTTCTCGTTCCTCGACAGCTGCTGGAGTTTGAAAGAAAACATACACTATTTTCATTTCTACTGCATTAGGGATTAAAGCTCAGAGCTCTAGAAAAAAACTGCATTAAAATAATCCACCATTTGCATGTTTTATCCCACAAAGGAGGCTCACGTAGACTCACCAACCCCCACCCCCTCCATCCCCCATCCCCTCCCCCATCCACACACACACACACACACACACACACACACTGTCATCATTAAACACACAGATCAACCTGCTGCCATCTGCTCTGCTCGCTCTGTACAATCCTCCAGAATACATTATTCACCACAATACATCACATTCCCTCAATGTCAGAGAGAGGTTTGGTGCAGCAGCACTGGAGGAAATTAAAGACAGTTTGGATTTTAGGTGGAACAAGGCTGACAGAGAAACTTAAAAATCCCAACAAGGAGGTTAGAAGAAGAGAGTGAAGGATGAGAGCAGTTTCTTCTTTATTTATCTCTTTATTATTATTATTGAGATTTTTTTTCAGTTATCTTATTTTTTTTATTGTACATTTAAAACACTCTTATTGATCATCTCCATCCAGAGTCTTCATGATGTTGACTGGTCTGCAGTCAGATGACACCATTTAACAACTTCTTCATTTAGTTTCATCCTCAGCTTGATCACTGATCAATAGCAGCTTTAGCCTGTTAGCTGTTAGCATCCGAATGATTAGCTGCACTAGCATTAGCTGAGCTCACAGCTCAAACTGGAAGTACTTCCCTGATATTTTAATTCAGTTTTTACACAAGGTGCATATTAGAGTTTGATGCGTTTTTCAAAATAAAACCAACCATTTGGAGGCAGGAAGCTGCTAGTAAAATAAAAGCACAACATTATAAACAATGTGCTATGCTTTGACTTTAATTTAACTGTGATTAATTTGTTAATGCTGATGTCCTCATAATTAATAAATAAATACATATACACACTTAGTCTATATATTTATATATCAAACTGTATTCAGTGAAGCGTACGTACTGTGTATATATACACATGTATATAAACACAGAACGTACGCTTCACTGAATACAGTTTGAATGACAGCGTTATTTCTTGTGTGTGTCTTTGTGCGGTGGCAGAGGTGGTGAACATCTGGTGAGCCCACACTTGACTACTCATTGACCTGCTTTGTGTTCACCTGTTATTCAGCTGAACTGTTTGCACCTGGCCGCTGTGTCTGTCACACTTTGTTAATGTTGTTCTGATGGACACACTTCTTTTATTTTGACAGGCCTTCTCTCACTGACAGCAGCCTGCAGACCTAGCTTTGATCATCATCATGATTAGAATTATTTGGACAGGCTGCAGGTCATTCTACTGTCTGAATGTTTGAATGGTGGAAAGCTGCAGCGTCACACACTTCCTTCCCTCTTGTTTTTTTTCTTTTTTTTCTTTTTCTTTTCCCACCCTCCTCCCTCCCCGTTTTCCCAGAAGCCTCGGCTCTTGTCTGTGTTTGGGCTGTGACGGCGAGGGTCACCGCCCGCCGTGTTCGCCTGGTGTGGGAAACACAACGAACCAAACGCACACACTCGCCCATGAGTGATTATATGAATGAGTCCAGAAATAAATAAAACAAAGTGTGTGAGTTCATCCCAGTGTGCAGAGCCTGAGCGGCTTTCCCACTGTGTGTGTGTGTGTGTGTGTGTGTGTGTGTGTGTGTGTGTGTGTGTGTGTGTGTGTTTCAGTGTGCGTGTGTGTGTGTGTGTGTTTCAGTGTGTGTGTGTGTGTGTGTGTGTTCAGCTCAGTGCCAGGTCTCTCTAATGAGTCTGTCAGGCGCTGTTAGCGACGGCGTGCTCCCCTGGCTCAGTGCACTCCTACAGACACGCTGTGATTAGCCGGGCCAACGGCACGCCACCGGGCCAGATTAAACACTCACCACGCCGCCAGGGAACACACACACACACACACACACACACACACTAGAGCACACACACTTCCTCGTCTGTATTAGCCTGCTCTGGTTAAATACATGGCCCTGCAGAGCCAGGTGTCGACGCGAGCAGCGCTGAGAAATGTAATATAAACACAAAGCGAGACGCCGATGGCAGCAGCTAAATGCTAATATTTCATCAATCTGAGTGTCTTTATTGAATCTCTGTCCGCCTGCTAATCCTGAACATCACTCAGCAATAAGGCCGGCCCTTCTGGCTCCAGCAGCGTTCAACATCTTCATTAAGGCGACATGATTCACTAATTACAGGTGATTACCCTTTAATGAGCGGCCCAGATGAATGAGCAGATATGCAGAGGAGGGGCAGGCGGTGACGAAACGCCGTTTTTCATCCCCTCATGGTGGTCCTGGTCAAAAAAGGTGCTGCCAGGTGTATGAATATCATTTATTAGACTGAAGCCTGTTCACACCAGTGCTCCCGGTACGACCACCACATGCTGACATGGTAGAGCACCAGGATGAAAAGAAGGAATAACACCAGTTTAAATGTTCAGACAGGCGTCCTTTAATCACTTTCTCACCCAGCAGATTTTTAACCCTCAATTCTGGCTCCAGTGTTGAAATTTATTTTAAATAAATGAAATTTCCATGTCATAGAAACATGTTTATGTTCTTATATTTTTAGTTCAACATATCCAAAACTGCAGTTTAGTGACATTATGAGAGGAATTTATACATTACAGTCCTGTATCCACTCCTATAGAGGCTACAGCAGCATGCTATAGAGGCTACAGCAGCATGCTATAGAGGCTACAGCAGCATGCCATAGAAGCTGCAGCAGCATGCTATAGAAGCTATAGCAGCATGCCATAGAGGCTACAGCAGCATGCTATAGAGGCTACAGCAGCATGCTATAGAGGCTACAGCAGCATGCTATAGAGGCTACAGCAGCATGCCATAGAGGCTACAGCAGCATGCTATAGAGGCTACAGCAGCATGCTATAGAGGCTGCAGCAGCATGCCATAGAAGCTATAGCAGCATGCCATAGAGGCTACAGCAGCATGCTATAGAGGCTACAGTAGCATGCTATAGAGACTACAGCAGCATGCTATAGAAGCTATAGTAGCATGCTATAGAGACTACAGCAGCATGCTATAGAAGCTACAGTAGCATGCTATAGACACTACAGCAGCATGCTATAGAGGCTACAGTAGCATGTTATAGAGACTACAGCAGCATGCTATAGAGGCTGCAGCAGCATGCTATAGAGGCTACAGTAGCATGTTATAGAGACTACAGCAGCATGCTATAGAGACTACAGCAGCATGCTATAGAGGCTACAGCAGCATGCTATAGAAGCTATAGTAGCATGCTATAGAAGCTGCAGCAGCATGCTATAGAGACTACAGCAGCATGCTATAGAAGCTATAGTAGCATGCTATAGAGACTGCAGCAGCATGCTATAGAGACTACAGCAGCATGCTATAGAGACTACAGCAGCATGCTATAGAGGCTATAGTAGCATGCTATAGAGACTACAGCAGCATGCTATAGAAGCTATAGTAGCATGCTATAGAGACTGCAGTAGCATGCTATAGAGACTGCAGCAGCATGCTATAGAGACTACAGCAGCATGCTATAGAAGCTATAGCAGCATGCTATAGAGACTGCAGTAGCATGCTATAGAGACTGCAGCAGCATGCTATAGAGACTGCAGCAGCAGCATGCTATAGAGACTACAGCAGCATGCTATAGAGACTGCAGCAGCATGCTATAGAGACTGCAGTAGCATGCTATAGAGACTGCAGTAGCATGCTATAGAGACTACAGCAGCATGCTATAGAGGCTACAGCAGCATGCTATAGAAGCTATAGTAGCATGCTATAGAGACTGCAGTAGCATGCTATAGAGACTACAGCAGCATGCTATAGAGACTACAGCAGCATGCTATAGAGGCTACAGCAGCATGCCATAGAAGCTATAGAAGAAGAGGGGTTAAAGTGGGATGGTAGTGGGAAGCAGACTTTTCCACTGCTGTTTAGAGCAAATCTCTCCCTCTCTGTGAGAAAATGAGATTGATGTAACAACCCAGCATTATTCTTATAACTAAATAGCCAACATTAAAGAGTGAAGTTTCTGATCTCAGGCCTGCCAGAGAAAGTCCCTCCAATAAGACCCTGTTTCCTGTTTCTGGTGGCTGTCCTCCCCTCGATCACTCACACTTCCTGTCAGCAGTGTGTTGGTACTGTTAGTGAGGACCTTAACCATGTCTGACTGTCTACCTGTGTCTCTCTCAGATGTGGTCAGAGAAATTTAATGTGTGGCCTCTATAATCTGCCTCCTCTCTGCTGATTAGCTGTTGTGTAATTGTTCATTTTGGTCTTAATGAAGTAACATTTCTTTAGTTGATAACACCTCATACTTCGTCTATGTTAGATATATTAACACATTGACGTATAAATATTTCTTGGTTCATTTTCTGCTCTTTGTTCACATTTAATCCAGGCCCAGTGGATTAGGATATTTACAGAAATAACCCTTAGTTTACAGCACCCTAATCCAATCACCACGCTAAAGTTCATTGAATTTGTGCCCTGACAGTGAACCTCCTCCTCTGAACGTATTTATCCTGATGTCTTTTCTCTCAAACAGAGGAATGTGATATACTGTACTGTGGGGCACAATGGAGTAATTGTGTTTTGTCCCTTGAGGGAAATGAGTTGGAAGAGGGGTACTGGAGCAGGATGCATGCTTTCCAGCCACATAAATGAGCATCTTGATTTCTGGGATGGAAGAGTGTTGCCTGACCTCTATTACAGCAGGCTTTAGTGGCTTTCTGCTCTTCTTAATGTCAAGCCGGATCAGTGCTTTACAACAATATACATCAACCACCTTTCTTTATGCAGTGCATAACAGTATATTAGTCCTATATATTTCAAACATTTCAAAACCAGCTCCAGATGCATGTGAGCGCAGCCTCTCATGAAAGACAAATATAAATTGGGAGTTAAAATGATAAACAATGAAATGCCAAAAGACTGCATGAAGTGAAGTGTGGTCTTTGTGCTGCAGCTCAGTGCAGCGTGACGCACACAGCCTCTTTTGTTCTGCCACTCATTGCTTATGTTACTGTAGAGCGCTAATGCACACAGATCGATAGCATACTTTCCATTTCAACACACTGAGCTGATGTATAGACACACAGTTGGAATTGATCCTGTCCTGTCAACACAAAGTTTTACGTCCCCATGTCTTTTTTCCTGCTGCGAAATAAATGGTCTTTAAATAAAAAAGCTCTTTTCACAGCTTGTTTGTAGCTTCTCTGTATTACTGAAGGACTGGAGGTAGGTGGGAGGCATCCAGAGCAAACCCAACATCTGGCTCATTCACATGAATCAACTTAACATTATGTCATTCCTCGCTGTGGACACTTTATGATCATCACAATCTCAAATAAAACTGTAAAAGTCATAACAGCCATAAAATATTTTACTGCACCAACAAAACAAGAAGTCTTAAATGTGAAGAAATAACCAAACAGTGCATGTGGCCTGTTGGTCTAGAGCAAACAAACCAACCAAAAATCTAATTTCCTCCCCAACAGGATGTCCATCACCTGCTAGCGTGTTTTTACATCCACGGCTGAAAGGTTCGAAAAGAAGAAGCATGTTTCATATAATCAGAACTATCAGTCTGCACTTACAGTCTGAATATATTCTGAAAAAAGTCAGAATGTTTTCTAAATATTTTCTTAATAGTCTGAATATTTCCTGAATATATTCTGAATATTTCCTGAATATATTCTGAATACAGTCTGAATATTTCCTGAATATATTCTGAATATTTCCTGAATATATTCTGAATATTTCCTGAATATATTCTGAATACAGTCTGAATATTTCCTGAATATATTCTGAATACAGTCTGAATATTTCCTGAATATATTCTGAATATTTCCTGAATAGAGTCTAAATACTAGGGATGCAAACAGTTAAACCTGTTCAGACCTGATCCTTCCTGTTTGAGTGTGAAAAACCAAACCAGGAATAATCAGAATGTTTTTCCGCCGCTATAAATCATATAATGTCTTTTAAAGTGATTCGTTGTAGGAGGAAAATCTTTAAAATGTGCAGCTCTCTGCCCACTCCGTACAGGAGGTGCTTTTGAGACGCCAGATAAAATGTTTTCAGTGATAACAATAAAGCAGCTCTTCTTGGTCCGATGGAGCAACCCGTCGGCTTGTGAAAGGCAGAGTAACAGAGAGGCTAATCTCATTTCTCTTCCTGGCATCAGACGATATTCATTTCTCTGTGGCAAAACCATTTCATTTTCCATGTAATTAAATCAGTTAAATGTTATAAAAACATGTAAACTCTGTCAATGACTTTAAGCCATTTGCATTTTTAATTAGGCCAGATTAATTCTAATAAGCGATGTGGGCTAAGGCGATGACAGAGCAGGCCTATTGTGTGTCTGTCACACTCATTTAATTCTGTCATTATGTTCCATATCCTATTAAGATAATTGGCTTTTTATTATCAATCAACAACCAGACTCTGCTGTTAGAGCAATAATCTCTTGGCGCTTTTTAACCTTAAAAATGTTAGAAGTTTGTCACCTTAAAAAGAAAAAAAGAAATAAGCGGCTGATAGAGGAAGGAATACCCTGGCTTATTGAGCCGAGCTACTTGCTCCAAATGAAAAATGGCTGACTAGAAGCTGCATGTTGACACTTTGCATCGGCTGTAAAGCAAACACATTAGAGCAGGAAATGGGAATCACCATCTTCTCCTGCAAGGTAACTAAGCAGAGAAGATGAATGTGTGTGATGTGTTCAGCCATTTCCTGTGCTGTCTCTCTGGAGACTCACTGCAAACTGAGTCTGTGAACAAACTGGGTGTTTAATTGAAAGAGTGCTGCTGACAAACAGGGGAAGTGCTAACAGATGACGACCACGTGCTGAAACTAAGAGTGAACCATGAACAGAGCTGCACCATAACCACAAAGATCACCATGAGTTATTCTGTTCTGGTTTTAGTTCCCTGGTTAGACAGCAGGGGGCGACTCCTCTGCTTCCAGATCATTATTTATTCCCTCTGTAAACATTGGAAACGAGTTATTTCAGTCTTCAGTTTCTAGTCTTCATTTAGAGTCAAAGAGACTATGAAGCATAGGATGCTTTAGGGTACGGCTACCTGGTGACTGACAGCTCGTTACCATGGCGATGACCAGTTTAACCTCTTTCACACTGAGTTTTCACTTCAAAGAAGATTAGCCTATATCAAAAACTGTCTTATTCAGCGTCAGATGGTTCTTAGCTCCATCCTCTCCTGTCACTACCTGGTTGCAAAAAAAAAAAAAAAAAAAAAGATAGCGGCCAAAATCCAGTAATTTCTAAATGTCCATCCACAAATCGATTGATGTCGTCACGGCGACTACACTCCCTCCTGCAGTCTGTGGTTTAGTTACAGTGACATGAACACAGTTAAATCTTAGTGTAAGGATGCCCGAGCTGTTTGTACGACTGTGAAATACAAACCATTAAAGAGAGGTGCAGCTTTAACGAGTTAACGACAGCGAGCTTCAGTAACAGTCTGAAGGTGTGAATGACCCAAGCAGAGATGTTTGTGTTTCCATTAGATCTATGATAGCAATAATTCTGTTCTCAGTCTCAGACAGAAAACTTGATCACAGATGTAGGGCAGAGGATGTCAGCCAGTCATATCACTGATCATCATGACGTTTACTGTCCACCATGTGGTCATTTTGATCCGTCACACGACTGCAGCGCCGAGTGATGTTGACGTGGCATTTCTTTGAAATATTCGAACAGGAAATGAGCGTTGAGTTTCTACAGCAACACAATGACCTGATAACCACAACCTGACAGTACATTCATATTCTGTCCAAAATCAACGCTGATATATCCCACAAGCTTCTTTTTGAGTCCCAGAATCTCCTTAAAACCTGCATTAGTTTTACAGAAGCGTTGATTCATCAGATTTATTTCTCATCATTCATTGATGAAATATCTTCAGCTTAAACCAGTAAAGTAACAGAAATCTTTGTAGGATCCAACAACCTTTTTTACAGTCAAGTCATACATTTCTCAGTTATTGTCTGTTCTGCTCCTCATATCAATCCTAATGTGAATGTATATCTGTGACACTATCAGTCCTTTTGTTACAGATCAGTGTAATAATGGAAAAATAATGCATTCAGTAGCTCATAATGTGCTTTAAACAATGGCAGGAACATATCTGAAACACTGAACAGAAAGCTGTCAGAGCTGATTCACCTGGACAGACTCAGCTGCCATCTATTCATTTTCACTAACCCACATTTTATTTACCAGGAGAGATTTAAAGAGTCTGATGACATCACTTTTAAAGACAAGACATTGTTCGTGAAGCTTTTTATTTCATGGTCAGACCTGATGAAAGTGCCGCATGGCCTCACAGTTTACATGTTCCTCAGTAAATATCCGTAAAGAGGCCTTAGTAAGTTCCCTGTTGGGTACACACCAGGTGAGCGTTACCATGGAGACTCTCGCTGTGGTGAGAGGCAACAGCTGTCTTTACCTTTGGCAGGCAAACAGGCTCATTAAGGGCAGCCATGTTTGTCTTTGTGCCTGATACCTAGCCCTAAGCAAACAGGAGCATATCTGCTCTGTGCAGCCGCTGAGGCCACAGAAAGCATGTTTAATGAAGAATTCAGGAGGCTGGATGATGAAATGCTGAAATGCAGCCAGCAGAGATGCTATGAATGTTGCGTATGTGTTATATGTATATGTACATGTCATTATAATGGCTGATATCTGGTGGCATGTCACATGAAAGCCGTCTTTGTTTGTTGCGCCGTCGTCGTGATAAAGGCGTCGTTATTTGGTTGCAGCAGTAAAATCTGCCCTGAAAGGTTTCATTCGCATATTTTCTCCTCTCTCAGCTGCGTCCGCTGCTTGAGTGACAAGGCAGGTTGAATTCATAACGCTCTGACAGGAATTCCATTTAAAAGGGAAAATGGCATTGAATGTCACTCCATTACTGCAGACAGCAAACATGGGAACACTTGAACCCAGAAGCCAATCACATGAACTCAGAGAGTTTCTGGCTCTCCTGTAATATTTGTGTGTTTTCAGCCTCCTAGAAATCTACTCGCTTATTTAATTTCATCCCGTTTCACCATTTGTCAAGCCCAAAGTCACAATGCATTGTGAAATGAGCTCTTAATGTGGAGTAATGAGGCTGTCATGGCAGAGCAGCCTCTGCTTGTTTGACTTTGACTCATGTCGTAGATTGAATTAAATCAGCTGAAGTCAGACTGGCCCCAGGCCAGATCGGTAATGGGTGACCTCATTCAAACAATGCTCTGACATACTGAAACAATAAGAGGAAGGGCCTCCGCTCAGAGGCGATAAGGTAGAAAGATTACAGTGAAGTCACCAAAGTGTTTGACTCATGTAGTCCTGTTTGTCTCTTTTGTATAACAAGATGTTATGGAGGCAATAATAACCAGAATGCATGTGGCACAACATGGTCAAAGCAATATTTCACCATAAATAAAAGATAAACATCCCAGCACATCTGCTCCGTGACCTTTGACCTCCATTTCCTCTGCCTATAATAAGTGAAAAGCTTCAGAGATGAAACCAGCTCACAGGTTTTAAAGGCAGCTGGCTCGTCTCTTCTGGACGTTTCCTCAGAAGTCTGATTCATTTGGCCGTTAAAACGCAGAGAATCTAAATCATGACGCAAACACTGTTTAAACAACCAGCTCCAGTCCACCAGTAACCGAGCACTGAGGGCTAATATTAAGACGGTTTGTATAAAAACTGTCTGCTGTCAGGGTACAATCAGTAATGTTACGTATCGTCAGAAACATTTACAATTCATGATGTGTAAATTTCCAGACGTCCTGAGAGCTTTGTGGAGTAAACACAGCAAACAGATAAAAAAAGAGCAGTAACTGCATCTCATTAGGCTGCGCTCCCTCCGGCCCTCGCTCCATTAGAAATGAAAACTCAGGACAATTAGCGGCAGATTGGTCTCAGCTCAGTGCGCCACAGTCGCTCTCTCCAGGCTCAGAGATGACTTAATTACAGGCTCATCTGAAAGCTGCAATGAATACCTGGTCTGAGGTCAGCCACAACACGGGTCAATAAATGACCCTTTAACTGTGGAAACTTCTGGAAAGACCTGAGCAAGGAGGAAATGAGTCATCAAAGAGCCGAGCGAAAGGACGGACACTTTATTAATCCAGAGAGGAATTCGAGAAGTGAACGACAGTCTCACTCGTGATGGTAGTCTATATTAGTGCTCAGGAAGTACTCCCCTCATATTTTAACTCTCTTTTACGTTTGATGTTAGTTTTTCAAAATAAAACCAACCATTCAGAAGTGTATTGCTGTCATTCTCCTCATGACTGCAGCAGGAAGCCGCACAAAATAAAAGCATGGTAACCCTCATAGCTCCACTGAAAACACATGATGTAATTTCATTTATATCGTTATTATTATTATTGTTAATGTAGCGTCACACCTGAGCCGGAGGTGTCTCCAGCCTTCAGACAGCAGAGAGAAAGGTGTTTTTTTAACTAACTTGTTTTTCACCACTTGTGACATTTTTCTGTAATTGAGCCGACTGTAGTTTATGTAACAACCGACCGCTCTGTCCTTCAAGCTGGATGCACTGTGGTCACATGACTCATGTCCCATTATAGTGGGATGTTGTCATAGGAGGAAATGAAATGCCTTCAGGCTCTATGGGAAGTGTGTGTGTGTGTGTGTGTGTGTGTGTGTGGTGTTACAGGGTGTGTTGATGAGTGGTCATTCAGGGTTAAAAATCGAGCCCTTTCATCGCCTCATCCAGTCACATCAGCTGGTGGGTTGCGTTTGTGGTTACAGGTTACAGTTTCATCGGTCTGAGAAAATGACTAACAGACCAGAAACAGTCACATCTTCTGACATGAGGACTGTAGTGTTAAACTTGTTGGTTTACGTAACGAAACGCTTTCCGTCTGGTTGACGACCAAACAGGAAGTGACAGAGCAGAGCTCAAACTGACCCCAGTTTATCTCCTGATTAACAGCGTCACTGTTTTCTGTCTTTCTGTGAATTGGGATAAAGAGCCACTGGAAGCTGTTAGCTACTAGCTGGTAGCTTTTATGCTGTTAGCTGGTAGCTTTGAGCTATTAGCTGATAGCTTTTATGCTGTTAGCTGGTAGCTTTGAGCTATTAGCTGATAATTATGCACTATTAGCTGATAATTATGCACTATTAGCTGATAATTATGCACTATTAGCTGTAGCTTTGGGCTATTGGCTGCTAGCTTTTATGCTGTTAGCTGGTAGCTTTAAGCTATTGGCTGGTACCTATGCACTATTAGCTGATAATTATGCACTATTAGCTGATAATTATGCACTGTTAGCTGTAGCTTTGGGCTATTGGCTGCTAGCTTTTATGCTGTTAGCTAGTAGCTACGGGCTCTTAGGTCTGCTGATGGTCTCTGTGCTACTTGAACACTTTGAATGTAGTTTCATTCAGTTTTGCATTTTGCTGCATTTCTATGCAAATATGATCCTGATGGTTTATGAGCAGCAGTGTGGACAGCCTTCCTTTATTATCTGAGTCTGAATGAATGATAATTCAGAGACCCAAACAGGTTGATGAGTTCAGCACACACACACACACACACACACACAGTGTTTTTTGTGGCTGATGATAAAACTATAATAATCACGTGTACTGATAAGATACACAGTGAGTCTTTCGTCACTGATCCATATAGAGGAAGATGAGGCTTTATGAGCAGCGCTAACATGCTCTCTGTTTTTACATGGTTGCTTTTATTATTGCTTTCATGTCTTCTTTAATGTGCAGATCAGACGCAGAGACTGTAGAGGGAACTCACTGACTCTAAACCTGCTTCTCATTAGGGGTGAACTGAATATTCAGCCTAAAATAGAAAAAAAAACATTTTCAGTGTTCGATCGAATGAGCGTTTTTTCATAGTGAGGTGGGTGAACCTCACAAACACAGCATGTCTCCAGCAGTGTGGAAGCATTTTAAAGTGCCTGAAAATCACACAAAATCTCTGCAGACACTTCCAGGTTTAATCAATCACTTGACAGCAAAACGGCCTGCAGAGTATGAGAGGAGTCCTGCTCCAGCTACACATCTTCTCCATCCATAGCTAAAAAGTTTAGTCTTCTGAAAGATTGAATATCATTCATTCTGTCATTCTTGGACAAGGACCTGTCCTGGTTGTCAAGGACAATGGATTCTGAAGCTTCTGTAGCTTACTGCGCTTCGTCAAACTGTTTAAGTGTTGTGGATATAGAGAGCAGATATAATGTGTGTTTTTATTTAAGCCTAATTTAGGCTTTTAAGGCCATTTATTTTGCTGATTTATTTTAAGCTTCATTGTGCTTCACTTTGAAAATTTTAAATATTCAGTGTTTAACTGTAGTTTTGAACGAAGCGCACTCAGGTATCTGATTCATGCAGAGCTGGAAAAAGTTAAGAAAATTAGTGAAAAACTGTGAAAAACCATATTCTGTATTTAATAATATTTCAGTTTGGTTTGACCAAGCATTTTCATCCCTGCCGCTCATCCAGTCCCAGCTTTCACTTTCTCTTTCACTTTCCTGAAGAAACTGAACCAGCTTACATCATTATTTCCTGATACGTAATTAATACCTAATATTTAGACACTTTCATGAAGTTGCTATAATCAGAGTAATTATATACAGTAACTGTGCGTATGTAAACATGCCTGCTGTTTCACACCGATAGACAGAGGAAGGGAAACATTTCTCAGTTTTTCATCGTGGAAAAATTGTGGACAATGAGCGATGAAAGATGTCAGCTGAGGGTTTCCGTGTTCGGGGGATGTAGGCTGAATGGACAGCAGCAGCAAACGGTGAGGCAGCGCTGATCTGGGGCCAGTGCCATTGTTTTGGTAAGAGTAAACCGGAGGCATCAGTCCTTCTACGTTCACTTCCTCTCAGTGAAGTCTGAATATCTTACAGGTAGGAACTTTCTGATGACCAGATGGCCGACATGTTTGTTTCCTCCTCTGACAGGACGTGGATCATGTTGGGTTTTTATTGGCGGAGGGAGTGAAGGGAGGTGGAGGAGATCAGGGAGAGCAGATTTTCAGCCATACGACATGATCTCTAATTACCTCCAAAGCACCGTGTAACCTGAGCGACACATTAGGCTGCATTATCAGGCTTAATAAAACATGACCAGCTCTCAGTTTTCATCTCTGTGCTGCTGAAGTTTGAGCAGACCTGACTTTACCTGTTTCAACGGCATGAAGACACACCTGAAGGCATCCCTGAGGGCTTTAGGAAACTGTCTCAGACATTGCTAACTGACTAACCTGATGACGTCACATAATCTGCCTTCCCTACACCTCCATCTTATTCTTCTGGTATCATCAGTAACAATAAGTAAATAAAAACTACATCTAGTGGTAATAACGGTTATTATTTTTATTTTGTCTCCACCCTCATCAGCAGCTTCCTGCTTCTGAAGGGTCGGTTTTATTTTGAAAAACTCATCAAACCTAATGTGCACCATGTGTAAAACTTAACTAAAATACAAGGGAGGTACTTCCAGTTTGAGCTAGTAGCTACGAGCTAAGCTAATGCTAGTGCAGCTAATCAGGCAGATGCTAACAGCTAAGAGGCTACCCTTTGTGTGCACTGTATGGACTGATGGAAGTGGTCAGTAAGAGTTTTAAATGCACTATAAAAAATAAGTCATTAATCACAACTAAAATAAAATGATCATCAGACAGCCCTAATTCTTTTTATATCTCTTTATGTTGTTCTGTCACTTCACCTTTGCTGCTGTGATTTTTCTACATTTTCTATCTCATCTTGAGTGAATTTGCACGTCCAGTCTCTCCTCTGATTACAGAGCTGTAAACTCTTAAACTCTGCACAGGGAAGGAGTGAATACTTGTCCAGAAACACAGCAGACATACAGTACACACACACTGGTAAACACACACACACATCCACTTGCTGCCAGTAAGTGCTGCTTTAGGCTATTTGGTTTTCACTACTGTCTACTGTGTTATTAACAATTCTATAAAAAGATCTGCTCAAGTTTCACTTTCCTGTGTTAACAGGCCTGCCAGGCTGTTCAAGTTAACAGAGGTAGCATACCGACAGTGTCATTGTTCCTTAAATCCTCCTTTTCTTTCCTCTTTGTTTTTCTGAGCTTTATACTCGTCGTCACAGTTCAGACTAAATAGATGGACAACTCAAAGAGAAGGCCTCTCTTCCTTCCCTCCTCTAACCTCTCCACCTTCTTCTCTTTAGCATCGTATTCCCTCCTTCCATCACATCCTGCAGCATGTCTTTCTGTTTTAGGAGATTCTCATGCCTTAAACCACAGATAATAGCATTGCTTTGGTGTTTCCACTGTACTCATCATTAGCACTCTAAGAGAAAGAGTGAGCCGGGGGTTGATTACCTTGGTGGGCTCACACAGTCTCTGCAGACTGAAGTGAACGTTTACAGCCTCGCGCAGGCAATTATATCTGCCTGCTAAATATGTCACACCTAATAAACACAACCTGACAGACAAGGGACAGGGCAAACAGTCAGAGAGCAAAGTCAGGATCAAATGTAGTCCAAATCAATACCTGTCAGGGAACTATTGACAGGTAAGGAGTCAGATATGATTGATGATTTATCTCCCAAAAGAACCAGATTAATCGACACAGGTACTTTTTTTTGTACTGTTTATGTGTTCGTCTGGACTCGGCTCGTTACCGGCCCTTCATATGGGCTGCAGTGCAAACATGGCACCGACACCAGGTGGGTCATATTTGTAAAGGATATTCATTGAAAACAAGGGAGGGAAAGAGCCTCAAACTCCTCACAGCGTGGCCCAGTGCTGTTTGCTCAGGACATACCTCAGGAAGCTGGGACAACTGGGAATGTTTGTCCAGCTTCCAGCCTCTTCTGTCCACACAGTGCGCATGTCCACACAGTACGCATGTCCACACAGTACGCATGTCCACACGCATGTCCACACAGTACGCATGTCCACACAGTGCGCAATGTCCACACAGTACGCAATGTCCACACAGTATGCATACATGTACATACAGTGCACATGTTCATAGAGTACGCATGTACACTACAGAGGTCTGCTCACAGCAGGGCTCTCATTGATTTTTGTAATTACTGATTATTGGGTAGCTTTTTTTCAGTCAAAGCTCAGATATTTTCCAAATACAATTAATATAAAAGAGGAACGTTTTCTGTCAGCTGACTGATTCTTTCAGCATGTATGCAGAGCACATATACTGTATGTATATATATGTATGTATATATATATATATATATATATATGTGTGTATATATGTATGTGTGTGTGTGTATATATATATATATATATGTATGTATATATATATATATACATACATATATATATATATATATATATATATACAGTCATGGAAAAAATTATTAGACCACCCTTGTTTTCTTCAATTTCTTGTTCATTCTAATATCTGGTACCACTAAACGTATAATACAATGGTCTGGTCACATAATACTTTATGTCCTATTTGACATTCTTAAGCTTAATTGATTCCCAGGGTATATAAGAGGCCATTTCATGTCACAAGCAGCACTGCACATGCAAAGGCCTAGAGTGGTTTCCTGCTTACATTCAAGCCGTAGCACAACTCAGAAGTTGTCAGCTCTCACATAATGCCTAAAACAAAAGAATTATGTGAAGCAACAAAGGCAGCCATCTTGGCACTGCTGGAAATTGGCATGAGTGAGAGACAGGTAGCTTAAAAACTGAAGATCTCCAAGACAGCCGCTCATTCCAACAAAAAAAAACAAGCTGAACATGGCACTACCAAATTGCTACCTGGCCGTGGCAGGAAACGTCTTTCTACCCCACGAGATGACCGTGCACTCATCCGCTCCTGTGTCAGGAATCGCCGCCAGACCTCCAGGGACCTTAAAAATGAGTGGGCACTGTCGAGAAATGGGACTTGCTCGGCAAGGACAGTTCGAAACCGACTTGTTGAAGCTGGTTTGAAGTCACACAGAGCACGCAAGAAGCCCTTCATCAATGAAAGGCAGAGGAAGGCCCGGTTACTCTTTGCTCGAGACCACAAGGATTGGACTGTTGATGATTGGGCTAAGGTTCTCTTCAGTGATGAATCCAATTTTGAATTGATGCCCACTCCGGCCAACTTACTGGTTAGGAGGAAGCCTGGAGAAGCTTACAACCCAGACTGTCTTGCCCCTACAGTAAAACATGGGGTGGATCAGTCATGATCTGGGGTTGTTTCAGTCTGAGTGGAACAGGGCAAATGCAATTGTGTGAAGGCCGAATGAACCAGGTCAAGTACAGGACTACCCTTGAAAACAGTCTTCTTCCATCAGCTGGAAAACTCTTTCCTGCCTCGAATGACTGGATTTTCCAACAAGACAATGCCCCTTGCCACACGGCAAGGTCAGTTAAAGCCTGGATGGAGAACCACAACATTCGCACCATGCCTTGGCCTGCTCAATCACCAGATCTTAATCCAATTGAAAACCTGTGGAAAATCATCAAACTCAAAATGGAGAACCACAAGCCCAAAAACAAAGAAAATTTGTTTGAATTTGTCCAACAGGAATGGGCTGCTGTGACAGCAGAACAATGTCAGAAGCTGGTGGAGAGCATGCCAAGACGCATGGCTGCAGTCATCAAAAACAATGGTTATGCAATCAAGTATTAACTCTTGTGTGTATCATGTGTTTAAAGCAAACAGAAAAGAAAACATGGAATGCTTAAAAGTAGTGTTTTTGGCGGTACAATGCCATAGCTATTGATGTAAGAATTTAAGTAATTTTGGTTATTATCAAGAAAACCATGGAAAATGAATAATCCTTAGTTCTTAAATTAAACTCTCATGAGCTATTTTTGTTGTTTTCATTATAATTGTCCAAACAAATGTACCTTTAGTTGAGCCAGGCATTAAAATTAACAAGAAATTGAAGAAAACAAGGGTGGTCTAATAATTTTTTCCATGACTGTATATATATATATATATATACACACATATATATATGTATGTGTATGTACATATGTCTTCTGGAAACGAATGGTCCCTCCCTGTTAAATGGGATGCACTGGCTGTTTTTGCGCTGAGTGTCACTGTGGTATGCATGGCCTTCCTCTGCACTGGGCTATGAAAGCGATTGTGATTGTGATTCTGTAGTCAGCAAAACGCTTGAATGGGCCCAAGTTAGCGTGCACGTGCACGGTCACGTGCACTGTAACGTCCTCATGCTGATTACTGCGACCCATCGGCCTCTCACTCATCCTCTGGTTCTGCCTGACAGTTTGTTTGTAGGTCAACATGAACACAGTGAAACTCATCAGGTTTTAAGGTCCTAAAAATAACTAATAAATATGTCTGTGTTTACTGGAGGATGCTCCATTCATGGACTGAATATGTTCATACAGAGGAATCAAACCTTTGCAACCAGGCAGTAATAAAATATAAAAGTGAGATAAGACATGGAAATGGATGTGTGCATCTCAGCCCAGCTTATCTGAGGCAGAGGAGACCTCCAGCTAACAAAGCCTCTCTTCAGTCAGGGCCTATCTGAGCACATATCAGTTGTTGGGAGGATATATGAGCTGGGTGGGGCTGGTGTATAAACACACTGCTCTCTCTGCTATCGCTGTGCTGTATGCAGCGCCTCACCTCACCACTGTTTGATTAAGGTATTCAAATAAAGGAGCAGACACTGTGTTCCCATTTCACAGAGCAAACTGGAAAAAACACCGCTGGAAAAGGCACCGCTTCCTCCTAGTATACACAGCAATATATTTATATATATATATATATAAGAATATAAGACCAATACATTGAAATAAATAAGTTTAAATCAGCATCAGAGCTGATGTGTAACGCTGTGTGGAGAGGACCACACCAATAAAAGACTCTGTGAAGTGAAGAGATGCTGGTAGAAAGCGTATTCATGGATCTCTGTGAATCATCTCAATCTGTGTCTCTGCTGCTCATTTCTTTGTTTTTTTCTTTCCTGTTTTAATCTGACAGGATGATTCAAACTGTTGGAAAAGGTTCATGTTTCCTCCTTTTTTTGTCGATGATGGACAAAGTAGGAGAAATGATTCACGCAGTGATCAGAGTTAATGATCGGGCACAAACTACTTGACTACTTCTCATGACAGACAGAGAGTCTCATGAAGTTGATAATTACTGGGTTTCAAGCTAAAATCCTACCACATGCTGGTGTGTCGGTCACACTGTTAACTTCACAGCGACAACAGCAGAGACTGCTTCTTTGAAAATAAAAATCATAATAAGAATCCTAATGAACTGAAACACTATGTAAAGTGAGTATAGCAACAATGGACTCTAACTCTGTGATTAGCCTTTAGCGTCCTCGCTGCCTCTCACAGAGACCTGACAGGAAGTGATCAGCAGATCTGAGATCAGAGATGCAGACCAGGCTCTGCAGGACCTGGACCTGGTCTTTACAGGACACCAGTGATCCAACATCCTGCCTGTAGAGGAGCTTCAATAATTCACATGGACACTTGTCACTAGCGTGGAACTCTTCTAACCTTTCATATCTGCTGGATTCATGCAGCGTATTGTGGAGATTATCCACACGGAGGATGATCTGAATTCATCTGACCTGCTAAAAGAGGCCGTTAATGTGTGTGGACCTGAGATCAAACCTGAGCAGCTTCCAGTTGATCAGTGAAATGTTTCCATGCCCACACAGTGAACGGTCAACCAGTCCTTCACTGAACACCTGAAAACCTCCTTTCTATGGGAAGCAGAGCCAAAGCAGCCAGAAGCATCTGCAGCAGCGGCTCAACATCCAGATGTTCATGAGTAATCCTCGCGGTAAGACATCACTGACCTGCTGCTCTCACTAGTGGAAGTTAATTAATCACTTTAAAATACTTCTGATGTTGTAGCAGTACTCAGTAGTACTTCCTGATCTTACTTTGTGAAGTTTTATGTCATTGACTCGTCTTTTGCTTATTGATTTCCACAAAGAGGTGATGTTTTTTCTCTACAGTTTACCCATAAGTGCAGTTTTCAGAGCCGCCTGCGCTCCTCTAATGGAGACAGTGTGAGTAAAGAGGGACAGTAAGTTGTAGCAGCCGGACTTTCTCCTTACAGAGTAATGGACAGCACAGTACATTTAATGTGGACTCCCACAGCAGAAGCATGTAAGATGTGAGGAGTCAGGTAGAGCAGATGAAGCAGGAGGAACGTAAGGATCCACACAGTCCTGGTGTTCACTGACAGACACTAACAGGTCATGTTGGACAGAAGCATTACAGTGATGCAGGCTGATCTAAAGCATCCTGCTCACACTTGTTTTCTCTGCTGGGTTAAAAAGCATGCTGAGGCTTTTGTCTCTCTCTCTCTTTACCTTGTTGGAGTGGTAATAGTCCAGGGAGCTCAGGCAGCCTGGGTCGGTGGGGAGGGAGCATGAACCCACAGTGGCCGGGGGCGCAGGGTAAAATCTCACGTCCATCTCAGGCTGAGCGAGACTGAAGGCATGAAATCACTTTGTGCGTCTCTGGCTCACTGTTGTCTCAGCAAACAGCCGAAGCAGGAAAGAGAGAAGTGGGGGAGTTGTGGGCTTCACTCTTCCCTCACATCCGTTCGCGGACGAACTTCGGCACCAAACTCTGGAGATGCGCAGTCCTCCTCAGACCCGCACCGGGACCCGGACTCTCTGCGCTCAGCGCACCGGTTTCATGGATGCACACGTGTTGAAGAGGAGTCCTACTGCTCCAGAACAAACCAGACCTCCAGGTTAGATCCTCTCAGGACTCCAGACAGGCTTTGTTGTGGAGCTGCATGCCGAGGCTTCAGGACAGAAGTGGTCGGACTTCCTCTGCCATGCGACCTCTGCCGATAATAACCGGGAGAGTAGCGGAGGGAGAGGGGGAGGGGAGGCCGGTGCTGCCTTGGCAACCGCGCTCCTTTCTGCAACTGCGCGCTCCTGATTAGCTGCAAATGTAGCGGCGCGCACGGCTGTGCATTACGAGGCGCACTCCATCCAGACCATAAAGCGCATAAAGCCTCCCTTTGGGTTACTGTGCCAGAGATGGGAGGAGAGAGAGTGCAGCTCCACCAGGATCTATGCATTAAACAGAAGCAGGACGAAAAGCTCTTCTTTCAGTCATTTCAGTGATCAAAAAGTTTTAGTTTGATTGAAAGAAAATGTTGAATTAAAGCTGTGATTTAAGCTGCAGCGATTCACTCTTAAAAGGAGTGTAATCTAGTCTGTGTATTGCTTTATATGGTGTGAGGCGCTGCAGGATGCACAGCAGGTTTAATCCGACAGTACAGATGCAGATGTGAAGCTGCAGCTGTGGCCTCTGACAGCTCTCTGAATGTGATGGATAGCCCCCCCCACCCTGTGATGTGCATGCACATTTGATGTTGAAATGGCCGATCTATGGGACCATTGTCTCTCAATCATGTCGAGGCAGAGCACAGAGCTGAGCACATTTTTTGCTGCCACAGTTCACAGCGGCTCCCTGCTCTGCGCTGAAACGCTCTTTTTATCTCTATGTTTTTAGGGTGCTACAGTTGGTCCTCTTCATCACTGTGTAGCAGCGCTGCAGGCAGGCTTTCGTTAGTAGAGAGGGTCAGGCGACCGTTGGTTCATGAAGCTGCTCGTTACTCCAGCAGCTCCACTCTGCTCTCCCAGGCCGGCAGGCCGAGGGTTAACCACATGGCCTGGTGCCACGGCTTCATGGGAATGGAATGTGGAGAGCAGGCTCCTTTCCCAGCATCCCTCACTGCCCGACGCATGCTAATGATCAGTATTATTGAGGCACAATTGATGGGCTAGCAACCAAACAAGAGAAACTAATTACTACTAAGGCTTCATTGTCCTTTAATTACTGAAGCTCTATGGCAATTAGTGCAGCACAAAGACACAGCCCTACTTTAATCTCAAATAAAATGCCATGCAGATGAAAAAAAAAATACATTTGGAAGATGAAAGGTAGATAAGATAATTTGGCTTTCAGTTCGCTGTGCAGAAACGACGGCTGATTTGAGGAAAGCGTGGGAGAACAAAGGAAGTGCTGAGGGTTGTGCTAATTTCAACCGAAAATCATCTCCAAACAGAACGAACATGTGAACGTCTCGTTCCTGAAGTTTACAAACCTAAAGTTTAACTGACTGTCAGAATAAAGAGCTGCAGCTCCAGTTGGACGTTCGTCACTTCACTGCATTTATACTCAAACAGGAAGTTCTCTGTTTGATGTTATTTTAAAGCAGTTTCATGTCTTTGTTTGTGAGACTCTTTTCCATCCACCTCTGAAAGTATCTCAGCCTTTTTAAACCTGCATCACTAAAAACATAACATGGTAATTACTGTATCGCTTAATATAGCATAATAATAATAATAATAATAGGCAATAATGAGTCATTGATAAACTGCAGATTCCTGGTTTTTAAACCTGTCAAGGACGACTAGAAACTCTCACTGTAAACCTCATTATTACCAGAGAAACACTTCAAGGGTTTAACCGATAATCTTATTGATCTCAACTGTCAGTGCTTTTTTAAAATAAATAAATAAATAAAATAGCCACATATTCTTCTTGTATTTATTGTACGTACCTCAATGTTATAAAGAGGATCTATAACTTAAAATAAGGCCAGAGAGTTAAATGATAATAAACAGAAAATAAAGAGAAGCAGTGATATAACACAGTAATAAATTATAGGTATTGCACATGTGTGTTCTGGTGTTCAGGTTCGTACTTGTATTTACATGTTGAGTGTTTATTTTTCTCATGTTGTCAGTGTGAATATACCAGTAATCCTCAGCCTGTTAAAGCCTCAGTGAACCCTGGTGACTGACACAAGTCCTCTGAAATAACACTGGAGAAACTAATGACAGCAGCATTACACTATAAAGAAACATGTTTCCCTCTTAACTCTAAACGACACAGTTAAACATTAAGTAAAAAGTTTCCCAGTTTAGTGTCTTTTCAATATTTATCGAATATTCAGACGTCTGTGGTCTCTGAGCAGAAGAAGGAAATATTATTATGATCCAGCAGAAAGTTTTGGGAGTGAAAAGCAGCTTTACAGACAGATTTACTGTGCAATAATAATGTAATATTGCTAATAATAAAATTACTATTAATAATATAACAATATTCATAAGTATTATTATTATAAATATTATAATAATATCTATTATTTTAATGTAATCCATAAAGGATTATCTGATCTCATCATATCGCAAAAGACATTTTCTTAATTTCTTCTTATGACACACCAATGAAGTTCTGCCAAACTTAATATTCATTAATAAGTGATTATTCTATATTAATTAATAATTTCAGATATTAGAAAGTCAGTGAATGTTTAAACACATTAAAAGGTGTAAAATGCGGTTTTTATTTCAACTCACTCTGTTCATGTATAGTTTTTTTTGTAATATGGTTGCAGATAAACAAATTTTTATTTTCTGAACTTAAACTTAAATTAGAAAGTCAGTTTTTGTTCCTGAGCTTCTTCCAAATCCAACATATGAAAATATGAACAAGGGAATATATATATGTATGTTATGATTCATGTTACAATGTAAAGACATTTGATTTTGGAGTTTTCCTGATTATTATTTAACTGTGTGTTTGTTGAGAGCCTGAAACATTTTCCTCAGAAGCTGAGAATCAACTTTCATTTATTGGGAATAATTTCACTGTAAAGATGAGATGAGATTTAAAAAGCATCCAAAACCTGAGGTCACAGTTTCAACTCATTTCCAAAAGTCCCAGAATCCAGAGATGAATTTAGAGGAAACATCATAATGAACATGTTTACATCTTTACCACATAAAAACAACAAACATGTTTACATCCTGTCAGCTCAGCTGTTGGCAGCTGGAGGAAGATGCTCTGGTGTTCAGTGAATCAGGAATATAAATATAAGAATTAATCTAAAATTCACCACCAGATTATAAAATAAACAGGACTTTCTTTGAAAGTCAAAGAAGTTTGGGACGTGGGTAAAAGTACAAGGAGACACTTCAGGACTCCCACAATCTGAAAATCACTTTAAGGAACCTTGAGGTGTTTTTTTTAATGGCTCCGCTTTGACCTTTGACCTTTGACCCCATGGGAACCAGAGAGTCAAAAATCAGGCCTGAGGACACAATTCTTTCTTCAATTTCTTTAACTTCAACATTCATTTTGAAACATATTCGGCATCAGACTCTTTGAGTTTTTCTTCAGACGTGCCGTAACTAAATCTATCATTATAAACTATAAATGTATAACCTGTCAGTTTGAGTCCCTTGTGGCGTGTCGGGCTTCAGATATAGCTCTTTAATGTGACGTGATGAAACTGGCCTGATGTTCAAACAAGGAAGAACAAACTGAGGCTTTGCTGGTGTGAGTGAGCTGGGAAATATAATAATATTAATATTTTTATTAATCATCTCCACTGAATGTCATTTTAACTGCAGTCCCTTTTCATATTCCTTCCAGTGTTCTGGATCAAATTTGATCACCTAAAAAGGTGAATTCAGTTTAAATTCCTCCCTCCTGTTCAAAATGATGAAGAGTAGCGAACTCAGTGATGAAGACAGAGTTAAAGAGGTCAGCTCTTTAATCCCATGACATCTGAACAGATTAAGTTCATGTATGTGCTGACTCCTTAACAGAAGTCAGGACGTTACACCTTTTAATCCCAGCAAAACGCTGTGGTTTTGTTTGACGGACATGCCGTCCTCATTGTGTCGTCAGCCTGAAGCAAAATTAAGGAGACTCTGATGCATCGACTGGTGAAAGAGAAGCGTCTACCTTTCCTCTCTGCTGGCTGTCACTCTGACCACGTTCCATTCTGCTTCGTTTCAAGGAAACTCTTCATATTGTAGAAATGTTTCATTTCTTTGTCATCACATTTAAAGTCTCTGATAAATGTCAAGCTGAAGCTAAAGTTTTTATTAATCACCTATTAAAACAGAGAGCGTGTTGTTTTGATCGTTCTGAAGTTGGTGACATTTGCACGTGATTTTATTGTGTCTGAGTGCATGTGGCGTGTCTGAAAACAGCATTCATTCTTATTTCTATGGCATCATTTACAAAAGAAAGTGTTTGTCGTTCAACAATCTTCAGACGAGCAAGTAAGATTCTTTTGAGTCGCTGAAATTCTAGGAAAGAAAGAAAAGCAAAGAGAGAAATCAGTTTTGAATGTGACCTGACAGCAATAAGCCTGCAGGAAAATATGGGAGAATACCACATTTATTAGAGATATAGAGATGTTGGTTTGGCTTCAGACCTTTACTGGATTTAAGGAAGTTCACACTTTATTACAGCGTCACGTTCATCAGGTCCCCGTCTTTAAAACCTTTTCTCTTGGAACTATAAGAATGAAACTTTCTTAAAGTCTTAGTGTGGGTTATATTCAGATATTTCACATGTTAAATATATCATTTGATGGAGAGGAACTTTCATCCAATATAGCATTCTTACTTAGTATGTAATCTTGTAAATCTGCGTTATTTTGTGCTATTTGAAGCCTGAAGCAAAAACTTTATTTTTTGTATTTAAATGTCTCAGATAAAACTCAATGACAGAATCACTGATGGTAGATTAACAGTTTTTAAATTATAATTATTTGCAGGTTTTTAAATATTTATCATATTTATTTTTATTATTATATTATTTATTATATTTATATATATATCAGAGGTAACCACAAATTATTGCAAATTCAACAAAATTAAAATGATTTTTATTGGAAATGTTCCTTTAATCTGAAATGTTAAAGACACTGACAGTATGTTTTTCTGTTAAATTCACAGAGAAATCTAAAAGCCTGCATTATGCACTATATTTTCTATCTTTTTGTTGAAGTCTGAGTCAGAGAAGCAGATTTTCTTTCTGTTTCCAGGCAGTTGAGTGAATTTAGTATTTAACTGATAATTCAAGGCTGAGCCTCCTCACCTCGCTTTATGAGGGGATAAATCATGTTATTATCTCACTCTGCAAGTTCAAGTGCTGAGCAGTCTCTGTGATTACAAGATACCACATGCAGAAAATGTGTTTCATGGTCAAACTTTGACGCTTGTAATGTGTCTGATAAAGGAGAGCACTAAGTGAGCGCCGCCGTCGCTCAGTGACTTAAATCAAAAGATGTGCTCACTTCCTGCCTCGTGTCTGCAGGTAACTCTGGAAACACTGACGCTTCATCAAGCAGCAGGATTTTAACTCGATATACTGAAATACACACTGATGCAGTGATGGAGAAGAACGACAGCAAGTTGGTTTTATTTTGAAAAAAAAACCTCATCAAACCTAATATGCTCCTTGTGTAAAAATTAAAAAACTACAAGTAAATAAAAACAAACACAAAACAAAATAATATTATAACAATGGTTATTATTTTTATTTTGTCTCCTCACTCACCAGCAGTTTCCTATTGATTGATTTTTATTTTGAAAAACTCATCAAACCTAATAAGTTCCTTGTGTAGAAACTGAATTTAAGTATCAGGGAAGTACTTCCAGTTTGAGCTAGCAGCTATGAGCTAAGCTAATGCTAATGCAGCTAATCATTGGGATGCTAACAGCTAACAGGCTAAAGCTGCTATTGATCAGTGATCAAGTGTCAACATCATGAAGACTCTGCTCTGAGAGACCAGCTCTGATTGGCTGGTTGTCACCTGACATCACTGATCAGACACTCATTGATGATGCAGCTGATCAGTGAGAGAGTTTAAACAGACAGACATGTGATTAATCATAATTAAAATTGTTTGTCAGTCCTCATATATAACTGTCATATTGCACACACTGACATGCTGTTGACCTAAACCTAAGTAAGGTGTTTCTGTTTAGCATTCATTCATTTCCTCTCCTGGTAGTAAAGTGCTTGAGAAGATGCTGAGGTGATGTTGACCTGTGGAAAGTCTGAGCGTCTCTCCGTCAGACAGGAAACAGTCTCTCATTGGATAGAGGTGTACCTGCGCTGCCTTTCAACAGGATGAGGATTTGATCTGAAGTCATGAATAAAATCCAAAACATGTCTGTATTCCTTTAAGAGTGGTTTCAGTCAGGCTGTGTCCTGGTCGGCCTCCCCCTTCCTTTTTATTCCTCTTTTTCAGACACAAACAAACAGGACTCACTTTTTGAAGCATCCATTACCAGCGAACACAGAGGCTGGAGGAGAGGAGGGGGATGGGATGGAATCCATCAGATTTGATGGCATGGTGATGTAGATAATGTTTTCTCTTTTCAGCTGCGCTCAGAGAAAGGAAGGCACAACACAACCACTTCCACTCTGTGTTGTGAATGAAAGGAAGCACAATGTTCTGGGTTTGTGCGTCTAACGCGTCCCTTTGTGCACAAACACCGTGCCCTCTTACCTATCACAATGATTGCCCCGCCATTATGTGATTTAATGGTAAAACACACATCCTGTTAATCCGGCTGCAGCGCTCTGCCAGAGGAGTCGAGTTTACAGTCGACAGGAGGAGAAAAAAAAATAAAGAACATAATTATCCTGCTACTCATGTGTTTGCACAAATAGGACAGAAAAGCCCTCAGAAAGCGTGCAGCGTTACGGTGATTTGCTGCACAGAAACAGTGGAAAACAAATGTGTTGAGGAGATGTAGATGGTTTTAAGGTCTGAAAGCCACAGCTGCTTGGCAAGCAGAAGCTGCCTCCTTTTGTCTTTTATCTTCCTCTGTAATGTGCACAGGTGCTGCTTAATTCAATTGGAGAACGTTGCCATGGTTTTACATTAATATATTTCCATGTTACCATTACGACTGTTGTCATGGAGATGATAGGACCTATTTGAACTGAAAGCAGAGATGGTTTTATGGGGTATTGCTCTCTCTCTCTCTCTCTCTCTCTCTCTCTCTCTCTCATGCTTTGCAGCCAGATTTAAGGCTCGACTTCACTCCTCATTTTCCTTCTTTACTGCTTCTGACTCTGTTCTGCAGGAACAGGACACACATTAGTAACTGCTGATCAGAATAAAAACAGCTATTATATTTCCACAAATCTAATCCAGTATGAGCAGAAGAATCATTCAGATTTAATAATTTCCACTAATGTTGAGCGGAAGTATTGAAGGAAACAGCAGAAAGAGAGCGGTCTGATCAGCCTCAGAGGTCGGCCTGCACTGGAAATGGGATTAGCTCAAAATCAAAAAAACTATGTAAAAAAACAGACAATTTTTTAAGCGTAGTCTCTACGAACATCTAATACAGACACGCTTATTCCAATTAAAGTAATTGCACACTTTCATAAAATCAATACTGCTCCCTGGTACCGTAATTGCTTCTTTCAATCAATTTGATCCATTTTCTAGAACAAAAGGCAAAGCAGGGGTATTCAATTTACTCAGGCATGCTAAAGTTGATGGAGCGCTTGTATTGGCTATTAAGGCACTGCTTGTTTTCCTCCTCTGGAGGATGCCAGTGGAATATCTTCAGAGTTCAAAGTCACCTTGTTATCTGTGGATTTTCACTGTAAATCATTAGATGAGCAGCGCATTAGCTCCTAGCAGCTAGCATGAGACGCTAAATGTTCCCCAATCAGCAGCTACTTAGTCTGAATGGACCTGAGGTCCTGTTAATGGACGGACGGACAGAGGGACAGAGGGACAGAGGGACAGACAGGTACCTCACCGGAGAAACTGGGCTACTCTGACAGCTTTGATCCATCAGCAAACTGTGAAGCAAAGCAAAGTCAAATGTGTCCTACTTTCCTGTGCTGAGCTCCACACATCCTCCACATTCTGAACTGTTGTTCCATGAAATAAATTAAGACTGTGTTGCTGTTCAGACAGACTAACTCCACTTTAAACCAGCTTCATGTTCTCCTTCTCTGCTTTCCATTCCTGTTTTTTTCCCTTCCAGTAGTGAAAAATGTCTGATATGAAACTGTGGGCTCTCTGCTATTTTTATACAAACACAAAGTGACACGATGGTTACTCTCTGTGCACGCTGACGGTTCATTCCAGACGAGGAAAAATGTCAAAAATGTTTAGTCACGGCTGAGCGGACTTAATTACCGTCTGAGGCTGCCTCTGAACTCAGAGCCACTAATGGTCCTGAGCTACAGATAAAACTACATTTACAGCCACAAGATCTGATTTAGACAATATGAAATATTTACACTCCCCCAAAAAAAGAAGCTGAGATGAATAAGAAAGCAATGATTGCCTTTTATATCAACATGAAGCGTGAATATGGCTAGTGCTGATTCTGTGCCTTTAAGCTGACTTTGTGTTGGTACATGTAATAATTCATTATTTTTTATACTCATCCTCTAATTATAGAAACATTATTGAGAAGCAGGGTTGTCAGTTTTACAGACTTCATCTTCCTGCTTTCAGCTGCTGTCTGTAATTTAAATGTAAATCAGGTGGAATCACCTCTTTGTAAGTTAAAAACACGAATCTCAATCAAAACAAACTCACTCTATTTATAATTTAATTTGACATTAAATATAACTGTAACTTATATGATTAAAAGTTAACAATGAGCCGACTTCATTCAGGAGCGTCACACAACAATTTGTATTTTGTGAAAAGAAATAAAAGCAGTATTTAGCTGTATCTCAGTAGTATCAGTAGTATCTCAGCTGTCGTCCTTGTTCCAGGAGAACTCAGTCAAAGAGTATGAAAGTATTTTAAGTCAACTAATCTAGACCTTAAACAGGATGTTTCAGTTTATGTAAGTTATTAAGAACCTTCTGGTCTCCTAAAATGTCAAGGTTTGATGGTACTTAGCTCCACCCTCTTTAGCTACGTTTGGTTATATCATTATAACATTTTAGAACAAATATCTTACTCAGCATTCGGTTGTACTTTACTCCACCCTGTTGTGTCACTTCTGATTGCAGTAAAACCAACATGGGGACGGCTGCAATGCCGAACTCGAGGCTTCGAAGCACAAACCAATGGGTGACGTCACAGTGATTCAGTCCACTTCATCGAAATAGTACGTAACCAGCATCTATGTGAGCGTGAAGATAGTCCTGGTTTTATTTGTTTTTAGACCTCTGAGAGTTTTTCTCACAACAGAATGAAGAAACTGAAATGAGCATGGCTGAAAATGTACACAGTGTACAGTAGATAAAAGTAAAAAAAAACATGTATGGAAACAGTAGATAATATATAAATGTGCACAACAGGTGCAGCAGATAAATATATAAATGTGTGCATGATGTGATGCTTGCTGTGAAAACACAGGAAGCTGGTTTCTCACTGGATGAAGCCACTGTCAGGACCATCATAAGGAATGAATTCACATGCATCGCTGCTGTAATGGTCTGAGAGCCTCACCTAGCACAATAAAGAGAAAACCCACTGACATTAATGAATATATCTATATATATATATATATATATATATATATATATGACTGCTGACGACGTGGGCTCTTTTCATTCCAGCTCTGCAGATGTTCTGTCTTCACTGGCAACAAAGGAAATTACAACAAAAGGACACTGAAATGCCATATAATACACAAAGAACAGAAGATAATACTAGAATACATAAAGAAAAGAACATAGTATAATAGTAGAACATGGTATGGAAACAGGAGGAAACAAGGGAAAGGACTAATATACAGTATACAGTATGTGTAAATAAACAACAGACCAGATGAAAAACTGAATCAGTAAATAAACAACATAAATGAATAAAATGGACCAATGTTGGGAAGTTAGACAGATGAGTGAAGTATTTTGAGCCTTCTAGTCTGTGGCGACTGATTTTAAACACACAGCAACAAGTTCATTTTTATCTACAAATGTGCAGAATAGTGATTATTTGTCAGTGTTATGTTGACGTTAATCTTGTGTTGCTATTTTGTCAGTTGGTTTTATTTTGAAAAGCTCCCAGACTCAAACCTGATATGCACCATGTGTTAAATCGGAGTTAAAATATCAGTTTGAGCTAGCAGCTACGAGCTAAGCTAATGCTAGGGCAGCTAATTAGAAGGATGCTAACAGCTTGTTGAAATAAATCTAAAAGTTCATGATTGTTTAATCACATTAAAAACACGTCATATAAAAGCAGTGGTATCTGTGCCTTGTTACCCTGCAGTCGCTCCTGCTTCAGTAACATGCACACTCCCTGCCGTGCTCGCTCTTCATCCTCCTCGTCTTCCTCAGCTTGTAACCTGAATTCAGCAGCAGTGGACCAATCGATCACAGGGAGTCCTTTTCTTCATCCCAGCAATTTTCCTCCGAGGAAAGAGGGAATCATGTGAGCTAACAGTGTGGAAAATCAATGCTCCACTGGCACAGAGTAACCAGGAGGCTGGCAGAGCGCTGAGTGATGGAGCCAGCAGGTTAACACCGTCATACCCAACCTGTGGATCCATTCAGCCAGCGGTCAGCAGTACTTGTCTTTTGGTCAATAAGAAGTCTTTAAGCTTCAAGTTTCTAAAATTGATAAGTGGCTGAAATTTAAGGAAATATGTTTAAAATGCTAAAGTTTCATTTGATAAAACAACATTTAGTACAAAGTTTTTTCAGAGTGAACATCATGTTGCTTGAATGACTATCAGAAAGTATATGATACGTACAGTATCCTTATACTTCTTTTTATTGTCTTGTATGAAATGAAGAATGCCAAAGTGGCCACTTTCAAGAGTAAATCATATCATAAGTTAGTCATACCTTTTTTCTGTTTCTTTTCTGTATGGGAAGTATTGTTATTATAAAACATAATAATGAATGATGGTTAATGACAGAACCGTCACAGTGTCTGCAGGTGTGTCACAAACACAAAGTCGTGATGGGACAGATCTGATCATATCAATAATCAATAATAGACATCAGTACACCAGCTTAAGGCCGAGTTTTCACTTCGTTGACCTCCGTGGTGTTGGGATGGTTTGGTAATGAAGCTTCGTTAGGAGCTCCATCCTGGGAGACCCGACTCGTCCTGCCAATTACACTTTGCATCGCTCCTCCTTCAAATGAGGACGAGCCAAGATGGAAAATGATCCTTGGCATGTTGTGGGCTCTAATTATCCAGTGAACAAATGGAAATATCATTGATGTCGTGTTCTTTATCCGCCTGCAGACGGAGAGCAGCAAAGCTGACAGCAGTTTGTGGTGATGAGCAGCCTGAGAGCTTCAGCACACACCTGGTCATTCAGAGTTCACCTGAGCAGCATCGTGATGTTACTGATGGACAACATGAGGAAGACATCATGAACGCCGATGAGCGTCTAAAACAACTTGATTCATGAGAACGTCCTGGAAATAAGCAGACATAAACACTGCTGCTATCCACAAACGCTCACCACAGGGAGACAAATATTATTTTAAAAGAAACTTTAGGTATGTTGCACATCTGCAAATTTGACTTTATAGGAGTAGCAGTGAAATAACATTACCATAAGCTCAGTGCATTGCATGCATAATAGATTGTTGTTTTCGCTCTGCATATGGTAGGAGCTGGATCCGCTTCAAAGTGCACCGAATTTGCATGATTCGATGTGAGGGATTCTGGGATTAGAGAACCCCCCTTCACTCAGCTAGAGAAAGGTATCACATTCCCACAGATGGTGGGGAACATTGTGGAAATATTACCATTACGATACAAAAGAGGAAGCACAGGAAAGTGAGGGAGGATTCTTCTTTTCTTCACCTCTCATTTAACACTTTTTTATTCTGCTTATAATGCTTTCACTTCTTCCTAACATGAAATCACCAGTTTTCTTTCACTCTATTCACAGACTGATTGTTGTCAGAGATTTTTAATATGATAGCTTGTGGCGTAGAGTGACAGCGGACCAGCCTCGGCCCTGCTGACAGACTTCAGCTCATCTTCTATCACTGAAAAGTGACAGAAAACAGAGAAAGAGGAGAAAAGCCCCAGAGGCTGAGCGAACAGGAACAAACTGACACATGATGCCTCAGCGGAGCTGCTGTGTTTATGAGCAAACCACGCCTGGTGTGACCTCATGGACTCTAGATCAGGCTTCAGATCAGGCTTCAGATCAGGCTTTAGATCAGGCTTTAAATAAGGCTTGAGATCAGGCTTCAGATCAGGCTTCAGATCAGGCTTTAAATAAGGCTTGAGATCAGGCTTCAGATCAGGCTTCAGATCAGGCTTTAGATCAGGCTTTAGATCAGGCTTTAAATAAGGCTTGAGATCAGGCTTTAGATCAGGCTTCAGATCAGGCTTCAGATCAGGCTTTAAATAAGGCTTCAGATCAGGCTTTAGATCAGGCTTCAGATCAGGCTTCAGATCAGGCTTCAGATCAGGCTTTAAATAAGGCTTGAGATCAGGCTTCAGATCAGGCTTCAGATCAGGCTTCAGATCAGGCTTTAAATAAGGCTTGAGATCAGGCTTCAGATCAGGCTTCAGATCAGGCTTTAGATCAGGCTTCAGATCAGGCTTTAAATAAGGCTTCAGATCAGGCTTCAGATCAGGCTTTAAATAAGGCTTGAGATCAGGCTTCAGATCAGGCTTCAGATCAGGCTTCAGATCAGGCTTTAGATCAGGCTTTAAATAAGGCTTCAGATCAGGCTTTAGATCAGGCTTCAGATCAGGCTTCAGATCAGGCTTCAGATCAGGCTTTAAATAAGGCTTGAGATCAGGCTTCAGATCAGGCTTCAGATCAGGCTTCAGATCAGGCTTTAGATCAGGCTTTAAATAAGGCTTCAGATCAGGCTTCAGATCAGGCTTCAGATCAGGCTTTAGATCAGGCTTTAAATAAGGCTTCAGATCAGGCTTTAGATCAGGCTTTAAATAAGGCTTCAGATCAGGCTTCAGATCAGGCTTTAGATCAGGCTTTAAATAAGGCTTCAGATCAGGCTTTAAATAAGGCTTGAGATCAGGCTTCAGATCAGGCTTCAGATCAGGCTTTAGATCAGGCTTTAAATAAGGCTTCAGATCAGGCTTCAGATCAGGCTTTAGATCAGGCTTTAAATAAGGCTTCAGATCAGGCTTTAAATAAGGCTTCAGATCAGGCTTCAGATCAGGCTTCAGATCAGGCTTTAGATCAGGCTTTAAATAAGGCTTCAGATCAGGCTTCAGATCAGGCTTTAGATCAGGCTTTAAATAAGGCTTCAGATCAGGCTTCAGATCAGGCTTTAAATAAGGCTTGAGATCAGGCTTCAGATCAGGCTTTAAATAAGGCTTCAGATCAGGCTTTAAATAAGGCTTCAGATCAGGCTTTAGATCAGGCTTTAAATAAGGCCTCAGATCAGGCTTTAAATAAGGCTTGAGATCAGGCTTCAGATCAGGCTTTAGATCAGGCTTTAAATAAGGCTTCAGATCAGGCTTTAGATCAGGCTTCAGATCAGGCTTTAGATCAGGCTTTAAATAAGGCTTCAGATCAGGCTTTAGATCAGGCTTCAGATCAGGCTTTAGATCAGGCTTTAAATAAGGCTTCAGATCAGGCTTTAGATCAGGCTTCAGATCAGGCTTTAAATAAGGCTGTAGATCAGGCTTCAGATCAGGCTTTAGATCAGGCTTCAGATCAGGCTTTAAATAAGGCTTTAGATCAGGCTTCAGATCAGGCTTCAGATCAGGCTTTAAACAAGGCTTCAGATCAGGCTTCAGATCAGGCTTTAAATAAGGCTTTATATCAGGCTTCAGATCAGGCTTCAGATCAGGCTTTAAATAAGGCTTTAGATCAGGCTTTAGATCAGGCTTCAGATCAGGCTTTAGATCAGGCTTTAGATCAGGCTTTAAATAAGGCTTTATATCAGGCTTTAGATCAGGCTTTAAATAAGGCTTCAGATCAGGGTTTAGATCAGGGTTTAGATCGGGCTTCAGATCAGGCTTTAGATCAGGGTTTAGATCAGGGTTTAGATCGGGCTTCAGATCAGGCTTTAGATCAGGCTTCAGATCAGGCTTCAGATCGGGCTTCAGATCAGGCTTTAAATAAGGCTTCAGATCAGGCTTTAAATAAGGCTTTAGATCAGGCTTTAGATCAGGCTTCAGATCAGGCTTTAGATCAGGCTTTAGATCAGGCTTTAAATAAGGCTTTATATCAGGCTTTAGATCAGGCTTTAAATAAGGCTTTATATCAGGCTTTAGATCAGGCTTTAAATAAGGCTTCAGATCAGGGTTTAGATCAGGGTTTAGATCGGGCTTCAGATCAGGGTTTAGATCAGGGTTTAGATCGGGCTTCAGATCAGGCTTCAGATCAGGGTTTAGATCGGGCTTTAGATCGGGCTTCAGATCAGGCTTTAAATAAGGCTTCAGATCAGGGTTTAGATCGGGCTTTAGATCAGGCTTCAGATCAGGCTTTAGATCAGGCTTTAAATAAGGCTTTATATCAGGCTTTAGATCAGGCTTTAAATAAGGCTTCAGATCAGGGTTTAGATCAGGCTTTAGATCAGGCTTCAGATCGGGCTTTAGATCGGGCTTTAGATCGGGCTTCAGATCAGGGTTTAGATCGGGCTTCAGATCAGGGTTTAGATCAGGGTTTAGATCGGGCTTTAGAGCGGGCTTCAGATCAGGGTTTAGATCGGGCTTCAGATCAGGGTTTAGATCCGGCTTTAAATAAGGCTTTAGATCAGGCTTTAGATCAGGGTTTAGATCAGGGTTTAGATCGGGCTTCAGATCAGGGTTTAGATCCGGCTTTAAATAAGGCTTTAGATCAGGCTTCAGATCGGGCTTTAGATCAGGGTTTAGATCGGGCTTCAGATCGGGCTTTAGATCGGGCTTTAGATCAGGGTTTAGATCGGGCTTCAGATCAGGGTTTAGATCAGGCTTTAAATAAGGCTTTAGATCAGGCTTTAGATCGGGCTTTAGATCAGGCTTTTATCAGGCTTTACACAGTGTCTTCAGACTGAAACACTGCTGTCTCTGCATGGATGTGGAGAAAAAAATGTGTTTTCAATTGATTTAGGTCACCTGTTCCTTTAAGATCAAATATTTGTTCACATTTTACCTCAAAACTTAACAGCTTTATTAACTGAGTGTTTTTCTTGCCTTGCTGACAGAGCAGAAATGCTCCATAACGGTTATTATCTCATATTTTGGATTAAAATGTGTTTGATCAGCAGAGCAAAGCTTTTGATAAATCTCCAGGTGGTACATCAGTCGTCAGCCTCAGAGATAATCTGCTGCAGAACCACTTCCTGTTCCTGGAGGAGATGTTAGCATGTGGTCCAGGATCAGGTCTTTTGGTCCAGAATCAGGTCCTGCTGGACAGAGGCTCTCATCACAAGGTCAGATCAGGGATTTATCTGCGATTCAGTGGTGCAAAACTCAAGTCGAACTTTAATTCAAGTACTGTACCTGTTTACCATTTTGATGTACCATTGACCGATGGTTTGTGGACAAGCTTTCTCAGTTTGATGTAAACTTTAGTTAAAGTGGATAATAATCTTATTAGCTTCTGTTAATTTTATGCATTTAACAAATATTAGTGCTAACAGACAAGTATTTAATGTAGGAAGAAGTATTTTTTTTAAACACAAAAGTGGCACAGACTTAACATGCTCACTGTTAATAACTAAAGCTTTTTATTCGGTAATGTGTTTATTGTTTGTCCAATAACTGAGCTGATGTCTTTGACCTGCATGAACAAAATCTATGAAGCTAATTAGACATGACCCTCTAAAACCTCTCATGCTTTAATTGAGTGGATTCTGCTGATTAAATTCCACCAGAAATGATTCTACTTAATGAAATGCAAGCAATTAAAGTAAAAGCCTGATCAGATGGTAGCTGACGGTCAGCCCGACATGCTGACATGTAATTGAAAATGTGCCCTTTCTTTTGCTCTCCGCTGGCCTTGTAATATGAATCCGTTTAAAAACTGATCAGGTTTCCGACAGTAGAGACGATACTTAATCAACTAATTGACATAACAGAGACCCGTTCCAAGTGTGTTCAGTAACATCTGGCCTCTCAGGTTTAACGCTGAATTATTCACCAGGTTGACTTTTTGCTGGTGAAAGTGTCAGGCAGCAAAGGTCAAAGGTCAAACTAAAGCCAAAGTAAACTTTATACAAACAAGCTGGATCCTCCTGATCAACATCCCACCGCTCATAAAGATATGGATCGTCGCTCCATTGATCAGCTATGGCATTAAATGCTATTACTGTTCTCTGGATCAAAGGCAATTATTCATAATTCACCTTTCCAAAATCCTGTGGTGTCGCTCTGCACCACAAAAGCAACAAAGAACACTGAATACAATTTAATGGATTACCATTTCCCCCTGTGCCTCATGACACAATGACACAATTATCTTAAAGCTTATTTTCCAGGCAGGAAAAAGGCGATGGGCTGACAGAAAAATAAGGCCTGTTTAACTCCGACTAACTCTGCGACTGAAACTTCACTTCCACTGGAGATCCACTGCTGCCTGCAATAATGGAAACTAATGATGTCATGAGTGCATGAAGTGGAAACAAAACAACACATGTCAGAGCAAATCAGCTTTATAGCTGTGGTCTCACCACGGAGAGAGGTAGAGAGGGAGGTAGAGAGGAGAGAGAAGGAGGTAGAGAGGATAGAAGAGGGGGTAGAGAGGAGAGAGAAGGAGGTAGAGAGGATAGAAGAGGGGAGAGAGAGGAGAGAGAAAGAGGTAGAGAGGATAGAAGAGAGGGTAGCGAGGATAGAAGAGGGGGTAGAGAGGAGAGAGAAGGAGGTAGAGAGGATAGAAGAGGGGAAAGAGAGGAGAGAGAAGGAGGTAGAGAGGATAGAAGAGGGGGTAGAGAGGATAGAAGAGGGGTAGAGAGGAGAGAGAAAGAGGTAGAGAGGATAGAAGAGGGGAAAGAGAGGAGAGAGAAAGAGGTAGAGAGGATAGAAGAGAGGGTAGAGAGGATAGAAGAGGGGGTAGAGAGGAGAGAGAAGGAGGTAGAGAGGATAGAAGAGGGGAAAGAGAGGAGAGAGAAGGAGGTAGAGAGGATAGAAGAGGGGGTAGAGAGGATAGAAGAGGGGTAGAGAGGAGAGAGAAAGAGGTAGAGAGGATAGAAGAGGGGGTAGAGAGGAGAGAGAAAGAGGTAGAGAGGATAGAAGAGGGGGTAGAGAGGAGAGAGAAAGAGGTAGAGAAAGAGGTAGAGAGGATAGAAGAGGGGGTAGAGAGGAGAGAGAAAGAGGTAGAGAGGATAGAAGAGGGGAGAGAGAGGATAGAAGAGGGGATAGAGAGGAGAGAGAAGGAGGTAGAGAGGATAGAAGAGGGGAAAGAGGAGAGAGAAGGAGGTAGAGAGGATAGAAGAGGGGGTAGAGAGGATAGAAGAGGGGGTAGAGAGGAGAGAGAAGGAGGTAGAGAGGATAGAAGAGGGGAGAGAGAGGAGAGAGAAGGAGGTAGAGAGAATAGAAGAGGGGAGAGAGAAGGAGGTAGAGAGGATAGAAGAGGGGGTAGAGAGGAGAGAGAAGGAGGTAGAGAGGATAGAAGAGGGGAGAGAGAGGAGAGAGAAAGAGGTAGAGAGGATAGAAGAGAGGGTAGCGAGGATAGAAGAGGGGGTAGAGAGGATAGAAGAGGGGTAGAGAGGAGAGAGAAAGAGGTAGAGAGGATAGAAGAGGGGAAGAGAGGAGAGAGAAAGAGGTAGAGAGGATAGAAGAGAGGGTAGAGAGGATAGAAGAGGGGGTAGAGAGGAGAGAGAAGGAGGTAGAGAGGATAGAAGAGGGGAAAGAGAGGAGAGAGAAGGAGGTAGAGAGAATAGAAGAGTGGCGAGAGAGGATAGAATAGCGGGTATAGAGCAGAGAGGAGGCGGTAGAGAGGATAGAAGAGGGGGTAGAGAGGAGAGAGAAAGAGGTAGAGAGGATAGAAGAGGGGGTAGAGAGGAGAGAGAAAGAGGTAGAGAAAGAGGTAGAGAGGATAGAAGAGGGGGTAGAGAGGAGAGAGAAAGAGGTAGAGAGGATAGAAGAGGGGAGAGAGAGGATAGAAGAGGGGATAGAGAGGAGAGAGAAGGAGGTAGAGAGGATAGAAGAGGGGAAAGAGAGGAGAGAGAAGGAGGTAGAGAGGATAGAAGAGGGGGTAGAGAGGATAGAAGAGGGGGTAGAGAGGAGAGAGAAGGAGGTAGAGAGGATAGAAGAGGGGAGAGAGAGGAGAGAGAAGGAGGTAGAGAGAATAGAAGAGGGGAGAGAGAAGGAGGTAGAGAGGATAGAAGAGGGGGTAGAGAGGAAAGAGAAGGAGGTAGAGAGGATAGAAGAGGGGAGAGAGAGGAGAGAGAAGGAGGTAGAGAGGAGTAGAGGATAGAGGAGGAAGAGGGGGTAGAGAGGATAGAGAGGAGTAGAGGATAGAGGGTAGAGAGGATAGAAGAGGGGGTAGAGAGGATAGAGGAGAGAGAGGGGGTAGAGAGGATAGAGAGGAGTAGTGGATAGAGGGTAGAGAGGATAGAAGAGTAGAGGATAGAGGAGAGAGAGGATAGAAGAGGGGGTAGAGAGGAGTAGAGGAGAGAGGATAGAGAAGAGTAGAGGATAGAGGAGAGAGAGGATAGAAGAGGGGGTAGAGAGGAGTAGAGGAGAGAGGATAGAGAGGAGTAGAGGATAGAAGAGAGAGAGGGGGTAGAGAGGGGTAGAGGATAGAGGATAGAGGAGAGGGAGGGGTAGAGAGGAGTAGAGGATAGAGGGTAGGGAGGATAGAAGAGGGGGTAGAGAGGATAGAGGAGAGAGAGGGGGTAGAGAGGATAGAGAGGAGTAGAGGATAGAGGAGAGAGGGAGGTAGAGAGGAGAGTGAGGGACGTATGGCTCTTGTAGTTTTAATCAAACAAAGTATTTACTAAACAAACATTTTAAAAAAAATACTTTAACAAAATAAAAGCACTAAAGTCCAATCAAACTCAATTTAAACATCTGTAATTATCAAACAAATATGACTCATAATTAGCAAACAAAAACCAAAATGAACAAACAGTATCTCCTACATTAATGTGTATTTTAGCGTGTATACTGTTGATGACTCACAGTATCTATAATCACTAATTCTGTGTGTTATTAGTGTGATTCCATGAACTGATTGTGAGGTGCTCCTGTAGTCGAACAGGATGGAGACGCTCTAATGATGTGAAAGAGGCCTGAAGGAAGACTTGTTGACATCCATCCCTTCATCGTGGAACAAAATAAAAACCATAGGAGTGATGAAAGTGACGAAGGTTCAGGGTTTGTCACTCAGAGGATATTTCCCTTTAAAGCAGCTGATACGTCCATTTCAAAGAGGCTTTGTAACTTCACTTCATGACGCTGCTTCTTTGGGCCTGCACGTTTACATTTCACTGTTTGTGTGTTTGTCATGTTGTTTACAGTTTCATTTAGTCATATGCAGCTCATAAGACTCACTGTTTACCGTCTGTCTGAACTTGATCCAGTCACATCTGTTGAATATTTGAGCTGCAGGATCAAAAAGACCATTGTCCCTCCGTTAGTCGAGTAGCTGAGGTGCTGCTAACTTTAGGAGGTGCATAGTTGTGTTAAAGGTAGAATATGACT
This sequence comes from Synanceia verrucosa, assembly GCA_029721515.1. Lineage (NCBI taxonomy): Eukaryota > Metazoa > Chordata > Actinopteri > Perciformes > Synanceiidae > Synanceia > Synanceia verrucosa. Next base: position 25,984,837 of record CM056561.1, read on the forward strand.
CATATTGAGGTTCTGAATATAAACTGATTTTCATGCTGAGGATGGAGACGGCGTGACGAGGTTCCTCTTTCTGCTAAACTGAGTCTTATCTCTGAATAACTTTGGAAAGAAACACCAGAAAATCAGCCAAACTGCACTTAACTGCAGCAAATAATGCACTTGGTGAAACTGGCTTAAAGGGATACGGTAGCTTTAGATATCACAGCAAGCGATGCGTCCCAGCCTCAGGGCAACACAATGACTAATGCATTCAACTGTGATTAAACAGCCTTTATATTTAATGTAAAAACTGTTTTACAAGAAAGAAAAGGCAGCACATCAAACACTGTGCTGGACCACAGGCTGTTAATGAAACATTATTTTAGCAGATCCCAGCTAAAAAATGTGTTTTAAAGTTGACCAAATAGAGGCTGTGCTTTCTGCACTGCAGGAAAAAGATGATGCACTAATTTACTGTTTACTTGTCATCGTGGACTCGTGGAGAACAAAGACAAGCTAGAAAAGACTGAAAGAGGTCTCAGGAAAATGTCTGAACTTAAGGAAACACATGCATTAACCACAGCTTAAAGAAGAAATAGCACTGAGGATATTCACCTTTCTGAGTCATAGCAGGGGATGAAGAGAAGTACGTTTAATATATCTGATAATTCACATACACGCTCTATTACTGTCTTTGATGAATGATGAAGAAAAACTTAGACTGAATTTACTGGATTGTTGAGACATGATCACATCTCAGAGTTAAATATTGGCACATTTTGCCGTATAGCTCACTATAAATCACCATGAATGTGCATCATGGGATGTGAGCATCAGTCAGTGGGTGTCTCATTCCTGTGTGGACGGACAGGACTGGTGTCAGATCTCGGTGTTGACATGAGACTCTTTCATTGATGTTTGCTGGCAGCATGTTGAGGAGCGACAGAGCAAAGTTGTTTTCAGGTCAGTGCTTTCATCACAGCTAAATTATGAATGAAGAACCACTCTGTGGACGACGACGAAGATGCAGATTATTCTTCCCTGCTCACTTCTAAACCTTGAGGATTACAGGCCGGAGACGACTATCACTGGATTATGGTCTGGATCAGAAGCTCTTAATCAATATACATTCAGTCACAGTGTGACAGATATTATCTGAACCAGCTGAGAGGAGTCATTTTCTTTATCTGTCATTTAAACTGAACCTTCATTTCACCTGGATAACCTCTGAGATGAATCCTGGCCAAACTGATTTACAGAAAAACAGAGCAGAGATGGAGAGAAAAGGACAGAAAACAGAGACAATAAAACAATAGAGGTCAATAAAAACAACAAGCTAGTTTTTATTTTTCCTGAAGACATTCTGGAGCACAATAGAAGGTAGACCTGAAGATGAAGATGATGGGAGGAGCAGCAACGGATGAGGATGAGGATGATGCTCGTCATCAGTGAAATGTTTAGCAGCAGAATGAATGTCTTGGTTCAGGCTGGAAGACTGAAGGCTGCTGATGACTTTATGGGAACAGACCAAGTTATTTAGGATTAATTAAGAAGATAATGCTTCATCACACCCAAGAGGCCTTTTAAAAATTAAATGTCACTCAACATCTGGTCCTTCACATTAACTTTATTTACAGATTTCAGACCACTGGATCATACTAAGATAAGATAAGATGAGATAAGATAAGATAATCCTGCATTCGTACCACTAACAGTTAAATCTTTAGTGCAGCAGCAGCAGCAAAGAGGAGGAAGGGGGGGGGCTGCTCAGAGGGTCTCTCCACTATAAAAGTAAATCCAGATGAATTATTCATGAGTCTGTGTCAAACTATCATTTTGGTGCTGTGTTGACTCATGGCTCATATAATGAGGAGGACATGAAAAGGAGGAAATAAACAGGAGGAGTCGCTCTCTGTTCTGGCTTGAGGAGGAGAAACAGGAGGAAGAGGAGCTCATCAGCCATCAATTATTTATTGTTTACTCTTCTTTATTTGTGGAAAAAACAAACACCTTGTCAGATCCTTGATGAAGATTAATTATAATAAATATTATTAATAATAATGATTATTTATTTAAAACAATAATAAAGATGATTAATATTAAGCTTAACTAATATGAATAATTGTTGTTGACCTTCAAACACAGAAACACAGGACTCTTCATCTCTTTGACTTATTTTATTTTATTTTAGTGTTACCTTTGCTCTGCTGTGGGCCTCCAGTCTGTTTACAGCACTCTGACACCACAGCGGCCCCTACAGGAAGACCTCAGTACTTCCACTGCCGTCTGCCTCTGCAGTCAGCAATCCAGACCACTACTGATTATTGATTACTGATTGTTTTACCTCCTCAGGTCATCTAAATATTCCAGTAAGACAGCACCAGTATCCATAAACACTTAGGTTATAAACCATGCTGTCTATATTCAACCATGACAGTGATCTGCAGGTCAACATGACTTCATTTTAAGGTTTGACAGTTGAGAAGTTGACAAAATATCTTCTTTTACAAGCTGCAAAAATAGTTTTTTAAAGGGTATTATGGTATGTATGAAGCTCAAAGCCCAGATATTAGAAATGTGATGATAAGTGGGGTAATATAGTGTAAAGAAGTGCAAATATACAGAAAGGTATAAATGAGCAGCATAAAGCAGTCATTTGAGGGATAAACATGTTTCTGTGCTTCAGATAGATGGTATTCAGGTGTGATTCTCTCAGTCTCTCTCTCTCTCTCTATCGCTCTCTCTCTCTATATATATACATATGTATATATATATATATATATACACACACAGTGTATATATTCATATGTATATGTGTGTGTGAGGACGGGGCTCATATGACCTGCCCCACTTTTATTTTGATTTATAAGGCTGGTGGAGAGCATCATCACAGAATCGCTCCATCTTCTCTCCTTTATTACACCACATTTGTTTTCATTTTGCTCCCCTGCCTGAATACATTACAGGTTTCCCATGGGGCCGTGGGGGCCAGCTCCTCCGCCACAAGAGACAAAGGGATGACGGGGGGGATTTCTGAGCATGCTTCATTATTAGCGGCATTAGCATTATTCAGAACATTGTCACAGGATTATCGTCATTCGCTGTATTAGCAGAGTCAGTCAACACATTTGTTGGTCGTCATGACAAAAATAATAATCAGAAGTGATTAGAGATAGCCCAGGTGTGTCAGGTGTTTCTGCATCCTCTCCTCTCTGCACTGATTCAGCTTCTGCCTCACATCCCCCCACCAGTCATGTGAGACGTCTTTTATGCCTGAGGGTGAAGTGGGACACAAAATCTGATTCAGTCCGAGGAAGATAACTAAGAATAGAACATTACGGGGGAGATAATATGGCAATTGAGTTTAGCATACAGAGGTCAGTGGCAGGTTAATGCACACTGTAAAATGTGATTGACTCTTGGGGGGGCTGGGGGTCAAGGGGTGGCGTGGAGTCTTGTTTTGGGTCAGTCTGGAAACAATATGAGCACGAGGCAAGGAATTGGAATCATTTATCATGTTTGTCACATGACTTTGACCCCAAAGATTTCTGTTCAAACTGCACAGGATAAACACACTTTATTAAAAATATGTATTGTACTCATTGAATATCTTTAAAAAAATATGTGCAGCCATTTTCTCATTCCCAAAAGAATGATGTGCTTTATATTCCCTGGTATATATATATATATATATGAACATACATATATATATATATACTGTATATATATATATATATACATATACATATATGAACATACATGTGTATACTGTATATATATATATATATATATACACACATATATGTTTGTGTTGTATATATTCTGTATATGTACAGTATATATGTGAAAACAGCAGTTAACTGAGTATTTTGCCAGCTCGACTTTATTTTGCTTCCTGTCAGCCAGGTTTTCTCGTTGCTTGGCTCCAGTTTGTTCACATATCAGTTTGATGAAGATCATCCTCTTCCATCTATGAGTCAAAAATCTCAAGGAGGCTCCTGTTGTCACCGTAACGATTCAACTTTAACTCCCAGTCATCTTTTTTTTTCTCCTCCTCCTCGTTCCCATGTTCAGCATTCAGAGCCGCCAGTGAAACTGATAGCATCTACATCATTTCAAGGACGTACAATAACAGCCACCAGCCAAGGCTTGTTACATGAATACATAGAGGGAAGGTTTCCAGCAACATTATTCCATGACTGAATTCCCAAGGACAAGAGGGAAAAAATGGGGAAATGGAGCATAGATAAGGAGTTTCTAAAGGTGTGGTGAGAAAGTGATATGAAATAGATAGCTATAGACGTAATTAACATGTGTTTACATGTGTTCTGACTGACCAGGCATGTCTGTGCAAACACAGTCTGAATACATTCATGTTTACATTGCAACATATGACACGCCTCACAAAGAGGACCCAATTTTTATTTTTTTTATCAGTGTGATTAAAAAAATAAGTTTAAAAAGAATAAGTTTATATATATGTATATATATATATATATATATATATATATATATATATATATATATATATATATATATATATATATATATATATATATAAACTTATTCTGCGTCAGGAAAATTAAAAAGCAAGTGGAGAGCTCCACCCAGAGGTTATATAGAGTACTGCAGCCTGCTCCATTTATTCAATAGTTACTGTATGTTCACACATAGGATGAATTAGACTCTGGTTTCCAGATTTCTGTCATAACAACATAAGTTACAAAAGAAACTGACTGCAGCACACAAAGTAAAATAAAATAAAATAAGTGATAAATAACAAACTAACAACAGTTTAGTGCAAGTGAAGCCTGGGGATAACTAGTGTTTGTTATCTCAGACATAGACAGGAATGACTGTGTGTGTGTGTGTGTGTGTGTGTGTGTGTGTGTGTGTGTGTGTGTGTGCGCGCGCAGCAGCACAGATGATAAAAACTGATCCTGGGTCTGCTCTGAAGCCTCCAGAGGGGAGGAGCTGGAACAGCTTTCATCCAGGCTGGGAGGAACCTGCACAGATGACTCCAGTCTGTTCTGGACTCTGGACCTTTTCGCTCCTGGGTGGGGGTCTGGCTGCTGCCAGTGGTCCTCAGTCTGCCTGTTTCAGTCTGGTCCTGTCCTGTCTGCTGACCGACCCAAACCACAGGTAGTCCTTTTTACTCAAAAACTTTTTGGGTTTCCAAAGTTTGCTTCCGTGCGTCAGTTCGTCGAGGAAGAGCTAGCTACAGTAGCTAGTTGTTGACGTTTATTATTGTTAGCTGTTGCTAACTTTAGCTTATGGCTACGCTTGCTTACTAGCTAGCTAGCGTTTGTTGTTGTTAGCTGCTTGTAATGTTAGCTTATCCATGTCCAACATCCTATCCATGAAATGTGCACTGGGTCCAACATACCAGACATTTTCAGCGATATTACGTCTTACGTGATGTAATATTAAGCTAACTTTTTTATTGAACACTACCTTAAGATACTTTTAAATTGGTATTGATGCTGCGATAACAGAAGGATGTACCTCTTGCTTCGTGTTGCTAACTGCTAATCTTTGTATTATGTTTTACCACCAGTGAGATAGCTAAGGATCTGATGGATGTGAACACTTTCTCAGCAGGCAAACGTTGTAGGATTAGTTAATAAGTTTGATCACTGTGAATAAAATGAAACTGTCTCAAGGACTCAGGTTCGATGTGTATTGTGTGTTGTAATATAGCCTAAATATGTTGAGATTTTTACATTTATAAGGCCTATCGCCCAGTCCTGTTTCGTGTTGCTACTTACAGCTATATTTACCCATAGAAATGTTACTGGTTACATAACAGATGATGAATATACTCACAAAATTTGCAGCATTATTAAGCTATTTAGTTAACTATCCAGTGTCATATTAGAATTGAAAACTCAACAGACTACTACATTTAGCACATCTCTCTTGAGTGCTAAGTTAAATAATTTCATTATAACAGTTTTACTGTAGAAAAAAAGGTTTTGAGTAAACAAGACAGTTTGTCCAAATTAACCAGATAAATGGCAGCTATCTCCAGATATGCAAATTGCAGATTGATCTTAAAACTCCAGCTAGAAATGTGATATTTCTGTAACTGCTGATAATTGTTAGATCAATGCAGGGTGATCAAATAATTTGCACCTTTATAAATGGTGACGGTAACTGATGAAATCTAACACACCAGCCAAAATCGAGTGATGACACAAGAAGAAATTCAGTCGAATTTAGGATATAATGATATTAGCTGTGCAGATAATCATTTATTCATCCCACGACTGGAGGAGTTTTTCAGTTTACACTGCCATGACTAATGATGAATATAATACTAAATACTAATGCGAATTCATTTTTAAAATAAATTTGGGGTATTGAAGAAAAGCATGATTTCTAAAATGGTGGTAGATATTTGAGAATAGAATATATTACATAGAGACATCTGTGAACTATGGAAAATATATGTATATGTATATTTTGATATACATATATCAATATGTATTGATATATGTATATCAAAATATACACATATATACATACACACACACATATATATATATTAATTTAATTTTTATTATTAATTTTTCATTTTTTGACTTTTTCATTTTTTGACTTTTTGACATACTATAGTATGTACATTTTTGACAATTTTCAACATGACATAAAATTGCTTTTTTCACAAGATATTTCAATATATTTTGCATGAAATGATTCAGCATACTATAAAAGGTCTTTCTGATGACTTTTGTACAACATTTTAAATTTTTCATTTTTTGACTTTTTTGACATATTATAGTATGACATTTTTTAACAGTTTTCAACATGACATAAAATTGCTTTTTTCACAAGATATTTCAACATATTTTGCATGAAATCATTCAGCACACTATAATAAGTCTTTCTGATGACTTTTTAGTGCATTTTAGAATTTTTCATTTTTTGTCTATTTTGACATACTATAGTATGACATTTTTTGACAATTTTCTAAATGCCTTAAAATTGTTTTTTTCACAATATATTTCAACATATTTTGCATGAAATCATTCAGCACACTATAATAAGTCTGTCTGATAACTTTTTTAGAACATTTTAAAATTTTTCATTTTTTGACATACTATAGTGTGACATTTTTGACAATTTTCAACATTACATAAAATTGTTTTTTTCACAAGATATTTCAACATATTTTGCATGAAATGAGTCAGCACACTATAATAAGTCTGTCTGATGACTTTTTAATGCATTTTAAAATTTTGACTTTTTTGACATAGTATAGTATGACATTTTTTGACAATTTTCAAAATGCCTTAAAATTGCTTTTTTCACTCGATGTTTCTACATATTTTGCATGAAATGGTTCAGCACACTATAATAAGTCTTTCTGATGAGTTTTTAGAACATTTTAAAATTTTTCATGTTTTGTCTTTTTTGACATACTATAGTATGACATTTTTTGACAATTTTCAATATAATATAAAACAGTTTTTTTCACAAGATATTTCAACATATTTTGCATGAAATCATTCAGCACACGACAATAAGTCTTTCCGATGACTTTTTAGAACATTTTAAAATTTTTCATTTTTTGACTTTTTTGACATACTGTAGTATGACATTTTTTTTTGGCAATTTTCAACATGCCTTGAAATTGCTTTTTTCACAAGATATTTCAACATATTTTGCATGAAATCATTCAGCACACTATAATAAGTCTTTTTGATGACTTTTTAGAACATTTTAAATTTTTTCATTTTTTGACTTTTTTGACATACTATAGTATGACATTTTTTTGGCAATTTTCAACATGCCTTGAAATTGTTTTTTTCACAAGATATTTCAACATATTTTGCATGAAATTATCCAGCATACTATAATAAGTCTTTCTGATGACTTTTTAGAACAGTTTAAAAATTTATAATTTTTTGACTTTTTGACATGCTATAGTATGACATTTTTTGGCAATTTTCATCATACCTTGAAATTGCTTTTTTCACAAGATATTTCAACATATTTTGCATGAAATCAATCAACACACTATAATAAGTCTTTCTGATGACTTTTTAATGCATTTTAAAATTTTTCATTTTTTGACTTTTTTCACATGCTATAGTATGACATTTTTTGACAATGTTCAACATGACATAAAATAGTTTTTTCCACAAGATATTTCGACATATTTTCCATGAAATGATTCAGCACACTATAATAAGTCTTTCTGATGACTTTTTAATGCATTTTAAAATTTTTCATTTTTTGACTTTTTTGACTTTTTTGACTTTTTTGTATGACATTTTTTGACAATTTTCAACTTGACATAAAATTACTTTTTTTCACAAGATATTTCAACATATTTTGCATGAAATGATTCAGCATTCTTTAATAAGTCTTTCTGATGAGATTTTAATGCATTTTAAAAAATTTTCATTTTTTGACTTTTTTGACATAGTATAGTATGACATTTTTTGACAATTTTCAAAATGCCTTAAAATTGCTTTTTTCACTCGATGTTTCTACATATTTTGCATGAAATCATTCAGCACACTATAATAAGTCTTTCTGATGAGTTTTTAGAACATTTAAAAATTTTTCATTTTTTGACTTTTTTGACATACTATAGTATAACATTTTTTGACAATTTTCAAAATGCCTTAAAATTGCTTTTTTCACTAGATGTTTCTACATATTTTGCCAGAAATAGTTCAGCACACTATAATAAGTCTTTCTGATGAGTTTTTAGAACATTTTAAAATTTTTCGTTTTTTGACTTTTTTGACATACTACAGTATGACATTTTTTGACAATTTTCAATATAATATAAAACAGTTTTTTTCACACGATATTTCAACATATTTTGCATGAAATCATTCAGCACATGATAATAAGTCTTTCCGATGACTTTTTAGAACATTTTAAAATTTTTCATTTTTTGACTTTTTTGACATGCTATAGTATGACATTTTTTTTGGCAATTTTCAACATACCTTGAAATTGCTTGTTTCACAAGATATTTCAACATATTTTGTATGAAGTCATTCAGCGCACTATAATAAGTCTTTCTGATGACGTTTTAGAACATTTTAAAATTTTTCATTTTTTGACTTTTTTGACATACTATAGTATGACATTTTTTGGGCAATTTTCAACATACCTTGAAATTGCTTTTTCACAAGATATTTCAACATATTTTGCATGAAATCAACACTAAAAGTCTTTCTGATGACGTTTCAGAACATTTTAACATTTTTCATGTTTTGACTTTTTTGGCATACTATAGTATGACATTTTTTGACAATTTTCAACATGACATAAAAGTATTTTTTCACAAGATATTTCAACATATTTTGCAAGAAATCATTCAGAACACTTAAATAAGTCTTTCTGATGACTCTTTAATGCCTTTTAAAATTTTTCATTTTTTGACTTTTTTGACATGCTATAGCATGACATTTTTTGAAAGTTTTCAACGTGACATAAAATTGTTTTTTTTTCACAAGCTATTTGAACATATTTTGCATGAAATCAATCAACACACTATAATAAGTCTTTCTGATGACTTTTTAATGCATTTTAAAAGTTTGACTTTTTTGACATACTATAGTATGACATTTTTTGGCAATTTTCAACATGCCTTGAAATAGCTTTTTTCACAAGATATTTCAACATATTTTGCATGAAATCATTCAGCACACTATAATAAGTCTTTCTGATGACGTTTTAGAACATTTTAACATTTTTCATGTTTTGACTTTTTTGGCATACTATAGTATGACATTTTTTGACAGTTTTCAACATGACATAAAAGTAGTTTTTCACAAGATATTTCAACATATTTTGCAAGAAATCATTCAGAACACTTTAATAAGTCTTCCTGATGACTTTTTAATGCATTTTAAAATTTTTCATTTTTTGACTTTTTTGACATGCTATAGTATGACATTTCTTGAGAGTTTTCAACATGACATAAAATTGTTTTTTTCACAAGATATTTCAACATATTTTGCATGAAATCAATCAACACACTATAATAAGTCTTTCTGATGACTTTTTAATGCATTTTAAAAGTTTGACTTTTTTGACATACTATAGTATGACATTTTTTGACAATTTTCAACATAACATAAAATAGTTTTTTTCACAAGATATTTCAACATATTTTGCATGAAATCATTCAGCACACTATAATAAGTCTTTCTGATGACTTTTTAGAACATTTTAAATGTTTTCATTTTTTGACTTTTTTGACATACTATAGCATGATATTTTTTGGCAATTTTCAACTTGACATAAAATTACTTTTTTCACAAGATATTTCAACATATTTTGCATGAAATGATTCAGCATACTTTAATAAGTCTTTCTGATGACTGTTGTACAACATTTTAAATTTTTCATTTTTTGACTTTTTTGACATACTATAGTATGACATTTTTTGACAATTTTCAACATTACATAAAATTGTTTTTTTCACAAGATATTTCAACATATTTTGCATGAAATGAGTCAGCACACTATAATAAGTCTGTCTGATGACTTTAATGCATTTTAAAATTTTGACTTTTTTGACATAGTATAGTATGACATTTTTTGACAATTTTCAAAATGCCTTAAAATTGCTTTTTTCACTCGATGTTTCTACATATTTTGCATGAAATGGTTCAGCACACTATAATAAGTCTTTCTGATGAGTTTTTAGAACATTTTAAAATTTTTCATGTTTTGTCTTTTTTGACATACTATAGTATGACATTTTTTGACAATTTTCAATATAATATAAAACAGTTTTTTTCACAAGATATTTCAACATATTTTGCATGAAATCATTCAGCACACGACAATAAGTCTTTCCGATGACTTTTTAGAACATTTTAAAATTTTTCATTTTTGACTTTTTGACATACTGTAGTATGACATTTTTTTTTGGCAATTTTCAACATGCCTTGAAATTGCTTTTTTCACAAGATATTTCAACATATTTTGCATGAAATCATTCAGCACACTATAATAAGTCTTTTTGATGACTTTTTAGAACATTTTAAATTTTTTCATTTTTTGACTTTTTTGACATACTATAGTATGACATTTTTGGCAATTTTCAACATGCCTTGAAATTGTTTTTCACAAGATATTTCAACATATTTTGCATGAAATTATCCAGCATACTATAATAAGTCTTTCTGATGACTTTTTAGAACAGTTTAAAAATTTATAATTTTTTGACTTTTTGACATGCTATAGTATGACATTTTTTGGCAATTTTCATCATACCTTGAAATTGCTTTTTTCACAAGATATTTCAACATATTTTGCATGAAATCAATCAACACACTATAATAAGTCTTTCTGATGACTTTTTAATGCATTTAAAAAATTTTCATTTTTTGACTTTTTTCACATGCTATAGTATGACATTTTTTGACAATGTTCAACATGACATAAAATAGTTTTTTTCCACAAGATATTTCGACATATTTTCCATGAAATGATTCAGCACACTATAATAAGTCTTTCTGATGACTTTTTAATGCATTTTAAAATTTTTCATTTTTTGACTTTTTTGACATACTATAGTATGACATTTTTTGACAATTTTCAACTTGACATAAAATTACTTTTTTTCACAAGATATTTCAACATATTTTGCATGAAATGATTCAGCATTCTTTAATAAGTCTTTCTGATGAGATTTTAATGCATTTTAAAAAATTTTCATTTTTTGACTTTTTTGACATAGTATAGTATGACATTTTTTGACAATTTTCAAAATGCCTTAAAATTGCTTTTTTCACTCGATGTTTCTACATATTTTGCATGAAATCATTCAGCACACTATAATAAGTCTTTCTGATGAGTTTTTAGAACATTTAAAAATTTTTCATTTTTTGACTTTTTTGACATACTATAGTATAACATTTTTTGACAATTTTCAAAATGCCTTAAAATTGCTTTTTTCACTAGATGTTTCTACATATTTTGCCAGAAATAGTTCAGCACACTATAATAAGTCTTTCTGATGAGTTTTTAGAACATTTTAAAATTTTTCGTTTTTTGACTTTTTTGACATACTACAGTATGACATTTTTTGACAATTTTCAATATAATATAAAACAGTTTTTTTCACACGATATTTCAACATATTTTGCATGAAATCATTCAGCACATGATAATAAGTCTTTCCGATGACTTTTTAGAACATTTTAAAATTTTTCATTTTTTGACTTTTTTGACATGCTATAGTATGACATTTTTTTTGGCAATTTTCAACATACCTTGAAATTGCTTGTTTCACAAGATATTTCAACATATTTTGTATGAAGTCATTCAGCGCACTATAATAAGTCTTTCTGATGACGTTTTAGAACATTTTAAAATTTTTCATTTTTTGACTTTTTTGACATACTATAGTATGACATTTTTTTGGGCAATTTTCAACATACCTTGAAATTGCTTTTTTCACAAGATATTTCAACATATTTTGCATGAAATCAACACTAAAAAGTCTTTCTGATGACGTTTCAGAACATTTTAACATTTTTCATGTTTTGACTTTTTTGGCATACTATAGTATGACATTTTTTGACAATTTTCAACATGACATAAAAGTATTTTTTCACAAGATATTTCAACATATTTTGCAAGAAATCATTCAGAACACTTAAATAAGTCTTTCTGATGACTCTTTAATGCATTTTAAAATTTTTCATTTTTTGACTTTTTTGACATGCTATAGCATGACATTTTTTGAAAGTTTTCAACGTGACATAAAATTGTTTTTTTTTCACAAGCTATTTGAACATATTTTGCATGAAATCAATCAACACACTATAATAAGTCTTTCTGATGACTTTTTAATGCATTTTAAAAGTTTGACTTTTTTGACATACTATAGTATGACATTTTTTGGCAATTTTCAACATGCCTTGAAATAGCTTTTTTCACAAGATATTTCAACATATTTTGCATGAAATCATTCAGCACACTATAATAAGTCTTTCTGATGACGTTTTAGAACATTTTAACATTTTTCATGTTTTGACTTTTTTGGCATACTATAGTATGACATTTTTTGACAATTTTCAACATGACATAAAAGTAGTTTTTCACAAGATATTTCAACATATTTTGCAAGAAATCATTCAGAACACTTTAATAAGTCTTCCTGATGACTTTTTAATGCATTTTAAAATTTTTCATTTTTTGACTTTTTTGACATGCTATAGTATGACATTTCTTGAGAGTTTTCAACATGACATAAAATTGTTTTTTTCACAAGATATTTCAACATATTTTGCATGAAATCAATCAACACACTATAATAAGTCTTTCTGATGACTTTTTAATGCATTTTAAAAGTTTGACTTTTTTGACATACTATAGTATGACATTTTTTGACAATTTTCAACATAACATAAAATAGTTTTTTTCACAAGATATTTCAACATATTTTGCATGAAATCATTCAGCACACTATAATAAGTCTTTCTGATGACTTTTTAGAACATTTTAAATGTTTTCATTTTTTGACTTTTTTGACATACTATAGCATGATATTTTTTGGCAATTTTCAACTTGACATAAAATTACTTTTTTCACAAGATATTTCAACATATTTTGCATGAAATGATTCAGCATACTTTAATAAGTCTTTCTGATGACTGTTGTACAACATTTTAAATTTTTCATTTTTTGACTTTTTTGACATACTATAGTATGACATTTTTTGGCAATTTTCAACATACCTTGAAATTGCTTTTTTCGCAAGATATTTCAACATATTTTGCATGAAATCAGTCAGCACACTATAATAAGTCTTTCTGATGACTTTTTAGAACATTTTAAAATTTTTCATTTTTTGACTTTTTTCACATGCTATAGTATGACATTTTTTGACAATGTTCAACATGACATGAAATAGTTTTTTCCACAAGATATTTCGACATATTTTCCATGAAATGATTCAGCACACTATAATAAGTCTTTCTGATGACGTTTCAATGCATTTTAAAATGTTTCATTTTTTGACTTTTTTGGCATACTATAGTATGACATTTTTTGACAATTGTCACCGTGACATAAAATTGCTTTTTTCACAAGATATTTCAATATATTTTGCATGAAATGATTTCGCAGACTAAAATAAATCTTTCTGATGACTTTTTGGAACATTTTAAAATTTTTCATTTTTTGACTTTTTTGACATACTATAGTATGACATTTTTTGACAATTTTCAACAAAACATAAAATAGTTTTTTTCACAAGAGATCTTAACAATTTTGCATGAAATCATTCAGCACACTATAATAAGTCTTTCTGATGACTTTTTAATGCATTTTAAAATTTTTCATTTTTTGACTTTTTTCACATGCTATAGTATGACATTTTTTGACAATGTTCAACATGACATAAAATAGTTTTTTCCACAAGATATTTCGACATATTTTCCATGAAATGATTCAGCACACTATAATAAGTCTTTCTGATGACTTTTTAATGCATTTTAAAATTTTTCATTTTTTGTCTTTTTTGACATGCAATAGTATGACATTTTTTGACAATTTTCAACTTGACATAAAATTACTTTTTTTCACAAGATATTTCAACATATTTTGCATGAAATGATTCAGCATTCTTTAATAAGTCTTTCTGATGAGTTTTTAATGCATTTTAAAATTTTTTATTTTTTGACTTTTTTGACATAGTATAGTATGACATTTTTTGACAATTTTCAAAATGCCTTAAAATTGCTTTTTTCACTCGATGTTTCTACATATTTTGCATGAAATGGTTCAGCACACTATAATAAGTCTTTCTGATGAGTTTTTAGAACATTTAAAAATTTTTCATTTTTTGACTTTTTTGACATACTATAGTATAACATTTTTTGAAAATTTTCAAAATGCCTTAAAATTGCTTTTTTCACTAGATGTTTCTACATATTTTGACAGAAATAGTTCAGCACACTATAATAAGTCTTTCTGATGAGTTTTTAGAACATTTTAAAATTTTTCATTTTTTGACTTTTTTGACATACTATAGTATGACATTTTTTGACAATTTTCAATATAATATAAAACAGTTTTTTTCACAAGATATTTCAACATATTTTGCATGAAATCATTCAGCACACGACAATAAGTCTTTCCGATGACTTTTTAGAACATTTTAAAATTTGTCATTTTTTGACTTTTTTGACATACTGTAGTATGACATTTTTTTTTGGCAATTTTCAACATACCTTGAAATTGCTTGTTTCACAAGATATTTCAACATATTTTGCATGAAATCATTCAGCGCACTATAATAAGTCTTTCTGATGACGTTTTAGAACATTTTAAAATTTTTCATTTTTTGACTTTTTTGACATACTATAGTATGACATTTTTTTGGGCAATTTTCAACATACCTTGAAATTGCTTTTTTCACAAGATATTTCAACATATTTTGCATGAAATCATTCAGCACACTATAATAAGTCTTTCTGATGACTCTTTAGAACATTTTAAATGTTTTCATATTTTGACTTTTTTGACATGCTATAGTATGACATTTCTTGAGAGTTTTCAACATGACATAAAATTGTTTTTTTTTTCACAAGCTATTTCAACATATTTTGCATGAAATCAATCAACACACTATAATAAGTCTTTCTGATGACTTTTTAGAACATTTTAAATGTTTTCATATTTTGACTTTTTTGACATATTATAGCATGATATTTTTTGGCAATTTTCAACTTGACATAAAATTACTTTTTTCACAAGATATTTCAACATATTTTGCATGAAATGATTCAGCATACTTTAATAAGTCTTTCTGATGACTGTTGTACAACATTTTAAATTTTTCATTTTTTGACTTTTTTGGCATACTATAGTATGACATTTTTTGGCAATTTTCAACATACCTTGAAATTGCTTTTTTCGCAAGATATTTCAACATATTTTGCATGAAATCAGTCAACACACTATAATAAGTCTTTCTGATGACTTTTTAGAACGTTTTAAAATTTTTCTTTTTTTGACTTTTTTTGACATACTATAGCATGACATTTTTTGACAATTTTCAACAAAAAATAAAATAGGTTTTTTCACAAGATATTTCAACAATTTTGCATGAAATCATTCAGCACACTATAATAAGTCTTTCTGATGACTTTTTAGAACATTTTAAATGTTTTCATTATTTGACTTTTTTGACATACTATAGCATGATATTTTTTGGCAATTTTCAACTTGACATAAAATTACTTTTTTCACAAGATATTTCAACATATTTTGCATGAAATGATTCAGCATACTTTAATAAGTCTTTCTGATGACTGTTGTACAACATTTTAAATTTTTCATTTTTTGACTTTTTTGACATACTATAGTATGACATTTTTTGGCAATTTTCAACATACCTTGAAATTGCTTTTTTATAAGATATTTCAACATATTTTGCATAAAATCAGTCAGCACACTATAATAAGTCTTTCTGATGACTTTTTAGAACATTTTAAAATTTTTCATTTTTTGACTTTTTTCACATGCTATAGTATGACATTTTTTGACAATGTTCAACATGACATGAAATAGTTTTTTCCACAAGATATTTCGACATATTTTCCATGAAATGATTCAGCACACTATAATAAGTCTTTCTGATGACGTTTCAATGCATTTTAAAATGTTTCATTTTTTGACTTTTTTGGCATACTATAGTATGACATTTTTTGACAATTGTCACCGTGACATAAAATTGCTTTTTTACAAGATATTTCAATATATTTTGCATGAAATGATTTCGCAGACTAAAATAAATCTTTCTGATGACTTTTTGGAACATTTTAAAATTTTTCATTTTTTGACTTTTTTGACATACTATAGTATGACATTTTTTGACAATTTTCAACAAAACATAAAATAGTTTTTTTCACAAGAGATCTTAACAATTTTGCATGAAATCATTCAGCACACTATAATAAGTCTTTCTGATGACTTTTTAATGCATTTTAAAATTTTTCATTTTTTGACTTTTTTCACATGCTATAGTATGACATTTTTTGACAATGTTCAACATGACATAAAATAGTTTTTTCCACAAGATATTTCGACATATTTTCCATGAAATGATTCAGCACACTATAATAAGTCTTTCTGATGACTTTTTAATGCATTTTAAAATTTTTCATTTTTTGTCTTTTTTGACATACAATAGTATGACATTTTTTGACAATTTTCAACTTGACATAAAATTACTTTTTTCACAAGATATTTCAACATATTTTGCTTGAAATGATTCAGCATTCTTTAATAAGTCTTTCTGATGAGTTTTTAATGCATTTTAAAATTTTTTATTTTTTGACTTTTTTGACATAGTATAGTATGACATTTTTTGACAATTTTCAAAATGCCTTAAAATTGCTTTTTTCACTCGATGTTTCTACATATTTTGCATGAAATGGTTCAGCACACTATAATAAGTCTTTCTGATGAGTTTTTAGAACATTTAAAAATTTTTCATTTTTTGACTTTTTGACATACTATAGTATAACATTTATTGAAAATTTTCAAAATGCCTTAAAATTGCTTTTTTCACTAGATGTTTCTACATATTTTGCCAGAAATAGTTCAGCACACTATAATAAGTCTTTCTGATGAGTTTTTAGAACATTTTAAAATTTTTCATTTTTTGACTTTTTTGACATACTATAGTATGACATTTTTTGACAATTTTCAATATAATATAAAACAGTTTTTTTCACAAGATATTTCAACATATTTTGCATGAAATCATTCAGCACACGACAATAAGTCTTTCCGATGACTTTTTAGAACATTTTAAAATTTGTCATTTTTTGACTTTTTTGACATACTGTAGTATGACATTTTTTTTTGGCAATTTTCAACATACCTTGAAATTGCTTGTTTCACAAGATATTTCAACATATTTTGCATGAAATCATTCAGCGCACTATAATAAGTCTTTCTGATGACGTTTTAGAACATTTTAAAATTTTTCATTTTTTGACTTTTTTGACATACTATAGTATGACATTTTTTTGGGCAATTTTCAACATACCTTGAAATTGCTTTTTTCACAAGATATTTCAACATATTTTGCATGAAATCATTCAGCACACTATAATAAGTCTTTCTGATGACTCTTTAGAACATTTTAAATGTTTTCATATTTTGACTTTTTTGACATGCTATAGTATGACATTTCTTGAGAGTTTTCAACATGACATAAAATTGTTTTTTTTTTCACAAGCTATTTCAACATATTTTGCATGAAATCAATCAACACACTATAATAAGTCTTTCTGATGACTTTTTAGAACATTTTAAATGTTTTCATATTTTGACTTTTTTGACATATTATAGCATGATATTTTTTGGCAATTTTCAACTTGACATAAAATTACTTTTTTCACAAGATATTTCAACATATTTTGCATGAAATGATTCAGCATACTTTAATAAGTCTTTCTGATGACTGTTGTACAACATTTTAAATTTTTCATTTTTTGACTTTTTTGGCATACTATAGTATGACATTTTTTGGCAATTTTCAACATACCTTGAAATTGCTTTTTTCGCAAGATATTTCAACATATTTTGCATGAAATCAGTCAACACACTATAATAAGTCTTTCTGATGACTTTTTAGAACGTTTTAAAATTTTTCTTTTTTTGACTTTTTTTGACATACTATAGCATGACATTTTTTGACAATTTTCAACAAAAAATAAAATAGGTTTTTTCACAAGATATTTCAACAATTTTGCATGAAATCATTCAGCACACTATAATAAGTCTTTCTGATGACTTTTTAATGCATTTTAAAATTTTTCATTTTTTGACTTTTTTCACATGCTATAGTATGACATTTTTTGACAATGTTCAACATGACATAAAATAGTTTTTTCCACAAGATATTTCGGCGTATTTTCCATGAAATGATTCAGCACACTATAATAAGTCTTTCTGATGACGTTTTAGTGCATTTCAAAATGTTTTATTTTTTGACTTTTTTGGCACACTATAGTATGACATTTTTTGACAGTTGTCAGCATGACATAAAATTGCTTTTTTCACAAGATATTTCAATATATTTTGCATGAAATGATTTCGCACACTATAATAAGTCTTTCTGATGACTTTTTAGAACATTTTAAAATTTTTCGTTTTTTGACTTTTTTGACATACTATAGAATGACATTTTTTGACAATTTTCAACAAAAAATAAAATAGTTTTTTTCACAAGATATTTCAACAATTTTGCATGAAATCATTCAGCACACTATAATAAGTCTTTCTGATGACTTTTTAGAACATTTTAAAATGTTTCATTTTTTGACTTTTTTCACATGCTATAGTATGACATTTTTTGACAATGTTCAACATGACATAAAATAGTTTTTTCCACAAGATATTTCGACATATTTTCCATGAAATGATTCACCACACTATAATAAGTCTTTCTGATGACGTTTTAATGCATTTTAAAATGTTTCATTTTTTGACTTTTTTGGCATACTATAGTATGACATTTTTTGACAATTGTCACCGTGACATAAAATTGCTTTTTTCACAAGATATTTCAATATATTTTGCATGAAATGATTTCGCACACTAAAATAAATATTTCTGATGACTTTTTGGAACATTTTAAAATTTTCCATTTTTTGACTTTTTTGACATACAATAGTATGACATTTTTTGACAATTTTCAACAAAAAATAAAATAGGTTTTTTCACAAGATATTTCAACAATTTTGCATGAAATCATTCAGCACACTATAATAAGTCTTTCTGATGACTTTTTAGAACATTTTAAAAGTTTTCATTTTTTGACTTTTTTGACATACTATAGTATGACATTTTTTGGCAATTTTCAACATGCCTTGAAATTGCTTTTTTCACAAGATATTTCAACATATTTTGCATGAAATTACCCAGCATACTATAATAAGTCTTTCTGATGACCTTTTAGAACATTTTAAAAACTTATAATTTTTTGACTTTTTTGACATGCTATAGTATGACATTTTTTGGCAATTTTCATCATACCTTGAAATTGCTTTTTTCCCAAGATATTTCAACATATTTTGCATGAAATCATTCAGCGCACTATAATAAGTCTTTCTGATGACTTTTTAGAACATTTTAAATGTTTTCATTATTTGACTTTTTTGACATACTATAGCATGATATTTTTTGGCAATTTTCAACTTGACATAAAATTACTTTTTTCACAAGATTTTTCAACATATTTTGCATGAAATGATTCAACATACTTTAATAAGTCTTTCTGATGACTGTTGTACAACATTTTAAATTTTTCATTTTTTGACTTTTTTGGCATACTATAGTATGACATTTTTTGGCAATTTTCAACATACCTTGAAATTGCTTTTTTCGCAAGATATTTCAACATATTTTGCATGAAATCAGTCAGCACACTATAATAAGTCTTTCTGATGGCTTTTTAGAACATTTTAAAATTTTTCATTTTTTGACTTTTTTCACATGCTATAGTATGACATTTTTGACAATTTTCAACAAAAAATAAAATAGTTTTTCACAAGATATTTCAACAATTTTGCATGAAATCATTCAGCACACTATAATAAGTCTTTCTGATGGCTTTTTAGAACATTTTAAAATTTTTCATTTTTTGACTTTTTTCACATGCTATAGTATGAGATTTTTTGACAATGTTCAACATGACATAAAATAGTTTTTTCCACAAGATATTTCGACAAATTTTCAATGAAATGATTCAGCACACTATAATAAGTCTTTCTGATGACGTTTTAATGCATTTCAAAATGTTTCATTTTTTGACTTTTTTGGCATACTATAGTATGACATTTTTTGACAATTGTCACCGTGACATAAAATTGCTTTTTTCACAGGATATTTCAATATATTTTGCATGAAATGATTTCGCATACTATAATAAGTCTTTCTGATGACTTTTTAATGCATTTTAAAAGTTTGACTTTTTTGACATACTATAGTATGACATTTTTTGGCAATTTTCAACATAACATAAAATAGTTTTTTTTCACAAGATATTTCAACATATTTTGCATGAAATCATTCAGCACACTATAATAAGTCTTTCTGATGACGTTTTAGAACATTTTAACATTTTTCATGTTTTGACTTTTTTGGCATACTATAGTATGACATTTTTTGACAATTTTCAACATGACATAAAAGTAGTTTTTCACAAGATATTTCAACATATTTTGCAAGAAATCATTCAGAACACTTTAATAAGTCTTCCTGATGACTTTTTAATGCATTTTAAAATTTTCATTTTTTGACTTTTTTGGCATACTATAGTATGACATTTTTTGGCAATTTTCAACATACCTTGAAATTGCTTTTTTCGCAAGATATTTCAACATATTTTGCATGAAATCAGTCAGCACACTATAATAAGTCTTTCTGATGACTTTTTAGAACATTTTAAAATTTTTCTTTTTTTGACTTTTTTGACATACTATAGCATGACATTTTTTGACAATTTTCAACAAAAAATAAAATAGTTTTTTTCACAAGATATTTCAACAATTTTGCATGAAATCATTCAGCACACTATAATAAGTCTTTCTGATGGCTTTTTAGAACATTTTAAAATTTTTCATTTTTTGACTTTTTTCACATGCTATAGTATGAGATTTTTTGACAATGTTCAACATGACATAAAATAGTTTTTTCCACAAGATATTTCGACAAATTTTCAATGAAATGATTCAGCACACTATAATAAGTCTTTCTGATGACGTTTTAATGCATTTCAAAATGTTTCATTTTTTGACTTTTTTGGCATACTATAGTATGACATTTTTTGACAATTGTCACCGTGACATAAAATTGCTTTTTTCACAGGATATTTCAATATATTTTGCATGAAATGATTTCGCATACTATAATAAGTCTTTCTGATGACTTTTTAATGCATTTTAAAAGTTTGACTTTTTTGACATACTATAGTATGACATTTTTTGGCAATTTTCAACATAACATAAAATAGTTTTTTTTCACAAGATATTTCAACATATTTTGCATGAAATCAATCAACACACTATAATAAGTCTTTCTGATGACTTTTTAATAATGCATTTTAAAAGTTTGACTTTTTTGACATACTATAGTATGACATTTTTTGACAATTTTCAACATAACATAAAATAGTTTTTTTCACAAGATATTTCAACATATTTTGCATGAAATCATTCAGCACACTATAATAAGTCTTTCTGATGACTTTTTAGAACATTTTAAATGTTTTCATTTTTTGACTTTTTTCACATGCTATAGTATGAGATTTTTTGACAATGTTCAACATGACATAAAATAGTTTTTTCCACAAGATATTTCGACAAATTTTCAATGAAATGATTCAGCACACTATAATAAGTCTTTCTGATGACGTTTTAATGCATTTCAAAATGTTTCATTTTTTGACTTTTTTGGCATACTATAGTATGACATTTTTTGACAATTGTCACCGTGACATAAAATTGCTTTTTTCACAGGATATTTCAATATATTTTGCATGAAATGATTTCGCACACTATAATAAGTCTTTCTGATGACTTTTTAGAACATTTTAAAATTTTTCATTTTTTGTCTTTTTTGACATGCAATAGTATGACATTTTTTGACAATTTTCAACTTGACATAAAATTACTTTTTTTCACAAGATATTTCAACATATTTTGCATGAAATGATTCAGCATTCTTTAATAAGTCTTTCTGATGAGTTTTTAATGCATTTTAAAATTTTTTATTTTTTGACTTTTTTGACATAGTATAGTATGACATTTTTTGACAATTTTCAAAATGCCTTAAAATTGCTTTTTTCACTCGATGTTTCTACATATTTTGCATGAAATGGTTCAGCACACTATAATAAGTCTTTCTGATGAGTTTTTAGAACATTTAAAAATTTTTCATTTTTTGACTTTTTTGACATACTATAGTATGACATTTTTTGACAATTTTCAATATAATATAAAACAGTTTTTTTCACAAGATATTTCAACATATTTTGCATGAAATCATTCAGCACACGACAATAAGTCTTTCCGATGACTTTTTAGAACATTTTAAAATTTGTCATTTTTTGACTTTTTTGACATACTGTAGTATGACATTTTTTTTTGGCAATTTTCAACATACCTTGAAATTGCTTGTTTCACAAGATATTTCAACATATTTTGCATGAAATCATTCAGCGCACTATAATAAGTCTTTCTGATGACGTTTTAGAACATTTTAAAATTTTTCATTTTTTGACTTTTTTGACATACTATAGTATGACATTTTTTTGGGCAATTTTCAACATACCTTGAAATTGCTTTTTCTAAGATATTTCAACATATTTTGCATGAAATCATTCAGCACACTTTAATAAGTCTTTCTGATGACTCTTTAATGCATTTTAAAATTTTTCATTTTGACTTTTTGACATGCTATAGCATGACATTTTTGAAAGTTTTCAACGTGACATAAAATTGTTTTTTTTTCACAAGCTATTTGAACATATTTTGCATGAAATCAATCAACACACTATAATAAGTCTTTCTGATGACTTTTTAATGCATTTAAAGTTTGACTTTTTTGACATACTATAGTATGACATTTTTGGCAATTTTCAACATAACATAAAATAGTTTTTTCACAAGATATTTCAACATATTTTGCATGAAATCATTCAGCACACTATAATAAGTCTTTCTGATGACGTTTTAGAACATTTTAACATTTTTCATGTTTTGACTTTTTTGGCATACTATAGTATGACATTTTTTGACAATTTTCAACATGACATAAAAGTAGTTTTTCACAAGATATTTCAACATATTTTGCAAGAAATCATTCAGAACACTTTAATAAGTCTTCCTGATGACTTTTTAATGCATTTTAAAATTTTTCATTTTTTGACTTTTTTGACATGCTATAGTATGACATTTCTTGAGAGTTTTCAACATGACATAAAATTGTTTTTTTCACAAGATATTTCAACATATTTTGCATGAAATCAATCAACACACTATAATAAGTCTTTCTGATGACTTTTTAATGCATTTTAAAAGTTTGACTTTTTTGACATACTATAGTATGACATTTTTTGACAATTTTCAACATAACATAAAATAGTTTTTCACAAGATATTTCAACATATTTTGCATGAAATCATTCAGCACACTATAATAAGTCTTTCTGATGACTTTTTAGAACATTTTAAATGTTTTCATTTTTGACTTTTTGACATACTATAGTATGACATTTTTTGACAATTTTCAACTTGACATAAAATTACTTTTTTCACAAGATATTTCAACATATTTTGCATGAAATGATTCAGCATACTTTAATAAGTCTTTCTGATGACTGTTGTACAACATTTTAAATTTTTCATTTTTGACTTTTTGACATACTATAGTATGACATTTTTGGCAATTTTCAACATACCTTGAAATTGCTTTTTCATAAGATATTTCAACATATTTTGCATGAAATCAGTCAGCACACTATAATAAGTCTTTCTGATGACTTTTTAGAACATTTTAAAATTTTTCATTTTTTGACTTTTTTCACATGCTATAGTATGACATTTTTTGACAATGTTCAACATGACATGAAATAGTTTTTTCCACAAGATATTTCGACATATTTTCCATGAAATGATTCAGCACACTATAATAAGTCTTTCTGATGACTTTTTAATGCATTTTAAAAGTTTGACTTTTTTGACATACTATAGTATGACATTTTTTGACAATTTTCAACATAACATAAAATAGTTTTTTTCACAAGATATTTCAACATATTTTGCATGAAATCATTCAGCACACTATAATAAGTCTTTCTGATGACTTTTTAGAACATTTTAAATGTTTTCATTTTTTGACTTTTTTCACATGCTATAGTATGAGATTTTTTGACAATGTTCAACATGACATAAAATAGTTTTTTTCACAAGAGATCTTAACAATTTTGCATAAAATCATTCAGCACACTATAATAAGTCTTTCTGATGACTTTTTAATGCATTTTAAAATTTTTCATTTTTTGACTTTTTTCACATGCTATGGTATGACATTTTTTGACAATGTTCAACATGACATAAAATAGTTTTTTCCACAAGATATTTCGACATATTTTCCATGAAATGATTCAGCACACTATAATAAGTCTTTCTGATGACTTTTTAATGCATTTTAAAATTTTTCATTTTTTGTCTTTTTTGACATGCAATAGTATGACATTTTTTGACAATTTTCAACTTGACATAAAATTACTTTTTTTCACAAGATATTTCAACATATTTTGCATGAAATGATTCAGCATTCTTTAATAAGTCTTTCTGATGAGTTTTTAATGCATTTTAAAATTTTTTATTTTTTGACTTTTTTGACATAGTATAGTATGACATTTTTTGACAATTTTCAAAATGCCTTAAAATTGCTTTTTTCACTCGATGTTTCTACATATTTTGCATGAAATGGTTCAGCACACTATAATAAGTCTTTCTGATGAGTTTTTAGAACATTTTAAAATTTTTCATTTTTGACTTTTTTGACATACTATAGTATAACATTTTTGAAAATTTTCAAAATGCCTTAAAATTGCTTTTTCACTAGATGTTTCTACATATTTTGCCAGAAATAGTTCAGCACACTATAATAAGTCTTTCTGATGAGTTTTTAGAACATTTTAAAATTTTTCATTTTTTGACTTTTTTGACATACTATAGTATGACATTTTTTGACAATTTTCAATATAATATAAAACAGTTTTTTTCACAAGATATTTCAACATATTTTGCATGAAATCATTCAGCACACGACAATAAGTCTTTCTGATGACTTTTTAGAACATTTTAAATGTTTTCATTATTTGACTTTTTTGACATACTGTAGTATGACATTTTTTTTTGGCAATTTTCAACATACCTTGAAATTGCTTGTTTCACAAGATATTTCAACATATTTTGCATGAAATCATTCAGCGCACTATAATAAGTCTTTCTGATGACGTTTTAGAACATTTTAAAATTTTTCATTTTTTGACTTTTTGACATACTATAGTATGACATTTTTTTGGGCAATTTTCAACATACCTTGAAATTGCTTTTTTCACAAGATATTTCAACATATTTTGCATGAAATCATTCAGCACACTATAATAAGTCTTTCTGATGACTCTTTAGAACATTTTAAATGTTTTCATATTTTGACTTTTTTGACATGCTATAGTATGACATTTCTTGAGAGTTTTCAACATGACATAAAATTGTTTTTTTTTTCACAAGCTATTTCAACATATTTTGCATGAAATCAATCAACACACTATAATAAGTCTTTCTGATGACTTTTTAGAACATTTTAAATGTTTTCATATTTTGACTTTTTTGACATATTATAGCATGATATTTTTTGGCAATTTTCAACTTGACATAAAATTACTTTTTTCACAAGATATTTCAACATATTTTGCATGAAATGATTCAGCATACTTTAATAAGTCTTTCTGATGACTGTTGTACAACATTTTAAATTTTTCATTTTTTGACTTTTTTGACATACTATAACATGGCATTTTTTGATAATTTTCAACATGCCTTGAAATTGCTTTTTTCACAAGATATTTCAACATATTTTCCATGAAATCAGTCAGCACACTATAATAAGTCTTTCTGATGACTTTTTAGAACATTTTAAAATTTTTCTTTTTTTGACTTTTTTGACATACTACAGCATGACATTTTTTGACAATTTTCAACAAAAAATAAAATAGGTTTTTTTCACAAGATATTTCAACAATTTTGCATGAAATCATTCAGCACACTATAATAAGTCTTTCTGATGACTTTTTAATGCATTTAAAAAATTTTCATTTTTTGACTTTTTTCACATGCTATAGTATGACATTTTTTGACAATGTTCAACATGACATAAAATAGTTTTTTTCCACAAGATATTTCGACATATTTTCCATGAAATGATTCAGCACTATAATAAGTCTTTCTGATGCATTTCTTTATTTTTGACTTTTTGCATACTATAGTATGACATTTTTGACAATTGTCAATTTGACATAAAATTGCTTTTTCACAAGATATTTCAATATATTTTGCATGAAATGACATTTAGAACATTTTAAAATTTTCATTTTCTTTTGACTTTCAACATGACATAAAATTAGTTTTCCACAAGATATTTCAACATATTTTGCATGAAATGATTCAGCATACTTTAATAAGTCTTTCTGATGACTGTTGTACAACATTTTAAAATTTTCATTTTTGACTTTTTGGCATACTATAGTATGACATTTTTGGCAATTTTCAACATACCTTGAAATTGCTTTTTCATAAGATATTTCAACATATTTTGCATGAAATCAGTCAACACACTATAATAAGTCTTTCTGATGACTTTTTAGAACGTTTTAAAATTTTTCTTTTTTGACTTTTTGACATACTATAGCATGACATTTTTGACAATTTTCAACAAAAAATAAAATAGGTTTTTTTCACAAGATATTTCAACAATTTTGCATGAAATCATTCAGCACACTATAATAAGTCTTTCTGATGACTTTTTAGAACATTTTAAAATTTTTCATTTTTTGACTTTTTTCACATGCTATAGTATGACATTTTTTGACAATGTTCAACATGACATGAAATAGTTTTTTCCACAAGATATTTCGACATATTTTCCATGAAATGATTCAGCACACTATAATAAGTCTTTCTGATGACGTTTCAATGCATTTTAAAATGTTTCATTTTTTGACTTTTTTGGCATACTATAGTTTGACATTTTTTGACAGTTGTCAGCATGACATAAAATTGCTTTTTTCACAAGATATTTCAATATATTTTGCATGAAATGATTTCGCACACTATAATAAGTCTTTCTGATGACTTTTTAGAACATTTTAAAATTTTTCATTTTTGACTTTTTGACATACTATAGAATGACATTTTTGACAATTTTCAACAAAAATAAAATAGTTTTTTTCACAAGATATTTCAACAATTTTGCATGAAATCATTCAGCACACTATAATAAGTCTTTCTGATGACTTTTTAGAACATTTTAAAATGTTTCATTTTTTGACTTTTTTCACATGCTATAGTATGACATTTTTTGACAATGTTCAACATGACATAAAATAGTTTTTTTCACAAGATATTTCGACATATTTTGCATGAAATGATTCAGCACACTATAATAAGTCTTTCTGATGACGTTTCAATGCATTTTAAAATGTTTCATTTTTGACTTTTTGACATACTATAGTATGACATTTTTGACAATTGTCACCGTGACATAAAATTGCTTTTTCACAAGATATTTCAATATATTTTGCATGAAATGATTCAGCACACTAAAATAAATATTTCTGATGACTTTTTAGAACATTTTAAAATTTTCCATTTTTTGACTTTTTTGACATACAATAGTATGACATTTTTTGACAATTTTCAACATGACATAAAATTGCTTTTTTCACAAGATATTTCAACATATTTTGCATGAAATCAGTCAGCACACTAATAAGTCTTTATGATGACTTTTTGGAACACTTTAAAATTTTTCATTTTTTGACTTTTTTGACATACTATAGTATGACATTTTTTGACAATTTTCAACATGCCTTGAAATTGCTTTTTTCACAAGATATTTCAACAATTTTGCATGAAATCATTCAGCACACTATAATAAGTCTTTCTGATGACCTTTTAGAACATTTTAAAAATTTTCATATTTTGACTTTTTGACATGCTATAGTATGACATTTTTGGCAATTTTCAACATGACATAAAATTGCTTTTTTCACAAGATATTTCAACATATTTTGCATGAAATCATTCAGCACACTATAATAAGTCTTTCTGATGACTTTTAGAACATTTTAAAATTTTTCATTATTTGACTTTTTGACATACTATAGCATGATATTTTTGGCAATTTTCAACTTGACATAAAATTACTTTTTCACAAGATATTTCAACATATTTTGCATGAAATGATTCAGCATACTTTAATAAGTCTTTCTGATGACTGTTGTACAACATTTTAAATTTTTCATTTTGACTTTTTGGCATACTATAGTATGACATTTTTTAGCAATTTTCAACATACCTTGAAATTGCTTTTTTCATAAGATATTTCAACATATTTTGCATGAAATCAGTCAGCACACTATAATAAGTCTTTCTGATGACTTTTTAGAACATTTTAAAATTTTTCTTTTTTTGACTTTTTTGACATACTATAGCATGACATTTTTTGACAATTTTCAACAAAAAATAAAATAGTTTTTCACAAGATATTTCAACAATTTTGCATGAAATCATTCAGCACACTATAATAAGTCTTTCTGATGGCTTTTTAGAACATTTTAAAATTTTTCATTTTGACTTTTTCACATGCTATAGTATGAGATTTTTTGACAATGTTCAACATGACATAAAATAGTTTTTCCACAAGATATTTCGACAAATTTTCAATGAAATGATTCAGCACACTATAATAAGTCTTTCTGATGACGTTTTAATGCATTTCAAAATGTTTCATTTTTTGACTTTTTGGCATACTATAGTATGACATTTTTGACAATTGTCACCGTGACATAAAATTGCTTTTTCACAAGATATTTCAATATATTTTGCATGAAATGATTTAGCATACTATAATAAGTCTTTCTGATGACTTTTTAAGCATTTTAAAAAGTTTGACTTTTTGACATACTATAGTATGACATTTTTGGCAATTTTCAACATAACATAAAATAGTTTTTTCACAAGATATTTCAACATATTTTGCATGAAATCATTCAGCACACTATAATAAGTCTTTCTGATGACGTTTTAGAACATTTTAACATTTTCATGTTTTGACTTTTTGGCATACTATAGTATGACATTTTTGACAATTTTCAACATGACATAAAAGTAGTTTTTCACAAGATATTTCAACATATTTTGCATGAAATCATTCAGAACACTTTAATAAGTCTTTCTGATGACTTTTAATGCATTTTAAAATTTTTCATTTTTTGACTTTTTTGACATGCTATAGTATGACATTTCTTGAGAGTTTTCAACATGACATAAAATTGTTTTTTTCACAAGATATTTCAACATATTTTGCATGAAATCAATCAACACACTATAATAAGTCTTTCTGATGACTTTTTGCATTTTAAAAGTTTGACTTTTTGACATACTATAGTATGACATTTTTGACAATTTTCAACATAACATAAAATAGTTTTTTTCACAAGATATTTCAACATATTTTGCATGAAATCATTCAGCACACTATAATAAGTCTTTCTGATGACTTTTTAGAACATTTTAAATGTTTTCATTTTTTGACTTTTTTCACATGCTATAGTATGAGATTTTTGACAATGTTCAACATGACATAAAATTAGTTTTTTTCACAAGATATTTCAACAAATTTTCAATGAAATGATTCAGCACACTATAATAAGTCTTTCTGATGACGTTTTAATGCATTTCAAAATGTTTCATTTTTTGACTTTTTTGGCATACTATAGTATGACATTTTTTGACAATTGTCACCGTGACATAAAATTGCTTTTTTCACAGGATATTTCAATATATTTTGCATGAAATGATTTCGCACACTATAATAAGTCTTTCTGATGACTTTTTAGAACATTTTAAAATTTTTCATTTTTTGTCTTTTTTGACATGCAATAGTATGACATTTTTTGACAATTTTCAACTTGACATAAAATTACTTTTTTTCACAAGATATTTCAACATATTTTGCATGAAATGATTCAGCATTCTTTAATAAGTCTTTCTGATGAGTTTTTAATGCATTTTAAAATTTTTTATTTTTTGACTTTTTTGACATAGTATAGTATGACATTTTTTGACAATTTTCAAAATGCCTTAAAATTGCTTTTTCACTCGATGTTTCTACATATTTTGCATGAAATGGTTCAGCACACTATAATAAGTCTTTCTGATGACTGTTTTAGAACATTTAAAAATTTTTCATTTTTTGACTTTTTTGACATACTATAGTATAACATTTTTTGAAAATTTTCAAAATGCCTTAAAATTGCTTTTTTCACTAGATGTTTCTACATATTTTGCCAGAAATAGTTCAGCACACTATAATAAGTCTTTCTGATGAGTTTTTAGAACATTTTAAAATTTTTCATTTTTTGACTTTTTTGACATACTATAGTATGACATTTTTTGACAATTTTCAATATAATATAAAACAGTTTTTTTCACAAGATATTTCAACATATTTTGCATGAAATCATTCAGCGCACTATAATAAGTCTTTCTGATGACTTTTTAGAACATTTTAA
The DNA here is from genome assembly GCA_029721515.1 of Synanceia verrucosa. Taxonomy (NCBI): domain Eukaryota; kingdom Metazoa; phylum Chordata; class Actinopteri; order Perciformes; family Synanceiidae; genus Synanceia; species Synanceia verrucosa. The sequence continues at coordinate 26,016,190 of CM056561.1, forward strand.
ATGTTTTCATTATTTGACTTTTTTGACATACTATAGCATGATATTTTTTGGCAATTTTCAACATGACATAAAATTAATTTTTACACAAGATATTTCTACATATTTTACATGAAATGATTCAACATACTTTAATAAGTCTTTCTGATGACTGTTGTACAACATTTTAAAATGTTTCATTTTGACTTTTTGGCATACTATAGTATGACATTTTTGACAATTTTCAACATACCATAAAATTGCTTTTTTCACAGGATATTTCAACATATTTTGCATGAAATCATTCAGCACACTATAATAAGTCTTTCTGATGACTTTTAGAATGCATTTTAAAATTTTTCTTTTTGACTTTTTGACATACTATAGTATGACATTTTTGACAATTTTCAACATAAAATAAAATAGTTTTTTTCACAAGATATTTCAACATATTTTGCATGAAATCATTCAGCACACTATAATAAGTCTTTCTGATGGCTTTTTAGAACATTTTAAAATTTTCATGTTTTGACTTTTTCACATGCTATAGTATGAGATTTTTGACAATTTTCAACATGACATAAAATAGTTTTTCACAAGATATTTCAACATATTTTGCATGAAATGATTCAGCACACTATAATAAGTCTTTCTGATGACGTTTTAATGCATTTTAAAATGTTTCATTTTTGACTTTTGGCATACTATAGTATGACATTTTTGACAATTGTCAACATGACATAAAATTGCTTTTTCACAGGATATTTCAATATATTTTGCATGAAATGATTTCGCATACTATAATAAGTCTTTCTGATGACTTTTTAATGCATTTTAAAAGTTTGACTTTTTTGACATACTATAGTATGACATTTTTTGGCAATTTTCAACATAACATAAAATAGTTTTTTTTCACAAGATATTTCAACATATTTTGCATGAAATCAATCAACACACTATAATAAGTCTTTCTGATGACTTTTTAATGCATTTTAAAAGTTTGACTTTTTTGACATACTATAGTATGACATTTTTTGACAATTTTCAACATAACATAAAATAGTTTTTTTCACAAGATATTTCAACATATTTTGCATGAAATCATTCAGCACACTATAATAAGTCTTTCTGATGACTTTTTAGAACATTTTAAATGTTTTCATTTTTTGACTTTTTTCACATGCTATAGTATGAGATTTTTTGACAATGTTCAACATGACATAAAATAGTTTTTTCCACAAGATATTTCGACAAATTTTCAATGAAATGATTCAGCACACTATAATAAGTCTTTCTGATGACGTTTTAATGCATTTCAAAATGTTTCATTTTTTGACTTTTTTGGCATACTATAGTATGACATTTTTTGACAATTGTCACCGTGACATAAAATTGCTTTTTTCACAGGATATTTCAATATATTTTGCATGAAATGATTTCGCACACTATAATAAGTCTTTCTGATGACTTTTTAGAACATTTTAAAATTTTTCATTTTTTGTCTTTTTTGACATGCAATAGTATGACATTTTTTGACAATTTTCAACTTGACATAAAATTACTTTTTTTCACAAGATATTTCAACATATTTTGCATGAAATGATTCAGCATTCTTTAATAAGTCTTTCTGATGAGTTTTTAATGCATTTTAAAATTTTTTATTTTTTGACTTTTTTGACATAGTATAGTATGACATTTTTTGACAATTTTCAAAATGCCTTAAAATTGCTTTTTTCACTCGATGTTTCTACATATTTTGCATGAAATGGTTCAGCACACTATAATAAGTCTTTCTGATGAGTTTTTAGAACATTTAAAAATTTTTCATTTTTTGACTTTTTTGACATACTATAGTATAACATTTTTTGAAAATTTTCAAAATGCCTTAAAATTGCTTTTTTCACTAGATGTTTCTACATATTTTGCCAGAAATAGTTCAGCACACTATAATAAGTCTTTCTGATGAGTTTTTAGAACATTTTAAAATTTTTCATTTTTTGACTTTTTTGACATACTATAGTATGACATTTTTTGACAATTTTCAATATAATATAAAACAGTTTTTTTCACAAGATATTTCAACATATTTTGCATGAAATCATTCAGCACACGACAATAAGTCTTTCCGATGACTTTTTAGAACATTTTAAAATTTGTCATTTTTTGACTTTTTTGACATACTGTAGTATGACATTTTTTTTTGGCAATTTTCAACATACCTTGAAATTGCTTGTTTCACAAGATATTTCAACATATTTTGCATGAAATCATTCAGCGCACTATAATAAGTCTTTCTGATGACGTTTTAGAACATTTTAAAATTTTTCATTTTTTGACTTTTTTGACATACTATAGTATGACATTTTTTTGGGCAATTTTCAACATACCTTGAAATTGCTTTTTTCACAAGATATTTCAACATATTTTGCATGAAATCATTCAGCACACTTTAATAAGTCTTTCTGATGACTCTTTAATGCATTTTAAAATTTTTCATTTTTTGACTTTTTTGACATGCTATAGCATGACATTTTTTGAAAGTTTTCAACGTGACATAAAATTGTTTTTTTTTCACAAGCTATTTGAACATATTTTGCATGAAATCAATCAACACACTATAATAAGTCTTTCTGATGACTTTTTAATGCATTTTAAAAGTTTGACTTTTTTGACATACTATAGTATGACATTTTTTGGCAATTTTCAACATAACATAAAATAGTTTTTTTCACAAGATATTTCAACATATTTTGCATGAAATCATTCAGCACACTATAATAAGTCTTTCTGATGACGTTTTAGAACATTTTAACATTTTTCATGTTTTGACTTTTTTGGCATACTATAGTATGACATTTTTTGACAATTTTCAACATGACATAAAAGTAGTTTTTCACAAGATATTTCAACATATTTTGCAAGAAATCATTCAGAACACTTTAATAAGTCTTCCTGATGACTTTTTAATGCATTTTAAAATTTTTCATTTTTTGACTTTTTTGACATGCTATAGTATGACATTTCTTGAGAGTTTTCAACATGACATAAAATTGTTTTTTTCACAAGATATTTCAACATATTTTGCATGAAATCAATCAACACACTATAATAAGTCTTTCTGATGACTTTTAATGCATTTTAAAAGTTTGACTTTTTTGACATACTATAGTATGACATTTTTTGACAATTTTCAACATAACATAAAATAGTTTTTTTCACAAGATATTTCAACATATTTTGCATGAAATCATTCAGCACACTATAATAAGTCTTTCTGATGACTTTTTAGAACATTTTAAATGTTTTCATTTTTTGACTTTTTTGACATACTATAGCATGATATTTTTTGGCAATTTTCAACTTGACATAAAATTACTTTTTTCACAAGATATTTCAACATATTTTGCATGAAATGATTCAGCATACTTTAATAAGTCTTTCTGATGACTGTTGTACAACATTTTAAAATTTTTCATTTTTTGACTTTTTTGACATACTATAGTATGACATTTTTTGGCAATTTTCAACATACCTTGAAATTGCTTTTTTCGCAAGATATTTCAACATATTTTGCATGAAATCAGTCAGCACACTATAATAAGTCTTTCTGATGACTTTTTAGAACATTTTAAAATTTTTCATTTTTTGACTTTTTTCACATGCTATAGTATGACATTTTTTGACAATGTTCAACATGACATAAAATAGTTTTTTCCACAAGATATTTCGACATATTTTCCATGAAATGATTCAGCACACTATAATAAGTCTTTCTGATGACGTTTCAATGCATTTTAAAATGTTTCATTTTTTGACTTTTTTCACATGCTATAGTATGACATTTTTTGACAATGTTCAACATGACATAAAATAGTTTTTTCCACAAGATATTTCAATATATTTTCCATGAAATGATTCAGCACACTATAATAAGTCTTTCTGATGACTTTTTAATGCATTTTAAAATTTTTCATTTTTTGTCTTTTTTGACATGCAATAGTATGACATTTTTTGACAATTTTCAACTTGACATAAAATTACTTTTTTTCACAAGATATTTCAACATATTTTGCATGAAATGATTCAGCATTCTTTAATAAGTCTTTCTGATGAGTTTTTAATGCATTTTAAAATGTTTCATTTTTGACTTTTTGACATAGTATAGTATGACATTTTTGACAATTTTCAAAATGCCTTAAAATTGCTTTTTTCACAAGATGTTTCTACATATTTTGCATGAAATGGTTCAGCACACTATAATAAGTCTTTCTGATGAGTTTTTAGAACATTTTAAAATTTTTCATTTTTGACTTTTTGACATACTATAGTATGACATTTTTTGACAATTTTCAACTTGACATAAAATTACTTTTTTCACAAGATATTTCAACATATTTTGCATGAAATAATTCAGCACACTATAATAAGTCTTTCTGATGACTTTTTAGAACATTTTAAAATTTTTCATTTTTTGACTTTTTTGACATACTATAGTATGACATTTTTTGGCAATTTTCAACATACCTTGAAATTGCTTTTTTCACAAGATATTTCAACATATTTAGCATGAAATCAGTCAGCACACTATAATAAGTCTTTCTGATGACTTTTTAGAACATTTTAAAATTTGTCATTTTTTGACTTTTTTGACATACTATAGTATGACATTTTTTGACAATTTTCAACATGACATAAAATTGCTTTTTACACAAGATATTTCGACATATTTTGCATGAAATGATTCAGCACACTATAATAAGTCTTTCTGATGACTTTTTAATGCATTTTAGAATTTTTAATTTTTTGACTTTTTGACATACTATAGTATGACATTTTTTGACAATTTTCAACATGCCTTGAAATTGCTTTTTTCACAAGATATTTCAACAATTTTGCATGAAATCATTCAGCACACTATAATAAGTCTTTCTGATGACTTTTTAGAACATTTTAAAATTTTTCATTTTTGTCTTTTTTGACATACTATAGCATGACATTTTTTGACAATTTTCAACATGACATGAAATAGGTTTTTTCACAAGATATTTCAACAATTTTGCATGAAATCATTCAGCACACAATAATAAGTCTTTCTGATGACTTTTTAATGCATTTTAAAATTTTTCATTTTTTGACTTTTTTCACTTGCTATAGTATGACATTTTTTTTTACAATTTTCAACGTGACATAAAATTGCTTTTTTCACAAGATATTTCAACATATTTTGCATGAAATCATTCCGCACACTATGATAAGTCTTTCTGATGAGTTTTTAGAACATTTTAAAATTTTTAATTTTTTGACTTTTTTGACACACTATGGTATGACATTTTTTGACAATTTTCAACATGACATAAAATTGCTTTTTTCACAAGATATTTCAACATATTTTGTATGAAATCAGTCAGCACACTAATAAGTCTTTCTGATGACTTTTTAGAACATTTTAAAATTTTTCATTTTTGTCTTTTTCACATGCTATAGTATGACATTTTTGACAATGTTCAACATGACATGAAATAGTTTTTCACAAGATATTTCGACATATTTTCCATGAAATGATTCAGCACACTATAATAAGTCTTTCTGATGACGTTTCAATGCATTTTAAAATGTTTCATTTTTTGACTTTTTTGGCATACTATAGTATGACATTTTTTGACAATTGTCACCGTGACATAAAATTGCTTTTTTCACAAGATATTTCAATATATTTTGCATGAAATGATTTAGCACACTAAAATAAATCTTTCTGATGACTTTTTGGAACATTTTAAAATTTTCATTTTTGACTTTTTTGACATACTATAGTATGACATTTTTGACAATTTTCAACAAAACATAAAATAGTTTTTCACAAGAGATCTTAACAATTTTGCATGAAATCATTCAGCACACTATAATAAGTCTTTCTGATGACTTTTTAATGCATTTTAAAATTTTTCATTTTTTGACTTTTTTCACATGCTATAGCATGACATTTTTTGACAATTTTCAACATGACATAAAATAGTTTTTTCCACAAGATATTTCGACATATTTTCCATGAAATGATTCAGCACACTATAATAAGTCTTTCTGATGACTTTTTAATGCATTTTAAAATTTTTCATTTTGTCTTTTTGACATGCAATAGTATGACATTTTTGACAATTTTCAACTTGACATAAAATTACTTTTTCACAAGATATTTCAACATATTTTGCATGAAATGATTCAGCATTCTTTAATAAGTCTTTCTGATGAGTTTTTAATGCATTTTAAAATTTTTATTTTTGACTTTTTGACATAGTATAGTATGACATTTTTTGACAATTTTCAAAATGCCTTAAAATTGCTTTTTTCACTCGATGTTTCTACATATTTTGCATGAAATGGTTCAGCACACTATAATAAGTCTTTCTGATGAGTTTTTAGAACATTTAAAATTTTTCATTTTTTGACTTTTTGACATACTATAGTATAACATTTTTGAATATTTTCAAATTGCCTTAAAATTGCTTTTGTCACTAGATGTTTCTACATATTTTGCCAGAAATAGTTCAGCACACTATAATAAGTCTTTCTGATGACTTTTTAGAACATTTTAAAATTTTTCATTTTTTGACTTTTTTGACATACTGTAGTATGACATTTTTTTTTGGCAATTTTCAACATACATGAAATTGCTTGTTTCACAAGATATTTCAACATATTTTGCATGAAATCATTCAGCACACTATAATAAGTCTTTCTGATGACGTTTTAGAACATTTTAAAATTTTTCATTTTTTGACTTTTTTGACATACTATAGTATGAGATTTTTTTGGGCAATTTTCAACATACCTTGAAATTGCTTTTTTCACAAGATATTTCAACATATTTTGCATGAAATCATTCAGCACACTATAATAAGTCTTTCTGATGACTCTTTAGAACATTTTAAATGTTTTCATATTTTGACTTTTTTGACATGCTATAGTATGACATTTCTTGAGAGTTTTCAACATGACATAAAATTGTTTTTTTTTCACAAGCTATTTCAACATATTTTGCATGAAATCAATCAACACACTATAATAAGTCTTTCTGATGACTTTTTAGAACATTTTAAAATTTTTCTTTTTGACTTTTTGACATACTATAGCATGACATTTTTGACAATTTTCAACAAAAAATAAAATAGTTTTTTTCACAAGATATTTCAACAATTTTGCATGAAATCATTCAGCACACTATAATAAGTCTTTCTGATGACTTTTTAGAACATTTTAAAATTTTTCATTTTTGTCTTTTTTGACATACTATAGCATGACATTTTTTGACAATTTTCAACATGACATAAAATAGTTTTTTCCACAAGATATTTTGACATATTTTCCATGAAATGATTCAGCACACTATAATAAGTCTTTCTGATGACGTTTTAATGCATTTCAAAATGTTTTATTTTTTGACTTTTTTGGCACACTATAGTATGACATTTTTTGACAGTTGTCAGCATGACATAAAATTGCTTTTTTCACAAGATATTTCAATATATTTTGCATGAAATGATTTTCGCACACTATAATAAGTCTTTCTGATGACTTTTTAGAACATTTTAAAATTTTTCGTTTTGACTTTTTGACATACTATAGAATGACATTTTTTGACAATTTTCAACAAAAAATAAAATAGTTTTTTTCACAAGATATTTCAACAATTTTGCATGAAATCATTCAGCACACTATAATAAGTCTTTCTGATGACTTTTTAGAACATTTTAAAATGTTTCATTTTTTGACTTTTTTCACATGCTATAGTATGACATTTTTTGACAATGTTCAACATGACATAAAATAGTTTTTTCCACAAGATATTTCGACATATTTTCCATGAAATGATTCACCACACTATAATAAGTCTTTCTGATGACGTTTTAATGCATTTTAAAATGTTTCATTTTTTGACTTTTTTGGCATACTATAGTATGACATTTTTTGACAATTGTCACCGTGACATAAAATTGCTTTTTTCACAAGATATTTCAATATATTTTGCATGAAATGATTTCGCACACTAAAATAAATATTTCTGATGACTTTTTGGAACATTTTAAAATTTTCCATTTTTTGACTTTTTTGACATACAATAGTATGACATTTTTTGACAATTTTCAACAAAAAATAAAATAGGTTTTTTCACAAGATATTTCAACAATTTTGCATGAAATCATTCAGCACACTATAATAAGTCTTTCTGATGACTTTTTAGAACATTTTAAAAGTTTTCATTTTTTGACTTTTTTGACATACTATAGTATGACATTTTTTGGCAATTTTCAACATACCTTGAAATTGCTTTTTTCACAAGATATTTCAACATATTTTGCATGAAATCATTCAGCACACTTTAATAAGTCTTTCTGATGACTCTTTAATGCATTTTAAAATTTTTCATTTTTGACTTTTTGACATGCTATAGCATGACATTTTTGAAAGTTTTCAACGTGACATAAAATTGTTTTTTTCACAAGCTATTTGAACATATTTTGCATGAAATCAATCAACACACTATAATAAGTCTTTCTGATGACTTTTTAATGCATTTTAAAATTTTGACTTTTTTGACATACTATAGTATGACATTTTTTGGCAATTTTCAACATGCATTGAAATTGCTTTTTTCACAAGATATCGACATATTTTCCATGAAATGACTTAGCACACTATGATAAGTCTTTCTGATGACTTTTAAATGCATTTTAAAATTTTTCATTTTTTGACTTTGTTGACATACTATAGTATGACATTTTTTTTTGGCAATTTTCAACATGCCTTGAAATTGCTTTTTTCACAAGATATTTCAACATATTTTGCATGAAATAATTCAGCACACTATAATAAGTCTTTCTGATGACTTTTTAGAACATTTTAAAATTTTTCGACTTTTTTGACATACTATAGTATGACATTTTTTGACAATTTTCAACATGACATAAAAGTAGTTTTTCACAAGATATTTCAACATATTTTGCAAGAAATCATTCAGAACACTTTAATAAGTCTTCCTGATGACTTTTTAATGCATTTTAAAATTTTTCATTTTTTGACTTTTTTGACATGCTATAGTATGACATTTCTTGAGAGTTTTCAACATGACATAAAATTGTTTTTTTCACAAGATATTTCAACATATTTTGCATGAAATCAATCAACACACTATAATAAGTCTTTCTGATGACTTTTTAATGCATTTTAAAAGTTTGACTTTTTTGACATACTATAGTATGACATTTTTTGACAATTTTCAACTTGACATAAAATTACTTTTTTCACAAGATATTTCAACATATTTTGCATGAAATGATTCAGCATACTTTAATAAGTCTTTCTGATGACTGTTGTACAACATTTTAAATTTTTCATTTTTTGACTTTTTTGACATACTATAGTATGACATTTTTTGGCAATTTTCAACATACCTTGAAATTGCTTTTTTCGCAAGATATTTCAACATATTTTGCATAAAATCAGTCAGCACACTATAATAAGTCTTTCTGATGACTTTTTAGAACATTTTAAAATTTTTCATTTTTTGACTTTTTTCACATGCTATAGTATGACATTTTTTGACAATGTTCAACATGACATGAAATAGTTTTTTCCACAAGATATTTCGACATATTTTCCATGAAATGATTCAGCACACTATAATAAGTCTTTCTGATGACGTTTCAATGCATTTTAAAATGTTTCATTTTTTGACTTTTTTGGCATACTATAGTATGACATTTTTTGACAATTGTCACCGTGACATAAAATTGCTTTTTTCACAAGATATTTCAATATATTTTGCATGAAATGATTTCGCAGACTAAAATAAATCTTTCTGATGACTTTTTGGAACATTTTAAAATTTTTCATTTTTTGACTTTTTTGACATACTATAGTATGACATTTTTTGACAATTTTCAACAAAACATAAAATAGTTTTTTTCACAAGAGATCTTAACAATTTTGCATGAAATCATTCAGCACACTATAATAAGTCTTTCTGATGACTTTTTAATGCATTTTAAAATTTTTCATTTTTTGACTTTTTTCACATGCTATAGTATGACATTTTTTGACAATGTTCAACATGACATAAAATAGTTTTTTCCACAAGATATTTCGACATATTTTCCATGAAATGATTCAGCACACTATAATAAGTCTTTCTGATGACTTTTTAATGCATTTAAAATTTTTCATTTTGTCTTTTTGACATGCAATAGTATGACATTTTTGACAATTTTCAACTTGACATAAAATTACTTTTTCACAAGATATTTCAACATATTTTGCATGAAATGATTCAGCATTCTTTAATAAGTCTTTCTGATGAGTTTTAATGCATTTTAAAATTTTTATTTTTGACTTTTTTGACATAGTATAGTATGACATTTTTTGACAATTTTCAAAATGCCTTAAAATTGCTTTTTTCACTCGATGTTTCTACATATTTTGCATGAAATGGTTCAGCACACTATAATAAGTCTTTCTGATGAGTTTTTAGAACATTTTAAAATTTTTCATTTTTTGACTTTTTTGACATACTATAGTATGACATTTTTTGACAATTTTCAAAATGCCTTAAAATTGCTTTTTCACTAGATGTTTCTACATATTTTGCATGAAATGGTTCAGCACACTATAATAAGTCTTTCTGATGAGTTTTTAGAACATTTAAAAATTTTTCATTTTTTGACTTTTTTGACATACTATAGTATAACATTTTTTGAAAATTTTCAAAATGCCTTAAAATTGCTTTTTTCACTAGATGTTTCTACATATTTTGCCAGAAATAGTTCAGCACACTATAATAAGTCTTTCTGATGACTTTTTAGAACATTTTAAAATTTTTCATTTTTTGACTTTTTTGACATACTGTAGTATGACATTTTTTTTTGGCAATTTTCAACATACCTTGAAATTGCTTGTTTCACAAGATATTTCAACATATTTTGCATGAAATCATTCAGCGCACTATAATAAGTCTTTCTGATGACGTTTTAGAACATTTTAAAATTTTTCATTTTTTGACTTTTTTGACATACTATAGTATGAGATTTTTTTGGGCAATTTTCAACATACCTTGAAATTGCTTTTTTCACAAGATATTTCAACATATTTTGCATGAAATCATTCAGCACACTATAATAAGTCTTTCTGATGACTCTTTAGAACATTTTAAATGTTTTCATATTTTGACTTTTTTGACATGCTATAGTATGACATTTCTTGAGAGTTTTCAACATGACATAAAATTGTTTTTTTTTTCACAAGCTATTTCAACATATTTTGCATGAAATCAATCAACACACTATAATAAGTCTTTCTGATGACTTTTTAGAACATTTTAAAATTTTTCTTTTTTTGACTTTTTTTGACATACTATAGCATGACATTTTTTGACAATTTTCAACAAAAAATAAAATAGTTTTTTTCACAAGATATTTCAACAATTTTGCATGAAATCATTCAGCACACTATAATAAGTCTTTCTGATGACTTTTTAGAACATTTTAAAATTTTTCATTTTTTGACTTTTTTCACATGCTATAGTATGACATTTTTTGACAATGTTCAACATGACATAAAATAGTTTTTTCCACAAGATATTTCGGCGTATTTTCCATGAAATGATTCAGCACACTATAATAAGTCTTTCTGATGACGTTTTAATGCATTTCAAAATGTTTTATTTTTTGACTTTTTTGGCACACTATAGTATGACATTTTTTGGCAATTTTCAACATGACATAAAATTGTTTTTTCACAAGATATTTAAACATATTTCGCATGAAATGATTCAGCATACTATGATAAGTCTTTCTGATGACTTTTTAATGCATTTAAAAATTTTTAATTTTTTGACTTTTTGACATACTATAGTATGACATTTTTTGACAATTTTCAACATGACATAAAATTGCTTTTTTCACAAGATATTTCAACATATTTTGTATGAAATGATTTCAGCACACTATAATAAGTCTTTCTGATGAATTTTTATAACATTTATAAATTTTTCATTTTTGTCTTTTTTGACGTACTATAGAATGACATTTTTTGACAATTTTCAACAAAAATAAAATAGTTTTTTTCACAAGATATTTCAACAATTTTGCATGAAATCATTCAGCACACTATAATAAGTCTTTCTGATGACTTTTAGAACATTTTAAAATGTTTCATTTTTGACTTTTTCACATGCTATAGTATGACATTTTTGACAATGTTCAACATGACATAAAATAGTTTTTTCCACAAGATATTTCGACATATTTTCCATGAAATGATTCACCACACTATAATAAGTCTTTCTGATGACGTTTTAATGCATTTTAAAATGTTTCATTTTTGACTTTTTGGCATACTATAGTATGACATTTTTGACAATTGTCACCGTGACATAAAATTGCTTTTTCACAAGATATTTCAATATATTTTGCATGAAATGATTTCAGCACACTAAAATAAATATTTCTGATGACTTTTTGGAACATTTTAAAATTTTCCATTTTTGACTTTTTGACATACAATAGTATGACATTTTTGACAATTTTCAACAAAAAATAAAATAGTTTTTTCACAAGATATTTCAACAATTTTGCATGAAATCATTCAGCACACTATAATAAGTCTTTCTGATGACTTTTTAGAACATTTTAAAAGTTTTCATTTTTGACTTTTTGACATACTATAGTATGACATTTTTGGCAATTTTCAACATGCCTTGAAATTGCTTTTTTCACAAGATATTTCAACATATTTTGCATGAAATTACCCAGCATACTATAATAAGTCTTTCTGATGACCTTTTAGAACATTTTAAAAACTTATAATTTTTTGACTTTTTTGACATGCTATAGTATGACATTTTTTGGCAATTTTCATCATACCTTGAAATTGCTTTTTTCCCAAGATATTTCAACATATTTTGCATGAAATCATTCAGCGCACTATAATAAGTCTTTCTGATGACTTTTTAGAACATTTTAAATGTTTTCATTATTTGACTTTTTTGACATACTGTAGCATGATATTTTTTGGCAATTTTCAACTTGACATAAAATTACTTTTGTCACAAGATATTTCAACATATTTTGCATGAAATGATTCAACATACTTTAATAAGTCTTTCTGATGACTGTTGTACAACATTTTAAATTTTTCATTTTTTGACTTTTTTGGCATACTATAGTATGACATTTTTTGGCAATTTTCAACATACCTTGAAATTGCTTTTTTCGCAAGATATTTCAACATATTTTGCATGAAATCAGTCAGCACACTATAATAAGTCTTTCTGATGACTTTTTAGAACATTTTAAAATTTTTCTTTTTTTGACTTTTTTGACATACTATAGCATGACATTTTTTGACAATTTTCAACAAAAAATAAAATAGTTTTTTTCACAAGATATTTCAACAATTTTGCATGAAATCATTCAGCACACTATAATAAGTCTTTCTGATGGCTTTTTAGAACATTTTAAAATTTTTCATTTTTTGACTTTTTTCACATGCTATAGTATGAGATTTTTTGACAATGTTCAACATGACATAAAATAGTTTTTTCCACAAGATATTTCGACAAATTTTCAATGAAATGATTCAGCACACTATAATAAGTCTTTCTGATGACGTTTTAATGCATTTCAAAATGTTTCATTTTTTGACTTTTTTGGCATACTATAGTATGACATTTTTTGACAATTGTCACCGTGACATAAAATTGCTTTTTTCACAGGATATTTCAATATATTTTGCATGAAATGATTTCGCATACTATAATAAGTCTTTCTGATGACTTTTTAGAACATTTTAAAATTTTTCATTTTTTCACTTTTTTGACATACAATAGTATGACATTTTTTGACAATTTTCAACTTGACATAAAATTACTTTTTTTCACAAGATATTTCAACATATTTTGCATGAAATGATTCAGCATTCTTTAATAAGTCTTTCTGGTGACTGTTGTACAACATTTAAAATTTTTCATTTTTTGACTTTTTTGACATACTATAGTATGACATTTTTTGACAACTTTCAACTTGACATAAAATTACTTTTTTCACAAGCTATTTCAACATATTTTGCATGAAATCAATCAACACACTATAATAAGTCTGTCTGATGACTTTTTAGAAAATTTAAAATTTTGACATTTTTGACATACTATAGTATGACATTTTTTGGCAATTTTCAACATGCCTTGAAATTGCTTTTTTCACAAGATATTTCAACATATTTTGCATGAAATAATTCAGCACACTATAATAAGTCTTTCTGATGACTTTTTAGAACATTTTAAAATTTTTCTTTTTTTTGACTTTTTTCACATGCTATAGTATGACATTTTTTGACAATTTTCAACATGATATAAAATATTTTTTTCCACAAGATATTTCGACATATTTTCCATGAAATGATTCAGCACACTATAATAAGTCTTTCTGATGACTTTTTAATGCATTTTAAAAGTTTGACTTTTTTGACATACTATAGTATGACATTTTTTGACAATTTTCAACATGACATAAAATTTCTTTTTTCAAAAGATATTTCAACATATTTGGCATGAAATCAGTCAGCACACTATAATACGTCTGATGAATTTTTAGAACATTTTTAAAACTTTTAGTTTTTTGACTTTTTGACATACTATAGCATGGCATTTTTTGATAATTTTCAACATGCCTTGAAATTGCTTTTTTCACAAGATATTTCGACATATTTTGCATGAAATCAGTCAGCACACTATAATACGTCTGATGAATTTTTAGAAAATTTTTAAAACTTTTAGTTTTTTGACTTTTTGACACACTATAGCATGGCATTTTTTGATAATTTTCAACATGCCTTGAAATTGCTTTTTTCACAAGATATTTCAACATATTTTCCATGAAATCAGTCAGCACACTATAATAAGTCTTTCTGATGACTTTTTAATGCATTTAAAAATTTTTAATTTTTTGACTTTTTTCACTTGCTATAGTATGACATTTTTTGACAATGTTCAACATGACATAAAATAGTTTTTTCCACAAGATATTTCGACATATTTCCATGAAATGATTCAGCACACTATAATAAGTCTTTCTGATGACTCTTTAATGCATTTTAAAATTTTTCATTTTTTGACTTTTTTGACATGCTATAGTATGACATTTTTTGACAGTTTTCAACGTGACATAAAATTGTTTTTTTTTTCACAAGCTATTTCAACATATTTTGCATGAAATCAATCAACACACTATAATACGTCTTTCTGATGACTTTTTAATGCATTTTAAAAGTTTGACTTTTTTGACATACTATAGTATGACATTTTTTGGCAATTTTCAACATGCCTTGAAATTGCTTTTTTCACAAGATATTTCACCATATTTTGCATGAAATCATTCAGCACACTATAATAAGTCTTTTTGATGACTTTTTAGAACATTTTAAATTTTTTCATTTTTTGACTTTTTTGACATACTATAGTATGACATTTTTTGGCAATTTTCAACATGCCTTGAAATTGCTTTTTTCACAAGATATTTCAACATATTTTGCATGAAATTACCCAGCATACTATAATAAGTCTTTCTGATGACCTTTTAGAACATTTTAAAAACTTATAATTTTTTGACTTTTTTGACATGCTATAGTATGACATTTTTTGGCAATTTTCATCATACCTTGAAATTGCTTTTTTCCCAAGATATTTCAACATATTTTGCATGAAATCATTCAGCGCACTATAATAAGTCTTTCTGATGACTTTTTAGAACATTTTAAATGTTTTCATTATTTGACTTTTTTGACATACTATAGCATGATATTTTTTGGCAATTTTCAACTTGACATAAAATTACTTTTTTCACAAGATATTTCAACATATTTTGCATGAAATGATTCAACATACTTTAATAAGTCTTTCTGATGACTGTTGTACAACATTTTAAATTTTTCATTTTTTGACTTTTTTGGCATACTATAGTATGACATTTTTTGGCAATTTTCAACATACCTTGAAATTGCTTTTTTCGCAAGATATTTCAACATATTTTGCATGAAATCAGTCAGCACACTATAATAAGTCTTTCTGATGACTTTTTAGAACATTTTAAAATTTTTCTTTTTTTGACTTTTTTGACATACTATAGCATGACATTTTTTGACAATTTTCAACAAAAAATAAAATAGTTTTTTTCACAAGATATTTCAACAATTTTGCATGAAATCATTCAGCACACTATAATAAGTCTTTCTGATGGCTTTTTAGAACATTTTAAAATTTTTCATTTTTTGACTTTTTTCACATGCTATAGTATGAGATTTTTTGACAATGTTCAACATGACATAAAATAGTTTTTTCCACAAGATATTTCGACAAATTTTCAATGAAATGATTCAGCACACTATAATAAGTCTTTCTGATGACGTTTTAATGCATTTCAAAATGTTTCATTTTTTGACTTTTTTGGCATACTATAGCATGACATTTTTTGACAATTGTCACCGTGACATAAAATTGCTTTTTTCACAGGATATTTCAATATATTTTGCATGAAATGATTTCGCATACTATAATAAGTCTTTCTGATGACTTTTTAGAACATTTTAAAATTTTTCATTTTTTCACTTTTTTGACATACAATAGTATGACATTTTTTGACAATTTTCAACTTGACATAAAATTACTTTTTTTCACAAGATATTTCAACATATTTTGCATGAAATGATTCAGCATTCTTTAATAAGTCTTTCTGGTGACTGTTGTACAACATTTAAAATTTTTCATTTTTTGACTTTTTTGACATACTATAGTATGACATTTTTTGGCAATTTTCAACATGCCTTGAAATTGCTTTTTTCACAAGATATTTCAACATATTTTGCATGAAATAATTCAGCACACTATAATAAGTCTTTCTGATGACTTTTTAGAACATTTTAAAATTTTTCTTTTTTTTGACTTTTTTCACATGCTATAGTATGACATTTTTTGACAATTTTCAACATGATATAAAATATTTTTTTCCACAAGATATTTCGACATATTTTCCATGAAATGATTCAGCACACTATAATAAGTCTTTCTGATGACTTTTTAATGCATTTTAAAAGTTTGACTTTTTTGACATACTATAGTATGACATTTTTTGACAATTTTCAACATGACATAAAATTTCTTTTTTCAAAAGATATTTCAACATATTTGGCATGAAATCAGTCAGCACACTATAATACGTCTGATGAATTTTTAGAAAATTTTTAAAACTTTTAGTTTTTTACTTTTTGACATACTATAGCATGGCATTTTTTGATAATTTTCAACATGCCTTGAAATTGCTTTTTTCAAAAGATATTTCAACATATTTGGCATGAAATCAGTCAGCACACTATAATACGTCTGATGAATTTTTAGAACATTTTTAAAACTTTTAGTTTTTTACTTTTTGACATACTATAGCATGGCATTTTTTGATAACTTTCAACATGCCTTGAAATTGCTTTTTTCACAAGATATTTCAACATATTTTCCATGAAATCAGTCAGCACACTATAATAAGTCTTTCTGATGACTTTTTAATGCATTTAAAAATTTTTAATTTTTTGACTTTTTTCACTTGCTATAGTATGACATTTTTTGACAATGTTCAACATGACATAAAATAGTTTTTTCCACAAGATATTTCGACATATTTCCATGAAATGATTCAGCACACTATAATAAGTCTTTCTGATGACTTTTTAATGCATTTTAAAATTTTTCATTTTTTTGTCTTTTTTGACATACAATAGTATGACATTTTTTGACAATTTTCAACTTGACATAAAATTACTTTTTTCACAAGATATTTTAACATATTTTGCATGAAATGATTCAGCATTCTTTAATAAGTCTTTCTGGTGACTGTTGTACAACATTTAAAATTTTTCATTTTTTGACTTTTTAGGCATACTATAGTATGACATTTTTTGACAATTGTCAACGTGACATAAAATTGCTTTTTTCACAAGATATTTCAATATATTTTGCATGAAATGATTTCGCATACTATAATAAGTCTTTTTGATGACTTTTTAGAACGTTTCAAAATTTTTCATTTTTTCACTTTTTTGACATACTATAGTATGATATTTTTTGACAATTTTCAACATGACATAAAATTGCTTTTTACACAAGATATTTCGACATATTTTGCATGAAATGATTCAGCACACTATAATAAGTCTGTCTGTTGACTTTTTAGAACATTTTAATATTTTTCATTTTTTGTCTTTTTTGACATACTATAGTATGACATTTTTTGACAATTTTCAACTTGACATAAAATTAATTTTTTCACAAGATATTTCAACATATTTTGCATGAAATGATTCAGCATTCTTTAATAAGTCTTTCTGGTGACTGTTGTTCAACATTTAAAATTTTTCATTTTTTGACTTTTTTGGCATATATAGTATGACATTTTTTGGCAATTTTCAACATGACATAAAATTGCAATTTCACAAGATATTTAAACATATTTCACTTGAAATGATTCAGCATACTATGATAAGTCTTTCTGATGACTTTTTAATGCATTTTAAAATTTCATTTTTTGTCTTTTTTGACATACAATAGTATGACATTTTTTGACAATTTTCAACTTGACATAAAATTACTTTTTTCACAAGATATTTCAACATATTTTGCATGAAATAATTCAGCACACTATAATAAGTCTTTCTGATGACTTTTTAGAACATTTTAAAATTTTTCATTTTTTGACTTTTTTGACATACTATAGTATGACATTTTTTGACAATTTTCAACATACCTTGAAATTGCTTTTTTCACAAGATATTTCAACATATTTTGCATGAAGTCATTCAGCACACTATAATAAGTCTTTCTGATGACTTTTAAGAACATTTTAAAAAATTTTCATTTTTTGACTTTTTTGACATACTATAGTATGACATTTTTTGGCAATTTTCAACATACCTTGAAATTGCTTTTTTCACAAGATATTACAACATATTTTGCATGAAATCAGTCAGCACACTATAATAAGTTTTTCTGATGACTTTTTAGAACATTTTAAAATTTTTCTTTTTTTGACTTTTTTGACATACTACAGCATGACATTTTTTGACAATTTTCAACAAAAAATAAAATAGTTTTTTTCACAAGATATTTCAACAATTTTGCATGAAATCATTCAGCACACAATAATAAGTCTTTCTGATGACTTTTTAATGCATATTAAAATCTTTCATTTTTTTGTCTTTTTTGACATACAATAGTATGACATTTTTTGACAATTTTCAACTTGACATAAAATTACTTTTTTCACAAGATATTTCAACATATTTTCCATGAAATGATTCAGCATTCTTTAATAAGTCTTTCTGGTGACTGTTGTACAACATTTAAAATTTTTCATTTTTTGACTTTTTAGGCATACTATAGTATGACATTTTTTGACAATTGTCAACGTGACATAAAATTGCTTTTTTCACAAGATATTTCAATATATTTTGCATGAAATGATTTCGCATACTATAATAAGTCTTTTTGATGACTTTTTAGAAAGTTTTAAAATTTTTCATTTTTTCACTTTTTTGACATATTATAGTATGATATTTTTTGACAATTTTCAACATGACATAAAATTGCTTTTTACACAAGATATTTCGACATTTTGCATGAAATGATTCAGCACACTATAATAAGTCTGTCTGATGACTTTTTAGAACATTTTAAAATTTTTCATTTTTTGAATTTTTTGACATACTATAGTATGACATTTTTTAGCAATTTTCAACATACCTTGAAATTGCTTTTTTCATAAGATATTTCAACATATTTTGCATGAAATCATTCAGCATACTATAATAAGTCTTTCTGATGACTTTTTAGAACATTTTAAAATTTTTCATTTTTTGACTTTTTTGACATACTATAGTGTGACATTTTTTGACAATGTTCAACATGACATAAAATTGTTTTTTCCACAAGATATTTCAACATATTTTCCATGAAATGATTCAGCACACTATAATAAGTCTTTCTGATTACTTTTTAATGCATTTTAAAATTTTTCATTTTTTGACTTTTTTCACTTGCTATAGTATGACATTTTTTTTTTACAATTTTCAATGTGACATAAAATTGCTTTTTTCACAAAATATTTCGACATATTTTGCATGAAATGATTCAGCACACGATAAGTTTTTCTGATGACTTTTTAGAACATTTTAAATTTTTTTATTTTTTTATTTTTTGACATACTATAGTATGATATTTTTTGACAATTTTCAACATGACATAAAATTGCTTGTTGCACAAGATATTTCGACATATTTTCCATGAAATGATTCAGCACACAATAATAAGTCTTTCTGATGACTTTGTAATGCATTTTAAAAAATTTTAATTTTTTGACTTTTTTGACATACTATAGTATGACATTTTTTGACAATTTTCAACATAACGTAAAATATTTTTTTTCACAAGATATTTCAACATATTTTGCATGAAATGATTCAGCATACCATAATAAGTCTTTCTGATGACTTTTTAGAACATTTTAACATTTTTCATTTTTTGACATTTTGACATACTATAGTATGACATTTTTTCAGTTTTAAACATGACATAAATTTGCTTTTTTCACAGGATATTTCAACATATTTTGCACGAAATGATTCAGCACACTATAAGTCTTTCTGATGACTTTTTAGAACATTTTAAAATTTTTCATTTTTTGACTTTTTTTTAAAAGACTATAGTATGACATTTTTTTGACAATTTGCAACATGACATAAAATTGCTTTTTACACATGATCTTTCGACATATTTTGCATGAAATCATTCAGCATACTATAATAAGTCTTTCTGATGACTTTTTAGAACATTTTAAAATGTTTCATTTTTTGACTTTTTTGACATACTATAGTATGACATTTTTTGACAATTTTCAACATAACATAAAATAGTTTTTTTCACAAGATATTTCAATAATTTTGCATGAAATCATTCAGCACACTATCATAAGTCTTTCCCATGACTTTTTAATGCATTTTAAAATTTTCACTTTTTTGACTTTTTTCACTTGCTATAGTATGACATTTTTTGACAATTTTCAACATGACATGAAATAGGTTTTTTCACAAGATATTTCAACAATTTTGCATGAAATCATTCAGCATACCATAATAAGTCTTTCTGATGACTTTTTAATGCATTTAAAAATTTTGACTTTTTTGACATTTTGACATACTATAGTATGACATTTTTTCACAGTTTTAAACATGACATAAATTTGCTTTTTTCATGGGATATTTCAACATATTTTGCACGAAATGATTCAGCACACTATAAGTCTTTCTGATGAGTTTTTAGAACATTTTAAAATTTTTAATTTTTTGACTTTTTTGACACACTATGGTATGACATTTTTTGACAATTTTCAACATGACATAAAATTGCTTTTTACACAAGATATTTCGACATATTTTGCATGAAATGATTCAGCACACTATAAGTCTGTCTGATACGTTTTTAGAACATTTTAAAATTTTTCATTTTTTGACTTTTTTAAAAAACTGTAGTATGACATTTTTTGACAATTTTCAACATGACATAAAATTGCTTTTTACACGTGATTTTTCGACATATTTTGCATGAAATCATTCAGCATACTATAATAAGTCTTTCTGATGACTTTTTAGAACATTTTAAAATGTTTCATTTTTTGACTTTTTTGACATACTATAGTATGACATTTTTTGACAATTTTCAACATAACATAAAATAGTTTTTTTCATAAGATATTTCAATAATTTTGCATGAAATCATTCAGCACACTATCTTAAGTCTTTCCCATGACTTTTTAATGCATTTTAAAATTTTCACTTTTTTGACATACTATAGTATAACATTTTTTGGCAATTTTCAACATGCCTTGAAATTGCTTTTTTCACAAGATATTTCAACATATTTTGCATGAAATCATTCCGCACTCTATAATAAGTCTTTCTGATGAGTTTTTAGAACATTTTAAAATTTTTAATTTTTTGACTTTTTTTGACATGCTATCGTGTGACTTTTTTTTAACAATTTTCAACATGACATAAAATTGCTTTTTTCACAAGATTTTTCAACATATTTTGACACGAAATTATTCAGGACAGAATAGTAAGTCCTTCTGATGAATTTTCAGTACATTTTAAAATTTTTCATTTTTTGCATACTATTAGTATGACATTTTTTGACAATTGTCAACATGCTATAAAATAGCTTTTTTTACAGGATATTTGTCGTCATGGAATAATCTATTTTCTCATTCCAACAGGAAACAGTCAACTTTACCTCAGTTTGACGCATCAGCTACTGAAGAAAGAAGTTCATCTCCTTTATAGATCTGAGCAGCTGGTTTTAGACAGTTATTACCCATGTGCTCAAATGGTTAGCTAGTAAAATACCAGGTATTAGACACCATTAGATACTTGCTAACATGGTTAGCTAGTGAAATACCAGTTATTAGACACAAGCTAACATACTTAGTAAAATACCAGGTATTAGACACCGTTAGATATTTGCTAACATGGTTAGCTAGTGAAATACCAGTTATTAGACACAAGCTAACATACTTAGTAAAATACCAGGTATTAGACACCGTTAGATATTTGCTAACATGGTTAGCTAGTGAAATACCAGTTATTAGACACATACTAACATACTTAGTAAAATACCAGGTATTAGACACCGTTAGATATTTGCTAACATGGTTAGCTAGTGAAATACCAGTTATTGGACACATACTAACATACTTAGTAAAATACCAGGTATTAGACACATACTAACATACTTAGTAAAATACCAGTTATTAGACACATACTAACATACTTAGTAAAATACCAGTTATTGGACACATACTAACATACTTAGTAAAATACCAGGTATTAGACACCATTAGAAACTTGCTACCATGGTTAGCTAGTGAAATACTAGTCATTAGACACATGCTAACATGGTTAGTTAGTGAAATACCAGTTATTAGACACATGCTAACATGGTTAGCTAGTGAAATACCAGTTTTTAGACACATGCTAACATAGTTCATAAAATACCAGGTATTAGACATCATTAGAAACTTGCTAACATGGTTAGCTAGTGAAATACTAGTCATTAGACACATGCTAACATGGTTAGCTAGTGAAATACCAGTTATTGGACACATGCTAACATGGTTAGCTAGTGAAATGCCAGTTATTAGACAGATGCTAACATGGTTAGTCACTGAAATACTAGTCATTAGACATACGGTGTTGAGCTCGCAGGAAGAATAACTCAACAAAATGAGTTTTTTTCAGACAGTGTCTTCTTGAACAGTCTGCATGTAATTCCTGATAATACCACTAGATGGAAGCACTACAATAAACACTTTACAGCTGGATCCAAGTCAAGTCCTTTTCTCCATTCAGTACACAGAACAAGGCCCTGTCTGCCCTGTGTTTACATAAAAACAAACAACAGATCTGTGGCTCAGTGTGACTGCTGTTATGTAGAGAGAGAGGAATTAATAATTGACTGAACAGAACCGATGAGGCAGAAGAAGAAATATTAGAATAAAGAACTATGGGCAAGTAGCGTGATTGTTTTAAATGTTGTGACATTTTACTGTAACTTCATTTACAACTAAGAATATACATAAATATAACCAGACCAGTGGCCTCAGGAGATTATACATAATATACATAAAGGAGATACAGCAACACCAACTCAGACTAACTGAACTATATTTTCAGAATGATGTGCAGCATCATGATAAAGATGTGCCTTCAGCTTCCAGCTACATCTGAACATTTCTTGCTAGTGTTACCATCATAATCTACAAAATGCAGTTATTGCGATCCTGTTATATTACACATAACTTTTGCCTCTTAAAAAGGGCCGATTATTCTTGATAACATCAACTTTCTGGTTGGTAAGTACAGATAAATGCAAACTATGATATAAAATCAAAGTGTCTGCTGTCCTATCACACTGCAGTGCTGGGCTGTAACTCTACAGGCACTGGGACCCAGTGGCTGTGGCTGCTCAGCAGCTTGTGTTCTGGGACATTTGTCCAGACAGGAGGACATTCCTGAGAGCAGGACGTCAACATGGAGCAGCTCTGCTCTGCAGTCTGTGCTCTCTTTCTAGCTCTCGGTGCATTCGACTTCTCTGCTGCTTCAGGGGCTGATGGGAAACTAACAGGTTTGTTCCCACTGGGATACTCTGATGTGTTTGCTTGTTTGTTTCTTTGTTTATTTCACTCCAGCACCAAGCTGTTGGTGAACCCTTCATTGACGTTGTCCCAGTCTGCACAGCTGATCCTCTTCTTCCTCACTGCTTTTCTCTCTCTCTCTCTCTCTCTCTCTCAGTGACTCTTCCTAAAGGCCACTGCCCTCGGCGCCTTAATGTTGTCCCATCACATAAAGGCTGTGTGTGTGATGACGACTGTCCTGCTGACCACAAATGCTGTGTCTTTGACTGTGGAGCTGTCTGTGTCCCTCCTGCTTTCAGTACGAGCCTCAGCTGTTCCTCGGCTCTTGGACTGAACGTGGACAGAGTCTTTTACATTTTCAGTCCTCTCTGTTCGTGTTAATCTCTTTTTTCCCTGCAGCCAAACCAGGAGTGTGTCCTCGCCGGCGTTGGGGTTCAGGACTCTGTGCTGAGTTCTGCTCTGATGACAGTGACTGTCCTGCTGATGAAAAGTGCTGCCATAATGGATGTGGACATGCATGCATTGCACCATACACAGGTGAGATGTGAGCGTCCTGCTCTCGTAGTGTTGGTGTGATCACATGACCTGAGTTGACAGTTTGTCTTTTCCTCTGCAGTGAAGCCGGGTCGCTGCTCCCTTCCCCAGGGAACCGTCATGTGTGCTGAGTACTGCGACCATGACGGCCAGTGTCCAGGAGAGCAGAAGTGCTGCAAGACGACCTGCGGCCACGCCTGCAGCGAGCCCTGCTGATTGGTCGGCTTGGAGACCTGTACCTAGCTATATGAGGATAACTTTCATGCAACAGCACAGAGCATGTATACCGCTCACTCTTTCCACCTCTTCACTCTGCGGTAGCTCACAGTATCTGAGCATCGGTTTGCAGTTTTCTTTGGAGCAGAATGTAAAATGTTTTTCTTTGATGAGTCAGTTCAATAACAGACCTTCACTTTGTATTTTAGTTGATTAGTAAGTGATCTCACTCAGATGTTACTAGTGATATTGTATCTTTTAGTATACTCTAAAGAGCTTAACAATGTGCTGTACTTATATATCAGTTGCTTTTCTTTGTATTTCAACTAATAAACATGTTTCCAGAAGCTGGAAATGCTTCGTGTCTCAATCACCGGGCTCGTTCTGCTGCAGCTCTTCTGTTCAACGGGTCTCTTTTATTTGCTTTTTAGAGCTTGGCTAAAAAAACACAAGTGATGAAATATGCCAAGAATGGAAAGTGCTTCCTGGCAGCAAACAGGACTGTTTAAAGAGGTGGAACAGAGTGTCTGTTTCTCTGACTTTTCAACACTGTTGCAGCACAAACTTCACATAAATGCCACTCAAATCGACTTTTGTACCTTTTCCAGAGGTGTGATGAAGAAGAGTTCTGGTCTATCTGGTCACAGACATCCTGAACTGCTGAATAAAGAGAAGGCTGGCGCACACACACAGATATCTGTCCTTTAAAGGAGACTGATGCAGCTCCTCTGCTTGAAGAAATAACATAGTTCACATTTATGAACACCACTGAAGTGGAACGCTGCCATTTCCTTTAAATCACTGACCGGCCAAACAGAGAGCTCTGTGTTCGTTCTCTCCCCATCAACCAAGTTTGTTTTTGCAGAAATGAGGGCAGTCAGAGGGAAGTAAAACCTTCTTTCACAGCTAGAAATGCAAAGAAAATAACAGAAAGATGTTTCCGTTTATTGAAAAGGCAAAAAGAACACACACACTGTACCGCTTCAAACATTCTGATGCTTCCTCTAGACAGACGACCATGAAGTATTTTAGATAGTTAATAAACTGATATACTGAAGTTACCATGAAGAGATCTGCAGACAATCACATTTAACATCCAAGCATGCATCCAAAACCTACAAGTGCAAAACAGATGTTTGGTAGGAGGTCTGTTCCTTTCTTCAGAACCAATGCTGTCGCCCTGAACCATCACTTTTTGGGAACTTCTCAGTAGTTCTTGTGGCCATTTCTTCATTTCTCATACATTAAAACTTCTATAGATCTTGTCAGATAAGACAAGGAACTATTAAATAACGAGGGCAAGCCACTAGCTGGACCATCATGCTGTGTTCATTTCATAAGAAAGTTCTTTGATATCATGACTGAGGTTTCATTAAATGTGACATTCTGACTGACTGTGTCACTTTATCTTATCTTCCCACACAGGAGGATATCCATCACAGGTGATCTGTGTGTAAAAGCCACCAGTCCCACATTTAGCTCCTTGTTAAACAATAAAAAAAAGGTGCTGCTCTCCATCCATGAACAGAAATGTCTATGTTCTTGTCCTCAGCCGGCAGGAAGTGATCCCGAATAAGTTCAAAAGAACCATTTGTCTTCTTTATCTCTGTTTTAGAAACATTCATGCCAGTGCTTCACTCGCTTCTTCCCTGAATGTTTACTGCTGGTTCCACCAGAAGGAAAACTTCCAGCTGGCAGCCCAGTCCAGCCTCAGAGCGGCGGCACGCCCCTCATCTTGCGGATGATGTTGGCTAAGCGCTTGGCCAGTCCTGGGCTGGGCTCTTCTATGTGGAAGCTGCGGGTCAGGAGGTTGTACAGGGAGCCGTAGCCCACGGCCACCACAGTGCAGGTCAGGCAGATCACGTTATACGGCATGCTGAAGTCTGGGGTCGGCAGGTTGACCAGCAGAGGCTCCGTGTAGACTCGCACAAAGTAGCTGGACTCGTCTTTACAGGGAAAACTGGAGGGACATGATATCAGATCATCATCTAGAGGAACTCAAGCAACAAGACAGTTTATTATTATGATTATTTTCTTCAGAAACTCTGTGCTTACAAGCTGCTGAAAAGTGGCTGTTCCTGAGAGCTGTTTGTGTCCATGGCGACGATGCTTGGTACAAGAGAGCTGATGACTGAAGACCTAGAAGAAACAGAACAATGAATACAAAGTGGTCATAACACCTACACCGAGTGAGGGGACATGAGAGGCAACATCTGCAACGTACCCCACGTAGAAGCCGTGGTTGGGGTCGGGGGTGTATTCAGTCCACTTGAGCAGAGCCCTCTCAAACTGGACGGTTACCTCGGTGACAGAGTTGGGAGGAAGCTGGACCAGCATCTCCAGCAGGTGGGGTCTCACACGGTCCTTCGACGGCTGGTAGTGGATGTAGCCTGACGGAGGAAGAAATGACTCTGATGCATAAATGACACTCCATAGTAATATCTCATCACGTCTGACAAAGAACCAGGACAGGCAGACCAAAACAAAACAAACTGTGACTCATGTTCTCCCCCTTCTGGTGAAAAGATGCATCTGCATGAAATACCAATGATTTCACCATTGTCTTATTTCACTTCCAGTTCTTGTTCTTGTTGATGATTTTGTTTTTAATTATAGTTGCTGCATTAAATTTCTTATTTGTGATTTTAGTGCCAACAATTGTTTATTTATAAATAAAAACATGGTATCCAGTAAATATAAGGTTGAATAAATGTATAAAATGTATTTATTCCTAAAAATATCAAGAGTTATTTTCCACTTTCCACAAAATGATGACTGCACAAACTAAAATTCAGCCTTGTCTGGTTTACAGCTGAAATAACTGTAAGACATTGAATGCATCATGGAGGCTTTAACCCTTTACTTGTTGATGTAAAACTTAAAATATTCTGCTATAATCTTCTACATAAAGTACTTCTATAATCTACGTGAGTGACTTTCAATCATTGGTAAATCCTTCCAGCATTTAAATATGAATTTCAGACTCTGTCATGTGACTCACTGGGCTTGTTGTCCTTTCCCTTGCTGGTCACAGTGAGGGTGTGGATGTAGAGACGGAGGTACCAGGGCACTGAGTCCAGCAGCAGCACAGGGAAGGAGCGGTAGGGGTGGTTGTTGTACATCAGAGTGTGAATCTCTCCTGTCTGCAGCCCATAACCAGCCACATAACGCTCAGCGTGGAGCAGTGGACGCAGCATGTCTCCTGCAGACGAGACAAGGAGTTTTAATGGTCGACAAAAAAAGGTGAATTTCTGTGAGATGAATGAAGTATCTATCTATCTATATCCCCGCGCACACCGCGTCAACGAGGGTTTTTCGTTCACTGTGAAAAGGTCAACACGGCATTTTGACGCAGGTCAACGACTCAGCAATCGACCCGGGAGTTGATCGGCTACAGTGTGAAAGTCGAGCCGTGTCGACTCGCGTCACAAGATCAGTCTATCTGTTGTCTCCAGATCTCTGAAGGACAGAGATTTTATTTAATCAAACAAATGTGCAGCGACATCATCCATAATAGGAGCGCATGTGTGATTTAATCCTACGTCATTCTGGGGAAATCCCACCGATCGGGGAATCCCAATGTGAACATCAGACCGTGTTTATATACAGCTTGTATAATGATCTGACACATCATGGCAGTATGCATTAGTACTAATATTAGTAGTAGTAGTAGTGCGCTGGGTTTGCAGACTTTGCAAAAGGGACAAATGGTAACACACGAAACAACGTTACCATGTGACTCACTCATGTCCATAGTTGAGCTCGCAGTGTTCTGGCGCTCTTACATGTGAAACAGACGTGCAGCTCTCACAGCAGGAGGTCAGTATGAAAGAGGCCAAATGCCGATCTGAGCTGTGTCGATGCGGGTTAAAAAAAAACGCGTCGACCCACTAATTTCAGTGTGAAAGCTGTATGTCTATTTTTATTGGCTTTGATAAAAAACATTTCAGCTGCTCGTTGAGGACAAAACACAGAACAGGCTGCAGATAAAATGACTATAAACAGCTCAGTGCGTTTACAGTTCATAGTTTATAACAGCAGAACAAACAGATACAGATGACACATTCGCTCCACATGCAGAAATCACTGTAACTAGTTCAACATAAAGCTGTGGCACACTCACCGGCGCTGGACTTCCAGCGGATCAGCAAGTTGAGGGATCGCACGGTGCCGAAGGTGATCGGTTGGGTCAGGTCATAGACGGAAAAGGTGCGTCTGTCCCCCAGCACCACTGCCTGGCTCAGCAGGGGGGTGGCTGGGCTCACCTCGAACTGATCGCCCTGCAGAGACACATCAAATTTCAGTTGTGATGCACCTCTACTCATGACCTTGTGCACGTCGCTACGCCTGATTTAAATCATCATAAAAAAGGTTACATGTGGCAGAGAAAGAAACTAAGGTCATGTTTACGTCCAGTGAAACACGCTGTATGTATGTATGTATGATACCTGGGGGTCGTCTGTGATGTCCATGTAGATTTTACTGGAGGAGGCCAGAGGACAAGCTTCTGTCAGGGTCCGAGAAAACATCTTAAACAGAGACCACTCTGCAGGAACAAGCACATCATATTTTATCTAACAGTTTGTAATTGTTAGTTTCATTTTTTATAAAGTGCTATAATCTTTTGAAATAAAAAATAAAACACTGAATGAATAACAGCATCTGTTTTTATCACATCTGCTCAAACATATCCTGACAGCTGACACATGGAAAGGATCTTTCTCAAGAACAGATTTCAGAACAAACTCAGGCTCACCTCTTTTTCCCTGTCCAGGAGTGTGCAGGTCAAAGACCACGTTCAGGGTCTGTCTCAGCTCCCAGGATGTGGTTTTGCACCGCCAGTCCTGACACACAGGTCTGACGTGGACCGCCTGGGAATGAAAACTGCTGTGGAAGAGTTTCTCTGACTTCAACAGGACAGCGAGACCCGCCTGTGAACGCAACACAAAGAAAAAGGAGGTCACTGACACTAACCTTGAGTTAAAAGATGGCATGAGATGTTCCAGACAAAAGATCATGATGTCAGTTTGTTCATCATATAGAGAACACAATGAATATGTGCTGCATTTCTTTCTGGAAAGACAGAAATAAAGGCAAAATAATTCAAAGTTATTCATTTTGTCCACACAGAACAGGAGCTGGCTAATTTTTGAAACCGCCTCCCAGAGCGGATAAATCCCACAAAGGCACCGTGTTGTTTCTGACACACAGTGTGGAGCTTTCAGAAAGAAGTCTGTTCGTACTGAAGTCTATGGAGAAATGACCTCCTGCTCTATTACCTCTGTAAACACTACAAATTTGAGTTTTTGCTCTGAACAGTTAGTTAAATAATGTGATAATATAACAGGATGTCCATCTACTGAAAACAGAAATGAATAATTGAATTTGGGGTGTGGCTGCAGTGTGACTGACAGGTCTCTGCTGTCAATCACAGCCTGAAGAGGAGCAGCACTGATGGTCTGAGACACTGCTAGCTAAGCTAGCCACAGCGAGCTAGCGATGAGCCTCTGACGTCTTTCTGGAACCACCAGTATCGCCCCCTGCTGGCTGTTGAAGAGAATGAAGGTTAAGTTTCTTCCTATGGTTACTGAACAGACCCTGGTCTCATCCACTGGTACAGCCTCTACCGATCTTTGTTGAATTGCGCCTCCTCTTTGACGATGTTATATGTTTCTTCTTTGCGGTTACACTTATACGCATGCTCTATTTCTTCTGCTCTTCTCTTCTGTTTGGGTAGTTGCTTTAACAGCGCCACCCACAGACCAGTTGTATTTATTACAACATTTCAGCAGCTTCGCGGGGACACAAACATTTCCTGAGACACCGTGTCAAAACAAAGTTAGCTCTGTTTCCGTGTGGACATGGCCAAAGACATTCATGGACACTCACCTTGGATCCACAAGGCAGGAGTTTCTTCCAGGGTGTCAGATTCTCAGTGCAAACAATCTCTCGTGGGAGGGTGGCGTAGCGCAGGAAGCGGTGGTCTGTCACTTCAAGTTCAACACAAACAAAACTCAGTCAGTCTAGAAGTAAAGAATGAGTTTAAGCTTTGAACCAGGCTCATCACTGCAGAGCTTCACTAAAAGGGGATGGAAGAAGTCTCTCTGTACCGTTGCTTATACCCAGAGGTTTGAAGGATGCGCTGGGCTGAACGGTGTTGGTGGAGTCAATGAAGTTCAGAGAGGCGCAGAAGATCCCTGATAAAACATTTGTCAGCTCTTTCCACGTGTCATCGACACTAAAATGGGACAGAAACATTGACATGACCGATTAAAACAGACAAGGCTTTAGGAAAACACTGCTTTTCCATATGAATCCAGAAACAGGACAGTACTCACTCTGAGACAGAGTCCTGGAACCAGACCCAGAGTTCAGCTCCAGGAGGGGACGACAGGAAGGGCTGCCCCCACTGCATGGTCCTCCAGTAGCCCTGCGTGAAGGAGATGTGCAGCTCTCGCACCGAGAACTTGGAGATGACCTGACCCAGAGACTTGGGGAACAGCCGGTAGTGGGACACTGACAAACATAACATAACAACGGAACTTAAAATACCATTACACAGGTTAAGGTTGGTGAGTACAGTGCTGCTGTCTCATGTATTGTACTCTAACACAATTCTATTTTACAATAATCATCAAAAACTGGAACAGACATGTCCCCATTTAAAGAAAAGTAAAGACTTAAGAGTCTGCAGATCTTTTCATGTCAAAAAAGGAACTGAAGGCAAAATCCTGAGATAAAAACTCAAGACAACACATTCTGCTCCCTGAGCACCGAAGACCCACTGAGAAACCCTGCACTGGTTCTGTTAAAATGAAACAATAAGTCGTCTAAATGAGAGGCGTCATGATGCTAGCACTTAGCTTACCTTTGTTTCCTCGCATGAAGTCTGTCTCCCACAGGGTGCGGAACTGGAAGCTGGCATAAATGTCTCCTGAGTGCAGTGGTCTGATGACTAGTTCCTCCTGGAAATTATCTTTATGCTGTGGTACCGAGGAGAGAGCCGCTGTTGCGGGGGCAGCGTGCTGTTTGTCAGCTGCAGCCTCTTCCACCTCAGTAGCTTCCCACCGCTGCTCCTCCACCGCGGGCTGGTGGGCCGGTTGTTCCGCAGTTTCTGCGGCTGTTTGCGTCCTGTGGCCCGAAGAGACATGGTGGTCACCAGGTACCGTCGTTGCTTGAATGTCTGCCACAATAAACACTGACAAACTACAAAAAATAACCAGCAGCGCCGAGCAGCCGCACCTGTGAGCCGCCATCTTTCTTCTACAGCGCTGCTTCACTTCCGCATTGAGACGTCATACTTGGAACAAGCCAATGGGCTGCTTCCATTTGTTTTCCTGTGTGGACCTTTGTTTTGTGCACAAATTTTTAATTTTTGTTTCACGAGCAAATACTAATATGGAATCATTACCTTCTTTATCTTAAGCAACTATTTTAAACCGAATGATCGGTTAATATAATGTAAATAGTATTTTTAAAAAGGAAGATATTAATGATGCGCTCCATTCATTAATTGGATTTTATTTATAGAATATTGAGTTTGCTGGACTGAATGAGGCCTTTCACGTCTTTACAGCAGGAACACAGTGGATCCTAAATAAAGGAAGTGAGGGGGAGAAACACATGAATACCCAGTTCACCCACTGCATCCAGTTTATATCCAGATTATCCAGTATACCCAGTGTATTTCCAGCGTACATGCAGACATGCTGTGGCATCATCGGGGCACATCACCCCTCCCACAAATACAAAGGCGCGCACACGCACGCGCGCGCACCACCCGTGCTCAGCCATGGCTCCCTGGTAGATCCTCCGAGCGGCTGTTGTCAGAGCGAATTAAATCCGCTGCTTTCCTCCTGACCTTGCCTGCCTCCGGTTGGCTTTTCAATATTTTATTCAGGATCGCTGCGCTGCCTCCTCATGGCTTCATCCGATGGACTAGACGGCTGTTTGCAGCGAGGCAGATCTCAAAGTGACCCGAACATCCTCACCGAACCGGGCATCGATCTGGCTCATGGCACAGGTAAGACAGGCGCATCACTGTCTGGCTTTTTGTGTATGCTATATATGCGCTATATAAGCTATGTATGTAAATAGAGATATGTGTGATGGTTTTTTTTTATGTTTCCGCTTGTCTGGCGGTGCAGCGGGTTCCTGAAGGCATCCCCGCTCCTCCAGCACCGTTACCAACAATAATTAGCGCATATGTCTCCAACCTCGGACATAAAATCCAAACTGAACAGAGTGGCTGAGCTGCAAAATTAAATGTTCTCTTTCTGTGAATGCCCCCCCCCCCACTCCCACACCCACACACACACATTCACACACACATTCACACCAGGCTGTGGGGATCCGCGCGTGCAGGCCGTTTAATACCGTTTTAACGCGTGCAGCATCTCCAGCATCCATCCTTCTGCAGGATGCCAGCCTCCCTGTTGAGCGCGTGCGTCTACCGTCACAGCATCCGCATGCATGTGGGGTCCGTGACACTGGTCTGGACCTGAATCTGGGGAGTCTGAGCCACCATTACAGCCTCTCTGGACAGAAGACACATGGCTGTGGTGTGCTGCTTGTTTTTTATTTAAAGCCTGTACAATAATGATGATACTACTACTACTAATAATAATAATAGATCTAACCCTGCCTATTGACACACAATGATCAGTGTTGTGATCAATGACCGACTGGTCACGTGATGCAGGCTCTGGGTGGAGAAGCCCTCAGTTCAGTCATACAGTCAGAGGCATCAGTGCTTCCTGCAGGTGAGCTTTCCAACATGGAGGCTGTTTCACCTCCCTGTGGTCTGCACTTGGAATAATGAATTGATCTTTCATTAATAAGAGAACACCAGGGAGCAGTCATGTTCTGCACCTCCCTCATGAACTCAACTTCTTGTGTTTGTTCTACATTCTTCCAGCTCTTGAATCATCCTCTAACATACCGTCAGTGCAAACAACACTTTGATTTTTTTTTACATAAGTGAGCCTATTTCTGTCCATTTGTGTGTGCACTTGGGAAGAGCGATAGCTTTGACTTCCACACATTTTTAGTTTTACACACATGAAGAAAGTTTGACTGAAATGATTCAGGAAAAAAACATGTCATCCACCTTTAAACTGTTTGTTAATGAGCCCCATGTTTGTCTGTCTGCAATCAGACCACATTTCAATGGACCCTGTCTGAACTCAAGCCTCCTGTAGATGATTTCATTCACACACTGGTGGAAGTGATGGTGTCACACCACATCTTTGACACACCTGAATAAACAACACAGCCGCTCTGCTAGCCACCAGGGACACTGAATACCAGCCTCTTTACACTGGAGCATGCACAACTGCATCACTGTCACAGACCTGAATACAGTTGTCAATACACTGCAAGGACGATGTCAGTGTCTGGTGAGCCAAAGTACACAACACCCCCCCTCTGTGTGGATCATCACTGTGCACCAGCCTCTGCTAGAGGATTACTTTGGCAAACACTGCTTTTCCCTACAGCTGCAGACACTGTGTTCATCCACTGAGTCATCAATAGAGACAGAGAGAGTCCCATCAGTGTGTCCTCTTCAATGAAGTTTAATGATACAGCAGCAGTCAAACTGACAGACCAACAACAAACCAACAAACTAACACACTGACAAACTAACAGACTAACAAACTAACAGACTAACAAACTGACAAACTAACAAACTAACAAACTAACAAACTAACAGACTAACAGACTAACAAACTAACAAACTAACAGACTAACAGACTAACAAACTAACAAACTAACAAACTAACAAACTGACAAACTAACAGACTAACAAACTAACAAACTAACAGACTAACAAACTAACAAACTAACAGACTAACAAACTAACAAACTGACAAACTAACAGACTAACAGACTAACAAACTAACAAACTAACAGACTAACAGACTAACAAACTAACAAACTAACAGACTAACAGACTAACAAACTAACAAACTGACAAACTAACAGACTAACAGACTAACAAACTGACAAACTAACAGACTAACAGACTAACAAACTAACAGACTAACAGACTAACAAACTAACAGACTAACAGACTAACAAACTGACAAACTAACAGACTAACAAACTGACAAACTAACAGACTAACAGACTAACAAACTGACAAACTAACAAACTAACAGACTAACAAACTAACAGACTAACAAACTGACAAACTAACAAACTAACAGACTAACAAACCAACAGACGAACAAACCAACAAACTGACAAACTAACAGACTAACAAACTAACAAACTAACAGACTAACAGACTAACAAACTAACAAACTAACAGACTAACAGACTAACAAACTAACAAACTGACAAACTAACAGACTAACAGACTAACAAACTGACAAACTAACAGACTAACAGACTAACAAACTAACAAACTAACAGACTAACAGACT
The DNA here is from genome assembly GCA_029721515.1 of Synanceia verrucosa. Lineage (NCBI taxonomy): Eukaryota > Metazoa > Chordata > Actinopteri > Perciformes > Synanceiidae > Synanceia > Synanceia verrucosa. The sequence continues at coordinate 26,051,615 of CM056561.1, forward strand.
AACAAACTGACAAACTAACAAACTAACAAACTAACAGATGAACAAACTAACAAACTAACAGACTAACAAACTAACAAACTAACAAACTAACAGATGAACAAACTAACAGACTAACAGACTAACAAACTAACAAACTAACAGATGAACAAACTAACAAACTAACAGACTAACAGACTAACAAACTAACAAACTGACAAAATAACAAACTAACAAACTAACAGATGAACAAACTAACAGACTAACAAACTAACAAACTAACAGACTAACAGACTAACAAACTAACAAACTGACAAACTAACAAACTAACAAACTAACAGATGAACAAACTAATAAACTAACAGACTAACAAACTAACAAACTGACAAACTAACAGACTAACAGACTAACAAACTAATAAACTAACAGACTAACAAACTAACAGACTAACAAACTAACAAACTAACAGACTAACAGACTAACAAACTAATAAACTGACAAACTAACAGACTAACAGACTAACAAACTAACAAACTAACAGACTAACAAACTAACAAACTGACAAACTAACAAACTAACAGACTAACAAACTAACAAACTAACAGACTAACAAACTAACAGACTAACAGACTAACAAACTAACAGACTAACAAACTAACAGACTGACAAACTAACAAACTAACAGACTAACAGACGAACAAACTAACAAACTAACAAACTAACAGATGAACAAACTGACAAACTAACAGACTAACAGACTAACAAACTAACAAACTAACAAACTAACAAACTAACAGACTAACAGACTAACAAACTAACAAACTGACAAACTAACAAACTAACAGACTAACAAACTAACAGATGAACAAACTGACAAACTAACAAACTAACAAACTAACAGACTAACAGATGAACAAACTGACAAACTAACAGACTAACAGACTAACAAACTAACAAACTGACAAACTAACAGACTAACAGACTAACAAACTAACAAACTGACAAACTAACAAACTAACAGACTAACAAACTAACAGATGAACAAACTGACAAACTAACAGACTAACAAACTAACAGACTAACAAACTAACAGACTAACAAACTAACAAACTGACAAACTGACAAACTAACAAACTAACAAACTGACAAACTAACAGACTAACAAACTAACAAACTGACAAACTGACAAACTAACAAACTAACAAACTAACAGACTAACAAACTAACAGACTAACAAACTAACAAACTGACAAACTAACAAACTAACAGACTAACAAACTAGCAAACTAACAGACTAACAGACTAACAGACTAACAAACTAACAGACTAACAAACTAACAAACTGACAAACTAACAAACTAACAAACTAACAAACTGACAAACTAACAGACTAACAAACTAACAGACTAACAAACTAACAGACTAACAAACTAACAAACTGACAAACTGACAAACTAACAAACTAACAAACTGACAAACTAACAAACTAACAAACTGACAAACTAACAAACTAACAAACTGACAAACTAACAAACTAACAAACTAACAGACTAACAAACTAGCAAACTAACAGATGAACAAACTAACAAACTAACAGACTAACAAACTAACAGACTAACAAACTAACAAACTGACAAACTGACAAACTAACAAACTAACAAACTGACAAACTAACAAACTAACAAACTGACAAACTAACAAACTAACAAACTGACAAACTAACAGACTAACAAACTGACAAACTAACAAACTAACAAACTGACAAACTAACAAACTAACAAACTGACAAACTAACAAACTAACAGACTAACAAACTAACAGATGAACAAACTGACAAACTAACAGACTAACAAACTAACAGACTAACAAACTAACAAACTAACAAACTGACAAACTAACAGACTAACAAACTAACAAACTAACAAACTGACAAACTAACAAACTAACAAACTGACAAACTAACAGACTAACAGACTAACAAACTAACAAACTAACAAACTGACAAACTAACAAACTAACAAACTGACAAACTAACAGACTAACAGACTAACAAACTAACAAACTAACAAACTGACAAACTAACAAACTAACAAACTGACAAACTAACAGACTAACAGACTAACAAACTAACAAACTAACAGACTAACAAACTGACAAACTGACAAACTAACAAACTAACAGACTAACAAACTAACAGACTAACAAACTAACAAACTAACAAACTGACAAACTAACAGACTAACAAACTAACAAACTAACAGACTAACAAACTAACAAACTAACAGACTAACAAACTGACAAACTGACAAACTAACAAACTAACAAACTAACAAACTGACAAACTAACAGACTAACAGACGAACAAACTAACAAACTAACAGACTAACAAACTAACAGACTAACAAACTGACAAACTGACAAACTAACAGACTAACAGACGAACAAACTAACAAACTAACAGACTAACAAACTAACAGACTAACAAACTGACAAACTGACAAACTAACAAACTAACAGACGAACAAACTAACAAACTAACAGACTAACAGACTAACAAACTAACAAACTAACAAACTAACAAACTAACAAACTAACAGACTAACAAACTAACAAACTAACAAACTAACAAACTAACAGACTAACAAACTAACAGATGAACAAACTAACAAACTAACAGACTAACAGACTAACAAACTAACAAACTAACAGACTAACAGACTAACAAACTAACAAACTAACAAACTAACAAACTAACAAACTAACAGACTAACAGACTAACAAACTAACAAACTAACAGACTAACAAACTAACAAACTAACAGATGAACAAACTAACAAACTAACAGACTAACAAACTAACAAACTAACAGACTAACAGACTAACAAACTAACAAACTAACAGACTAACAGACTAACAAACTAACAGACTAACAGACTAACAGACTAACAAACTAACAAACTAACAGACTAACAAACTAACAGACTAACAGACTAACAAACTAACAAACTAACAAACTAACAGACTAACAGACTAACAAACTAACAGATGAACAAACTAACAAACTAACAAACTAACAAACCAACAGATGAACAAACTAACAAACTAACAGATGAACAAACTAACAAACTAACAAACTAACAGACTAACAGACTAACAAACTAACAAACTAACAGACTAACAAACTAACAAACTAACAAACTAACAGACCAACAGATGAACAAACTAACAAACTAACAGACTAACAAACTAACAAACTAACAAACTAACAGACTAACAGACTAACAGACTAACAAACTAACAGACTAACAAACTAACAAACTAACAGACTAACAAACTAACAAACTAACAGACTAACAGACTAACAGACTAACAAACTAACAGACTAACAGACTAACAAACTAACAAACTAACAAACTAACAGACTAACAGACTAACAAACTAACAGACTAACAGACTAACAAACTAACAAACTAACAGACTAACAGACTAACAAACTAACAGACTAACAGACTAACAGACTAACAAACTAACAAACTAACAGACTAACAGACTAACAAACTAACAGACTAACAGACTAACAAACTAACAGACTAACAAACTAACAGACTAACAAACTAACAGACTAACAAACTAACAAACTAACAGACTAACAAACTAACAGACTAACAAACTAACAGATGAACAAACTAACAAACTAACAGACTAACAGACTAACAAACTAACAAACTAACAGATGAACAAACTAACAAACTAACAGACTAACAAACTAACAAACTAACAGATGAACAAACTAACAGACTAACAAACTAACAAACTAACAGATGAACAAACTAACAAACTAACAGACTAACAGACTAACAAACTAACAAACTAACAGACTAACAAACTAACAGATGAACAAACTAACAAACTAACAGACTAACAGACTAACAAACTAACAGACTAACAAACTAACAGATGAACAAACTAACAAACTAACAAACTAACAAACTAACAGATGAACAAACTAACAAACTAACAGACTAACAAACTAACAGATGAACAAACTAACAAACTAACAGACTAACAAACTAACAAACTAACAGATGAACAAACTAACAAACTAACAGACTAACAAACTAACAAACTAACAGACTAACAGACTAACAAACTAACAAACTAACAGACTAACAAACTAACAAACTAACAGATGAACAAACTAACAAACTAACAGATGAACAAACTAACAAACTAACAGACTAACAGACTAACAAACTAACAAACTAACAGACTAACAGACTAACAAACTAACAAACTAACAGACGAACAAACTAACAAACTAACAGATGAACAAACTAACAAACTAACAGACTAACAGACTAACAAACTAACAAACTAACAGACTAACAGACTAACAAACTAACAGACTAACAGACTAACAAACTAACAAACTAACAGACTAACAGACTAACAAACTAACAAACTAACAGATGAACAAACTAACAAACTAACAAACTAACAGACTAACAAACTAACAGACTAACAAACTAACAGACTAACAAACTGACAAACTAACAAACTAACAAACTAATAAACTAACAGACTAACAAACTAACAAACTAATAAACTAACAGACTAACAAACTAACAAACTAACAGATGAACAAACTAACAAACTAACAAACTAATAAACTAACAGACCAACAGATGAACAAACTAACAAACTAACAGACTCATGATTTTTAACTTGCTTCCTGCTTTTGTGCTCAATTTTCATGATGCCATGTTAGCCTTTTATATGTTTCTCTTTTTTATTTTATAGTATTGCTTTTATCTGTTCTTACCTTCTAGCATTTCAGATTTGTCTCAAATGAAAGGTTCATTACAAATAACATGTATTATTATTATTATTATTATTATTATTATTATAGCAGTCTACAGCCTTTAGATTGTCCTGCTAATAAAATGTCACTTTCACTCAAACTTCTACGTCGTCATGGCAGAGCGTCTCTTAAGCCAATGGTGTGGACAGGAAGTGAGTCCTACAGAAACATGTCTACACCACTGAACAAGGACAGAATGATAATAATCAACAATAATAACATAAGACACATATCAGACTGGGAATATCACTGATTCAGTATAAATACATAAATACAGATACAGCTGCAGGTATTTCCATCATCAGTTGTTTCTGGATTCAACAGTTCATATTTTAGCGTATCAAATGTCATAAAAACAATAATAAATGCACATCACAATTTCTCAGAGAGTCTTCAGATTTGTCTGACAATCAGTCCAAAACCCAAAAGTTCAGTGATACAAAAACAGAGAAAAGCTACACATCCTCTTTCATGGGAAGTGAGAACTCCTCTTTATCAATTCTTTGATTAATCAATGAATGGTTTTAATGAAATACTGTCGGTGAGAAATGACCAGGCCTCTCAGAATGCTGTCCAGCCTCTTCAGAAGTCAAACAGAGATTCTCCATCCTGCTCAAGGCTTCACTTCATCATGGTGGATCAGCTCACTTGGGGCTTAAACCCTGTTGTTGTGTCTCTTACTGATCAGTGATGTCTCAGGTCTCAATGATACCTGGATAATCCTCTCGGATCTGCTATCAGGGGAACGTCAGAGGACTGCAGGTCTGCGTGGAGCCCCCTAATGAACAAGAGATACATCCAGCTGTGGAAGCTGATTCTCAGCCATGATGACTCACTCAAACCAGAGCAATAATACCTCCTTTATACCGAGGCCTTGATGAGTAAATACGGGGAAATTCTGAGTCAGCGGGTCTTATATAACATGCTCTCCATTTACGGCTTTGTTTAAAATGAAGACATAACAATGGATGCAAAAAAAAAAAAAGATGCTAAATTTGAGTATTAATAGCTCATCATCAAGACTATGTACAGAATAAATACATTAAATTACACAGGGTGTGTAGTGTTTAAACATTATACTGATGGCGGTGGTTGTTTTATCTGACAGATCAGGGTGGTGACTGTTCTTCTGTCTGTTCGTCCTGCTTTGATGCATCTGGAGCTCCTCAAACAGCTGAAAACCAGGATGTGAACTGTTCCTTATGATGCTCTGGCCTCTGCTGACGTGGAGTAGATATCCATCAGGAAGCCTGCCTGTCTGCAGCAGTGCAGCTCCACCAGGTGGAAACACAGAAGGAAGGCCAGCAGCAGCTTCCTGTCCAGGTCATTCTTCCTGATGACTCTCAGGAAGTACAGACACTGCTGAGCCTTCTTTATGACAGCTGTGGTGTTGGAGAACCTGAATGTGTGGACCCTCTCCACACATTCACTGTTGATATAGAGGGGGGTCGGTCCCGCTCTGTTCCTCCTGAAGTCCACGATGATCTCCTTTGTCTTTGTGGTGTTCAGAGCCAGGTTGTTGTCTGAACACCAGGTTGTGAGCTTCTGGATCTCCTCTCCCTTTGAGATCAGTCTGACCTCTGTGGGGTCGTCAGCAAATCTGACCATGGTGTTGTTTCTGTGGGTCGGGCTGCAGTCGTAGGTGTAGAGACAGCACAGGAGCGGGTCAGCCCCGTGGAGAGCTGGTGGAGGAAAGGTGGGGGCCAAGTCTCACAGTCTGGGGTCTTCTTGGTTAGAAAGTTTTTAATCCAGGTGCAGACGAGAGGAGGGAGACCCAGAGTGTCTGGGATGATCTTGTTGAATGCTGAGCTGTAGACCACAAAGAGCATCCTGGCTCTGCTGCTGGTCCAGGTGGCTCAGCACAGCATGCAGAGCGGTGGTGATGGTGTCCTCTGTGGATCTGTTCAGTCTGTTGGGTCTTCAGAAACGAGCTCACTTTCATGAAGCCTCGGATAGTCCTTACTTCCTGTCTTCACTCGTGGAATGACTGTTATTTACCCATCTATCTGTTGCTTTTTCACTTCATTGTTTAATATTGGAATTAAAGCCTTCAGTAACCATCACACTTTAACAACCATTGTTGTCAGATCAAGTTTTTGTTCTAATCAACTGTCAAAATCAAAGCATAACAAATTAATAGTAGATATAAAACAGGGAAGCAGCAACATGACTGCAGGATGTCCAGCTGTGCCGAGCAGCCTCTGGACGCCTTCACTGTCATCCAGCTGCTCCTGAAAATGGCGACAACAACAAACCCTTCATCATACCTGTGTACACCTGCATTATTCTTTTTGGGTTGTGTGCATCCAAGTATGCGTTGATCTGCAGGAGAGCTGGCAGGTTCTCTGTGCATTAGGAAAGAAAACACAGCTGGAATATGCTAGAAGGAGACAGAGGCCTCCTGTCAGAAACCCTGGTGTAAAGGCAGACTGTGATGGAGCTCTTTAGCCTTTTAAACACCGGGGTTAAACAAAGTTCAGCATGCATCGCTATACTGAGAAGGGCACAGAGAGGAAACTCCTTTGGGTGTCGAGTCTGCAGAAGAGTGGAGAGGAAAAGGACAGACTGAATATGTGAGGAGGAGGAGATGATGGAGGAGGGGAGAAGAGGAGGAGGACTTTAAGGTCAGTCGTCATGGGGAACACCTGGTGAATTTATAGAGTTGAGGTGCTGCTGGAAAGAAACTCTTACCTGTTCAGTGTGTTTAGCGATGCTCTGGCCTCAGAGGTCACATCTGTTCAGTATTCAGTCAGAAAATGAAACCTGATGAAAGACAAGCACACATCACACCTGGTGTCTTGAACAGGTTCCCCAACTTAAAACAAGTCGTAACATAAAATGTTTGAGATTTATGATGAACAGCATGCGCCAGTTTCTACCTCCTGCTAGTTAAACCTCAGTCTTTTTACTGTAGCTCTGTTTCCACCAGCTACTGCTTCAGCACTTAAAGCTTCTCTGTGTTCACTGATCAGTCAACAAGTTTGTCTTTTTGTTTTGTGCTGGACGTAAACAACATTATGAGAGTGGTGAGATGATGAGGCAGGTGTGAGCTTCACTCAGTGCAGTATTATTACACTCAGTAGAGTATTATTACACTCAGTACAGTATTATTACACTCATTGGAGTATTATTACAGTATGGTATTATTGAGCGTGTTCCCTTCAGGAGAAGTTAATGAAATATTTACCCAGATCAGATACATTCAATACTATTACATTCAGTACAGTATTATTACACTCAGTAGAGTATTATTACATTCAATACTATTACATTCAGTACAGTATTATTACACTCAGTAGAGTATTATTACATTCAATACTATTACACTCAGTAGAGTATTATTACACTCAGTAGAGTATTATTACACTCAGTACAGTATTATTACACTCATTGGAGTATTATTACACTCAGTACAGTGTTATTACACTCATTGGAGTATTATTACACTCAGTACAGTATTATTACACTCATTGGAGTATTATTACACTCAGTACAGTATTATTACACTCATTGGAGTATTATTACACTCAGTAGAGTATTATTACACTCAGTACAGTATTATTACACTCATTGGAGTATTATTACATTCAATACTATTACATTCAGTACAGTATTATTACACTCAGTAGAGTATTATTACACTCATTGGAGTATTATTACACTCAGTACAGTATTATTACACTCATTGGAGTATTATTACACTCAGTACAGTATTATTACACTCATTGGAGTATTATTACACTCAGTACAGTATTATTACACTCATTGGAGTATTATTACACTCAGTAGAGTATTATTACACTCATTGGAGTATTATTACACTCAGTAGAGTATTATTACACTCAGTACAGTATTATTACACTCATTGGAGTATTATTACATTCAATACTATTACATTCAGTACAGTATTATTACACTCAGTACAGTATTATTACACTCAGTACAGTATTATTACATTCAATACTATTACATTCAGTACAGTATTATTACACTCAGTACAGTATTATTACACTCAGTACAGTATTATTACATTCAATACTATTACATTCAGTACAGTATTATTACACTCATTGGAGTATTATTACACTCAGTACAGTATTATTACACTCAGTACAGTATTATTACACTCATTGGAGTATTATTACACTCAGTACAGTATTATTACACTCAGTACAGTATTATTACACTCACTGGAGTATTATTACACTCAGTACAGTATTATTACATTCAATACTATTACATTCAGTACAGTATTATTACACTCAGTAGAGTATTATTACACTCAGTAGAGTATTATTACACTCATTGGAGTATTATTACACTCAGTACAGTATTATTACATTCAATACTATTACATTCAGTACAGTATTATTACACTCAGTACAGTATTATTACACTCAGTACAGTATTATTACACTCAGTACAGTATTATTACATTCAATACTATTACATTCAGTACAGTATTATTACACTCAGTAGAGTATTATTACACTCAGTACAGTATTATTACACTCATTGGAGTATTATTACAGTATGGTATTATTGAGCGTGTTCCCTTCAGGAGAAGTTAATGAAATATTTACCCAGATCAGATACATTCAATACTATTACATTCAGTACAGTATTATTACACTCAGTAGAGTATTATTACATTCAATACTATTACATTCAGTACAGTATTATTACACTCAGTAGAGTATTATTACATTCAATACTATTACACTCAGTAGAGTATTATTACACTCAGTACAGTATTATTACACTCATTGGAGTATTATTACACTCAGTACAGTGTTATTACACTCATTGGAGTATTATTACACTCAGTACAGTATTATTACACTCATTGGAGTATTATTACACTCAGTACAGTATTATTACACTCATTGGAGTATTATTACACTCAGTAGAGTATTATTACACTCAGTAGAGTATTATTACACTCATTGGAGTATTATTACACTCAGTAGAGTATTATTACACTCATTGGAGTATTATTACACTCAGTACAGTATTATTACACTCATTGGAGTATTATTACACTCAGTAGAGTATTATTACACTCATTGGAGTATTATTACACTCAGTAGAGTATTATTACACTCAGTACAGTATTATTACACTCATTGGAGTATTATTACATTCAATACTATTACATTCAGTACAGTATTATTACACTCAGTACAGTATTATTACACTCATTGGAGTATTATTACACTCAGTAGAGTATTATTACACTCAGTACAGTATTATTACACTCATTGGAGTATTATTACACTCAGTAGAGTATTATTACACTCAGTACAGTATTATTACACTCATTGGAGTATTATTACACTCAGTACAGTATTATTACACTCATTGGAGTATTATTACACTCAGTAGAGTATTATTACACTCAGTACAGTATTATTACACTCAGTGCAGTATTATTACACTCAGTAGAGTATTATTACACTCAGTACAGTATTATTACATTCAATACTATTACACTCAGTACAGTATTATTACACTCAGTGCAGTATTATTACACTCAGTGCAGTATTATTACATTCAATACTATTACATTCAGTACAGTATTATTACACTCAGTGCAGTATTATTACACTCAGTACAGTATTATTACATTCAATACTATTACATTCAGTACAGTATTATTACACTCAGTGCAGTATTATTACATTCAATACTATTACATTCAGTACAGTATTATTACACTCAGTGCAGTATTGTTACACTCAGTACAGTATTATTACATTCAATACTATTACACTCAGTACAGTATTATTACACTCAGTGCAGTATTATTACACTCAGTGCAGTATTATTACATTCAATACTATTACATTCAGTACAGTATTATTACACTCAGTGCAGTATTATTACATTCAATACTATTACATTCAGTACAGTATTATTACACTCAGTGCAGTATTATTACATTCAATACTATTACATTCAGTACAGTATTATTACACTCAGTGCAGTATTATTACACTCAGTACAGTATTATTACATTCAATACTATTACATTCAGTACAGTATTATTACACTCATTGGAGTATTATTACATTCAGTACAGTATTATTACACTCAGTACAGTATTATTACACTCAGTGCAGTATTATTACACTCAGTAGAGTATTATTACATTCAATACTATTACATTCAGTACAGTATTATTACACTCAGTACAGTATTATTACACTCAGTACAGTATTATTACACTCATTGGAGTATTATTACACTCAGTACAGTATTATTACATTCAATACTATTACATTCAGTACAGTATTATTACACTCAGTAGAGTATTATTACACTCAGTACAGTATTATTACACTCATTGGAGTATTATTACAGTATGGTATTATTGAGCGTGTTCCCTTCAGGAGAAGTTAATGAAATATTTACCCAGATCAGATAACTGAAGGAAATGATTGGAAGCTTTTCATTTTGAGTGAGTGTGAGTACATCGCTCTATAGTACTATAACACTCAGTACTTTACAGTACATTATGAGGTTATGAGGTTCACATATTGATCTTCAACACTTCCTGTCAAAAGGAGAAGGACTCTTGTGGTGTACTGTAGTAATTAATGGTAGGAAAAGCTGAAACAACTTTAACTACTGTCTCTTGCATGCTGACATGAACAATACTTATTGTGTATATATATACACGTATATATATACACAATATATATACGTGTATATATACGTGTGTATATACACGTATATATACACGTGTATATATATATATATATACACGTATATATATAAATACGTATATAATTATTTATATATATAGTGGACATTAATCAATAAGTATTGTTCATGTCAGCATGCAAGAGACAGTAGTTAAAGTTGTTTCAAAGGTGTTCTATCAGGTAGAGGTCAGGACTCTGTGCAGGCCAGTCAAGTTCATCCACACCAGACTCTGTCATCCATGTCTTTATGGACCTTGCTTTGTGCACTGGTGCACAGTCATGTTGGAAGAGGAAGGGGCCAGCTCCAAACTGTTCCCACAAAGTTGGGAGCATGGAATTGTCCAAAATGTCTTGGTATGCTGAAGCATTCAGAGTTCCTTTCACTGGAACTAAGGGGCCAAGCCCAGCTCCTGAAAAACAACCCCACACCATAATCCCCCCTCCACCAAACTTTACACTTGGCACAATGCAGTCCGACAAGTATCGTTCTCCTGGTAACCACCAAACCCAGACTCATCCATCAGATTGCCAGATGGAGAAGTGTGATTCATCAATCCAGAGAACACGTCTCCACTGCTCTAGAGTCCAGTGATGGCGTGCTTTACACCACTGCATGCGACACTTTGCATTGTACTTGGTGATGTATGGCTTGGATGCAGCTGCTCGGCCATGGAAACCCATTCCATGAAGCTCTCTGTGCACTGTTCTGGAGCTAATCTGAAGGCCACATGAAGTTTGGAGGTCTGTAGTGATTGACTCTGCAGAAAGTTGGTGACCTCTTCACACTATGCGCCTCAGCATCCACTGATCCCGCTCCATCAGTTTACGTGGTCTATCACTTCATGGCTGAGTTGCTGTCGTTCCCAAACACTTCCACGTTCTTATAATACAGCTGACAGTTGACTGTGGAATATTTAGGAGTGAGGAAATATCATGACTGGATTTGTTGCACAGGTGGCATCCTATCACAGTTCCACGCTGGAATTCACTGAGCTCCTGAGAGAGACCCATTCTTTCACAAATGTTTGTAAAAGCAGTCTGCATGCCTAGCTGCTTGATTTTATACACCTGTGGCCATGGAAGTGATTGGAACACCTGATTCTGATTATTTGGATGGGTATACTTTTGGCAATATAGTGTATGTCCATTGTTGACTTTTTACGCTGCATCACAGTCACCATCACTAATAATCCACCATCCATGAATCACTTTATCAGGTAAAATGATCTCCACTGTGAGGACTGGCTGTTTCTTCAGTATTGTAGACTGACGTCCCTCTGATTAAGATTATTTTTAAACTATTTTGTAGTTCATTAATCAAGAAAATAATCAGCAGTAGAAGCCAGTCATAAAAACTACCTTTAGCTGCATCCAGTGGAGATCATATTATTATTATCTTATTATTATTTGAGACTATTTTACACTGAGAGCTCAAATCAAATGGTGGAAGTGATGTACAGTAGGTAGCAGGATGTTTTTCTGGTGTGAAAGCACAGCTTCAGCACCATGGACAGCAGCTTTACTCTGTTCTCAGAAGTCACACTGGTGTGTTTTTTCCTTTATGCACTGATGACACATTAATGAGGAACACATACTGTGCTGATCCAGGCACATTTAATTTAATGGTCTCATCCGTCCAGAAGCTCAAATCTGATCTATTAAAACTCCTGTTGGAAGAGTTCAAAGCCTCACAGCTCCTGATCTTTACTGATGAGGAACTTGTGGCAGCTCCTCCATCAGCACTGTCTCACCACATGATCATGACCTGTTCTCCACCAGATGATGTCTTCTGTCAGCACAGCAGGGCAGTTTCCAGTCTGCAGTGATCACAACAGAGTCTCCGCCACTGTCCCACTCTCACACATTTGAGGGAATAGAAACAGGAGTAGTGGTGGACAGTGGTGAACAGTGATGATTTGTTCTGTTGTCTCTGGTCCCTGCAGAGGAGCTGAGCTCTCAGTGGAGACACTAAAACATGTCCTCACACTGTGTAGCTGCAGTGACTGTTTACTCTCTAACCCTCCGTATGCTTCATAGAAATGTCTCAGGCACTGACCTAAATAACAAATTACACAGCAGTGCTCAGCTACCTGACTGTGACACTGGGAGTCTAAAAGGTGCCTCGCTGACTTTCTCACCTGAGCAGAAGCTCTGAGAGCTCATATCTACAGGGATTAAAAAGGCTTGTTCAGGTTATTGTTCAAGGATGATTGAAGATCTTGTTGTAAGATTGAAGCTGTGACATTTTTTTGTTTCTGGGAAAGTCTCTGGAAACATAAGGTCACCTGCTGCTTTTTACACATCAGGGTCTAAAAGTACATCTTAATGATTAAATTTAATTAAGTCATCTTCATAAACAGGCTGATCTTTTGCAAGCAGCAGTTTTGAGGATATAAAATCAGCTGAATGATTCGATCTGAGTGTTGCAGTGTGTTAGACGAAGCAGGGACCAGGACTTCCATTACCTGATTGGACGGAGCTTTCCGATGGAGCAGGAGGAAAGCAGACTAAAACTGGAAGTCTTCCTGGACGTGTTCAGGGTCTCCGTCCTCTGGTGGGTGAGCAGGCCGGAGTCACGTCTTTGAGGCTCGCCCTGTTGTGTGGGTGACAGGAAAAGCAATTTTAGCCAGAACATTTGTGTCTCTCTGGGTGGATGTGTTGCCTGCAGAGGCTTTCAGTCGCTCAAAGATAGCTCGTCTTTTTGTGGTTGAAAGACAGACGCGTGTCCCTGCCTAAATGTATAATTCTTCCTTATTTTGAATAATCCTGTTCAAGCAGGAAACTTGCATATTATTCAGCCTCATTCTGGTTAACTGTGTACTGAACAAATCAGTTCTTATCCTAACAAAGAAAAACCTCTTGAAATGAAAAGAAAGTATATAAATGAAAGAGCCTGAACAGTTAGGGTTAGTGTTTCACTGGATTAGTGTTTCTGTCTGTCCTGATGAATAATAAAACAAACTGAGGATGCTTGTGTTTTTACAGAGCTTTTTGCATATTTAATCATGGATATAGTCATATACAATTATGTTTTAAAAAGATAATTCCACCTAAATAATTATTCATGAATGTTGCCACATCTGTCAGGGATTGATCTTTGCATCATTACTGTCAGTTTAGAGAAGATGGGAACCTTTGAGACATTGGCTGCTGGTCTCTGGCCTTTCCTATTGGCTGCTGGCTCGCTGACATCACTTCTCAGGCTGGATTTTCACACTTGTGCTGTCATCAGCTTGACCTTTGCATGTTGCCTTTCACTGTGACTCCATGTTTTCTCAGAAATGAGCTTCATTCCTTCACAGTAAAAGTTTGGATGAGTCATTTCAAAGTATGAGCACAGCTAGCTCAGTTCTGTTTATCAGGGCTAATACGGGCCACACACACACACACACACACACACACACAGTGTGTAATGAGAGTGTCGTACTCTAGATTGGGCTTCTATTTGACAATTGACTATTCTTTTATCAAATCGAAAAGACGGTTACAGTCATCTGTCTCTCAAATCTATAATAAAACTGCCCTCTTTCACTCATCACTCATTTTATTATTTATGCATAGTCACATCACACTTCAATAGGAGGAATACTGGCCATTGGCTAATCTGCTAATCCCGTAGCTTTAAGAGACCAGGCTGTCAGGAGTTCTTCATGTCTGTGTTGTTGGAGGCTGATAGACTGGTCACTATTCTCTCTAACTCACTTCTTGACCAGTCTTGATCTCAGCTTTTGGCTCTCATTCATCCTCTTTAAATGTGACGTTGCTTCTTCGACATCGTCCTGATTGAGTCTGGCCTCCAGGCTGCAGACAGATGGCAGCACAGTAGTAAAGCCAGGGGGGTGAAGTGAGGAGGCGGTCCATTCAAGGCCTCATTGTCTTGTCCTCAGAGGAAGAAGACGGACGGTCTTAGTATGGAGCCTGCAGAGATGTTGGAGGTCGAGGGTCGGCCTGTTATTTCTAGCTGTGATCAGACCACTGAAGCTCACACAGTGAAGAACAGCAGCAGCAGGAGCAGCACAGAAAGCCATTAGCATTCCATATGCTAACCTGGCAGCATGCTAACATGAAGATGTTTAGCACATATAACGGCTGACTGACAGACAGACTGACTATGTATAAAGGAGCATGACACATGGGTTTAATAAATCAGGCAGTTTGTTCTGAAACATGCTGCCATCCTCCAGTTAGAGAATCTCCTTGTGTTTCCTCTCAACAACCACCTCCTCTATGAAACACTTGATATGCATTATAAATAGCTGCTCTGTGATTGGTCCAGCCCAGACACTTCTGCTAGCTCTTCCGTATAGCAACAGCACCCCTCCTTCTCCTCCTCTCGCTTCCTCCTTTTCCTCTCTCCTCCTCCTGTGGCAGCATCTGGATGTGGTCACCATGACAACGGCAGCTCGACTGAATGTGTTTCCTGCCAGCTTGACCTGGATTCAGTGATTCAGTGACTCTGTGAATCAGGCAGAATCACTGAATCACCTCATCTCCTCCTCCTTGCCCCTCACCTCCTTTTTTTCCCCTCCTTGTCCTTGTTTCCTCTTCCATCACCTCCATCCTCTGCTTAAGGGCAGAAGAACAGTATCCTCCTTCCTCCATCACTGTACTCCTCATCACCCCCTCCCCCAATATCACAAATCCTTCCCTCCTCCTCTTCCTCCTGAACAAAGATATGAGCTTCCTGAAGGAAGACATGACTGCACATTCTAACATGAATATGCAGAGATATCTGTCCCTGCTGAGCACTGATCTGTTGGGAAAGTTTGGACAGAAGAGGCTGTTTCTGGGGAAGCAGGTGGGCTGGCACACCTGGTGACACGGTACACAGCCCCCCCACCTCTCCTCATGCCAATGACTGAAATAAATAAACTAATATTTAATAAAAATAACTTCAAACTTAAATAAATAAACAAATCTGAACTTGAACTGATGCACACATCTGCATTTTCTGGATGTAAAATCATCAATGAGGTCATCATCATTTGACAGCTGCTGTGTCATTTGGAAGTGATGCCGAGCCACTGAAGGCTCTTGTGATGAGTGTTGAAAAGCTTCAGAGCTCAGAGCTCAGAGCAGGTGTTTGTGGTGGCAGCTCCAGAGGGTTCATGATCTCCTGGCCTGAGAGAGGACTTTATTTTGAAGTGTGACATGATGGAGAGTCCTGATCAGATCAGTGTTTCTAATTCAATCTGTTCACAACACCATCTTCTCTGGTCTCTCTTTTTCTCTTTTCATCACTCTGCTCTTCTTCTTACCCTCCTCCTCTACGAACCCACCCCACTCCTTACCCTCTGCTCTGTTGCTGTAGTGGACCTGCTGGACCAGCAGAGGGTGCTGAGGACCGGCTGCCTGGTGTCAGGGGTCCACACTCCACCCATCCGACGCAACAGCAAGCTGGCCACCCTGGGGCGCATCTTCAAGCCCTGGAAGTGGAGGAAAAAGAAAAACGAGAAGCTAAAGCAGAGCTCCACAGGTAGAGGGATGAGGAGTGTTAGAGATAATGAGAGGGTGAGGGTGAAGAGAGGAAGCATGAAGTCAAGCCCCATCCATTCATAACGACACCAGGGTCGAGTTTCAGACTTCAAGTTCTACTTGATGTGCAGAACATGACTCAGCACATTTAAAACATACTCAGGATTCTGACTTTATTATTGTGATCAACAAAATGCAATTAAAGAATGAAAAGTAAAAGTAATAGTAATAGTACACTATGCAGAAGGTCTGTCTTCACAGCATTATAACATCATAATATTGTTCTGCCTTCATCACTGAGGAATACTCCTGAGTTACTCAGCATCAAGTACAATATTTACCTCTGATGTGTAAAAGCAGACAGTAGAAAAAAAAGATTCTAAAAAAGATGTTCAGTTTATCGCTGGTTGACTGTGAACAATATCTAGAAGACACTTGAAGAATGTTTTAATGATTTGTTTCCTCACTTGAGTGCTTCACTGTGGCGTACTGGCACCAAAAAACAAAACACAAAAACTAAAAACTAGGCTTCTTAATCAGAATTAAGCAGGGCGACATGTGATGTTCTCAGTGTTAACTGCAGGTCTCTAGAGCAGGACTCACATCCAGCAGGATCACTGAAACTG
Organism: Synanceia verrucosa; assembly: GCA_029721515.1. NCBI lineage: Eukaryota > Metazoa > Chordata > Actinopteri > Perciformes > Synanceiidae > Synanceia > Synanceia verrucosa. The sequence goes on from CM056561.1 coordinate 26,069,260, forward strand.
AGACAAACAGCAGAGATTATACAGAATCAGCACAGTTCATATGTCCCAGATCTCACAGCTCTTCCCTGCCTGTCCTCCTCTCAGATGTAGCACTATCCAGCGGCCTTCTTTGCCACGACCCCAGCTCCCCCACCCAGGGCTGCTGCTCAGACGGGGCGGTCCTGCTCGGCGGATTCGGGGGACCTTTGAACCAAAACCTGGTGGTTAGCAGTGTGGAGTACCTGGGCCCTGAGGAGGAGCTTCCCTCCCCAGGTAGGACTCAGACTCAACTAATGAATTTGTAAAGTGGTGTCAACATCAATATGAGTGGATGGGACATCTGAATTAGTTCTGTCGATGATGTTATGACATGATTTACTTAGTCAGATAGGTTTGACTTCATTGAGTACATTTTCCATCTTTAATGTCAACACTGCTGTGGTTTGATGACTCGTCAGAGTCCTCATACGTGATGCACCTCTAGAGGGCAGCAAAGACAGTTTAGTGGAGCTCGTTATCTGATATTTGTATGTAAAAATATTTCAGTATAGTTGGACACTTGTAGCTGAAATGCTTTTGTTCCTTCTTTAATGCACCCCAGTAGCTGCTCCTCCTCAGGACTGTGAACAGGTGGAGGACAGCACTCTGTTACCTGAGGAGGAGGGAGGTGAGGAGCTGCAACCTGCTGGGGATTCACCTGAAGGGCTGCAGGACGTGGGCGAGCAGGTGGACCAAAGTCCAGAGGAAGAGATCCCTGCAGGAAGCTCCCCACCACAAGTACCTCCCAAACTTTTACCCCAGCTGAGCCCTGGAGACGGTGAGTCCTGGGTCAGATATGGTGATCCATGTGTTATACATTTGACTATATTAAGATATATTACATCTGTAATCGTCAAATAAATCTTTGTTTTGAGCTTCAGTAACAAACTCAGGTTGCTTGATCCAAGAGTCACATAAAAAAAAAAAAAAAAACATCTGCAAGTGTTTTATGCTTGTATTTAATTTATTTCACATATTTTAAAATTTTAAGTAATCTCACCCTAAAACCAGAATTTTCTGCCTATTTTAATCCATCTACATACATCATATATGATTTCACTTGTTTTGAGGACCTTTTTCCTCAGATTTTGTTTTTAGACACCCCTTTTTTTTGCAGTGTGCAGATAAAGTGCAGAGGACAGGATGCTGCCTAATTCATCTGCAAGAAAACTTTGTGAAGTTTGTTTTCCTGAGTTTGATCTTTTTCCTCCAGATGTTCAGTTTCCTTCTTCCCACACATGTATGACACAGATGTGTGTCAGTCAGATAATGTCCAGCCCTTAGAGATATTCATTGTTAATCTGCTCGTGTCTCCATTCAGACACAGGTCCTGTGTCGCTTCCTGCTCACCTGCCCAACTCCTACCTCCCCAAGGAGCCTCCGCCCAGGGCCACAGAGAGCATGGCTTCTATGACCCTGCCGCTACGAGGGCCCCTCGCCAACACCTCAGGATCCCCACATATAGGCAATATGATGCACCCCCCCATGCCCCCGAGCTGCATCATGGAGGAACTGCAGAGAGCCTTCGCTTCCAAAAACAGACAGGAGAGGTGAGTCCTCAGGTTGAAGCCATTCAGCAGATAGACATGCTGAGGTCTTACTGGTGCTCATAGCTCTGACGGTACAGCCATCCGTTAAGATGTTCCCCTGAACGGATGTTATCCTCAGCATTAATGGCAGACTCTCCTCCTCCAGTGTCCATGAAGGGTGTGAGCAGGCCTCACCTCCCAGGCTGTGGTGTTCAGATGGACGCCTGTCTCGCTCCTGCAGCTCTGACAACCAGCACCCGTCCTCTTTTGGGGGGGGCTGTGTGGGGGGTGGGGGGTCCGACTGGCCCAGGAAGGAGGCGGAGGAGAATAAGGAGAACGTTCGGCTGGACCAGTGCTTCTCCAACACCTCAGGCCTCCCCACCGACCTGGACGGCTGGAATGACTCGGTCATCTCTGGTGGGTTGGAGAGCTTCAGAGTTTGAGTTACCGTGTGTGAGCATGTCCATGTTCACACATGATGCTTCTGTTTCAGCTCTGTGCTGTGCATACTGGGTTTAAAATGAAACGATGACAGTTCAAGTTAAATCTCCTGTGTGTTTATGTGTGCTGGCATGGCTGCAGGTACACTTCCTCGCAGGCTAAGGAAGGAGCTGCTGGCTGTCAAACTGCGAAACAGACCCAGCAAGCAGGAGCTGGAGGACAGGAACATCTTCCCAGCCAGGAGCGACCAGGAGCGCCAGGAAATTCGTCAGCAGATCGAGATGAAACTTGCCAAGTAAGAAATGAAAACTGTCTGTGCATCGCTGAGTACGACTGTAATAATGACATCAGTGACCAAATTTTTCTCTGTCCGTTACTAATGTGAATGATTTCCATGACAGGAAAGAAAAACCTGCATGAACAATAGCTTCAGTTACATTCACCAGTAGGAGGTGATCTAAAACAGCTGCTCTAACTCTATTTGATCTGATCTGCACAGACTTTCTGTGTCTGTTCAGGGAGACAAGTGGACTCAGTCCTCAGTGTTATAGCGCAGGACTAAAACTGAAAACTAAAACTGAAAATGTGAGGAAACTGTGTCTCTGTTAAAGTCCCAGAAGTCCTTTGGTGCAACAACAACACGTGTTCCTGTAGTGCAGAGAGTCCAGAGCGACACTGCTTCTAGGAAAAGTCCCTGAACGAGACGCTCAGCTGACGTTTTTATCTGTGCTTTCTGCCAGGACATTAACAGACAACTGAGAAACCAAATGTGCAGACAGACAGCAGCAGTGTCAAAGACACAGGTTCTCTAACAGCAGCATCTCAAACAGGGGAACGTCTCAGTGTTACATAACCTGCCAGGCCTCCCACACTTTCTAGAGAATATCTATCGTCTGCCTGTGAATAACACTGACTAGTGATACCGACTCACTGCTCTATTCTTAGATTCACATTCTGTACATAGTTAAACACCGTCTGTTAGCTATTTGAGGAATAAATTGTAAATATTCAATAAAAGCTGAGGGTGGAGCACAGCTGCAGGTCGAAGCTCCTTCCAAAAAGACCTGTTTCTGCTCGTTTGCTGCTTTGTCTGTAGATATAATCTGTAAAGAACTAATTTAAATTATTACTTCACCTGTGGTGCCAAACGTACATACAGTATGTGCAGAAAGTGAAGTCGTACTGCACCATTTTGGAGGAAGTCCTGCTGCTAAATATAGCTCAGAACCTAAAGAGGGAGGAAAAAGCTCATTTCTCACACTGAATGACAAATCAATCTATCACTTCTCTCTCCCAGAGTCAATCTCATCATTTTTTTTCCATGCATATTTTTTTTTCTGCCGCTCACAGTGAAAGCCGCTGCTGATCAGGGCATGTGGTGGATAACGACACCTCGTCTGTCCATCGTGTCAGTGATAGATGACCTTTCTGGCTCTCATGCTGCAGCTCTGCACTGTTTCTAATCTTAGCTCCTGACTCTCTTCAATAATGCATCTCCTCCTGCACTCCCCTCTCCACAGATGTGTTGTGGGAGTTATATCAGCAAAAATAATAGGGGGGTTAGCTACTGTACTGAAAAGAAGAAAGCTGGCCAATTTCATCTCCTTGCAGTTGGCAGCTGAATGAAAAGAACAGACTGAAAGCCTCGGCCACCCACTCAACACTTTTAGATTCCTTTGTTTGGATTCTTCATTCCTGCCTTGGATGACAAAGTTCGATTTTCTCTTTTGCTTCAGAACATCCTGAGTGGGAAAAGGAAACCCTCGAGCCAACAGGCATCTCTGCGTCATCATGGTATTCTGGGGAAACCTCTCATGTTTAGGACATCTTGAAGCAGCGGGTAAGACAGGATGATCTCACTTATCTCCTGTCATCATGAAGTTCAGTGATTCATGTAGCTCAGAGAGAAGATAACTGCCACTAAAACAGAGCAGTGATCTAAAAGCAGACGCAGCCTCTCTGTACAGCTCATACACTGAAATCCCCACTACTGTTGCCAGGCAGAAGTGAGCATTTCTGCAGGAAGACTCCATTGTCTCAAGGATACCGTGTTGTTGCTAAGCAACGCGGCGGCCGGGTCAATAATACAGTGGATGCTCGTATTGGCTGCGGCTTTGGAAGTGATTTTCTGTTGAGAGCTCTGGGAACACTTTGTCTCTGAAGCTCATCGTCATCCAGAAGAGGAAGAAATGGATCAGACTCCACCTTCTGTGTTTCTGTTTCTATTTTTACTCGTTTCTCAATCTTCCTCATACTATTCCTGGATGTCTAGTCACACATTAATTAACACAGACCTGATCGCTTGTATTCATGACTGCAGAGTTAGCTACAGCCAGTGCTGTGATGTAGACATCAAATCCAAGGCAAAAAGCTTATTACTTAATGTCTGCATCGTGCCTGTTTCAGTGGTGGCATCTGCTGCTACACAAATTACGGGTTCAACTTGGCTCAGGGGTCACTAAATCAAACAGGACTAAAACGATCAATCTGCAGCACAAACCCTGGACCTTTGTGGGCATCCAGGTCTCAGTGACCTAACTTTGATCTTTACCAGAACACAACTAAAATGCGTGCAGTGTTATCCTGCGAGAGGGCAGAAAAGCAGTCCTGCTGGGTGGCGGCATTCAGGAGCTTTGGGCCGAGGCCTGGAGTGTAGCTCACATTTATTATTCATGCACAGCAGGAATAGTTCACTTGCACAGGGGATGCCAGGAAAACATTGGATTCTGGAGACCTTTTGGATGCTTTGATGGCGAGGTAACGTGACGGACTGAAGTGAATAAACGTGATCTGAAAGCTTAAAGTCAGATAAATAAACAGGCTTCAGTTTTTTCTTATTCCCTGTTTTAAATAGACTAGTTTCCATCCGTTAAGAAAAGATGCACTCTACGTGATTCAAATTCAAATGATGTGTGGAGATCAGTGTGCCAGTAGTACCAATAGTACACCAGGAGGAGGCTAGGGAAGCCTGAGTGCTGCTGGGGCTCCGCCTCCTGCTCATTAAGCATGCAGTAACCAGGGAAACTAGCAGAGGGTCCCCCAGCAGCCCATCACGACCCAGCTGAAAAGAGCCTGCAGGCTGGAGAGGAGCGCCAGAGAGGCTAAGAGGCTGAGAGCCGAGAGGCTGCAGCTCCAATAAGAGTTTAACCCAGGACCCACAAACAGGAGAAGAGCGCTTCTTCCACTGTTCCAGATGTGGGGAGCACATCTGCAGAAGCAGCACAGCCGTGGTTTGGATGCCAGATGGAGACATAGGGGCTTCCTCTCCAGAACGGGCACAGTGCAGAAACTCCAGCCGGTTTAGAGGACAGGGACAGGGACAGATCCACAATGGTTCAAAACGTGGTGTTGGTGTTTCTCCGCAGGAGGCTGAGCCAGAGACCAAATGTGGAGGAACTGGAGAGCAGGAACATCCTCAAGCGTAAGTTCACACACTACACCAATCTACAAATATTTACTATTTAAAACACACGCACGCACACACACACACACACACACCAGGGAAACCAGGGCTGCTCGATGCATTAATGATGGTACGCTGCCCAGCTCTACATTATTCAGGAGTATCAGTGCTTCAGTTTAAGCTGAGAGGAACTGAGTTGAGAGAAACTTACATATTTTGGGTGATGAATCTATGTCCATCGATCATTTAATTAAAGTAATACTCTGTGTGTTGTCTTTAAGGTAGTAATATTTGAAATATTTACTATCTTGTGATAACTGTTTCTGTGTCTGTTTTCTGTTTCCAGAGAGAAACGACCAGACAGAGCAAGAGGAGAGGAGGGAGATCAAACAGAGGCTGAACAGAAAGGTAGCGAGGTGTCCATGTAGTCAAGACCATGTCAAGCAAATACAGGCTGAATGTGTGCAGCAGTCAGCGTTAATGTGTCCATGCTGTGTCCCAGCTCAACCAGCGGCCCACGGTAGACGAACTACGAGACCGAAAGATTCTGATCCGCTTCAGTGACTATGTGGAGGTGGCAAAAGCTCAGGACTATGACCGGAGAGCAGACAAGCCCTGGACCCGGCTCTCTGCTGCAGACAAGGTGTGTTTGAGACTCAACAGCCTTTACGACCACCACTCATCTTTGACAGAATTTCCTCCTCCTGCTGTCACTTTGCTCTCCACTCATGTTGTTTTTTCCTCTTCTCCACAGGCTGCGATCCGAAAGGAGCTAAACGAGTTCAAAAGCACTGAGATGGAAGTGCACGCCTCAAGCAAACACCTCACGAGGTCAGTATTCAGTGTTCGTCTGGGTGTACTATGTGTTTGGGAATGCATGTGTGCTCTATTCTGGGATGCAGCAGTCTAAATTTAGCTCTCCTTGCTCATCCTGAGCTCAGAGGAGCTAAAGATAGATGGGAGTGCTTGTAAATAGGGGTGGGGGTGGGGAGGCTGTCCTCGTAGAGAGGAATGATAAAACGCCTCGGTGTCCTTGGCTAAGCTCGTTTCGAAGGCAGGAGTCCTGGTTGTGAGTTGTCACAGTGACCCAGAGGAGGCCTGGTGTGGGTTCAGAGCTAAAAAATAACCTGGCTATGATGAGAGACACCCTCTCCTCTCAGTTTGTACTTTCACCCTTCACACCTGCATCTCTCTCTTTGTCCAGGTTCCACCGGCCATGAAAGCCAAAGTTTCTTCTGTGAAGAAATGCTGAGCTTGAACTTTTGTGAAGCTGCATAGCGGCAGACGGTTCAAAGAGCCTGGAGCCTGACGGTGTCCAGTACCTCTTCAACACTCTTCCAGCACCCCCTCGGTGTGGCAGAGGATGGTGGTGGTGTTTGCGGCAGTATGTCCTGGAGACAACTGAATGTCGCCTCGTGGAAGCTGGCTGGTGGAGCTGCTGACTCTCAGGATGAGAGCAGAGGAAAAACAATCTTGTCATTCAGTCAGTGTTGTTCTTTTGTACTATTTCTTGGACTCCTTTGACGAGGCGCAGTGAAGCTGTGTAGTGGGAAGAAGTTGTGCATGTGACCAGCTTCACCTTTTCTTAACTGATGAATAATGTGTCACTGGGACTGTGGTGGTATTGGGGGTGAATTTGATATGAACTGTACACTATGTCAACCTGAATGGGACGTCGATGTCTTCACTGAAAAGAGGAATACCTTTGTAAGCACTACTTGTCTTCAAAATACAAGGTCTTTTTAAAGAACGTCTTGTCTCATTTATAAACACTTTTATTTTAAGAATCAGGTTGAAGAGGTACTTATAATTCAACAAGGAATAATTTACTTTTTAAATAATTTATAACTTTTTCATATTAATCCACATAAATAAATCATAAACTTGTATTAAAAATTATCACAGAGTCAAAACTTATATTACATGTACTTACTCTGAAAGAAGACTAAAAATGAGCTAATTGTAAATTTCATGAAATAATAAATATCAGAATACCAAAACATTACCACCAACATCAACAACAACACATCCATGTTGAAACAAAGCTAACGTCCACAAACATTAACAGCTGAACCTGAAAATAAAGCAGCACAGCTGAAGTACGCAGCGCAGCGCACATCATGTGCTTAAATACACAACCTTTTTCCTGGTGGACACCTTGGCTCAGCTCCATCAGGGGAAGAACAAAGCATGCAGGCCTCTCTTCACACTCTGGATCTCCCCCTCGTGCTACAGAAGGCACAGAGAGACCTTCAGGAAGCACACTTCATTTCTAACATTACACAACATGGTGTGAGTCATCAGTTCTCTGAAGACAGTGAAGGACACCAAATGAAAGCATCATGTGATGTGTCTACTCACCATCTCACTGAGGAGTCTGTCCTGAATTGACTTCATGTCGTTTCTTATCAGGCACATCTGAGCAGCAGGTTTGATGGGTGAAAACAGAACATGACGGTCAGGACAAGCAGGAGACGAGATGACACATGAGACAACGAGATAAGCAAAATGTCAAAGCCTGCAGTCTGACAGGTGGACAGGCACAGGAGACAGTCTCTATTATAAAAGACAGAATTCTTCATTGAGAGCCACCTGAGCTCAGGATTTACACAACTAATTAGAAGTCTTAACACTTGGGCAGCACAGTGAGCACATATTAGACATGAGCTGTGAAGTTTAGGCCTGAGGATCACACCTGGGATGTAAACATTCTCTCCTCATACTCCAGGCTGTGACACACGTTACTCTGGAGGGCTTTCTTCAGGGCCTCGTTTCTGGAAGGAAGGCAACCAGATGAACACATGAAGAAACAGTGGCCACTCCCTCCAAACACATCAAGCCAACAGCAGGCTCTTTCAGGCTCAAACTAACACACTGAGGCCTGTAGCTCACCTCAGGGTTTCTCGCTCCTGGAAAGAATGGAAAGCCATGGTTTGACTTTTCCAGTACACCTGTGAGAGAAAGAGACCAAAACACATCTTCACATCTGACAGAATATTATTTGGGGGGATATTTTGTTTGACGCTGATATAACTGCTCATTCCCCACTAATGTTACAGAGACAGAGGGACAGTGGGTGACGTACAGTCAGGTTTTTCTCCATATCTTTAAGCACAGTGTCATTCTGCTCCAGGAGCTGGATCTCTTCTAAGAGGATCTTCTGGACCTGTTCAAGCCTTTGAGCCCTGCAGAGGAGAGACGGTTAACCAGCCAAGAGCAAATCTACATTGTGAAGCAGACAATAAATAAAATGTGTTTTCATATTGCTGGGAGGCAGACCACTGGAGATGTGAACAATTACAATTACTGAGGACATCGGTGGAAATGAGCCATAATGCTATATCTAGATAGGAAAAAAAAACATTGTGTGTGGGTATTCATTTGTAATTTATTAGCTAATATTATGCGCAGACTGAAATGTTTGGCTTCACAACACTTCCTGCTGACTGACCTGTGTTTGGTAACTTGTGTGTTGAGGGAGGAGACATGTTGCTGGACGGCTTTAAAAGACTGCTTGTTGAAAACCTCCACCATATTATAACGGTTCTGAACACAAACACAATTAATAGTCATGGTTTTTAACAACATGAGGCAGAGTGTCAGTCATGCTGTTCCTGCTGCGTATACTCTTTTTAAATCCTCGTGTGTGTGTGTGTGTGTGTGTGTGTGTGTGTCCACCTGGAACTTCTTCTTCAGCTCTGAGCTGAATTGCTGGCACAGGTTACTCGGGTTTACAGAAGTTTTCAGTGACTCAAACTCCTCATCCATGTCTCCATCATCCACTTCAGCCTCCCAGCGTCTGGAGTTCATCGTGTGGGAAGGAGACACCTCGCGGCTCAGCTCGCCCTCAGCAGACACTTCAGCGACTGAGAATAACAGACAAACTGGAAGGTTTGGGAAAAAAAACCTGGTTGCACATGGTGTTTTCTTTGAGAGCTAAAGGAGGCACTGAAAACATGTCTTCACTGTTTGGGCTTTTCTGTAAATTATTCCAATATTTTGCTGTTAGTATTCAGGGCTATATAATTTAATAGAAATGTAATGATAACATTATTTTCCAGTGGTGAATTCCAGACATCATCCCAGAAAAGAATTCTGATCACAGGATCTGTTCCTTGATAAATCTGCTGACGTCTAGTAAAAACCACAGGTACGCCCACCTGTGCCATGACTTCAGTCTCTAAACCCTAATTTCCACTGGATGCGGGACGACGCCAACATCCGTCGACATGCACTGTCCATCAATACCCACCAGATGCACCTGCAGTCTGCCGGACAGCTGAAATCCTAACCCGAGAACGAGATCTCGCTAACTAATGAGGTTTCACAAATTCACTTATAATTGCACGATATAGCGGGTTGTAGCGGAGTGTCAGTGAAAAGAGAATCACCCTGTGTCCACTGAGTAGAAGGAAATTTTGAAAATAAACCGGATGCTTTATTTTGTGTCTGTACACGACTTCCTATCGACGTCCAACAAAAACAGAAGCTTGTCAATTTGTTTCGGCAGGCGTCGGCATGTCTGCGGCGTTCCGCATTCAGTGGAAAATGACAGATTAATTTGAATGGATGCGTATCGGCACCGTTACGCATCTGGTGGAAATTTGGGGTAACAGTCCTATTCTTAATATTCTGTTACTCTGTTCCTCTTCTTCCAAACTACTTTGCTGAGGTTTAGATGCTGAAACAACGAGGAAAGACGTGTATTATCTCACTTAGGAGTCATTGTCAATATTAGAGGTAAAACAATGAAAAGTGGTTCTTTTAGGTCTTCATGTTGTTAAAAAGACATTCATCATACTTTGTATAACTGATGTCTGTTTTTCAGGATATGCCTCTCTCTGCTGGTTAAGTACTGGTTTCTTTCTGAACTGATAGTTCATTAACATTTAACAGTAAAGTGACAGGTCTTACAGGACTTGAACAACTTTCTTGGTTTCATCCGAGGAGAGCGCTTCCCTCTCATCTTTTTGCTTTTCTTCCTCTCTTCTTTCTCATCCTCCTCAGAATTACTGGATGCAGAGAGGTGCCTCTTGCGACTGGGTCCTGCAGCACAAACCAGCACTTTTAACACAGGTACACTTGTTTGTTAACACAGAGGTTTCCTCTAATTAATATTAGCAACTATTACAGGGAATTCATATACTGCATGACCATTAAATTAGATATCATTTCATTCATCATTGAATTGATCATTGAATTATGATCTGTGGGTTGGACTGTGTAAGAACTGAACACAGGTCTTTTACCTGAAACATGAAGCTGTTCAGACTTTCCGTCTTGGTCTGAAGATGGTGTTTTCTGTCAGCATGGGCACTAACACATTAGTCATTTGCTGGAACAGCTCAAACTATTTAAAGCACAATAATTCAGTGACAGAATTATAATCAGTCAATCAAAGCCCTACCTCTGTTTTAGACACAGCCAGGGCAGCAGGTCTGTCCTTCACCCTCTCGGTGAGTACTGAGGACTTTGTGGATGACTGGCTCAGTGAAATCCAAGATGCTGAAGACACTTTACTAAAACCATATCGGCTCCCGCGGTTGACGGTGTCTTCAGGGAATGGAGACCTGTGAGGAGAGGGCATGGACGGCTTATCCAGCTCCAGGAGTGTGGATGTCAACAGGGGCCGAGAGGACAGAGACAAAGGAGACTGAGGCTCTGAGGGAAGATGCTGCTGGACTGGACTGATCTGGAGACAAATGAAGGAATGAGATGAGGGACAATGATGGACGTTCATTTAATTGTTATCTAATCACTGTGTCTGTCGTTGATTAGGGACAGTAAAATGAGAAAAAGATTTTGAACAAGAAGCCAGATGAAGTCTTGCAGTGCTATTATCTACTCTGCCTCGAGTTAAATAGGTCAATTCAATCATTTCAATGCTACTTAACTATCCAGAGTGTTCCAACATTTTCTACTTAATTACATAGAATAGAATAGAATAGAATAGAATAGTTTTTTTATTCATCCCCCTTGGGGGGAAATTTACCTGCCACAGCAACAAAGACAAAAACACAGACACAATAGTAATAATAATAAAATAGAATAGAATAGAATAAAAAATATATTTACATATTTACAATGAACTAAAATACAATGGAAAAATATATAGATATATATACTTGTACAGATGAAACTGTTTAAAACACAATTATTATTGTGGCAGTGCAATTTTCTGTTTTTTTGTGCAAAGTGGTAGTGTGATGACAATGACAATAACAATGACAGTGATGGAGATGGAGATGAGTCCAGATTGTGTTTACATCAGCCAGTGATGCTGATGTTGTAGAGTTTTATTGCTGATGGTATGAACACCTGCATGGCGCTCCTTCTTGCAGGGTGGAAGTCTCAGTCTGCAGCTGAAGGAGCTGCAAAGCCTCCACAGTCCCATGCAGAGGGTGAGAGGGGTTGTCCATGATGGATGTGAGCTTAGCTAACATCCTCCTCTCACCCAACTCCTCTATGGAGTCCAGGGAGCAGTCCAGGACAGCTGGCCCTCCTGACCAGCCTGTTCAGTCTCTTCCTGTTTCTCTGTGCTCCCTGCTCCCCAGCAGACCACTGCATAAAAGACTGCAGACGCTACCACAGTGTAATAAAAGGTCCTGAGCAGAGTCCTGCAAAATCCAAAGGACCTCAGACTCCTCAGCAGGTGGAGACTACTTTGGCCCTTCTTGTACAGGACATCTGTGTTGTGAGTCCAGTCCAGTTTATTGTTGAGGTGAACACCCAGGTACCTATAGCTCTCCACCATTTCTATGTCCAGGCCCTGGATGTTCACTGGTGCTGTCTGGGGTGTCTTCCTCCCATGAAGTCAATGACCACCTCCTTGGTCTTACTGGCGTTGAGCTGAAGGTGGTTATGCTCACACCAGTCGACAAAGTCAGTGATGACGGTCCTGTACTCCCGACGTCCCTCAGACACACATCCAACAATAGCTGTGTCGCCGGAGAACTTCTGGAGGTGACAGCTCCCAGAGTTGTATCTGAAGTCCGATGTGTACAGGGTGAAGAGGGGGAGAGCACTGTCCCCTGTGGGGCCCTCTGCTGCAGACTACCATGTCCGACACACAGTTCTGAAGCCTCACGTACTGTGGTCTGCTGGTGAGGTAGTCTATGGTCCATGCAGCCAGGTGACAGTCTACTCCCACACTTTCAAGCTTCCCCTGAGCAGAGAAGGCTGGATCGTGTTGAAAGCACTGGAGAAATCAAAGAACATGATCCCTCACAGTGCTGCCAGTGTTCTCCAGGTGAGTCAGTGATCTGTGCAGCAGGTAGATTACTGCATCATCCACTCCGATGTTTGGTTGGTAGGCAAACTGCAGCGGGTCCAGATGTGAGCTCACCATGGGCGGAGGTTTCAACACGATCCTCTCCAGGGTCTTCATCAGATGAGAAGTGAGGACCACAGGCCTGAAGTGGTTGGGCTCCCTGGGGTGCGCCTTTGGGACAGGAACCACACAGAGTCTTCCACAGCTGTGGGACTCTCTCCAGACTCAGGCTCAGGTTGGAAATGTGCAGCAGCACCTGACAGAGCTGGTCTGCACAGTCCTTTAAGGAGTCTGGAGCTGATGCCAGGGGCCTGTGGCCTTCCTTGCCTTCATCCTCTTCAGTTCGCTTCTCACCTGGTCAGCTGTGATGGAGATGGTTTTGGTGGTGGTGGTGGTGGAGGAGGATGAGGTGAGGATGGATGGTGGTGGTGGTGGGGTGTTGGTGCTGGATGAGGATGAGGTGGGGAGGGGTGGTGGTGATGGGGGGGTGCAGAGGGCCAAAGGTGTTGTGAAGAAAGAGCTGGCTGGCTGGTGCTTTGATGAGTGGGGGAGGAGTGGGGGCACAGTCAAACCTGTTGAAAACAGATTTAGTTGGTTGGCCCACTCTTGGTCTCCTTCAGCTCCCCTCTCATGGCCTCTGCTGTGACCAGAGATGGTTTTTAGGCCTCTCCAGACCTTCCTTGCGTTGTTCTGTTGCAAGTTACTTTCCATCCTGGTCCTGTAGCTGGCCTTGCCCTCCTTGATCTTCTTCTTCAGCTCTCTGCACCCTCCTCAGCTCTCTTTGTCCCCAGATCCAAAGGCCCTCCTCTTCTCCTTCAGCAGGGCCTTCAGCTCAGGGTCACCCAGGGTTTACTGTTGGAGAAGCACCGCACTTTCCTGGTGGGTACAGTGTTCTCCACACAGAAGTTTATATAGTCCGTTACACAGTGGGTCATGGTGTCGATGTCCTCACCGTGGGGGTCACACAGCACATCCCAGTGTGTGGTCCTGAAGCAGTCCTGCAGGGCCTCAGTGGCTTCCTCTGACCACAGCTTTACACACCTTATGGTGGGGGGTTGCGTCTTCACCATAGGTATGTAAATGGGCTGCAGTCTCACCAGGTTGTGATCTGAGTGACCCAGTGGGGGGAGGGGTGATGAGCTGTATGCGTCCTTGGTGTTTGCATACAGTAAGTCCAGAGTTTTATTGTCTCTAGTAGGGCAGTCCACATACTGGCAGAATGTGGGGAGAGTGGTGGAGAGCGATGTGTGGTTAAAGTCTCCTGAGATGATGATCAGAGACTGAGGGTGAGATGTTTGAAGCTGGGACACTTCACTGTGGATGAGCTCTGAGGCTGCAGCAGCATCAGCCGAGGGGGATGTAAACGTGATGATCACGTGTGAAAACTCCCTGGCAGATAATATGGCCGCAGACTAACAGCCAGCAGTTCAACATCAGCAGTGCAGCGCTGTTGTTTAACGCTCACATGTCCAGCGTTACACCACCTCTCATTAACGCACATCGCTATCCTCCTCCCTTCTTCTTACCACTCTCCTCGCTCCGGTCCGCTCTGACGAGTGAAATCCGTCCAGAGTTACGGAAGTCCGAGTGAGTTCATTCAGCCATGACTCAGTGAACATCAGCAGGCTGCTCTCCTGATACTCCCACTGCAGCCGGGTCAGCGCTGCCAGCTCCTCCATCTTATTCGGCAGAGACCTCACGTTCCCATGATGACAGACGGATGGGCCTGTAGCGCTCTCCTCTTCTCCGACGCTTCACTTCACCTGCATCCCCTCTTCCCAAGCGGAGCTCCTCGGGGATGTCCGGTCTCTGCCATGACGGTGGCCTGGCCTGGCTCAGCGCTAACAGCTGTTCACGGCCAAACAATGGAGCCGTGGCTGAAGGAACGGGTTGCCAGATGTGGACTTAAAACTCCAAAAGAAAAAAACAGACGAATAAAATCACCATTTGCACGTCCATTTTTGTGTTGTGCAAATGTGGCACTCGTACTTGGAAGAAAAATTAAGAAAGACGGAAAAATAAAGGTAAATAAATAAAGAAACACAGAACGGAGACAAGAGCTGCTGTGACTGGCTGCCACTCTCACGGCGCCATCTTCGAATTACTGGGAGTACAGATGAGTACATGCTGTACTCATCTGGGAAAGGTGGCCACTTCAGCCTCATGATCGCACACCTGAGACATAATAAACCTCAGTCCTCTGTTGTTCCCCTGAACAAAAGTTGAGATTCAAAGCCACCAAACAGCTAAAGACCGAAACTCAAAATGACTGTTTACTAAAGGAAGTGTCACATTTTCTGAGCTGGCCTGGGAATTTCAACCAGCACTGCGTTGGTTCCAGACTTCCTTTAAGACTTGTTACCGTTGATGAAGCCCTCACACCTCCGCTTGTGTCACTCCAGTGACTCTCACGTGACTGTCCAGTGACGTCAATGACTTCCAAGTAGTGTAAGGGTGTTTGAATCACTCCAAGATGTTAAATACCAGGGAACTCTTCACCACTCATTAGAACTGAAGGAGACTGAGGTTTGGAGTTACACATCTTTATGATGATGATCAGCTCCCAGCTACACTGCCCAGATATTTCACTGGGCTGAAAGGGAGCACCTAGTATCATGTGGTTCTCTGAATGTGACTACAACCTTTAGTACAGAATCCACACATGGCCATGAAACAGGTGTGGTCTTACCTTTGCTGCTCTAGGTCGTTTAGGTGCAGAGGTTTGACCGATGGGAGTCAGTGTAGAGAGCGAGGGTACAGACTGGATGGATCGAGTCTTGGATGAGCTGTGATTCTTCTCTGTACTAGAGGAGGACCTGAGGTTTCCTTTACTGCTGACTGCAGAGTGAGGTTTTGGAAGCAGCAGGACTGGTGAGGGGATGTCCTCTGGAGGGTCAGGCGAAGCAGGGAATGGGGAGCAGGTCATAGACAAGGTTGGGGCCGACCTCTCTGCAGCTGTGAGGACCCAAAGTAAGCACAGATGTTGAAGCAGCTGGCCTCAAACATTGACAGAGAGTAAAAGGTCAATATACACATGCTTTTCTACATATCAATTTACAATTGAGAGGTCAGAGAGAAACAGGGACATTCATGTAACAGCTTTAAAACTTTCTTTCTGGTGAGAAAGAAACTGCAGTACAAATATAGATTAAAAATGTAGATTAACACACAAGGTTTTAGACTTTTACAGGGTTAATACAAAACAGCTTATCAAAAATCAAATTTAGATTTACTAAAATTTAATTTACTATTGGACATATTCAAATTATTTCCTGTCTTCTAAATACATGTGGCAATTTGTTCTATTTTGACAAAAAAAAAAAAAAACACTAAACATTATCTACTACACCAGCTTTTCAAAGATGGGAAACAAGTTTCAGAAGTGTCAAGAGTAGAATTAATAGACCATCTGAACTGTTGGTGTCTTACATCTCATCCTCTCGATGAAGGGAGGGGATGGACAGAACGAGGTCTGGCGGGCAGTCCAGGAATCCTTCAGTCCATTCATCTGTTCTCGGTAAGGGTTGAAATTTTCCTTATTTAATTTTGAAGTTTCTGGCCTCTGCTGCAGAAAAGCAAAGTGTTTCTATTACATATCAACAAGCAGGAAAGCTTTCTAGATCACATTCCCAGCTCAATATCTAGAAACTAACATCTAGAACTTTTTTTCTCCACCTGCAGGTGTTGAATGACATATTGCTGCAGCTGACACTGTGGGCCTGTACAACAATCAGTTGTCCAATATGTTAATGCTGTTTAAAGTCTTTTCTATACATTTCTTTTTGCAGAATATAACACTTTCCAAATAGGTCCATCAACTAATTCACACAACCTGATACTTTCCAAAAGGTGAGCTGGAATGACCTGAACAGAGGGCTGGGCTCCCACCTTCACACCAGATGTTGTTCTCCCATCAGACTGGTAGCTGCTCTCCAGTCCCCTGTACGAATCTCCAGACGGCTCAGCGTTGCCATTTTTTCTCTTCTTCACCTCTGGAGCCTCTAAACATGTCCTCTCACTTTTCCCCTGCTGGCCAACAAAATGTTTCTGCTAAAAATAAAACAGAAACAAATGAAATATTTTTGCAATAGCCTGCTACTACTCTTGTTAAAATAAATATATTATATGTAATTATGCTGCAGAATACGGTAAAAGTAGACTGATGTGTGGACTGTAACAAGCTTTACAGCTGACAAAAGTTGCCTTTTCACCCTTTAATATTTTCCTGCTGGTTTGATTTTGCTTCAAAAACATTTACTCTAAAAACACATGATGCCTGGAAAATAACTGCAACCATCTGTGAGTGCTTATGTATTTGTTTTCACATTTTTGGTTTATTTTTGATAAATTCGATCATATAAATAACCACTGGCTACATTTGTTACCTAATCAAAGTGTCAATACCAAAGTCACATAAAATGTTGAGGGAGTAGTGATATTTCATTACCCAGTGTCACTCCTGTTTCTACTGTGTATAGGACAATAAACTTCTTGAATCTTGACATGGACATGCCTTCTGATGTGTCTGGACCTACAGATGCTTTGTAACATGCACAATAAACAATCACTCGATAACAATAATATGAGCTATAAAATGAATGACCTCTACCCTGGAAGTGAGAGGCTGCTCTGACACCAGCTCTGGGCTACTGTGACGGCTGATCTCTGCCTTTAAACGACTTCTGATTGTTTGTTTGCTGGCTGTGTTTTTCTTGGTCACTTGAGCAGCCTTGTGAGTTTTGTCATCATTCTCCAGATAATGAGCAGAGGAGTTCTATTATCATGCAGACAAAGACAGTATGAGTTTTGAGTTTGCAACAGCACTATAATTAACTGATGTTTTTTCTGATATTACATACAAAACTTGTGCAAGAATCAGGTGTGTGCTCCCAACAACACGGAGTGAATCCCATCAGGTTTTATGCTTGTGTGGGATGTGGATGTGGAACCAAAGCTTTGCTGTATTATACTAATATCCACATACACATGCTTGGCATGAAGCACATTCAGGTATTTGTCTTTCCAACAGGTAATACCATTCACTTCTTCAGGTGAACGGTGCTTTCACAAGCCAATTGTTAGACCATTTTGGTCAAACTGGTGCCCTTCATTTGGGCAGTGGTGAGCGCAGTAATCGTATTGGACCAAGAGAGGTTGCGTCGAACCAAATAGACCAAAAAACAGGCTGCCTTTGCAGTCATTTGTTGACATGATATAGACACGACTTAACATGAGCAGGAGGATCCAATGTCAGCAAGAATCCAATGTTTGTTTGACATCTGGGCCAAACAGACAAAATATGCCAAATAAAGTCCACAAAAACGTGACATTTATAAAGTCAGATGAACTGGTGGGTAGCC
This sequence comes from Synanceia verrucosa, assembly GCA_029721515.1. NCBI lineage: Eukaryota > Metazoa > Chordata > Actinopteri > Perciformes > Synanceiidae > Synanceia > Synanceia verrucosa. The sequence continues at coordinate 26,087,281 of CM056561.1, forward strand.
CCTCAAAGTGGAAACATTTTAAAAATAAAATATCAAATGCTGTGATTCCCTGCAGAGAAGTGGCAGCTCGAGACAAAAACGATAGATTTGCTCCTTCATACATGCTCCTCAGCATTTTTTTTTTTAAATTTGGTCCCCATTATTTTGAATACTGTGAAACTGAACCAGACCAAAAAAAAAAACAACAAAAACAAAACAAAAATATAAATTTTACTCTGATTGGGACCAGTCAAATGGACTACAGCTTGGGAAAGTGCCTTAAAATTATTTTATCAAAATATCGAAGCAATGCATACTGAACAAGGTGTATTGTGTGTAAGAGAGCGATTCAGAGGAGTAGCACTCTCTGTGAAGACAGTGTTTCACTATTTGATAGTGTTTGGAGCCATGATGTATTTGCTTTTGTTTATATGGTACTCTATGTAGGCAACACCTTTGACTGCATGAAAGCTGGCATTTCTTGAATTATTTAGAGATGTCTGCTCCACTGTAATGCTGGGTGTGGTCTTACTGGTCTATAGCAGTATAATTAACAAAATACCAAAAAAAGGCCTTAAATAATAAAGATAAAATATTCTGACCAGGACAAACCTATTCTCATGGACATGTTTGTAGATTTGGAAGAACTATAACTATGTTATTGTTAACTGTTCAACAGTCTTTCAAAACAGGATCAACAGTTAATATACTAAGAGAAAAAGGTATTTTGCCTTGGGAACAGGATGCTTCTCAGACTGGCTCTCATCAGTGTCTGGCTCCCTGTAGCTCTTAGTGGAGATGGCTGCAGTCCTCTGAGGCCTCCTGCCGGCTGGTCCTGGTCTGGTAGGTGATGCTGTCTTCACCGTCTGCTTTGGCTGCTTCACTCTCTCCTTCATGTTCAGCTTCTTCTTCTCATAAGACAACAATGACACACTGTGGCTGACTAGGATAACGCACCACAGGTATAAAGCATGTTTATAAAAAAAAACAAAACAAAACAAACAACACTGTCTTACCTTATCTGGTTTGGTGTTGCCCTTTACATGTTTTTGAGCAAGTAGGAGTGCACCAGGGGATTCATCTGTAATGAAAGAAAGCTCATATTGGCTTTAAATAATTATATCAGCATTCAGTCTTAATGTTAAGAATTCAGATTATAGACAACATGCATGTATGGCTTTAGTGGCTTACATGAAGTGCAAGGTGACACAGCTTTGGGCCTGACAGACGCCTGCTTGGAGTACTTGGTAACTTTGGGTTTGGGCCTCCTGTTTGATTCCCTCAGCCAGCTGACATCTGTTGAGGTGTAATCTGTTTCACTGAACAGATGTTTCTTCACATAGCGCTTCTCCTGCAACACACGAGGCAAGGCAGTGAAAGACAGGGAGACTGAAAGACAATGGTTCATTAGCTAGCACGTTTTCTTTCAATTTGGGAAATGCTGCAGAACTGTTGTTCTAAAAATAAGTGCAATAAGCTACAAACACTGCTAGACAAAAGACAGTGTCTCAACCAGTTTCAATTTATAATACCTATAATAAAATAATGCACATTGCAATGAAAGACTACCTTTTTAACCACAGGTTGTTCTCCCTTGGTTGTGCTGGGGAGTGCTGAGGAGTTGTGCATGCCACTGTCACACAATATAGGAATTATTTTTATGTTATAGTTTTTTTTTTTAATTACTTCTGCTTTAAAGGTAACATTATACCACAGTCCACAGGCCATCATCAGCTGTCAGACCTACCTGCTTGATGTGGAAGGAGTGTTAGTGGAGGTTTTGTTCTTTACCTAAAGAGCAAAAACCCAGCCTTTAAACATGACAGCAGCATACCAGACACTCAGGTATAATACGTCCAGGTGTCAAGGTATAAAATAACACTGGTAATACTTACCCCGAAACTCAATGGTGCATCAATGTCGAATGCAAAAATATCTTTTCTGTAAAGCACAAAAGGCATTAAATACATCCTAAACATAACCCCAGCAATATCAAAAGAAATGAATTACCTCTGAGAGTTTGTTGTGATTCTGCTGTGAGATTTCATTTGGCTTCCAGCTCCAGATACTTCTCTCTGTAACAGACAAAGATCATTTTAGGAAATCAAGCAAGAGACGGTAACCTGAAGATACTCCTCACCAGAAATGAGGTAATAACTTACTTTAGCGGCTGATGACCAGCTCATATTGAAGATAGGCCTATTAGAATAGTTATTTCAGTTACCATTGACATTTGTAAATTTCCTCCAACATAATGTATCCCTACAATCATCACTGTATACACCTGCTGACAATAGGAGGAATCCAGCTCTTGGGGATGCCTCCTGCAGTATCTTTTGCTGTGGACTGGGTGTTAAGCTCATAATGGCTAGAGATGAGCTTCACCATGCTGCCTACAATATCAGCCTGTCTCTGCATGGAGACAGTAGGTGTGAGAATCACAATAAACCACATTAATAATCTTACAATTGACCGCAACATTCAGACTATTCAGGGTTTGATTAGAGTCAACCTTAACACCGGGTGTTCCTCTCTTTTGCAGGACTTTGGTTGTGGAGGCCTTGGCTGGAGCTTTGGTAGCAGGAATATCTGTCTCCACTAACATCTGCCCTTCGTTCTTCCCTTTCGCCAGGCCATTTCTCTGGGGCTGCTGATCTTTGGGAGAACACAGAGGTGAAGCACATCGGTCTGCAGAGCTTCTGCCTTCAGGGTCCTCTCTGACGTCAGACATTAGTGTCTGAGGATCTTGGTTCTGCTCACTGAGGACCTGCTGCAGGCGCTGGGTGAGCTCTCTATGGAGAAGCTTTGGGCTGATTGGTCTTTGGGCAGAGGACGGGCGCTCCTGCTGTTTTGCCAAACTTGAATGAGGCTCTAAAAAGAAGAAATAATTTAAAAACAAAACAGTTTGATACCTTTTGTTTTTTGAATAGCTTAAATACAAGTTTTCAATGTGCAAAGCATGTAGTAATGTGTTGAAAACAGTAAAATGATGATGACTTCTTTGCCTACCAGGTTTTGGTAGTAAATTGATCTTCTGTGTGGGCATCATTAGCATTTCAGAAACTGATAGTTTGTTCCAGTTAAAAGGTCTGCAATTTGAATAAATGAACATTAAGAGACACACACCCACTTACTAAATAAACACAAATAAAAACTACATTTCCAATCAGCACATTGGCTATTAAGATGACAGTAGATTTGCAAACAATAAGCTTACATGTTTCTCTCAGTTGTGGGTTGGGTGTCGGGTACGACACTAGGCTCTGTAAGAAAAAGAAAAGTGGTGGGTTCTAAGTCTCTGAAGGATAACATATGTATTTCCTGGATAATGTACAGGCATGAGAACAATACAATACCCAGTTCTTCTCCTTGTCCATCTACTGCTTTTGCCAATGGCATGCTCTGTGGGACAAGCAGAGACAAGTGCAACAGAATGATATGCAGTATTTTGCACCAGCCAGAAAGCAGATAATCCTGATTGTAGGCTGGTAGCCTCAAAATATGATCTGGGCCTTTAATCTTGATATATGTAACTACTAAGATGATTCAAAGCAATAACACTTAATTCATAATTCAATCATATCATACAAAGAGACATGTATTTTTGCATAACTTTTATCTATTAACTTGGTGATCATACCTTTTTGTGTTTGCCAACATTCTTACTGGATAGTCTGAATGCTGTGCTCTGTAGAGACATGGCACACTGAAGTAGATGCCATGAAACTGAGAAAAGCACAAATAACATCTTCGTACTGTGACATTTTGGGCTTGCTGAGGTAACTGTGTCATACCTGCTCTGTCAGGCCGCCTGCTGTTGTGTTTTTAGATGTTGTGCCATTACTGAAGGTTTTAGCAGTTGTCCTTAGCTCTCTCAGGTAAAATTCACTTCGTCTATCACTGGAACGAACCATCTCCAGAGAAGGTCTCCCTTTACCCTTAACTGAAGTGTCTAAAAAGGGCAAGAACAATGTGACATCTGAGAGCTGAACTGACAAAACTTGCTTTAAATCAGCTCTTAGTGGACAATAACACTTTATTTCTCTCACTACATGTGACCTAGTAGGGTAATTGAGACTATATTTAAACTGTTTCCTCCTCAACTACAGGCCACAGTTGTGCAATGTAAACAAAATATTATGTCATAAATTGTCTGCAAATGTTCACAGTACATCACTAATCTGTCGTGGACAAACTGTAATACGAATCATATAACAGAAGTTTTAACACAAAAGAAATACATGATTGAATACCGTACTCTTACTCCTGTATTAATCAAATATATTTTTTACATAAATAAACATGAATAACAAATTTGGTTCTATTACAAATAAGCTTAATTTTTATAACTGCTTTAAGTTCAAATATGTATTTTCACCTTTGATAGGTTTACGGTCTGCTGATAGCACAAACATTATACTATAACACTGGGGCTGGAGTGACAGATATTCTGGACAGGTTCTGGTGACACTTACTTGATGACATAACAGCAGAAAGCAAAGTGGCACCATGAACACTTCCGCCTCCACTGCCGCTGATAAAGGTGGTCGACTCTGAAACCCTCCTCCTGGTCGGGGTCCCCATCTAGATGAAAATCACATCTGTGAATCCCTGTGTGGCTGCTGCGATTGGTCAATATAAATGTGAACTAAAACATGTTTTTATTTTTTATCCCTTCCACAAGAAGGTAGGATCACCTACAAAATGGAAATCTAGAAATTATTCTACAGTAAATACTGTGGGGAGTCAGTGTTTCAAAGGAAATAATGATGTCTCTACGCCCCCTGCTGGTCCTGACTGGCTTTCCAGTTGGAGAGCCAAGTGTCAGACTTTTACAGCCATTAAAACTGCACTTTTTAATTAAATAAAACAACAACAAACTATTACACAGGATGGTAAAGAATCTGAATTGAATTAAAAATCTAACTTATCCGCTGATTAATCATATTTTACACACATTATAGAGCATAAAACATTCACCTGTCCGGGTGCAGACGGGGTTGGTAAAAGGTGGATGGCAGTGTTTCTCTCACTTTCATTAAGGGACATCTGACTCTCTGGAACAACCTGCATGGAGAGTGGCTTGCAGTTCAAACACACATGTTGTCATGCTGGTATCCCATTTATTCAATGTGTTACTTTCTCCTTGAACCCTGATACTTTAATCAGAGCCAAGCTCAGAAATGGCCAGATAGCTGTGTATTGACAGTATTATGAAAGCAGACCACTGTTTACCTGGGAGAGGTTATCTTCCATGACAACTTTAATTGTAGTGCTTACTACAGACGTGCTTGTCTTCCCGACAAAGTCCTGACAGGGAGAAACAAGTTTATTAAGAATTCACTGTAGTGTGTCCAACATGCTGTGCTTTTTTTTTTTTTTTTTTTTTTTTTACATGGGACACCATGTGGGTGAATAGGCCATAACCTACTTTGTTTTTGCTGGGTCCATAGACAGTAGCAGCAGCCTGCAGGATGTCCAGGGAGGAGCTGAAGAGGATGATGAGACGAGATCCTTCAACAGCACCCACGACCACCACCTCTGACAACATCACCTGTAAGACTTTCCTCTTGCCTTCCTCTGTTGAGAAGAACACTTACACATTACACATACTCACTCACAAGCAAAAGTGGATGTTATCATCCTGAGGTTCAGTTTTCTTGGTTGACACTCTGAAGCCTTTTTTCCTGAATACAATAAATGTTTTGAAATATACACATCTATCAATTTCACTGATGCATCAAGATGTCTGTGGTTAAACAAACAAGAGCAATTAGTGATAAATACACCAAAATACACTTCACACAACGGCTAGTGGTTTGGGTGGTTACCTGTGACACTATAGCTTTGGACTTCGTTCTCATTGATACATATTGTTTCCCATTGGCTATCCTACATGAACAGGAAACCACTCTATGTTAGGCTCCAACAGAGAAACATACACTGTGGATTATTTAAATGCTTTAAACTTTGTGATTTTCACTGTCATGAATGATTAATGTACCTGTGCATCATCATCAGGAAAAGAGAAGTAAAAGGAAATGCTGTGGCTGTCAAGGTTGAAGTCGATCCAGAACTCTTCCAACTTCTCATCAGCGGGCATCAGCAGCTGTCAACACAACCACAGAACATGTACTAGTACACTTAGGAGAGGACATTATGCAATGTGACATCCCACCTTACATGCAAACTATTTTAGTTACATCGTCAGACATTATCAGTCTGAATCTCTTACTTTCAATATTTTCTCCCATTTCTTTGAACCATAGACATCCTGTTGATACTGACCTCATGCTTGTCCAGATAAACCTCCAAACACGGATAGGAATACACTCTACAGTACAGAGAGGACATGTTATTTATGTGGATCTGTCTCTGCATGTGTTCCCTATATTTGCCTTTTCAACAACACTAAAATATGGCTTGGACATGGATGAAATGTCAGATATTGGCTGGCACACAATGGTTTATTCAGTAGGAGTGCAATGTTACTGGGTGGAGGCACAACTATGGCCAAAACAATCACTCTGAACCATTTTCTCATTGTGTTAGAGTAATGAACATGAAATAACAGATAAACTGAACTATTCCTGACTCTAAGGGTCTCTCAGTCTCCCTAGGACTTGTCTTGGGAGGCTCTGTGTTTTGGTATTGGAGTACCTTCTCTTGTCTCCCTGCATCCCATTCACAAAGTTCAGAAACTTCCGACAATCCTGAAATCACACACATACTTAAATTAAATTCTGTGTAGCTGAGCTGTTGTGCAGTAGTAGTATTACAATGAGATACCATCACAGTGCAACAAAATGTAAATGCAAACCAGAGGGGACAGGGGATGCACTTGAATAAATTAACTACCGTCTCAAACTTTGCATCACAGATCTTCACAAAGGCACTGGCTACATGCTCCATGCTGAACCAGCTTTCAGCCAGCTCCTTCCTCTGGTCAGGAGTGGCCATTCTGCATAGTGCTTCCATCAGGGCTGTCTGCAAGTCATAATCTGACACAAACAAATTGTGCTGTATATTTTTTGCCCCTATGTATGGTTTTGCATGAAGAAAGATGTTACTACTCATTAAAGACACTTACCACCACCCTTCACTATCTGACCAGCCAGCTTGATCCTGTAGAAACGTAGACCGGCGAATGTTCAAGAGCATGTGATTACAGAAATGATTCTTACTATGAGGAAACTACAAGGACACACATACATGATATCTGAGGCCTCCTGTGACGTTACAATCTTCTTCTCTCTCTTAAGCTCCTCTGGGATTTTGTCCAGAATCAAATTAAACCTACGAATTGCCTGTTGGAACATTGTTAGCAGGTTAATATATAAGCAAAAGTGAGTAACAATTTTTATGCTACTCCAAAAACAGTAGCTATGAAAACCATTTCAAACCTCTTTTTGGATCAGGATGTAGATTTTTGAGTCTACTGCCAATTGACCAACAGGATACAGGAAGGACTCTGTCACTTTGCATGTTCCTTAAAAAAAAAAAGTGTTGCAGCACTGTGAATAGTTTCGTTTTATATACTAAGAATCATCATGAAAAAGTATGTGGTTCTAATGAGCTTGTCTTGTAAGGTAAATGCTTATTATCTTCCATCTGAATATGTTCCCACAATCTTTAAGTCAAGTACGAGGACCAGAATTACCTCAAAACAATTTTTAGGGTGCGCTGTTTTACAGTGCCCTCAAACAATCAGGATTAAAAGGACAAATATGACATGAATGTGAGGAGAATGTACACTCAATAATATTGTGACTTTAAATATTTTTTCTAAACCTTGTTGGAGGATGGAATACAGATAATGAAGTGTACAAGCATACCCTTTTTGCATGCTTCATGAACCACCTGTAACAGGGAGGAAATACATCAGCTTTACATTGTGGATACACTAACTCATGGTACACTGTTTCATTATCTTTAGTGTTAGAGACATTAGCTCACCATCAAGGCATCAAAGAAGTCCTCAGAGAGGTTGAACAAGGCCTCGTCCCACTGGGGGCCACACTGGATCCACAACTGCCTGCATTTCTCCATCCACTGTTCCATGTGCATAATCACAAGGCTCAATCAACAACCGACAAAGAACATTTACATATACAGCGCTCACGCATAGAGCCCATGTATGTATCATGCATACTTATCTTTTTGAGCAGGCCTTGAGCTATCATTCCTGATAGTCCTTGACGACCACCAGGAAGTTTCAAGTTGTTCCCACACTTGTAGAGAACAGCGAGACCCAAACCAGCTGACTTCATATCATTTTGCTCCAAACTCTACATAAACAATACAGATATGATTACATTAAACCTACAAAGAAAGCATTATGGCATTTCAGTGAGTGTGCTTGGCTATTTCTTACTCTGCTGACAAGTTTGTCCAGTTTGGTGAGAAACTGTAGGGAGCATTTTACAGGGATCCCATCACGTGTGTTCCTTTGTATGAAGACTTCCAGTGATTGGACATCCCCGTCCTGTAACACCTCATCAATGACCTTCTCCAACTGCACATGGAAAGGGTTCATCAGAGTTTACTTTTCACCACTATTGACAATACATATTGAATACCTATGCATAAGTGACGTGTTGGTTAGCTGTGTTGGATGTTTGCACCTGAAACTGCCCCTGTGCCATTTTTCCCCCACTGGACCAGCTTCACTGCCGCTGGGCCTCAGCTGCCTTCAACCACACTGAAAGACATATCCCAAACATCAAGCTGTTAATCTTAACGCTACTGGAGCAATAATTAACGTACATCACGTTTTTCATCGACCTAGTGTTAGTTAGGCAGTCTATCACACTCCAGGGCAGCTGACAGGACACTGTGACCGGCTCAGCAGGACGGAAGATACGTTAGTGATGATTGTTACCGTTAGCTAACGGACATTGACCGTTGACAAGCTAACATTCATAACGTAGACATAGTTTAGCTGACGGTGCTTTGAGCGACTACCGTCACACACGTTTGATACAAGGTAACGTTAAACTACTTCTGGCTAACTAGCGGTTACAGTACTACTGGTTCTAAACATAGACCTACTACTAGTACAAAAAGTACTAGGTACTACTGGTACTAAACCTACTATTAGCTTAACAATTCCTGCTGCCACAGTTAGCTAGCCTACCGTGGAGTAAAACAATTTCAAAGTTAACGTCCAGTGGACGAGTAACTAAAAGTCCTGATTTTATAAGTCTTATATAACTTACCGTAATGTCAAATGTCGATCAAAAATATGAAATTAAAACATTTTTCTGACCGGAAGTTCAGAGCAAATACGCGCGAAGTACCTTCATTCATCACGCATGCGCATAACAGGTGGTCGCTGAGTGGAACAGACCACTCATAGATTACATAGATACTTTTACTTTTATATATAAATACTTTACGATAATTACTTTTATATACAGTCTCTGTGTGGAACAGACTACTATCATTAATATCTTATAATATATACTTTTACATACAAATACATTTCTATCAATATGTTACTATAAATACTTTCATATACTGAATATGAGTGGAGCAGACCACTCATTGACTGTACAGTCTATGAGTGGTGTGGTCCGCTCACAGATTATGTATAAAAGTATTTAGATAAAGTATTCATAAACAGTCTATGAGTGGTGTGGTCCGCTCACAGATTATGTATAAAAGTATTTAGATAAAGTATTCATAAACAGTCTATGAGTGGTGTGGTCCGCTCACGCCACAGATTATTTATAAAAGTATTTAGATAAAGTATTAATAAACAGTCTATGAGTGGTGTGGTCCGCTCACAGATTATGTATAAAAGTATTTAGATAAAGTATTCATAAACAGTCTATGAGTGGTCTGGTCCGCTCACAGATTATGTATAAAAGTATTTAGATAAAGTATTCATAAACAGTCTATGAGTGGTCTGGTCCGCTCACAGATTATGTATAAAAGTATTTAGATAAAGTATTCATAAACAGTCTATGAGTGGTCTGGTCCGCTCACAGATTATGTATAAAAGTATTTAGATAAAGTATTCATAAACAGTCTATGAGTGGTCTGGTCCGCTCACAGATTATGTATAAAAGTATTTAGATAAAGTATTCATAAACAGTCTATGAGTGGTGTGGTCCGCTCACAGATTATGTATAAAAGTATTTAGATAAAGTATTCATAAACAGTCTATGAGTGGTCTGGTCCGCTCACAGAGTGTTTATAAATACTTCATATATGAGGTGGATATCTAATTTGATATTGTGTTAGAATTTGCAATTACTCTAGGATGTTTGATAAAGTTCAGAACTGGAGCATTGTATTGGCATAAGAGAGACACTGGCAGGTCGAAACTACATTTCCCATGAGCTTCAACAGTTTTGGGGATCTGTTTCCATGGTGCTTAATGCCAACACAACTTGACCCAAAAAAAAAAAAAAACTTTTTAGAATATTTTGTCACTAAAAATATGTCAGAATAGTTTTTGATAATGTCTTATAGAAGAAAGCTATGAGAAAACACACTGAGCTGGTGGAACCAGGAGAGGATCTTTTCAGTTTTCAAAAGAATATAAATTACACTACTACATATAATAATTATAATACAAGCTGAACATTATGTTGAAGTGCTTTATTGTTAAACAAAATGTGCATTAATTTCTGATTCATTGAAATTGTATCTAATGCATGGTTATGACTTTTGTTTGACAGCATTTGACTGAAAAATAAACTCTGGATACAGTGTAAAATATTTTTGCAGACCAAATTCCTGCACTGTATAAAACATTTTTGTCAGATGCCCAGCTGGAAAACAGTGGACTGACATTTAAATTCCAGTAGGTGCCACTTTCATTTGATGTGCCACATTAAAGTGCATCTTTTTAGAAATAGGAAAATCAAACAATAGAGTGTAATAATAACACATAAAAGTAAGACAGCGTGTCAGGTACAAGTGCATTAGTGTTGGTGTTCACCCTGGCTAAGTCTGTCCAGAGTTGATAGTTTAACTTGAATCAAAAGTAGTGCAAAGAAATCCTCTGTTTGTCTAACAAAAAGAGCATTACATGGCACAATGCAGTTAGGCCTATTTAATAGGTCTTGCTGACAGCAGTCATAAAGTGCATGAAAGAGATTTCTAATAGATTTAGTCAGCGACCTAAATGAAGTGCACCATGCTATCCTCACACTCTTTGGGCACAGTGAGCTTGTAGCTATGGCAGACTAACTTATAATTCTCTCCATTGTTGTTGTCCCAGTATTCAGCCCCACACACTTTGTATTGAATGGCAAACTGTAATACTGCTCCCGGCTGCAGGAATGGAGGAACGGGCAGGTGGAAGCGAAACGTGTCACAGCTGAGTTGACCCCCTCCTCCTTCCCAGGTCTTGGTGACAGTGGACACCCATGAGGCCTTAGTGTCTGTGTAGCTCTTCCACTCTGTAAATGAATAGCGAGCTCTGACATCTTTCTCAAAGTCCAAATTGAGGACCTGGGTGATTCCCATGACACCCATTTCAAAACACAAGACTCTCTCCAGACACACTTTCTGCTGATGGAGACGATGCAGGAATCCGTGCTGGTCACCAGGTTGCTGGGCAAAAACCGGCTTCATGTATGGTAAGGATATCTCCAGATGCCTTCCATCTGCCAACTCTGCAGCCATCAGCAACCTGAAGGCAACATGATGCGGCACACATGGATCCTCCACAGATCTGAAAAGCTTGATGTCTTCTAGGTCCAGTCCCAAAGCGTCAACAAACCGTACACCAACATGTCTGCACTGCTTCTTCTTCTCTGTGGAGGAGGGCAGGGAGAGTGAGCGTCGTCGGATGATGGGTTTAGGCGTGGGTTCACAGGACAGACTGCGGTGCAGCTCTTGTTCCCTCGGCACATACACTCTGGGGCTTGGGGGGCGGATTGGGACCGGCTTCTTTACTGCTCCTGGTGTGTCGGCTCGAAGCATTTCAGTCAGGTTGATGGTCCTGCAGGGCCTTGAGACGCTGCTGTAAGAGCTGGACATCTCCTCCTTTGAAGGGGGAATCCTCTCATGTCCAATAAACCACCCTCTATCCATGATCTGTGTCCCGCTTACCTGTGAGGAAAGGTGTGAAGCATTTATTAGCATGATGTCACTTTCACTTATACCTAAAGCTTAATGAGCCATTAATAAAGTAAGTGTCTAATGCTGATCTGGCTGATTGTGTTGTGGTAAATGTTGCAGGACAGAAACAGTTCCAACAGGAAACACAGTGGGCGTGCAACTGCGTGAGTACGTGCCTGAATGCACACAGCCTGTTTCAGCTCCAGCATTACTCAAACTGTCTTTAATAAGCTCCAGCACAAGTTAGCCGCTGCCATCACCTCACCGTGAGACGACATGAGCCGTTAGTCGGGTCTGGGCTGCAGGGTGTCGCCTACAGCCAGATCGTCCATGAGAGCTGGGACTGACTGTAGGTGACGGGGACGAGCTCCACAGCTGAGAAACACGCACAGGTCTGCAGAGTGCTGGGTGCAGCGGAGCTCCAGGAAGCTCCAGATGCCTCCTGGGATACTGAGTGGCTGCAGAAAGGCCGTCAGCTTTGGACTCCTCGTTTCCAGCTGCTGCTCTCAGAACTCCTGCTGGCTGCTCCTCCACCCGCCTCCTCTCCTCACTGATGGAAAGTAGTACCACCAAAGAGCCTCTGTGTGTTTCCTATGAGAACGACTTCCTTTCGCTTTACCCCAACTCCCATGATGCACCGGTGATGCCCACTTCTACGCATGCGGGGATCGAGTCAGCAGCAGGTAAACAAACCTCTGCCTGGGACCAGCAAACAAAGCCTCTGACCGTGCTGCGTTTTTCATGGCGAGCAGGATGACAGGCGACAGACAGAGCTGACAGGTCAGTCATCAGTGAACCAATCAGAGGAGAGACTTTAACCTGCGACGAGTGGCGACATCTGCGCATGATGCGCTGCAGCACTTTGGAGAAAATGGGTGTTTTTAGCCTCATTCTCAGGATAGAGGACATGATCCGAGATGTCGGCTGGATTCTTTAGCCACCGTGTCATCTGAGACTCAAAACAACATCCCTCTGGCGACCTGCACCATGGGGCCCATCATGCAGGAGCGCACAGCATCCACGGCACTGAAACGCGTCGTCTCCAAAGAAAAGATCCGGGTAAAATACACTGAAAATAGCGGAGCAGTAACCAGGTGGGCCTCATCTCACTGTTACACATTTAAGACCAGACGAGCCAGAGGTTAGAGGCGAGCCTGACAAACCACTACCATGTCTCCACAGTTCAAAGAAAGGTAACAAGATGAAGAAAGCAGTGGGCCAGATGAATAATGGCCTCCCAGGACCAGGTCAGGATAAGGACACAGTGACGACAGTACAGAAGGTGAGTGGATGGCACCCTGGTGGATGAAAGAGAGACGATGACTGTCCCTTTACAGGATAACAGACAGAAATAATAATCATTAATCATTTCCATACTGATTGCTTTGCAGGGCGCACAGTCAAAAGGTGGCAGGGTCAAATCTGGCACTTCCCGCAACACAAGCAAACTGTCCAGGTATGTGTGCTGAGGTGTACTCTTACTGAATGCTTTGCTTCAAGGATAGTAAATCCCTAAATCCCAGTCTGTCTCTCTACAGCCCTGAAGAAGATGTGAGACCTCAAGTCCGCAAACATTCATCTGTACACAGGAAGGAGGAGCAGCGTGAAAACCAACGGGCGTCCCCGTGCTGCAACGAGCCGCACCAGAGCCGTGGGGGGGTAGGGAAGAATCGACGAGCCCTTTCCCTCCCTTTGTCCCCGATATCAGGGCTACGACACATGCCAGCACACTCTCTGACACACTCCCCAGCCCCAACTCCAGAGGCACCACAGCAGCACTACAACCAGAAGGAGGACACCGACAGTGCCAGTGATCTGTCCGACTCGGAGAGGCTGCCTGTGCTGCCCTCTCCCTGCACCCCCTGCACGCCTCCTCACCTCAACCTCAGGGCTGAGGTCATCAACACTAACGACTTTCCCCCGGACTTCCCAGGACCTCACGGCGCTGCGGGTGAAGAGGACGAGAGAGAGAAACCCAGCTACAGCTACCCAGACTTTCTCCCTCCTCCCTTCAACAGCTGGAGTCTGAGACAGCTGGCGGTGTTTCTTCACACGGAGGGCCGAGGGGCCCCCCGGCCCAAGCCTGTAGGCCACCTGGAGAAGTACCTGGAGAGGCTGCTGCAGCTGGAGTGGCTCCAGATCCAAACGGTGCACGCTGAGAGCAGCCGTCCACCTGGGAGCCGAACGAGGCCACAGGGCTTCCCCTCTGCCGCCTCTGCTCACCCACTCAGGCCTCACACTGCTCCACCATCCCGACTCAACTCCCCTAAAGGGCTGCGGCACAGCCAGCGAGCCTTCCCTTTTACACCTGTCAACAACACCCCATCACCTGCTTCTGCCCAGCAACCACACTCCCGCTTTCCAGTTTGCCCTCACTGTCACATCCGCTACCCGCTGTGCAACGGCAGCTGCTCTGCTTATGCCTACCAGCGTCACTCCAGGCTCAGCCCACTGCTGGAGCGCAGAGCCAGACCTGGAGCTCCAGCGAAGAGGAGCAGCAGTGAGACCAGAGCAAACGCCACAGAGGGTCGGAGCCCAGGAGGACAAGGAGGAGGAGCTCTGACCCCAGTTAGCCCCTCAACTGAAAGGAGTCATGTCAGGCACATGCAGGCCGCAGGAAACGCCCGAAAGCTTCTCCAGGAATCTGGAACAAACCCAAACAGCAGAGGCCAGGTGAGGAAAAGTCGCGTCAGAGCCAACTCTGAGACCGACATGAAAAAAGAGCCTTGTGGCAGTAAAACAGCCGGTGCAGAGAAACGGGTTTGTGCTGTGAGTAAGAGAGAGGTCATCATCTCCAAGAGAGCAGAGAAGGACTGGCAGAGGACAGAGGCGGTGGGTCAGGCCTCTAAACCGGCCATGAGAAGAGCTGCTAAAGAGCCACAGCCTCCCTCCAAAGCTCCGCTTAGTAGCAAGCAGAACGGAAAAATTAAAAATGTGCACTTTGTTGCAAAGTAACCCCTATAAACCTACAGTATAGTGCTTTACTCAGTGGTTACCGGAGCTTCAACCTATGCTTGCTTTCTGTGTAATCTGTGTAAAACTGTCTTGTTACTGTTGTACAGCAGTCTAAATCAGTTAGTGGTGTACGGCCTTCTAAAGGTCAAAACTAACAAGAGGCTGAGCAGCTGGAATAGCTATGAAATAGCGATAAAACAGCAATGATTTCTAAGCTTAACAACACTTAAATAGAACAGAGTTACACACCCTGTATTCCATTCAAAATGTGCCATAAGTGTACAGTCATGATGCTTGGCCGTGCTTTAACAGAATGCTGGTTATGACCCAAAGCACTACTAGGATTTTAAAAATCACAGCTTTTATGTAAATTCTGCTGCACTGCATATCAGCATCGTCTCTCAGTATATACCACTAATGTTGAAATATACTAACGCTGCCAGTGCACAGCTTTCCCCATCAGTAATCCATAGTGAAGTGTGGAACAGGTCATTTCATTTTCAGTGCTTACACACACGCCGGCAGCGTTTACCAGTGGAGTTTGTGATGTTCGAATGTATTTAGTTTTCAACGCTCTTACTTTACTTGATGTTTTCTCTTTTCTTTGGTGCCTCATGTTTTTAAGACGTGTTCAGTTGAAGCATCTTTGGCTGAAAAGGAGGCCCAGTGAGTGGTGGTGTGCTGCAGTGATGTGATATTTCAGACATATTTGTGCAGTGGTTTCAAGTTTTTGGTTACAAGGGCTTTTCATGTTTGAACAGCTTGTATTGTAGTCTATGATAAAATACTGTATTTTGCATAGAGCTGAGCTCTTTCTATCACTGAAGACTGTGTAACGTTTGCTACGAATGTAAATGCATATTTTTCCAAATTTTATATGCCATAGTTCTATTTATGAGAAGTGTTGTGGTTGACTTGTATTCATCATTATTGTGTTTACATTGTCACATGCACAAAAGAGAATATTTAATCAGAGAGCTGAATGTAACTTAATGTCTGCTGTGCTGTACCATCAGTCATTCTGCTGTAACATATCACCTCCATGTCACACTGCATACTTGAAGTCTGTAGAACCATGTGATTTACCATGTGCACTAGATTCATGGGATCAGTGTAAATATTGTGATATGTATTCAGATTGCACCTCTTTACTTAATATTCATGTAAAGTATCAAAGCCATAGATAAGGCCCAGGACGAGCCATGTTCTTATAAATGTGTACATTCTGTTGACACGCACACACAAAAATTGTGGTATGTATTTTCTCAGTGTTGAATGCATAGAAATAAATGTTTTGCACTCAGCGGACATGAATCTTTGGTCACATATGAAGAGATTTTAACCTTAACCAGCCTTGACTGGGAACTGAAAGTATGACACACTTTAATCTAGGTGCTTGAATGAGACACTGACTATATGTTGTTTTTTTTCCAGTTGTTGTTGTTGTTGTTGTTGTTGTTCACTGCAGCCTGTCTTCTCCCAGACATGCTGCAGCAGCATGAGTGTTACATCCTCTTCTGGCCTGGAAATGGTTTTAGAAGCCGGTGAAGCTGCTTCTCCCGGTCATTCACACACCCTGCAATAAACAGCAGTAATGTTATTATGATGTAATAATTGCATGATCAAACACCATGGCTTTAAGTTCATATGCTTTTGCACAGTTAGCAGAATGCTTTACATTTTTTGTATCAATGTAAAAACAAATGGAGACCTCTGACATCAGCAGCACAGTCAGGTTACCTAGGTGAGTGTTGGCAGTGAAGCACAAACTGCCAAATGTTTGCAGGTTGACGTCCTCTCTGTAGACAGGCCCATCGTTCCACATGAGATCATAGCCTCCCACCCTCTTCTCGCTGCCAGTGAGTCTAATAACACAGTTAATTAGAGCACGGCAGCAGTGGGACAGAAAGGTACAAAAGGAAGCTACAGTAAGTGTATTATGACAGTGACCCAATCTGTCTTTCCACCCAGGGTCTTAACTTTCAAATAAATCATAACCCAAGCTAATAAATCCATATTGTATAGATTGGTGAACATCAATAAGGAATGTGATGTATATGAACAGAGGGACAGAGAGCCCTCAGGCCTGAAACAGAGAGATCTTTACCTTCCCTCCATATCAACAACATTCAGAGTGTCTTCCACAAGCCGCCACTTCATCTCATAATCCTCCTGACTACTGGGTGTGTATGACGGAGAGGCATTCACCTCAATTAACCACCTGCAAAAAGACAAGGTGATGACATTCACCTAACATTTACTTGGGCATTTACCTGGCAGTCGGCCAATCCATTAGCACATCCACGGCCCAGTGAAGACTGTTCGGTGGGTGCAAGCAAGTGAATGAATGTCACAATACTTGCTGTCATTGGTGTGTGTTTTATTATTTACAGCAGGATTATTGCATACCTGTCAAATTTTAGGTTATGCTGTGCAGATTTATGTACATGGTTATTTATTGAGAGATTTATAGCTTTGTTGGTTTGAGTATTCAGGAAGACATGTCAAACGATTGCCATGCTTGCTTGTCAGTGCATGTGCTTGTCTGTGCTTCTTTGTGACTGGGAATGTTTTGTTTACAAGTGGATAATGTTAGGTAGTGATGTACCGTGTTGCCATGCATACAGTGTATGAGCACTTACGGTTTGAGGTTCTGATCCAGCAGGATGTCATACCCATAGAGCTCAAAGCAGTGTTTGTCATTTATAATGACCTTCTGGACACTCTGCAGACTGCGGACAAAGATGTTATCCATCTCTTTAAACAGGGATTCTACCGCCTCTCTGCCATGTTTTGCGGTCAGGTATCTTCGAAGCTGTTGCATCTGCCACTTGCATCCCTTATTTAGAGATTAGAAAAAAGAGGAGGCATCACTGGTTAAAGGGGAGAATTCTCAGAAAAACAAACTGTGGACCTGTCCTGAGGTTGCTGAATTACTCACCTTTTCAGGATCATAGTCTGGTGCAGTTTTCTGAACAGCCACATTGGTGAGGTGCATGTCTGAAGTGAGGCACTAAGTAGAATTTGGGAAATTTAATGACGTCATCACGTCCTCCACAGGGATGTGGACGAAAGCGCCAAAATTAGGAACAACAGCCTTGAAAACTGGGTTAAACTGTCTTCAGCTATTTAAAACCGACTTTGCTTGAATATTTCATAAGACAAAGGCTCTACCAGTGAAGGGGTGACATGGAACTCACAACCAGACCATCACATCAGTATATGAGGAGTCAAATGATGGACGGTGAGAAGAGGATACACTTGTCATCGATACTGCTCAGGGAGAAACGGGTGCTTGAGAAGCGGCCAAAGCCATCCCGATACAGCCAGGCCTTCAAGGGAACATACTGAAACACACATAGATTCACTGCAAGATTCTGTTGAAAACACTTTAACTGACACAGTTCGGTACATACTGACGTGACCAGGACATAGACCCTCAGATCAAACTTCCGGCCTGCAGGGACAAAAAGCAGAAATAAGGATGCTGTGATATGAATCTAGTTCTATTTGCTATCAGATCCTCCAGCTCAAAAACGGTCCATTTCTTAGCTTTTTTTGGTAATTATTTGCACATTTGATGTGTTTTTTTAATTAAACTGGATTTACAAAAGTGTATTTTTCTTTCAGTATATTGCAACATGACTTTTCTTTTTTACTTTTTGTGTTTTACTGTGCCATCTCACTATGATAAATTGTGAAAAGTGTACGTTGAAAAAAAGAGATGATGATTATACCATTAATGAGGTAGGGATTCTCGATATAGCGCTGAGCCACGTAGCTCTCCACTTGAGCTGAATCCTTCTGTTCCTCTGAGCGGCTGCCATTCTGTGTAAACACACTATTATCGATCTGAGTATGTGGGTGTGTATGTAGAGTGTCTGCTTTTGACACTGAATTTACACACAATACCTTGATGAAATTAATATATTTACCTTCTTCCAATCCATGATGTCTTTCAGTTTCCTGAACAAGAAAATACCTTTCCCTTGAGATTTTGCCACCTGCATAAACATACCAGTTAATTTTCATGATTTAAATAGTGCTAGTTGGCACTGACAATATTTTTATTTCAGAGGTCATCAAAGATCATTTTATGGCACTGGGTCCCATCTATAGTTGATTTCATCTCACCGGCTTCATGATCCAGGTGCTACCAGGGTTTCTTTTGAATTCCTCTACAAATAGATGATATTCACTGGGCAGTGCAAAGGTGCATGGGAAGAAATCACATTTGGACGCCTCCATTCGCTCGACATCCCTTTCAAGGTTTTTCCGGTATCTTTTGAGGTTTTTCACCATGAGGTTTTTGCGGGTCAGCTGTAACGTAAAACAGAAAAAGAGGACATGAGTTTTGCATGATGTGAACACACATGGGTTTTATTGCTGACATCTACAGCTTATGGTCTCAGAGCATGCCTCACCTCATAATGGTTGCGGAAGTGGTTTATCCTGACATGCTCCTCCAAGTATGAATGATCAAAATTCTCCCTGAGCCAGCCCACATCACACCAGATGAAGTCCCACTCTCCTTCACTGTGAGGAAAACAGCATATGTCAGAGTCAAGCCTCGGTGTGACAGAGGACGGCTAACAACAGTCCTCACTCTTTGACTTCCACCCAGCCTGGTCTCTGGCGCAGGACGTCCTGGATGGTGTTGAACAGGCCACATTTGTAGCGCACACAGCGTCTTCCCTCTCTGAGGACACAGACTTCATCACTGTTACTGACAGCTGTTCATTTGTAACCAGCCTGAGAGCCACACTCACCTGTCCTCACTCTTGTTATAGTCATATGAGCCTTTGGATCCAGAAGCCTGCAACGGTGAAGTTTAGTCTGATTCACACTTTAGTTAGTAAGTTATTTATTTCGCACCAGACCACAACAATCAGTCAAAACAAACTGCAGACACCAACATAACAATACAACAACAGCACAGCTAGAAAACAACAACACCTGACCTGAAAAGGGGACGGACGAAGCATAGCTTTTAGTTTATTTTTTGATTTTACAGACCACACATCGATTAGCATCATTAGCTAGCTAGAGATTAGCAAACCAGGTGAGTTAGAGCCATACTTATGTTACCTGAGTAGTTGTGAATCATTCCAAACAGGTATTTCAAAAGTACTACAGACATGTACTGCTCTTCATCACCGTACTGGAGCTACACGGTGACGCTAACGTTAGCTGTGTTAACGCGAGTCTGTGAAGCTAAGTTTGCTAAGCTAACAGTATCTTGTCGGTAAAATCATCAACAAAAATGTTAACAGTTCTCTGTATCTGCCTCATAATTATATGCACTTTCTATTATATTTACCTTATACTTTGACATGGATGCGCTATGAAATATTAGCAGAGTTGCCCGTCCTTTTATTAAAAAAGATGCAAGTTATAAGTTACATAAAGTTAACAGGGTTTAGCTAGCGCTAGCTAGTGTTTAACGCCTGTTGTCATGGTAACCAGAGGTGTCCTACTGTGCTTTCCGTAGAATCGCTTCTGTCAGCGATAAATTTAAAAAAAGAAATTGAAGCAGATTAAAAAGACCGAAAATAACTGGTCACTTCAACAGTAAACAAAGTATTACACAAAAAAGTGAATAATAAAAACAGCAGTCATGGTTATTTATGATCCACAACCCAGAGAAAAAGTGACCCAATAAAATCAGTTAGTCAGATATTTCTGATTTTGCAGCAAAAACAAAGATCACATGATGAGGCCTCAACTTCACGATAAGATCACCACTTAGTGGTGCCAAAACCTCATCTAAGTGAGGAGTGCTGTGCCTTTGTCACTGTCTCACTGGGATATTTCTGCCTTAGAGCTTGATCAAAGCATTCACCACCTTTTATATTGATTTAAATAGCATGTTAGCTATATTAACCCTTCAAATGCTAGTTCTGCATATGTAAAAGCATGCTAAATAGACTTGAAGTCTAAATTAATCAAACTTGTTTTACTTTGCAAATACATAATTATAGCTGATCCATCTTGTCCGTCTAACTAGTTTATGAAGATAGAGCATTCATATTTATGATTCATGGTGCAAACGCTGAACTTTTTTCCATGATGTAAGATATCAAAACATGCATAACTGCATAAAAGAAAAGGAGAGATTCAGGAGAGAGCAAAACAATGACCTTTGACCTGTGGAGTTTAAGAATGAGACGTAGAGAAAACATTCACAGATACTACCTGGTTAATGTCTTGTTTCAGCATGCATGTTTGCTGCATATCTCATTGATTCTTTGGTTGTTGTTTGTGTGGGTTGGATACAGGATTCTTCCCTAGGTCTGAGTTCTAAAGCATAATAATAATAATAATCCATGAAAATATTGAAATTTATTGCTTTTAACCCCCAGATTCCTTTGAAACTAAATACATGGGTAGATAAGCATTTTTTTCCCCTTTCTCAGCAATCCACCGCTGGACAAACAATCAATCATAATTTCGACATAAATACTGACAACATGCCAGAGTTAAATGGATGTATGGTCTGGCTAGCTAGCAAAAAACAGGCCAGGCCTCTGAGCAGAGTATAATAGGACCGTTCTGCTAACTGAGCTAAAAGCCAGTCTCAAAACATCCCTGCATTTCTGCTAATATCAAGCTCTTTTTTGTGTCATAAGTAATATAAGTTACAGCTATCGCAAAACATATGGTTAGAAGAACTGCGTATCGAGTCAGGGAACACACAAGAAAGCATAGAGAAATGTGACAGTGCCAATATATCTTCTTTCAAACTTCATCAACATCATCTGCCTGAACGGCCTCAGAGAAGGAAAGTGTCCTCTGGCATCTGTCTTTGCATCATGCTTTCTGCAGAGGAGGTGTACATACAGCATGTTGACTTAAATAAAAAATAAAATTAAAAAAATAAATAAATGAAATAAATATTTATTATAAATATTTCCATCCTTCACATCAACTAGGCATGTCATATCTTTTGATGGCTGATTGGATCAAACTAGAATGTGATTGTAGCAATTAACTGAAATATCAAACAGACAAATTATTCAAATAACAGTGATATCATATTTGCAGAAATCAATTTAAACCACAACCCAGAGAAAAAGTGACACAATAAAATCAGCATTGAATACTAGTGAAATAGACATAAACATGAAAAATAATAAATCACGTGTCCTTCTCTCTAAACACAGAGCAGTAAAGTTATTACATTATCCCGACAGAAAATTCTGTGGCCTCCAATTCCAGGAGTTTCCGTTTAGATCAAGTTCAAGTTCAGTGCTTAGTGTCAAATCAATATCATGGTAGAGAACAGCTTCGTCCCTGGAAAATTTTAGCATACCTTTCAAAACCCAGCCTGAGTGAATCTCTGCTTCTGGAGCCCTTCCAATCAACGAAACCATCAGGGCCAAACGGGGCCAATCAGGGGGCAGATATCCTCTGTTTGTGTCTGAGCAACACTTTATGGTTTGGCATCATCCCTTCAGATAATTCACATCAGCAGTGACTGTGCCAGGTATGCTCATCATTCTGCCCTGTTCCTCATGAAACAACAAAACAGCTCCTATATCCTGGACTGGGCCTTGTTTCTGAGGATCAGTCTCTTTGTAACGTGCAGCTCGAGTGTTTTAGGAAAATTAAATTCCAACTTGATTCCTCACTTGAGATCTGTTGAGCTGTTAAACCTAGATGTTTCCTTGACTTTGAGAATGCTGGTTCCGCCACACTGGGAGTTTTGCATGAATAAAAAATATTAATAAAATGGCCAGTGGGTGTGTGGATCATTAACCACCGCTGTAAACCGCTGCTGTCTCTCATCTTTCCAACAACCCAAACATTTGGATGGTGTTGTGGGTGGAGGTTGAGCCTGGCCTTCAGTGTTTCCACCCTGTTCCAGCTCCTCTCCACAGGCAGAGCAAACACACATCTGGTGGAAAGCTTTGAAGTGTGAAGGTGTGACAGTGGAGGGCTGATGAACACTCCACCTGACAGACTGTGTCTATATGATTTCACCACATTGATATCAGAGAGTTAACCAAACTGACAAACTTTCAGGGAAAGTTTCTGTGTTCACTGTGAAATAACCGACACTCTTCAGAGGAATACTGAGCAGGGAAACCAGATTCCATGTGCCAGAGGCTCAGTCAAATCCACTTTGTTCACCCTTATCAGATGAGAAGAATTATTTTACATCACAGCTCCTTGTGTTCATTTTGACAGGCTTACATATCTGCAACCTCTGAGATATTAATGCCACCTGTTTATTGTCTCCATGATACCCTCCTCAGCAGCTCCGTGGCTCAGAGCGTAATGACTCTTCAAATCCCCAGGTTTTGCACACTGAAAATGTTTTCTTATAAAGCACACGAGGAGGCCGAGGAAAACAGGAGGGAGTGGCAGCTGGAATCCTCCCGAGATGCATTACATTCCCACATGTCCCATATGAGCCGAGACTCTGTTGTGATGATTTTCCTGCAGGCAGAAAGTGGACATACAGTGCCTGTGCACACATAAACTGTGAAACCATTTGTCCTACTAACTGAGGTGAAGCACAGGAGAGGAAAAATAAACACAAGGAAACACCTGAAGCTTCCTGTTCAGAGAGCACGGTGGGTCCAGTTCATTACGGCACTGCTGATGAATGTAATTTTAACAATTTAAGCAGGTAAATATGTGACATAACATGATGAGAACATGGTGAGAAACCAATAAAATGAGCTCTGCTATTAGCTAATGCGTTTATTTGTGCCAAAGTAATGGAAGATATTAATTTCTACAGTCTATTTAGTGTAAATAACCACCAAGGTCACATTTACTACAGCTACAGAGTCACCAGAACACAAGCTATTCATGCACCACGTGAGTGAGAAACCACACACAGCAGCCTTTCTGACAGCCTTCTGTCTCCATAGCTCTGGTCAGGGAAAAAACAGAATATGGTTTCCATTTATGAGGAATTCTCTCTTCTTTCACAGCTTGACGAACATGCCAGAGAACTGGGGGATGGCACAAAGTCCTGGCCCTGGAGGCCAGAACCAGAGGGCAGATTCAGGTTTAAGCCTCCCTAAAGGACTATAGACACGTACTGTAGTGATAAGGTATGCAGAACAGGAGACGATATGAGATCCAATGTTCCTACAGTATGTGTTTTGGAAGTTCATTTGTGTTCTTTCTCTGAGTTTGTCAAGCTCAGCAGGGAAGACTTCATCCTTTATTTACTTTAAGAAGAAGGATTCCTTTTTTTCTGCCACAGTGGGGGAATTCCAGTTTAATCTCCATCCATCAACTGTTAGTTCATCCTCTAAAAACAATTACAAAAGACAATTATTTCAGCGTGTGATGTGGAGAGAGTACGGCGAAATGAAAATATTGCAGGTTTCCTCTGTGATGCTCTCTTCTCGTCTTTTATGGCAGTCTAGTAATGATCGCCCCTGGAGGCTGCTCAAATGAAAGGAAATTGGAGTTGGAGGCTCAGTGAGGTAAGTTTGTTTTCATAAGGCTGATCTGAGAGCTGAAGACAGACTACACCCTTGTAAAACCTTTTCCTGTATGCACACAGTGTCTCTTTCAAATTCCCAAAGACGATCCCGACACACACGTCCTCCAGTGACGCTGCAGCTCCAGCCTTCATCATCTTATCTTCACTCACAGAAACACTGAAGCTGATTTCAACAATGGAAACTTCACAATGGAAATCATTTGAACCAGTGAGACTTCATAAAAATAAAAAAAACAGCCAGAATCAACTGCTTCAGTGCTTCATGTCGTGATGGCTATTCAAAGCCATGAAAGGAGAGAGGTGAACCACGAGACTGTTCGTCCAAAATTCACATGTGCTCTCCTGCTTCATGCACAAACTCTGAATCACTGAGAAAACTTTAGACAACAGCCACTTCCTATCAAATCTTATTTTTTATGACTTTAAAACATACATAGTGATGTAAAGTATCATTAAAATGAGATATACAGATAATATAATGGACATTACTGCCTAAAAACAGACAAAGTAAAGCTGATGGAGCAGCAGCGCTGTGATGGCCCTGAGGAGAGTTTAAATAGCCAGCATTAGAAAGCTCAGGACAGCAGAAATAACACAACATCCTGCCCTCCGCTGCTAATAAATGAATAATAAAGGCTTGTTATTATGAGTTTAGAGCCCACAGTGATGAGCTATGTATTTATACTGAGTGTGTCTCTGGTTCTGTTTCACGAGAAAATTACAAACAAAAAAGGAAACAGCCTCATTAATCATTCAGCTGGATTCACATTTCACACACAGAAACATTAATGATCTCTTTTACAGTCTTTATAAAAGGCAAAATCATGTTGTGTCAAATATAACACACACACACACACACACACACACACACACACACAGATGGGAGGAGTGGGCGTGCACCCAAACCTCTCCAAAGAGCTTCACCTTTGCTTTGAGCTGTTAAACAGTGAAGTGGTTCAGAGGAGCATCGTTGTCCTCTGTGTCCTCTGTGTCCTCACCTGGACCTTCTTCCTCTCAGGTAAACGCTTCCTGACGCACTGAGGCAGTGAATATGAGAGGAAGCGCACCTCCAGCCTCCTCCGAGCCGCTCTTTGACACCTGGACATCTACCTGCACACTGGTGGCTTTGGGACATTAATCCGTCACATCCTTTTCGGGCTATGAATCATTTTGGGAATATTTGACATGACCAGGATAGTTTCCGTCCTCGCGACAATCATGCTTTTCAAGATGTTCGCCCTGATCCTCTTACAAGGTAGGTTTAAGAGTCGACCAGGTGCGCCAGTCTGTCCCTTTTATTCTTCATCATCACTTCATGTTTCTTGTGCCTCACAAGGCGTGTTGACGTCCGACGCTCCGGTCACATCCGAGGTGAGCCCCGGAGGTGTGGTGGTCTCCGGCTGGGCGTCCGTCTCCAGAAGGTCCGCAGGTGTGCAGCCTGGTGCGCAGGTGAAGTCCAGAGAGAAGCGCTGTACCTGCTACTCCTACAAGGACAAGGAGTGTGTCTACTACTGTCACCTGGACATCATCTGGATCAACACTCCCGAGTAAGCCCTGTCTGCTTTATGTTGATCTTCTGCATCATGGTGATGATGGAAATGTCACTATTAAATGATAACATTCTATTATAAATCAGTGGCTCTCAGGTATGCCGTGTTGCTTCAGAAATTCACTCTCCTCCAGATCAACTTTCCATTTTCTTTTCATGTCATTTTGTCTATTTATGCATGCAGACAGATTTGTGCACGTTCTATATCCTACATATCTGTGTGTACTGAGAATAAATGGTCCTAATATTACCATAATAAACAATGAATTAAGACAAGACAGGTAAGGCAAAAACAGTGTTTTTTTTCATTTTATAGATTTTGGGCTATTTTGCTTTCAAAACCGTCCAAAATACACATTTAGGTGTTCATTTAACTATTTTGTCTATTTATGTCTGTGGATTTCTGCTAAATTCACCAGAAGTTAGCATTAGATAATGCATTATTAAATTTAAATGCACAGTTACTAAAATAATGGTCAGAATAAAGTAATCAGCTGGGGAGGTTTCATGGTGATATGATCCAGTACATTTTGAAGTTATTAGTGTCTTGTTAAATGTACAAACGTATAATACATATTTAAAGGCACTGAAACCAAACCTCCCACTTCCATTCATATCATCTTATCTTTTCAGAGGAGATTGGTAATTTATATCTTGTCCGGCTGTATGCATGATGTTTGTCCGGCTGTGTGCATGATGTTTGTCCGGCTGTATGCATGATGTTTGTCCGGCTGTATGCATGATGTTTGTCCGGCTGTATGCATGATGTTTGTCCAGTTGTAAGCATGATGTTTGTCTAAGAAGAAGAAGAAGAAGAATTCCTTTATTAATCCCTCAAGGGGAAATTACTTTTTTTTTTTTTTCTACTTGTAAGCATGATGTTTGTCTAGTTGTAAGCGTGACATTTGTCCGGCTGTATGCATGATGTTTGTCCGGCTGTATGCATGATGTTTGTCTAGTTGTAAGCATGATGTTTGTCTAGTTGTAAGCATGATGTTTGTCTAGTTGTAAGCGTGACATTTGTCCGGCTGTATGCATGATGTTTGTCCGGCTGTATGCATGATGTTTGTCTAGTTGTAAGCATGATGTTTGTCTAGTTGTAAGCATGATGTTTGTCTGGTTGTAAGCATGATGTTTGTCTGGTTGTAAGCATGATGTTTGTCTAGTTGTAAGCATGTTTGTCTAGTTGTAAGCATGATGTTTGTCTAGTTGTAAGCATGATGTTTGTCTAGTTGTAAACATGATGTTTGTCCAGTTGTATGCATGATGTTTGTCTAGTTGTAAGCGTGACATTTGTCCGGCTGTATGCATGACGTTTGTCCGGCTGTATGCATGATGTTTGTCCGGTTGTAAGCATGATGTTTGTCCGGCTGTATGCATGATGTTTGTCTAGTTGTAAGCGTGACATTTGTCCGGCTGTATGCATGACGTTTGTCCGGCTGTATGCATGACATTTGTCCGGCTGTATGCATGATGTTTGTCCGGCTGTATGCATGATGTTTGTCCAGTTGTAAGCATGATGTTTGTCTAAGAAGAAGAAGAAGAAGAATTCCTTTATTAATCCCTCAAGGGGAAATTACTTTTTTTTTTTTTTTTTCTACTTGTAAGCATGATGTTTGTCTAGTTGTAAGCGTGACATTTGTCCGGCTGTATGCATGTTTGTCCGGCTGTATGCATGATGTTTGTCCAGTTGTAAGCATGATGTTTGTCTAGTTGTAAGCATGATGTTTGTCTGGTTGTAAGCATGATGTTTGTCTGGTTGTAAGCATGATGTTTGTCTAGTTGTAAGCATGATGTTTGTCTGGTTGTAAGCATGATGTTTGTCTAGTTGTAAGCATGATGTTTGTCTAAGAAGAAGAAGAAGAAGAATTCCTTTATTAATCCCTCAAGGGGAAATTACTTTTTTTTTTTTTTTTCTAGTTGTAAGCATGATGTTTGTCTAGTTGTAAGCATGATGTTTGTCTGGTTGTAAGCATGATGTTTGTCTAGTTGTAAGCATGATGTTTGTCTGGTTGTAAGCATGATGTTTGTCTAGTTGTAAGCATGATGTTTGTCTAGTTGTAAGCATGATGTTTGTCTGGTTGTAAGCATGATGTTTGTCTGGTTGTAAGCATGATGTTTGTCTAGTTGTAAGCATGTTTGTCTAGTTGTAAGCATGATGTTTGTCTAGTTGTAAGCATGATGTTTGTCTAGTTGTAAACATGATGTTTGTCTAGTTGTAAACATGATGTTTGTCCAGTTGTATGCATGATGTTTGTCTAGTTGTAAGCGTGACATTTGTCCGGCTGTATGCATGACGTTTGTCCGGCTGTATGCATGATGTTTGTCCGGTTGTAAGCATGATGTTTGTCCGGCTGTATGCATGATGTTTGTCTAGTTGTAAGCATGTTTGTCTAGTTGTAAGCATGATGTTTGTCTAGTTGTAAGCATGATGTTTGTCTAGTTGTAAACATGATGTTTGTCCAGTTGTATGCATGATGTTTGTCTAGTTGTAAGCGTGACATTTGTCCGGCTGTATGCATGACGTTTGTCCGGCTGTATGCATGATGTTTGTCTGGTTGTAAGCATGATGTTTGTCCGGCTGTATGCATGATGTTTGTCTAGTTGTAAGCGTGACATTTGTCCGGCTGTATGCATGACGTTTGTCCGGCTGTATGCATGACATTTGTCCGGCTGTATGCATGATGTTTGTCCAGCTGTATGCATGATGTTTGTCTAGTTGTAAGCATGTTTGTCTAGTTGTAAGCATGATGTTTGTCTAGTTGTAAGCATGATGTTTGTCTAGTTGTATGCATGATGTTTGTCTAGTTGTAAGCATGATGTTTGTCTGGTTGTAAGCATGATGTTTGTCTAGTTGTAAGCATGATGTTTGTCTAGTTGTAAGCATGATGTTTGTCTAGTTGTAAGCATGATGTTTGTCTAGTTGTAAGCATGATGTTTGTCTGGTTGTAAGCATGATGTTTGTCTGGTTGTAAGCATGATGTTTGTCTAGTTGTAAGCATGATGTTTGTCTAGTTGTAAGCATGATGTTTGTCTAGTTGTAAGCATGATGTTTGTCTAGTTGTAAGCGTGATGTTTGTCTGGTTGTAAGCATGATGTTTGTCTAGTTGTAAGCGTGATGTTTGTCTAGTTGTAAGCGTGATGTTTGTCTAGTTGTAAGCGTGATGTTTGTCTAGTTGTAAGCGTGATGTTTGTCTAGTTGTAAGCGTGATGTTTGTCTAGTTGTATGCATGATGTTTGTCTAGTTGTAAGCATGTTTGTCTAGTTGTAAGCATGATGTTTGTCTAGTTGTAAGCATGATGTTTGTCTAGTTGTAAGCATGATGTTTGTCTAGTTGTATGCATGATGTTTGTCTGGTTGTAAGCATGATGTTTGTCTAGTTGTATGCATGATGTTTGTCTGGTTGTAAGCATGATGTTTGTCTAGTTGTAAGCATGATGTTTGTCTAGTTGTAAGCGTGATGTTTGTCTGGTTGTAAGCATGATGTTTGTCTAGTTGTAAGCGTGATGTTTGTCTGGTTGTAAGCATGATGTTTGTCTAGTTGTAAGCGTGATGTTTGTCTGGTTGTAAGCATGATGTTTGTCTAGTTGTAAGCGTGATGTTTGTCTAGTTGTAAGCGTGACGTTCACATGTGCCATCAGATAGCCGTTTCAGTCATTCACATTCTAGCATGCTAATCAGACTTATCTGATATGACTTCACTGCAACATGTTTGCTTAAATATAAGTTGGGACAGTTTTATCCCCAAAATATTGATGAGTCATGTCCCTACCATCCAAACCGAGGAACCGGGGAGTTCGAGCGTCTCTGGGCTTGTAAAAGAGTGTCATGCCAATTGAGACTATTTAAAACAGATTGACATGTGGTTGGTTTGTGAAGCCAATGACTTGAAGCAAGTCACGCCTGCTAAATGCTGCTGGGGTGCCAGATGTAGTCATGGATCAAGTGATGGCAGGCCCAGCAGAAGGTACAGCAGCTCCTTCACCTTCTCACCCTCTCAGGAACCACATGATCCTCTGTAGGTTATCTAATCACGTTTTTAGTGATGGAAGTCCATGCCGCTGTGTTTCAAGTTCTCATTGAACATTATTGTTATTCTAATAATGACAGGAATTAGATAAACTAAGTAGGTTGTATATATTCATTTGCAAGCAAGCCCCAGGAAAAGCACCAGGAAACCCAAACCCATCGATATGATACGATACAAACTGAACGCACGTTCAAATCATAAAGAGTTAAATCCTCTCTCTGTCAGAGAGTCAGAACAAAACTCATGGTCACACCCAACCACTGGTTTAGTTTTAAGAAACAAACCACTTGGTTAGGTTTAGGAAAAACAGAACTACTGGTTTAGGTTTAGTAAACTGTGATGTTTCATTTGGAACTGCAGTCTTGGTGAAAAGTCCAGCGTTAGTTTGAATTTAAATGAGTTTCCTTCAGAGGGAGGCTGGTTTCTGGCGTTGAGCTCTTAAACTGCTGTGTTTGGACAAACACGGAGGAAGCAACATCGTTACTCTGTTAACTGGGGAGGATTGGCCTTAGGCTGCGATCAGTAAAACCTAGGACTGGAGGCAGAACCATGGACAGATTAGTGAGGGACATGATCACATCAAGTACTGTCACAGTTTTCCACGTGTCAACGCTAAAGTGTCCAACAAGTGGCCAAGCGCACCACATACTGCCTTCACATGTCATTTTCAACACCTCCTTGTCATAAGGAATTTGTTTTGCTACCTCCTAACCACATATTACAATCCCTGGCAAGATGAAGCATTCTTTCTTCCCCTTTCTTCTTCTGCCATGAGAGCTGCTGGCAGCACACTATTACTGCCTAGCAAGTTGGGACAAATTGACATAGTTTAAAGATTGACGTTAATATGGAAACAGTGGGTTACTTTTCAAGCATGCATGCTCACACTGCTGTGATAAGAGTTCACCTTTCTGCTAAAGAGAAGCTCAAATGCTGCAGAGCTCATCATTACTGGCTCAGAGGATGGTGGTTTAGCTGCCAAGAAGTGTCAAAATGTGCATCCTGCTTCCCCTGTAAACTCTCCCCCACCCTGTCATTAGAGTGCACTGCTTCAAACTCTGCTTTCCAGAGGAAAAACATAAAGAACATATTATTCTATTGTCAGAAAATAGCCACCAGCTGTCAGCTATTCCAGAGCCGACTGTTAGAACGAACAAGGACCCAGAGCAGCTCTTCTGACCTCCTGCTCAGAGTTACAGGGTCTTTCACCCTGAGGTCAAACCGTGCAAGCAGCAGCTATTTAACCAGGGGTCATTATCTGGCAAAGCATTTCTATATTTACTGGAA
This sequence comes from Synanceia verrucosa, assembly GCA_029721515.1. Lineage (NCBI taxonomy): Eukaryota > Metazoa > Chordata > Actinopteri > Perciformes > Synanceiidae > Synanceia > Synanceia verrucosa. The sequence goes on from CM056561.1 coordinate 26,118,628, forward strand.
GATTTATTTCAGGATACAGCTTCTTCCTCCACTTTGGCCCTTAAGGTATCTCAAATCCACAAACATCTTTGTGTTTATTTCCAAAATCACATTTCCATCACAGGAAAAAAACAAACAAAAAAAAAACAGAAAAGGGGGGAGCTGGAGATCAGCAACCTGAGAGAGCTCTAACAGCGCTATCCGGACGATTTTACTTTATCATGAGCACAAACTATTCCTGACACTGAGATTCATGGACCTCTGTTTGTTTTTAACAAAGTTTACAGTGGTGTAAAATAAAAAATGGAGTGAACAGAATGGTAAAAAATAATAAACTAACAGGAGAGGAGCAGCACACAGAGTAAATAAAGAACTGCACACATTAGACAGGAGGACTGGTGTTATTAAAGGGAACTGCTGCCTGACTCTGTGAAGTCACTTTTCTGGTGGATTATTCATAATCTGTTCACTTCAAACCCAGTGATCACCACTTCATCAGTAACAGTCTGTAAAGCAGCAGAGCACCAGGTGAACAGTGTGAAGTCCAGAAGGTGACGTGGTCTGGATCCACTGAAGCTAACAGACCACAGAAATGTGACGACACAGTCATTTGACATTACTGTCACTGATGAAGGGCTGCTCTCTGTTTGACCCAATCAGACGCACCGTTCCCTACGGCATGTCCAGCTACAGAGGACCTCAGCGAATCAGACGAGCAGCTGACGGCGTAAAGACGCAGCGCTGCTTTTGTGCCGCGCTCCACGCAGATCCTGAGTGCCGTGATTTCTGCCTGTCCAGGTCAGTCTGGTTTCACTGGATCTGAATTAAGTGTGGTAAAAAGCTTTAATGGTGAGATGCTCTCTCCAAAGGCCCCTGCACCCAGTGCCGGAGAGGCGTCTCCACAGAGCGGCTGGTCCTGGATGACGGTCCTGAACGGCTCTCCATGGTCTGCTCGTCTCCACAGGGGAATGGACCCTTCCCTCCTCTACGTCCCTTCCCTCCTCTTGCCTCCACACGTACACATTCAAGGAAAACACTTTGGAGTTTAATAGTGCAGACATTCCTCAGCATCACAACTCTTGGAGCAAGTTTCATCAGGCCGTGTGGTTTCAAGCAATCTTCAGCAAATTCGATACAGATCCCTGGAGGCTGGAGGTTTTTGTTCCTCTGAGAGCAACATGAGGATTACTTCCACCCTGATATAATAACCAACGTCAAGTATGATCAGACAGAACTTTGTATTCACACCTGGTAGTGCTGAGGATTACGCTTGTTGTATGCTTGTATCAACGGGACAACAGAGACATTTCTATGGAAAACAAAAAGTGCCACAAGGAGCCATAAACTCAGAGCATGGCAGAGCACTCGTGTTATGGCAGATGTCTTGCTCTTAAATATATCGAAACACGCCGACGAGAAAAGGGGAAAGGTTTTGTCCATCTGTGCTCTGGGGCATTTCAGTCCCTGTTTGCATGTTTTATGTTTTCATGATATCATTTGTGCTCTTTGCAGCTGAGCTTTCAGTCTTTTTTATCACTCTGTAAAAGTGTACGACACCTTCAGATACACTGAACCAACCAGTGTTGAGTCCAAATGAGTCCAAACAGCGTAGACGCCATATGTTTTAGCTGCTGCATGGAGCTGTGCATTTCTAATAAGTTAAAGAATACATCCTGATCCATCTTTCTCCTTACGGACAAACCCCATGAAAAGCAGCATGAATTGGTTTTAGTCACACAGACGGTTTAGCCTGATTGGTTTCCTCTGAGCAGCTATAAAAATAATTACAAGACATTAATGAAAGTCCTCACATCCTTCACTTAATTAAAAGTTCAATACCACACTGTAAAAACACTCTGTCCCTTTGAAACTGTTAAGGAAACGTATGTAAGTATGATCAGAAAAATATACTTCAAGCATTAAAAGCAAATCTATTCAATGTATACTCTACAATATTACTAATACTAATATGATGCATTAATGTTTGCTGTTCTGTCTGGAGCTAATCTGAACTATTTATAGGACTGGATCTAATTGTGGATGATTTGTTTCTAATTAATCAACTAATTGTTCAACCTGTGCTTGTATATACTGTTGGGCAGTTTAATTTATAACAAACCATCATATAAGCTCTTCCTATGCTTTGTATGTAAAACCTGGGGTTATGATGACATGTGGTACTATTGTTAAATTAAAGAACATCCAGGCTACAACATGAATTGCAGTTTCATGGAAACGACTTCAGCAACACGATTCCTCAAAATCACAACATTCAACCAATTATCAGTGAGAAGAAGAGATCAACAGCTGAACCCCAAAAAACGAAGAAATACAAAGAACGATCGACACCAACAATATTAATGTTTGTTCTTTCTCAAAACATGAACACATCCCATCATGGATCATGATCCCAGTGAGCTCAAATTAAATGAATAAATTGATTACAGTTTAAATCAGTGACTAATTAAGGCAGATGAACCCTTTTGTACAAACTAAGCAGCTTCATCTGACGTGCGTGTCTCTAAAATCCAGCTAAATTGCAATAACAATAATAATAATAATAATAATGAAGTGGACCAAATGATCTCATCAGCTTCCTGTTTAGTCATTTTAAACTCAAACTGTATCTGGGAGATGATTTTATGTTACTTTGCTTCATGCAGAAATACTCATTGATTCATCAGAACGCTGAACATTTCATGGCAATCTTTTTAAATTATTTTAGCAGGTGAGTGACCATCATGTGCAAAGATCGTAAAACAGAAAGGAATATTTTCCACCTTTTTGCTCCTGTTGATTGAAAATGAACAGGAGCAAAACGTTCATTGCCTTCCTGTGTGAGCGCCTCATTAGTGGCTTTAGTGGTGTGTGTGGTCCTGTCACTCACTATTACTAGAAATAGTACAACCAGTTAAAGGTGTTTTCACCCAAACTTGTGAAAACCTGTTCTTCTTTCTCCCCTCTGCTGTTAACTGAACGTTCACTTCCTGACAGAAAGCCTGAGGAAGATTTGCTGCATAGTTTTCAATATGAAAAAAGCACTCACATGTCTTCATGTGGCCCTGCTATAAAAACACTATATTAATAATTATCAGAAAAATATAATGCATAAAGCAAATTAATGACTAAATAAACAATCTGCACCAAATATTTCATCCTTTCATCATTTAGACGATATGACATACAACTTTGAAGAACATATTTAACATAGTGAGTGGAAAACTAAGTAAAGATGAAACAGAGGACACAAATGGTTTCCTGTTATTGAAGAAAAAAAAGGAAAAGAACGACTACAGTCTAGTCCGGCTCATTAAATAACGCTAAAATAGTTTTATTGGAGAAGTTGACAGCTGATCATCGTGAAGCAGCTCTGAAGTCCTGCAGAGGCCCAGAGACCACATCCAGTCCTCAGACCAGTTTTTAGATTTGTAAAAAAAAACAACAAAAACTTTAGATATTTAACTTTAGATAAAGAAACAGTCTTTAATACAAACTTGGTCTTTTACAGGGTAAAAGTATTTTTTTTATAAAATGAAATAAATCTTTTGAATATGAACTGGCACTCCTGTATTTGATCTGGATTCTTTCCTTTGCTGCTGAACATGTTCAGGAGCCATAAAGTAAAATATGTAAGGAGGGCTCCTTCAGTGTTGGATGTTTTGGATTTTTTTTTAAAGCTATATTCAGGTGATGAACACAAAAAGTAAAAGATATTTATAGAAACAGAGAAAGCTGCCTTTGTTGTCAAGATTTCATCGTTTTGTGATCTTTAGATGATAACAGCATCATTTTCTTCTTATCTACACAAAAGAAAACATCATTTTCTTGTGCTGATGGACGAAGTTACCAAGAAAACATCTTTCAAAAGATAAATTATCTTAACTTATCCTGATTTTCAGAAGACATACAACAGTAATTAACAGTTTTATTCCTTTTTAAACACGTCTCCCTCACAGGAGAAAACGTGAGAGCGAGCAGACCCTGTGAGGCTTTAATACCACCTATCAGCCTGGAATGTCTTTCCTAAATAATCCGACCCCGGAGCCTCGCTATGAGCCGTCTGCACTGAGCACCTATAACACCACGGAGAGGAAGGCTTCATTCCCACAGTTCAGCCTGGGAAATATTCCTGAGCAGACATCCTGACCAGGTGACGGCAGGTTCAATCCCCCCTGGCTTACAGTTTGTTGTTTGTCTTCTGGTTCATTAAATGAGCAGCGCTTCGGTCCTGTTCTCAGACTGAAGGAGAACAACCATGACAGTAAAATTAGACAGCACTGACCAAAATACAGAAGCCTGGTCTAAATATAATATTCAAGTTAAGGTTAATATTTCTATTCATTTTCCATTATTGAGGATATAAAGATTACATTTCAGTCTTAAATCCAGACTAAATGTTCTGCTGTGATCTGAAAGTAACCGGAGGAATCCATGACCTCCGACCTCAACACATCTGAATGGAGATAGGTTCAAGTCTCCCCTTTACAGACGTGCCCACTTCATGCAGTATTATGAATTCAATATTCTGAAAATGGTAAATATATGGTATAGAAATATCAAAACATTTCTGCATACTGACGTCCCTACACAGTCTTTAAATTAAATTAAATTAAATAGTATTATTTGTGTGTCACACCATTTTAATGGATCAGTCCATCTGAATAAACTGACCTGCTGTGATAATCACTGGTCATTGTGGGTCTCTGATTATGACAGTGAGAAACACTGGTGTCATGTCTGAACTCTGTATTGAATATAATGTCAGATCCATCGTACTACTTATTTGCTTCTCCATAAGCAGCGTAAAACGGACTGTTTAAATGAAACTTTTTGGTCTCTGTCGATAACAAAAACACTCTTACTTTTTTCATCACGAGTCAAAGCGCTCACCAAAAAACTACTGTACAAATCAAACGAAACATAAAGAGATCTACTGAGACAACTAAACTAGACTAACCTGAGCTGCCGAGGGATAACATAAGATAAACCTGTATTTATCTGTGTTACTGTAGCAGAACGAGGATAGTGCAAACAACATAAATAAGGGCCTCCATAAAAAGAAGAAGCAATGACATAATCAAACATAAGTAAACAGCAGACTGAGTTATGGGTGTAGAGTGAAGTGCAGACCAGAGGCCTTAGGTGATTATATGACATATATATATTAATTTATTCCTGTAAAGAGAGCAGTGATGTGGATGACAGGAAAGGAGCCCTAACTGACCCAGATCCACATATTCATCATAAATATTGAGCAGATCACTGGACAGTTCACAGCCTGACCACCAATGTGCTAAACTGGAGTGAAGCAGATAAAGGTCTTCAGACGACTGCATGATGCTCCACACTGCACCTTTAACACACTATTAACATGGGCCCACCCTCCACCACCTGCTCAGCACCAAACTCCCAACAGATGCCGGAAACAACACAGTGGAGCATTTAGCCGCTAGCTCCCTCAGACAGTTTATCAGTAACCCTTCGAGCTGTTCTGGGGTCAGAAATGCAGTCATGAATTAACACAAACACAACATCACCTCCAGCTGAGGAATTCTCCTCATGGCCATCTCAACTCATCCATCATCTCCACATGAGGTCCAGGGTGTGATGCAGAGGACAGGTCATACTGTAGGTGACTGAAGTAAACTGACCACACAGGCTGCAGGATGAGCTTCGGTTCACCGTCTGAGATAAAGGTATTACTGGCCCAAGGCATGAATCTGTAAAAGTCACCACAGACGTAAATCATACAGCTCATGCTTTCAAAACGTTTGAGTAAGCTGACAGTCCCACCTGAAGCACAGGAGCAACATGCAAACACTGGTTCAATCCGGTGAGGAATGTGAGGAGTGAGCTGCGCTCCATGACCTGCAGCATGTTTTCAACATGACTTCCCATGACATGAATGAACGCTCTGCTTTCTGCTACACTTTCTGCAGTTTGGCTCATTTCACCTGACAGCTCTGTGTGTGTGTGTGTGTGTGTGTGTGTGTGTGTGTGTGTGTTTATCACAGCAGTGACTCAACTTTATGATCTTACTTAAGTGTGGCGCCAGAAGCTGGCTTGTTAGTGCCGTCAGTCAACTGACTCATGAAGCAGATAAAATAAATGCAACGATAGTTCTGACTGACACCCTGCTGTGCTGGATGTTCTGAGTTCTGATGCCAAAGCTAAAGGCGGCGTGTCGATGTGCTGAACACACTGGACGTGTGATGTAAAGACACACCTGGGCTTTCTTTCTGTGCGTCGCTTCATGACCTCAGCACTGCCATGTAGCGAGAGCATCGAACACACCGAGAGCTCAAAGTGAAAACATGTTTATCAGCTGCAGTAAAAAGGTTCGTACTTGTATAAATCGGGCTGCTTTGGATGCTGATTACATTCTTATTCATCTGAACAGGCTTGTCTGTCACATCACACCTTCGCTGACATGCCCACAGGGACTGAGAAGTATAGTGTATCAGTGCATGTTGTGGCACCACACCTGCTGCAGGTACACGTAAATTATGAGTGATAAGACTCCTGGAAGAATTTAATAGCATGAATTACTGACTTGTTGGCCTGTGGATATGATTAATGTTTGCCTCAACCACTTCTTTCTAACACAGTATCTTGCACAGTGCCAAGGCTGCGTTTGCACTAAATAAGGCCTATAGCAGACAGGCAGTGATTAGCTGAAGGGTGGTGTGGGAGTGGTGCTTCATGGCTGATTAACACCACCCAGCGACTGCATGACAATTAACGTCTGCCGGCTTTTACCGCTCTGACTGGACCGTGATGTGATTGGTCACCGCAGCGTGACGTCGGGTTACAATTCTCCAAAAGTTTATTCTGTTTCTGCATTTCATTTCCTGGCATCCTCACCACCAACCTAAAGGCTCTACCTGTCACTGAAAGATGAATGTTTTACTGCCTCGTCTGGTGTGAAGGCAGCCAAACACCTGCAGTCCTGAAAAAAACGTCTCTTTCTTCATTTGTCTACTTTTATTCCCTTACAGTGGGAAAGGACTCTCAACACTGCCACTGAACATTTCACCTCGACTCCACTGAAGGGTGCTATAGCATTATTAAAATTAATATTATATATTAAACTGCTCATCACTGTTTTTTCCCCCTGAGGAGGCCCGTAACTATGGTTACTTGTGTACACTGCGTTATTAAAAAAAAGCTTAAATTCATTCTTTGAATGCACTCAACTGAAGAAATACTGTATCTAGACAAAGATTTCTAGATAGACCAGTCTGTTTGTGCAAAAAGGAGGAAAAATGTTACCTGACCAGAAATAATATGCAGGTGATTTCAGGTGATTATATGTATTATTATACACATATTTGTCCAGCTGAAGGAGGACGAGGTCAACACTTGTCTGACCAGTGGACCAGCTGCTTCTCTCAGGGTTTAAGTCTTTAATTTTTCCTCCCGTTGCTTTTAACATGAAAATTCTTATTATTGAAGAATCAGCATATGCACACATACAGGTACATACAGACACCAAACATGACCTCTGCATTTAACCCGTCCATCAGGAAGCAGTGGGCTGCTGTACAAAGAGGTTCAATCTCAGATTCAGGAGGAGCAGTGTGGTTTTTGTCCTGGACGTGGAACAGGAGACCAGCTTTAAACCCTCAGCTGGGTCCTGGAGGGTGCATGGGCCCAGCCAGTCTACATGTGTTTTGTGGACTTGGAGAAGACCGTGTCCCTTGGAGAGTCCTGGTGGTGTTACTGCAGGTTCATGGGATACCGGACACCTGGTACGTACAAGCTGTACGACCAGTGTCAGAGTTTGGTGCTCATTGCCAGCAGGAAGTCGGATTCACCAAGGCTGCATTTCGTCACTGATTCATAACTTTTATGGACAGAATATCTAGGTGCAGCTGAGGTGTTGTCTCTGCTTTTCTCTTTGGCTGAGTGTGCATGCAGTCAAATGACAAATACGTCTGATTAACTATAATAAAAGTAGAGAACTCACTCTTATCCAGGTGACTGCAATGAGCCGAAAAGCTGCCAACAACTGTCATTAGCTACAGA